>JAZAQC010000015.1:1777500-2977500 GCA_036289425.1 Rhopalosiphum nymphaeae
CACCCACCAGATGGAGAACACACCACTTCTCCGTCGCGGGGTCGAGAGATTATAACCGAAATGCACACACGCGCTCGCACACGCATACATAATATTATAATATATAATATGTAGTGACCTACGCTTTGTTGTTATGTATTTTTTATCATGTGTACACGCGCGGCAAAACGTGTGTAACCAAACCTGTTGACCCGTTTTTATTTATTTATTATTATTATTATTATTATTTTTCTCATTTTTTTTTTTTTAAGTAGTCTTTAAGTGCCAAAATAAATGTTTGAATGTGTTTAAGAAAAAAAAAATTGTCACTCGTATTATGCTGAATTATTCATGAATAATTTTGTATAATAATATTTAAAATAGCTTTGAAACATATGTGTGTATATTATATATATGTATGTATACATATCTTGTGTATGTATATTTATGTATATACATATATGTATACTTGTATGTATTATATTATGCTTGTGTTGAACTTGTAAAACAAAAATGTCATGTGAAATTTACTTTGGAAAAAATTATTATACTCGAAATAAATTTGACCTGAAACACAGGTTTGATATCAAGAAAATTTTTTTTTTTTCTTCTATTCACACTCATCACAAGTCGTTTCTGTACAATATTGTAATTGTGTACATCTCTCACCTGTAACAAAAATCTGAAAAACACGCGACGATGAGACGCGTTCAACTGCTGTGCGGTAAAGTGTTTATTTTTTTTGTACAACATGGTTTATCATATATATTGTAACGACATATAATATATTGTATCTGAATAATATTATACAAAAGAAATACGATATTATGACGTTTGCGCAATCGCCGTTTGTAGACAGGCGCAAAAATCGTAAAAAAAAATGCTCTTTGTTTATTTATTATTTTAATATAACGAATTTTTCGAAGACTACTCACTCACCACCTGCACGCGTTGGGGACAACGAACAAAAGGCGCTATTCTATAATAAATCTTCCGATTTACGGTCTACTGCAAATACCCGTCGATTTTCATTCGGCCGTTAATACACGGTCACTGTTAATATAATAATACGATTTGTTATTTTTACCGCTCTTTCTCTGTGTATATGGTCATTATCAATGCTCGAAATTGAAAATCTTACGAACTGAAACGTTCATAAAATTACGCAGATGATGTGCCTTTGATGTAGTACATGCCATATTTTTTTGACATTGTCATCTTTTACAATCAAAATTATTAGAAATAAATAGACAGGTACAGATAGTCGATAAATAGAGATTTCAGAATATGTTATCGTACTAGCATTTTCGGAAATTTTATTTTCTATACAAAGCATTATTAATAATTGTAATCCCCTTGATCGAGATACTGGCTGAAATTTATTACCGAGTAGTAATTTTTTTTTTTTTTTAACATTATTTTTCAAAACTGGAATCCTTAGATTATAATTTAACCAACAGGAACTGGCGCAAAAGCTAATGTTGCGAACCGGAACGTCTATTTCGAACACTGGTAATATATAGTGGACATATATATGACTGCGCTGGTTTTTCTACCAAAACGGACCTATACCTAATACGTGGTATGTCGGTAAACTGTAATCGAAGAATATACTATAGGTATACCATAATGGTTGCTACGTGTGGTTGTTTGTATACGATTCGCGATAAAGAAAAAGTGTTAATCAATTTAATATTTGCAGCTAAATTATTAATTTCAATATTATCTATAATTATTATTTTTACTATCATAATTGTAATATTTAAAATAATGTTTGTCACATTGTTATTTAGATTTATTATAATATTATCAGTAGTGATTAGTAAGGATTATTAATAAGAAAATAAGATAAGAAATTTACTCTAATATTTAAAGTTAACGTCACAAGACGTGTTTTGCTGGACGCAAATTTGCTATGGTGTGTATACGTTGGTAAGACCGGAGACAACACGTGTATAGGTGTAACGTCCTCTTAATAAATAATTGCATCATTGCATGCATATCCTTTGCACATACCAAACTAGTATGCTCTTCAATCACGCATGAGTACAATGCGTGTCCATTATATTACTGCATGTATATGCAGTATGTATAAAGATGCAGCCTGCAGTATTATAGGGTTGTAGCACAACTCCACTATTCCGCGACACCCATTCAGTCGCCGGGTGTTGATTATTATCAGCTTTTCGATTATCAACAGTGAAGAGTCTGTTATTACTTTTTTAATGTATAACTCGTGGTCATAATAACGAGAATTTAGAGTGCCGTACACGCGGAAATCGTGGAAGTGACGTACACAAGGATGGAGGTAAATAAGAGAGGATAATTTTGAGATGTAAAAAGGAAAGTGTGTCAAACAGTGCAGTCGTTTTCAAACAGTATTATTATTCCTGTTGTGATGAGTTGTTTTAAATGTAAAAATTTAATCTGTATAAAACGTAGTTAAAACCGTTTTTCTTTTTTCCATTCAAATATATGACCCGCGGGTTAGTGATTACTACAATCCCAAACCTATATTACGATTATCGCGGGTTCTCTGGATTATTTCAAAATTTAAAAGAATTGGAATAATTTAAAAAAAAAATGTTTTTATTTATTGACATTTCGTATATTTATAAAAAAATCAATTCTGAATTATATTTTATGGAAACTTATGTTTTCATAAATACTAATTAATAATTTCTCCTTTTGTATTCCGAAAAACTAATCGCAAAAATAGCAGAGCGCTCAGTGTTTCATCTCCAAGTCTTTTCAGTTAATTTTCCATAAAATCAAAAGCTGAAATGTACTGATTAAATATTATAACATTCTGATTTGATGCTAGTAGGAGCAAGAGTAATTATATGGACAAATATTTAATTTTTTAATACTAATTTACTAAATGATGACTTCAAGTTCTTCAGTTCTCAAATAAATAATATTTTTTTTTTTTTTAATGACTTCAACGTAATTAGATTTGATTTGTATTTATTAGATTTTTTATTGCAGTGGATGGGCAACTGGTGGTCCGTATACCATTTTTAACTGGCCCCGGTGGCCCGTGCTACATTTCAAATTACTTTATAAAAATATAAAATGTTAGGATTTTTCTATATTTTATTTTATCATATTTATAAAACCAACATAATGTTTATTGTAAAACGTAGAAATTATGAATTCTTATCTAGTATTGAACTATAAATTTCAATTGTAAATGTTATTGACTTTTTTTTTTTTGCGTTCTATATTCTCTGGCCCGCTATATTTTCACTTTCAAAAAATTGAGTGGTCCATCCTTGCTTTATAGGATATATACATATGTATTATCCTTTATTGTTGAGTTTACACTTAACCACCAATCCGAAAAAACGGCAACTTTTATCTCACGACAAAATAAGAGACAATTACTGTTCAATGGCGGTTCAAAAATCAAAAGGTTATTGTTTAGGTGTTGCGATTTATCGCAGGGCAAGTCTACATTAGGTATGTAAACGGACAAAATTGTAACTGTAAATGATTGTACCTATAATGTGTAATATTTCGTCTGGTACATTGAGTAATTTTTTTTTTTTTATTATTACTAATAGGAAACCGGTGAAAAGTTATGAATTTTTGCCGGTTTTATCCTCTGTCGTGTCAAGCTTAAAAATTAAGGTTATTGCTATTGTGCCTCTGTGTCTTTGTCGCGTCGGCTCGATGTAATAAACCCATATAGCCAAAGGTTGTGTAGTGTCGCATGAGTCGAGCTCCGACAAAGTACGCGACACCGCATGCATACGGATATAATAATAGTCTCAAAATCGACGGTAGACCGCATATACACGTATACAGGAAGAAAACACGATTTCGGCCGTACGTGCGCGGCGAACGAGTGAAACGTATTAACATGACAAAATCGCATACGAATTATTTTGCAGTGCGGGAGATTAATTCCGTGTAGGTAATAATACGAAAACACAAACGCGTCTCCCCGTGCGTTCTGATGCAATAATCCTCCGGACGGTCTGCGGGACGTCTTGACATTCGGTGTGTGTTGTGTAAGTGTGACTATTGTAATGTATAATGGTGTCGCGTTAAAACAACGCGTAGTGTGTAATGTACACGACCTAAACTAACCACCCAGCCGGTGTAGGATCCACATCGTGTGCTGTTCAAATACACGAAATCAAAAACGTGCTCGTGTAAGTGCGCCGCACGCACACACTTACTTCCACGCCGCCGGAACCTTTGGATCGTGTGCGGTGCCGATTTCCGCGTACGCCTAACCTGTACGTACGGTTTCTGCTTTATGTAATACGCGGATCTTTTTATATTGCACCTAAACATAACAAACAATAACACTGGCGGATACGGGACGGTACAAAAAAAAAAAAAAAAAAATAATAATAATATAATATGCGCGTATTGTGTTCGGCGTGTATAGGCATTTTCGATTATTAAAACGTATTTTGCTCCAGACCTATACATTTTTATCGCCGTATCGTGTTGTTGGGCACTCATTGATTGATACAGTCAAACGACACCGCACTAAAAACGTGTACGCAGCGACGTTTTCGTGGAAACAAAAAAAAAAAAAAAAAACAAAGATTTATCTCGCACGGTATAATGCAAGTGCGTATATTATGTAGGGACGTCAATACGATGATATATTATTTATTGTACGTGCATTATGTCCGCATAACAGTATGCGTACATAGTTCGGCCGGCCTTTACACGCACGAGACGTGACGATATCGTACAGCGCAAACACACGCATAGATATGCCAACCCCGAACCAGATGTGTGTCACATACACATATAAATACCTGTTAGCTCGCACGCACGCACACGCACACACACACACATACCGATGTACTCGAGCAGTACATGAAACGCTGACCGTGCGCGTGTCGTGTGTGTGGGCTGGTTTTCTCCCGCTGGGCGAACCCACCCTGCGCCAAACCGATATACCGGGAATCGGTTTTGTCTCTCACGTTTCATAATAACACACACACACATATATATGTATATATACGTACGATAATAATGGTGCACGAGTCGGATTTTCTCTACACCGCACCGCTGCGGTCGAAAACCGTTCCGCATTTTATTTATAATATTAAACACGACGCACCAACGATAACCCCCGCCCCTCGTCCGGGGACAGAACAAAAAGTCAAAAGATAATAATAACCGAACGAACGCAAAATGCGTGATGTACGTGCCATACATAATATACGTAGTAGGATCAAAAAGTTCCCGGAATTTCGTTTTATTTTTTTATGTATACAATTTAAATATAAATCTACTACTTAATTTCCTTCAAAATATCGTCCTTCAGCACAGACACACTTACGCCAACGACTTTGTAACTGCTGGGAACATCTTTGGTATCCCTCTATTGAAATGACCCTGAGATTCGCTGTCGCGTTAACTTTAATGTCTTCAATCGTCGAAAAACGTCCAAGCTTTGAGTCCAAGTTTTAGATTTGGAAACAGCCAGAAATCACATGGAGTAATGTCTAGCGAATACGGGGGTTGTGGAATTGTAGACATTTTTTTATCTGTTAAAAGTTGCCAAACTGCAGTCAAAATGCGTGGAACAAATTTCGCACAAACACGCCGCATTCCTAAATCATCTTTCAAAATGTTTTGAACTGTACCATACAGTATTCCTAATGCATTTTCCATATCTTGAATGCGTAAACGACGATCTGATCGCACCAAATTTTTAACTTTTTCGATTGTTTTATCATTTTTTGAAGTTGACGGCCGACCGCTCCGCTCTTCGTTTTCGAGTGACTCTTGACCATTTTTGAACCGTTTAAACAAATCATAAACGGCTGTTTTCTTTAATGCTTCATCATTATAAACTGCTTTCAAACATTCAAGCGTTTCTGCAGCAGTTTTTCCAAGTTTAGAACAAAATTTGATGTTAGCGCGTTGTTCAAATTGTGACATTTTAAAAATATGCGTTAACTCCGTTTCGTATGGACACGATTACGGGTCACATGAGACTGATGTAATTTTAACGAAAAAACCTACGGATAGCTAATAATGTCTACTTTTAATTCAAATAATCAGATATTTGATAAAAAAAAAGTTTTTTTTCTATAAATAAATTCCGGGAACTTTTTGATCCTACTACGTATCATCTCGGGTGTATTTCGGTTTTGTCGACTAAATATTATATTCGGTTCATTTTCGAACACGATTCCTGCAACAACTGTTTTCGTCGAAATCGGTCGAGTAGTTTTTGAGTCTATAAACTGTTGCATACAAACGCGTTTCTTTTGTTGTTGTGCGCAAATGAATGACAAACAATACATTTAATATTTTTTAATGTAATTGTAATTTTTAAAAAATGTCCTAGCAGCACATCGCGGTGGTTCGGCTAGTTTAAACAATTTTCTTTTTTTTTGTACGAGATCTCGTGCAGCGGGTCCACCCCCTACGCCTCTCGCTCTTCTACTATTTTTTATTTTATTATACGCCTGTTATGGTACGTTTTTTTTTCCGTTCCTTTCTCGCCCGTTCTCTCCGAACGCTACGTGTTATCGGTTTTAGTTATTATACTTGTCACCGATCGTTTGTTTTTGAATTTCTATTAGGGCTTTTTTGGACACGTGTCAAATAATTTTGCATTTAAATCGGTCTACTCTGCGTATAATTTTTCTCCCGTTCAACCAAAAATCGTATACTACGATGTATAAAACACCGTTCCTCTTTATACCAACCAAACCCCTAGGTTTCTTCATTTGATGCACTTTTAACGGAATTTGAATCTTTGTTATTTTTATTTTTTTAACACAGTACCTATCATCAGTTTGATAACTTATAATATTATATAGTATATTTTTTTTACATACGTACCTGTCTTCCGCCGTGTATAGGAACTAACATATGTACTTTTTTTTACCGTACATAGGTCACATAGGAACTTGCACATCACATATATATAGGAATTAACGTATGCAATTTTTTACCTGCTACTCTCGTGTATGAACTTATGATTCTCCGAGTTACTGAGTTGCGTTATGCGTACATCAGTCGTATATGTAGCATATAATATGTACCACGCATACAGAGCTGACTAGAGATAGGCGTGTGATACCTATAATATCGGTGAGAGGGGCGGTGTCGTGGAAAAAATCACCGTTGTTCGACGAACTATTGTGTCCGACATTATCCAAACCATTGTTCCGAAGGTTATGTATACTCGTATATATATCACCTGGTGACCTCGCTCATCGTTGACGTTTACTACGATTCGAAAATGCGGAAGTCTACGTGTCTCCGGGATGATCGCGTTGATACCGCATCATATAAGGGATGCAAATGTGTGTGGTCCAAGTACGAACAATACCCGTTCTCCGAGATGGAGGATCAACACGTTTACAAATATTATGGTCTGACAATGACACGACGTATTATTACCATTCGACTTCAACAGGTAAAAACGTCTGCCCCGTACAAAAGCTCCAGAGTTAGGTATTATTCTAAATTTATAACAAATCAATAACACAATATAATAATATGACCTTATCACCAACATAGTTCGGCATATTGTACTGCACCGATGCATGTGATATATTATATTACGACCCGGTAATAGGATAAAAGAGTTACAATAAGAAAAGACAATCTTTAACCTTTGCAATACAAATCACTCTCATGTTTATTGGATTTATACAGTGATTTTTTAAATTAAAGGAGTATAATGTTATTCATTATTTTGAAAACGAATTAATTTTTTTAGCATCTTACATAGGTAAAGTGTACCTTAGCCAGTCCTTAGGCTTTATACAGAGTGCCTATATTCTATACCATAAAATGTGACATTTTTTTGTATAGTCATTCACCATATACGTTCATATTTATATTATTTTTGATTAATCATAACTTTTGGTTCTCACAATACAGTCTTTGATAGATATAAGATGTACCAAAATTGAATATGACTCAATGTTTCAAGTGTTTCAACTACTATAGAATCAATATTATTACAATTAATACAATTTACAGAACTTCTAATATGATTCATTTTTATAGATAAAAAAGTCAGTTGTGGTTTTGGATGCTTTTTTCCCTATATTCGTATGGCCCACAGTAATGTAATAGAAAAAATAATGGTTTTACATAATTTCTAACGCAGTAGTTATATACATTACATAGCCACCTATAGTAATGTCACTAAAATATACGTGTTTTGCGACTACGATTTTAACGGGCCCAGACCACGGAGGCGTTGGGTCTGTATGTAGAAAGGTACTGAGGCAATTGGTAATAATTATAAAATATTTAAAAAAAAAAGAGTTAACACTTGTGTTTAACGTTGATATAGTATACTGTATATTTAATAACGTCAACGTGACAATTAAATGAAAAAAACAATGTGTAAATTAAATGAACTATAAATGATGTTTTATAATATGCATAGGTATCAGGAACACACAGTATATCACTACATATACATTATATTTCGTGTCGCTCGCGGTCGTATAGGTACATGGTGATTAATACCACAATCATCATATAGTATCCAAACGATATGACGATACATAGGTAAATGCGTGATGCGTATATGTTGCACATAATATATCGTACTCATCACTTGGTACGTACCTATTTATTATAATATTCAAACCATAAAATGATTTTTTTAATGGTAAAAATGAATTTTTTCGAAAAGAGTTCAATTTGTGTGAACTTTTATAGAAAAGTATGTTAAGCCTTTAAGCTTAATAAAGGTTAGAAAATCCATAAGTTAACTCGTTGAGTATCAATCGACATTTGATCATTTGATGAGGTCTTGTAATTTGTGCCATGCACTTGATCCACTTATTTAAACTTTAAATAATTACCTAGGTATTCATCGGTCATCATTAACGACTTGTTTTTTTGGAAAATTATATACAGTGGTGGCCAAAAGTCGCGCAACTGTCTGTATGGCAACGTGCGTTACGGCGCAGTTTCTCCCTTCCACGTCGTTTCCGTTAAGTCATATTGCAACTGTGGTTCATTTTTATATCACCTTTTTTTATTTGAAGAAATAAACAATTTTTTTTACTATTACAAATTGTGTTGCAAATTTGTTGCGTGACTTTTGACCACCCCTGTATTTATAAATTAAAAAAAATTTAATTAAATTTTAAACGTCATTACTTATTGTAATTTGAGTTTAACCTTTTTGGTAGCTTAATATATAAATTCACTTTAAAATCAAATAAAATCACTTTAACTTACGTATGTTGACATACCTATAATACCAAGGTTAAAATAAATGAAAAAAATAATTCATAGTATTAAATATTATAATTTATAATATTTTCAAAGAACATTTCTAATAAAAATCCATACTTATTACAATTTAAAAAAACTTCCTATCGCATATTAATGAAATCATTTCATCTACAGTAAAATAATATTCACGTCTACAAAACAATCTAATGTTATCAGTTAAAATAATTTTGTGAATGTTACGATGTAATGTATAAATAACTGAATAATTATAATTAAAATATATACTTATGTCGATGGTAAATAATACTAAATATCTAAATACTATATAATTTATATTTTAATTAAAAATAAATAACGATTGTCTATACATGAACTTTCATGCATAGATGAAAGATAGGGTCATGGACGTAAAAAGTGGTATATTATGATAGAATTTAATACCAATAATCTTATTATAATTGGATACCTATTGCTGCTCGGTCATTCGTAGTCTTTTAATTCCGATAAACTTGGTTTTTGCTAAACAAACAAAAAACAGTTTATTTTCTATTTAGTTGAAATAAGAGTATTATCTGTGTGTTTTCTACCATATTATTGTAATAATTAATAACATTAATTTCGCGCAAAGTCGACAATATATAGTTTTACAAGTTCAATAATATATTAACATGTAGCAGATATCTAATTCGTATCAATTATCGATTGAATCGTCTGGGTGTCGTCACTCGTCGCAGATAATATTATGTGCTTGTTCTGAGGCATGTAACAATATTATCGCCGTGTAATGCAATACTCCGGACAGGAAGCTCTCGAAGGGACGTGTGACAAAACAACAGACAATCGGAATAATAACCAACACTATTCCGATCGCACTAATTGTATTGCTTATTTACCTTATTTAAATCGAGATAATAACCGTTCGTGTAGACCGTCAGTATTATTATTATTATTATTATTATTATTATTACTATTATGATTATTACACGGTGTTATTATGACGACTGAAACCCGTGAAAAACGGTACGCGTATCGCGTCGTCGCGATACGGCTTTTTTAATATTCTTAATTTTTTCGATTTTAATAGCGCGAGTGCGCGACCGAAAATAAAACAATAAAATACGCTCGTTTTGTGCGCGGGACAATACAGACTTATTCGCCGCCGCCTATAGGTACGCGCATAAAATGTTTTAATTGTCGTAATAGCGTTTTTTGTTGGCTACAAACAATGTACAATAATAATATGTTACAATAATAACGCGTACCCGTTATAATGACTGCCGCTCAAAATCGTTAACAGAAATAAAAACACTTTTACTAATTATCGCCATACCGTGCGATTGTGCAACAACAATTATTTTCTTAAAGCCCTTGCTGTTCGGTATAAAACATTTAATATACGTCATATAATCGTCATGCATTTTATTTTATCGCTGTACGCATTTACTCTAGCCGGTGTAGTGTATTCATATATATATATATATATATATATATATAATATTATATTTAATTTAAAAATATAGTGGAAGTATATAATAATATAATTATGTATTATATATGATATAGGTGTCTACATTATACTTTGAGAAATAAAAATAAAAATGTATTATGTTCAATAAATAAATATAAAAAAGGTAATCGTCAACGTTTTAGCATTAATATATTATCCACCCGACCACCCGCGGCGACAAAATAGTTAATAAACTATTAGTCAATAAATCATAATTAATAATAAACATAAATCTAGATTTTAGCGTTAATTTTTAAATTAAGCAATACTTCTAAATATTTGTCATCGAATAAGTTTGTTTTTGGGGTTAATATTTGTCCACCAATACTAATAGTCTCTTAACTGGAGCGCTAGAAGGGAGAATCTAATCATATTTTTTGAATGCTATGTATATCTAAACATTACTAAATACCTACCTTAAAACAGCGGTTCTTAGACTTTTACGACCACGGCACCCTTGAGAAATAGTTTTGTGTTTATAAACACATTTCAGTGTTATATTATATGTGATTGAGAATATATTTTACAATAGAAATTTCAAACTCCAATAAAAATAATTGTAAATCGCGTTAGGAACTAAAAATGATAGATAAATACACGCGTATTAAACTAACATGCTGGACATTTTTTTTTCTTATTTTAACGTGGATTTTTTTCTACAATTTTATGTATTTTACGGCCACGTGCCACCGATTACACGATTATAGAATGTATATACATTTAGATTACGTGTTTATCAATAACACATACAAAATAATCGTATAACTATATTATGTGTCAAAAAAGAAATTGTGTATCATGCAATTCGTAATATATTATTGGCACAAGTCACAAGGCATTAATCGCCCAACGGGTTCATTGAGCGTGTATTATGGTCGGTGGCGGAATGATGAGACATATAAAAGGGGTCAATAGATGTATTAGACCGTTGAGGAAGTTTAAAGCTTATAACAAAGAGACAAGAATGGAAGGATCTACTTTATCATATAAATTGTATTATTACACAGCACAGGTATTCCACCGTGGTCTGTTAAGTGGCGCCAGGATTTTATTTTATACGGCGGATCGACGACAGGAGGAAAACGCTGAATTCTATTATTAGCGTAGCATGGCAGTAGGATAGCGCTGGTACTTTCACTCTATTTAAGAAAAAAAAAAAAAAACAAAAAGACGTTACAGTGTCACGCTCTCGTATTTCATTAATTAAGTTAAGTGTTTATGTGTATTAATATATTTAACCGATTCCATATTTTACTTAACGATTTCATAGTTCGAGCTATCTGTACAACACAATGTTCTATAACTCATTATGATTCATACGGAAGCATCATTCGCGGGGCCGGTCGAGTTTATCGCTATTAAACGCGTTACTTTCAAACAATTAACAAAAATATACGTACAACGATAAAGTCATATAGATTACAGGTATATATAGGTAAGACTGGTAGGAGGAGACGGCTCGGACCATTATGATATAGGCACGAGTCATTTGCATATACGATAAAATTTGTGTTTTGCGATTAGTGTCCCAATAATATGTTTATTATATACGTATTTATTGTGCTCCTCGTGTTTTACGGCCAGTAAACCAATATTGCGATTATTTCCTAATCTTATAAAGTAAAATATGTATTCACTTGGGTATGAAAAATATGTTCTTGTCCGATCTAATTCCATCGACGTCGAGTTATCTTATAATACATTATATACGATACATTTTTGCTATTGAAATGATTAAAAATTAAAACTCATATTGTATTGCACGATCAATTGTTGATAATTGCGTGGTGTTATATAAGCTGGTATAATATTTTTTTGTTTTCAAAAACACCAATACTGTTTGTTTTGTATGTTTACAATACTGTTAGGTGTTTATTATAACATGTTTTTATTTTGTTGAAGTTCAATAACTAAAGCCGTATCGAATAATATTATTTTTACACATTGCAGATGTTTTAAATTTAAACGACCGACGGATTTAGCACGATTTTTTGGCCCATCAACCCTTGAAACGACCGAGCACAGTGTTGGCGTTTGTTCTGTGAAAAGATCGCAATCGGTAAACTCCCATTATTATTGTATGCATACGCGTTTAATGCGTGCTCGATGACGCGACGATATGGAATCTGACAGTAAACGACTTTCAAAGTCGTACACGCAGTAGTACTCGTTTTATTCAAAACCGCGATGCATATATGCCGAAAAAATTGTTTAAAAAAAAAAAGTTATTCCGCGTAATACTACTCTGTGCACTCATATATGCGCTGTACACGATATATGCGCACATCTCGGTGCTATTGTTTTTTTTTTTTTTTTTTTTTTTTTTTTTTTATCTACAATAATGCGCCTACTACAACAACGACGACAATTTATTAGAAATACGCGTACCTATTATCTATATATACGCGGTTTCGTATCGTGTATTGTCTACGACGGAATTATATTGTGAGCGTATTCCGCCGTAAACTAGTAACCATAGCCAAGGATAATGACGTCGAAACAAAGTCGTAGACATTATACGGAGACGGCGACGCTGCGATGTCTCCCGTGTGCGTTTATGGGCCTGGGGTTGGAATATTTAGGTTCTTAAATATTATCGCTAGTCATTGCCGAGCGTCATAATATTACGAGTATCGCATAAAAATGCATTAGAGTGAAATATCTGGAAAAGTTATTTTTTGAATATTTTGTGAATCGTGAAAAATGTATATTAATTTACAATTATTATTAATGTTTTAATTTTGAGTCCTATTTATCATTTATTTCATAATAATGTAGTGTGCTTATCAAGTAAAATAATGATTGTCTATCTTAAATACGTTAGAATGGAATTGTGTTATATTTGTATAACTATTATTAGTTTTTAATATTGTACAAGAATTTACAACGTTGCTTGAAAAAAAAAGTTCAAGAATTTGAATATCAAAGCCTATTTTGATGTTTATTTTTCACAAAATATTTTTATTTTCTACAAGGAGATTATTTGTATGTTATTTTAGAGAATATAATATTAACATCGTATGTCAACTATTTTTAAATTTTAAAAGCCGGACCCTACGTCCCTATATAGTTTTACGATTTGAGAGTAATAAAAATCACAATCGCTTCTATATTATAGGTAATACCATTGATTATACCATTATTGTACCATCTACCTACGTTCTTCTCTTACGAGTTTTAGTCTCTAATGTTAAGCCTTAAGCGTAGAAGGTATCTGTGCAAAATGATTTATATTTTTGATGCTGCAATTATGTACTCATCATTCAATAAATGACAAATTAATGACAAACGACCGAGAGATGTAAGATGAGACATTTAATTAGGTACCTATAATATTGTCTATACTATATTTTATAATTAATATCATTGTAATTATTTTACTGAAATAACCAAATTCATTCTTGGTAATAGTATTTTTCCTGCTCCAAAACGAGTGACATACATAAAATAAAATATTTGAAACAAACAAATCAAGGACGACTACAACGGTTACAAAATTATTACTGTATTGAACATGCTTATCTACTGTTGATATACGATTTTGTTTTAGAGATTCCAAAAATTATGATTGTTTTTTGATATAATTACATGTATAAATATTGTAAAAATATTAAACACATTTTGTATGAGGATTAGTTCTGTACTTCTGTGTCATTATATTTAACATATATTTTTATTGTTTACTTTTTTTACTGTTGAAAGAATTACTCAGTATAAAATATATAAATAGGATGATTTATAACACCCCCATTTCTCTTTCAATTTTCATTTTATTTTTTTTTTTATCAGTTTCAAATCCCGACACTAGCACTTCTAAAGTCTTCTCGGTGGGTTTCTAGGAATGTTTACTGAGTTAAGTGCAAGAATAAAATATACAATATTCGTTAAAAATGATTTTATAAAAATATAAATTGGTGTAATATATATTTTTCTAAAATTATTATTTCAAGAATTTTTTCCGATTTCCTAAAAATTGTACACGTGAAAATAATCATTTACGACTACAATATATTGTGGTATATATATATATTATACTTGTTATGTGTATTATACATGTAGGTATATATGTTATTGTACAAATTAATAAAAAAAAATTTCGTTGAGATTTTTTCTTTTATTTGTGTTTATTGTGTTTGACTCGTGTGATTTTTCTTCCTGACACGTGTAAAACTTTACAAAAAGTCAGCAGCCCACTAAATGCGCTAAATATAGGTTATATGCATATGCATGGCTATTATATACTTTTATAATATATTTGTGGTTAAATTAGTTTAGGTTTAAGTAGATTTACAGAAATACACGTATATATAATATACATAATGTACAAAAAAATAAACATACATTTAATACTATACATATTACATATATACATATACTATAAATATAACAGTATTGTATGTATAGTATAACTACACGTGTAATTAATTACGCATTATCAATAGAACTTAATCCCGCCGATATTTTATATTATTATTTATGTAATTATGTTTAATTATAATTAGGGCTGTGAATTTGTAGGAAAGTGTATTTTTTTTTGGTGGTTATGAAATATAGCTTTGTAAGTATATAATTCGAATTATGTAACAACAAATCCATTTACGAAACTTTTATTTTACATTTTTTTATATGTTTTGACGATTTTAAGTTTTTAGGTAATTCTTTTGCCTACTCAGATCATATTTTCCTTTTTGGTATTAGTAATTAAATTTCATTAATTAACATCTTTGAAATTTTTTTAATAATTTATAAAAAATGTTTTAGGCAAATAACATTATATTAAAGAATCAATAAATTTAAAAATCAAAATTCAAATTAAATAAATACATTTTTATTCATATAATATACTAATATCAATATAACAATTAAATTTAAAACCATTTTGTTCTATATATTTTAAAATTTTAAATGCATTTTTTATATTTTAAGTGTATTTTATATTGCATTTTTTAACATTTTAAGGTTTTTTAGTGCATTAAATTCACAGCATTAATAATAATACATAAGCTGTACAACGAAGTATAAAAATAGTTACCGATCATTATTTAAAGTATTTAAACCTTACAAACATTCTCATTTTAAAAATTATTAATTTTTTTTTAAATATACGCATGAATTCGTAACATTTTATACTAATTATATTCGTTTCTACTTATATTTTTATCCTGCATGTTTGAACTGTACGTATCATAATATGAGTCTATAATTTTCGTAAAAAAAAATTTTAGAAAATACGTTCCAATTTTTATCAAAGTTATTCGCTATTAAAATAATCTCTTGACCGGATGTACTTACTAATTTATAGGTCAAGTTGCGTTAAATATATTTCGCTTATTTCTACGTGCGACGTCTTACTTTTCCTGTCAAGCATAAAATAGAGAAAAAAATTGGGTCACGGTTTTCTTGTATGCTGTATACGCCAGCCGAATATTTTACACTGCATTGATATAGTAAGTGGAATGCACAACTTAGTATTTTATTTAAAACAATTGAAATCGTTGAATTATTAAATAAATTTTATTTGTTTCTTCATTAGTTTCCGTAATGTACTCGTAGTTGTTGAAAAATAAAAATACTCTAATAGTTAAATTTAATAATATATGTATACATCCGTTATTTATAAATCTGACGACGCTAAATATTATAGGTACTATATATTTTATTACTACAAACTTGTATATGCCGTGATTCACATATCCTAATAAAACTGAAACAGTATTATATTATCATTATGCTTAAGGATTTGGTAATCTGGGTTGATGCGCACGAAGCGCCAGAAAAATATACAAAAATGTATTACCAATTTTATATTGAGAGTTATTTAGATAAAAAAAGAAGTAGTTATTATAATAAGTATTTAAAATATCGATTAGCCTCCGCTAGAGTATCCTATAGGATACTATATATTATAATCAATGGGATACCTCGTGAAATATGATCCACTATCCACTCGTGATCCATTTAAACTTTATTCTTTAAACATGTTTATAAATTATAGTTAACTAACTCTTCGTTGTAAATTTGATTTTTATACATTGACATTTTTAGGAAAAGATAATATATGCTGCTATTCAAAAAAACAAAAAGCTTAAAATTTTTCTCAATATTCGTTTTTTATAATACTCAATAATAATGACGAGTGTTAAAAGCCTTGTACGTAAATTTAAATTAGCTCCCGATATTATACATCACGTAGGTAGGTATATACTATTATGACGGTTTATCAAAATAGCACACACGTACCGCATGAACAACGTATGTACCAATTATAGGTATCGTTATTTATAAATAATCTATACAATATACGTCTGAGTGTGTGACGGGGTTATTTTTTTGATTGAATTTCGCTATAGCGTCCGTGCAGCAGGGAACGCGAACAATCAGCATTTCGAATTATTATAATAGTATATCTGTATGTACATGGAAAAAGTATATTATATAAATACGTACATACATCTATATAGACGTATAAAATAACAAGCAAAATCCTACCCTGACTTTTGAGTCTCACGCGAGTCCGGTCCGAAGGGGATGCCGACCGACTGATAAAAATGTCACGAAATAAAAAAATGAAAATAATGCCCCGTTAAAACCCTCTTTTTTGTAACGTGTATACACACACATACACACACACACACACACATACATGCATATAATACAGGCTCTTTGGCCCATTGTGTGTGCTCGTGTATTCGGATTTCGGGGTGATGGAAACAATGTGTAAATATATCAATAGCCATAATAGGAAATTGATTTTTTCTTTTTTTTTCCTTTTACACTTGCCCCTACAACGCGCCAGATTTACAGGATCTCTGCAGTCTGCGGTCCGACGGATTATGTCAGTTCTCATGAAACGTTATTTGCTCGTTATAAACCATCATCACCACGTGGTTTTAGATACTAGATTATATGATATATACATAGTAAATATTACGTGTTATATAAAAACATGCCTATTCTTATATAGTGTGCTGTACGTACGCCCCGCGGGTCCTCCAGCCTCCTTCCGTTTATCCGATAATATAATATCATGTTGTAGATCGAAACGGTCGAATGGATTTCGCGTTTTTGTTCATATACACATATAGGTATATAACACTGCCCATATACGACCACAGTACCACACGGTAGACAATTAAAACGGATTACGTCCTATGTATTGTCAGTGCCGTGGTAATAACTATCATTGACGACGCCCTGGGCCAATCTTATTATATTTGGTGTCGCTATTCAACATAACATATTTTGATATAATTTCTATATTGGGAACTGGGAATCGAAGATATTACATTTATATGTATTATCTGATCAAAATTACACGCCATCATATGTGCCATCACGATTCGCGGATAACTTCTTCGTCATATGACTGCAATATGAATATGTATAGGATAGGTATATATAATATATATAGGTACACTGTTTTAAAATTAATTAGACGAGACAATTTTTTTTAAGTTGTAGGTTAACCTAACCTATGTATAACTTAGTTATATTTTATATTTTCAATGTACCAGATACAAAACACAATAATTAATTAGAATAAAAATTGTAATGTGTAACAGATCAACAGGTTTCCTGATTTAAGGTAATTTCAAAATTAGGAAAGGTGGTCAACGACGCATTATTAGGCTATTTTTACTAAAAATACCACAATCTTATTTTTATGAACTATTTGTCGACTTAAATTGTTTTATGCATCAACGAGTTTTATCATTTACAATAATGTTTCAAAGCTGATTTAGTTTAATCCGGAATTTCGCTGATCCGGACTGGGTCCAATCGAGTTACCACCAGATTAATAAGACTCCACTGTAGGTACTAGATTACGGTAAATGTGGGTATTTTTCGTATTAAGTATTATTGTCTAAAATAGTGATTAATTACACTTAGAAAAAAAAAACGGTGCACTAGGGGATCCACGGCCATCATCATTATCATCACCCAAACACGCCGCCGCCCCTAATCAGTGCCAGCCGGGCTGCTTTTAACAGTTTAATGTATATTAATATAATATACTCGAGTCGCGTGTTGACCGCGAGTTGTCGTGTAACGTACGGAATGACAATCGACCATCACCAAAATATCGTATTAACAATATTATTATTATTATTATTGTCCCCAAACATCGTTGTGTTTGGTCTCGTCAATAATAGACTCAATTCGCCCGTATCGTGTTTCGCTTTACGGTTTACCATTCAATAAGTTATAATATGGCGCACACACAACGACAACAACGATAATAATAATAATGTACAAAACGGGCTGTAGTTAATATACGGCTATTGTTCGGGGGTACAATCGTGTAGTAAGTACCACTGTACACTATTATTATGCGTTTGTTATGCAAATCTCATCATAACCGGTTTTTAATTGTGCTCGAATGTGCCGAATACGGTCTACAATATCAATACACGATATTATAACAATCGCGGTACGATTATTACGTGTTTGCACGGAAATTAAAATATAAATCGCATCGTTGGGCGACCCGCGACAACACTCGCACCGCCGCGGCCGCCGTGTCGTGCGTATTGTATAACATACGATATTATTACGCATTGTACAAGAGCCCATTGATAAACGTGTACCTACGTCGACGGTGAAAGAGTTTGTTTAATTATAATATCACAACACAACTCGACTGGCGCGCACGCGTGGGATGGTCGTCGGACACTCGATTAATAATTGTTATTCTAAGGTTTTTTCGCCGTTGCCGCGATAATTAAAAAAAAAAAAAAAAAATGCGTTCGCCAACAGGCCGGCCGAAAATCGAAAGCGTTCAGTGCAGTACGACCGAAATTAAATACCAATCGGAACGATAATAATATTATAACAGTCGTACGTATAATAACAGCACCTAATAATAAATAATAATAAAATTAATAACGATATTAATAATTATTGACGTCGTTCAATAAGTGTACGGAGAAAATCGAAAATTCTGCGTAGTTGTGTGCTTACGTGAAACGCGATAATGATAATGCAATGTCACGTGGCCGCGTACGAACCGAGTACCTACCGCCGAGACAAGACCTTTTAAAACGAATCGATTACGTGGTTTTTTTTTTTCGATTGATGTAGATACCGGTGTTTACGTTTGAATACAAACTATCCCGCAAAACTCTGAAGGCAAACCAGGACTGTTTGTGAGAACGGTTTTTTTTTTTTTTTTTTTTTTAATTTGGAAATATTAGACAAATGACCATATACATTATGGTTAAACTGTTTGATATAATATTGAGTTTGCAAAACAATAACGAATAAATTATACATTGATACATTTTCAATTAAAAGGCTCCTCGTGTCTTTGTACCCGCATCGGTAAAAACTTCATTAATACAGTATTTGTTTTGCTTTCTAAACGTGTAATAGCTGCATTTTTTCCACTAGTTTCGTTTTCTTTAACTATGGTATCGGTATTAATTTTGGTTATAGATTCGGGTTAAAATAATTCAGCGTTTAACGGCGGCGTTGGTGTTTCTATCTCGACCAAGTACCATAGAAACGGACGATTTAACGCGTACAAAATAAAGACCTACACGCTCCACATTGATAATTGATATTATTTTATTACTTTTTGCAATCGCCAACCAATTAGTAAATTATATTTTTCCCGTCGTTCGGGCACGGGACTCGATATTTGAACACCGATATCGTGACGTTTAGCTGATAACGGTTGTAATTAATAGTATAGAAAACGTTTGATTTTCGTACAATACAAAACGTTTACATCACTACGACGCATGTACGTGTACACACACGAGAATTACCAGCCGACTGTTCGAAATCGACGGGTTTAGACCGTGACCTTAGATAAACCGAGATTATCTTAGTTCATGGTTCAGACATTTAGTCGATAATCTGAATTCTAGTGCCGACCAAATAAAGATATTATTATAGTTCACAATATCATGGCCCGTCCATATTTTTTTTATCTACGGTGTAAACATTATTCCTATTTTTCTATTGTAAGCGTAACGCCATAACGTAATAACAATACAAAAGACATATAGCATTATATTATAACATATTATTTATATGTTATGCCAGTAATGCACAATATATTGTCTTGGAAACAATTAAACGGGCCGCCAAGTATAAAAATACAAATAATCGCTGTTAGCCGCATAATCGTCACAATTTCGCTTGTACAACACAATGTATCTAATTTGCGTAGATACGTACATACATATAAAAAAAAAGTATATACATATATTGGGCTTGTTTTTATTTTTTTATTTTTTTAGATACCTAGGTATAATAATGTGTAATAATCTCCCATTTTTTTCTAAAAACGTGTTGTTAGATTTTAGAAATTCGAAGTACAGAATTGTATTGTACACGATTAGCCACATAGAACAGCACCTATTGTGTTAGCCGGGCCGAGGGTTGGGCACCACTGATGTAGACGGCGAGAGGAAGTGTAAACAAATCTCATGAGCTCACAAATTATTTCGTTTTCGTCCGATTTCGCTATAGCAACCCATACTACAAGCCTCCGCTGTCGCGCGTCGTTGTCGTCGAGCCGTTATTACTTATTATTATTATATATACATTCGTTTGTTTGTTTTGTTTATTTTTTTTATTTTCAAACGCGGCGAAAGGGGTAGAGAACACAATAGCCGCGTTCCGGGTGTCGCCGTCGTCGAGACATCCGCGGCCGAATCGTTCTCTTTTCCGCTCCCTTGTGCGGATATATAGCTGTATACCCAGTGTACCAGTGTTAAACAATACGTTATTATTAATGTTTACATATATATATTATTTTATATGCGGGGCGGCGCGCGGGTGGTTGTATTATTATCGTTGTCTCGGTTCAAATAATAGACAAAAAAAGGAATCCGTGATTAAACTCGCCGTCGTTATCGGGATGACATTGATATCGAGACTCGATTTGTTCGCTGGACGTCGGTACGCGAGGGGACAAAAATCGTTCAGCGACCGCTGTACATCGCCGCGACTTGGAATTTGAGAGCCTACTCGTATAGGTGTCAGTCAAATTTTATAGGCGCCGACTGCCTATTAATATTTAATATAATTTAGTGTCGAAGTCTTGGGGCCCCTCGCGTAAAATTATGAGGCCATTTTAGGTGTTCAACACATCCCCAGCACCCCCACTGTTGCAGCACTGCCGTTGTCATTAGAGTGTGTACACTGTACTTGAGCATACGTGGCGGCGACGTTGGGTTTACACAAGCGGACTCGAAGTTTAATTTTCTCGAGGAGCTCAACTGCTCAAGTCTCGTATGGTTTTCAAACGTTGTATATAAAATATATATAGCAATATTATTATAGTAGTTCACGGTTGAGTTGTTAAAATATTATGCGATGCGTACCAACGTACCTATCCATTTTATAAGCTTTTCGACTTCTCTTTATTAGCCTCCTATAGCTGATTAATCTACGGGCGTATAAATTATTTGATTTAATACTTCGACTGAGAAAGCTACACTGCCCTTGAATCCACCGGCCACCGCCTTATGTGGCCGGGTTGCGTATTTCAGAAGATTAACTGATTCGGTGCATAAACGCCCGAAATCGGCGAGTTTCCGTTAATTTTCTAGTTTTATATTCTCTATAACACCTATTACATACTAATATTTATAAAATACCATTTTATGCATATTTTTATTTATTATTTGTATTTAAAAGTAAATTCAAGTAATTTATCACTATTTTTTTTTTTCATATAAATCATTAAATACAAATAGGTATTGATGTATTAAAAAAAAATATTTAATGCAATAATCTCTATATGTAAGTATGTGTATTAGTCAAAATATTAATGTTTTATAAAATTTAGGTACCCTAAAATATTTTTATTGGGATAAGTACCTACTACTATTTATAATTATTAATGTTTTAAGTAATGCTTGTGAGTTATGAGCAATAAGTAGGTAGAAACTTAAAAAATAATTACCTATTTCCACTTTTTACGGAAAAAAAATTTAAAACACTGCGCATTATGTTTATTATACAATTGATTGTATTGCTATAGTACAATAAAAATAAATCGTCATGGCGTTATTCAATTAGACATTTAGTAAATGACGTTCAGTTCTTCGGTTTAACGATGAAAAAAAATAATATGATTTGTCAATAATCCGGAACATACATTTACCTATGTTTAATTTACGTGCATAATGCATATTATAAATTAAAAATAATATATTCTTGTAAGACGTTATTTCCGTTTCTCAATATGACGTCAAATTATTCGTTTAAAGTATAACTTACTGTAGAAGTCATATCTTATTTTAAAACATTAATTGCCCGTACATTAGTGCCAATTATTATACGTATTTTTAATCACAACTATTTACAATCAATTATCAAATAGTATTGAGTATTCCGATATGTATTACTTTTTATACATTTATATAGTAAGGCAAGTGTGTTAGTGATTTGAGAATAATTGTGTAGTTATTATGTACATTAGTTTTGAATAATCCACTTCATGGCGATTAAGAAAATAGTTTTCATAAACGAGTACATTTTAAACTACGTTACATTGATTGGCTGTTATTTTAACATAAAAAACTAATCAGACGTGTATCTGATTAGCTTATAATAATATTATGTTTTAATTAAAAAGTCCACGAACGAAAAAGTTATTTATTTATCTTCGACGAAGCATAGGAGAGTTTTCAATATAAAATGCATTTCTGTTGGAGTGTATAGTACAATGGAACAATATTATGCATGAATAGCTGTGTAGGTGTATACTCTGTGTACTCTGTATAACATTACACATAATATAACCAATATATAGGTATGCAGTTATATACGATATACGTTATACATATTCATAACTCTATATTATACTGTAATATACATATATACATGAAAGTAGCTTTCAATTACAATTGTACAAGTTCAAAGTATCAACACAATGTAATAGTCGAGAGTTGCAACAAATAAAACGAATATTTTTTTTTCAATTATTAGTTATATTTATATACATTATATAATAATATATACTATACAATATACATTCTATATAAGTTGTGCTATAGCCGAGGTCTCCGCCCTCAACCACTTCTCGTCAACCCTCGCCCATCCCTTATGCGCTTCAGTGGGGGCGGAGATTTGAAGCTATAGCGGGGCAATGGGTCGGCAGGCCTTGATTTATATCGGTCAATGTTTATATACCAAGAATTTCAAACCTCTTTAACCGATCTTTGGTTGTATCGTTATCTTGTATAAGTTCGTAAGTATGACTATAATATACAGGTACGATAGAGTAGGTATATATAAATTGTGATGCTCTACTAAGAACAGTGTTTTAAATGTAATCATTCATCATAGGTTTCAAGTTTATAGTATAAAAGATATAAGATATAATATATAGTATAATAGATGCCTATTATACTACATCAATTGCACATCCCGCTATACATAATAAACTATTAATAAAAAAAGAAATAATAAAGCACTTGAAAAATATTTTATTAATATTTGATATGATATAAAAAACAGATTTTAATAATAACATTTTGATAATTTGAAAAATAATTTTAACTTTCTAATTTTCAAACTTTCTTTTCTGCTAGAAAACTTATCTATAATAATTATCGTATCTGAAATGTATGTATACTTATGATTAGGTATTAAATAACAAAGCCAGACCAACAACTCTAGATTATGACTTTGTATTTTTAAAGTATAGGTTTTTAGCCTACTTAATACAGAATTATTGGTTTTTTTTTATTTGTATTAATTGATATATACTGGTTGAGTTAAGACTAACTTAAGGTATCGCCTGGATCACACTACTCTTATTAATTCAAATATCGATTATTCAAACAATATTAAACAATTTTGTTTAAAATATTGCAGCCGACCAGCAATTCTTCTCTCTCACATGGGCCTCTGAAATTTTAAATTTTAGAGTTACTTCCTATTTTACTCGCAATCAGTCTCCGTTTTCTATACCAAGCCACTCCACATCATATATGGTCATAATCACTCATTACATCGCATGCTCAGAACCTATAATCCCTAAATAATTTTTCTGTTGTGTATTTGTTATAATTGTATTTAGTTATATAGTTTATACTCTACTATATATTTACTTTATTACTTTTCTCTTGCTACTGTTGTTTTATGCGTCATTACGCTACACTATTATGTATTTAATCTATTTTCTTGTTTCTACTATTATTACAGTTTCTACTACCTATCAACCTATGTCATTACCATTGTAATAGCCAACTGGCATTTATTTTATAAATAAATAATACATGTATTATAAATGTATAAATAAAACCAATAAGATAAAAAAATAAGCAAGAAAATTAAAATTTTTAAACTAATATTTTAGACTTTCATACAAATCATATAATTTACATGCAGGTCAAATAAGTGTTCAAAGAATTTCAATGACTGTATAGCCTCCTTAGCACCTCTGCAGGTTACGCCACTCCTCTGCAACAGAGTGACTATATGGACTTCACTGCATGAGAAAAGTATATAATTTTACTTAGTAAATTAACTTTTAACTCAATTAAATCAATTTAATTGTTTATTAATTTAACGGTGTTGGGTATACAGAACGACGTAAATAATGGCGGTGGGATTAAGAATAAAGAAATTGAGATAAAGTGGTCATCAAGGATCAAGAGAAAATAAAGAAAAATTAGTATCAAATGGTTTTTTACTTTATACTAATACTTCATACTTATAAAGGCCTATAGAATTTGACGGGGAGGGAGAGAAAGTTGTGTTTACTTGGCTAAACATCAATTCGTTTTAATGTTCGCGGCCTTACACTCGACAAAAATCAAACTCAAAATAATATTTTATAGTATTTTTGCGATATCAAATAATTAAACTGAAGTGGTTCCGGGATACTTTTTATTATATTCGTGCATGTACCCGCAATAATGTTCACAGCGACATAAAAAACGTATATATATATATTTATTATTATTATTTATATTTATTTATTTTATCATTATAATTTTTTTTGTTGTGTATAATAAAGTGTAACCCTTGTATTTGTATTTGACGGTATGTATGTATACATCATAATGCCAGTAAGATTTAAAACCATCGGGCCGGAAACAGTGCACGCATGCCTGATCCGTTTAATTGGCATCAGCGGCGGTGGAAGTAGCAGTCAATCGTGAATATACTGCGGTTTGAAAAATAATAATAATAATAATAATAAAGAGCTGTAGAGGAAAAAGGCGAAAGGAAAGGCGAAAAAAACCCGCACAGCCATGTTATAATACACGTCGGGTAATTTATATTTTATTTATTTTTTTTACCCCATTATGTACGCCATCTGAAGTGGATCGCGTTAAAAATTTCGTCGGTTTCTCAACGGTCCGCAGCAAAGGTTTTACCCTTTCCTCTCTCTCCGAACCGCGGGCCCCGTCCGCTGTTTATTTTCATACAACACTCGCGCACCGGCACACGCACAAGTGGTT
The DNA here is from genome assembly GCA_036289425.1 of Rhopalosiphum nymphaeae. Lineage (NCBI taxonomy): Eukaryota > Metazoa > Arthropoda > Insecta > Hemiptera > Aphididae > Rhopalosiphum > Rhopalosiphum nymphaeae. The sequence continues at coordinate 1,803,622 of JAZAQC010000015.1, forward strand.
CATACCGTGGTTATGGGTACCTCACTGCACCAGTGGCAACTGTGTGTGTGCATTTACAGAAAATGACATTTTTAACGCAGCACGTGCACGCGGTGTGTGTAAGCCGTGTTATTGTGTATAATAATATTATAATCGCGTCCCACATAATAATGTAATATAATATATATTGTATAATAATAATATTATTCATACGTCCTGTTTGTATACAGTGGTATGAGCATTTTTGCGTATAATAATAATAATAATAATAATAATAATAATAATATGTGCGTCGTCGTCGTCGTGAATGGAAAGTGTGGCCAATTAAAAAAAAAGTCAACGGCGAGCGACCGTTCCCCTTTCCACGCTTTAAAGGCTGAACGTCGCGTGTTTCTCCGCGCTGTTATTATTATTCTTATTAATACGCCCGTACAACGTTTCGTATAACATTATTATTAAAATATAATAACGGATAAGGCATAATTTTCTTGAAGGGTCTGGCGACGACGGTGCGTGTTACAACGGTGTGTCGTCCACGACGATTTATTTAGCAATAGTTTTATTAAAACATGCAGATATACTGTGCTTCATGTTATTATTTTTGTCATATTTTTCGTTGCACTCGTCGGGATCTTTCGTATATCACAAACAATTTGTAAATGTATTAGTCGTCGACCTCGGTCTCTACGCAGGACTCAATTTCAAGCTTGTCATAAAGGTATAAAGTACCTACATCGGTGATTCAGTGGCGTCGATTAAGTTTTTAATATAAGACGAGGTAAACGTTGCGATCAGCTCATATAAAAAAAAACGGTTCACCAGCTAATTTCCGCCAATTTGATACGTGTCGTAAATTAGCTTTATTTTTAAAAAAGTCGTGGGGGAGCTAAATAAATATGACAGCTACTGCAGTGGTTAATTGGCGATCATTTTAAATTTTTTAGAGTGGTCAAACTAATTAAATTTCAATACTAAACAGTAAATACGACTCTTTGAATGTAACTGAAAAAGTTGAAAACATTAACGACCAATGGAACTTTTTTATAAATTTGAATTTTCACCGTGTTCACTATCAGGTGAAAATTGAAATACACTAACGTTGAAATGAAAAAAAAGTAATTTTAGAAATAAAATTATATGGAGTTAATATAATATTGTAGTTATTGTTGTACTTACATGTCCTCGCATACAAATCGTTGTAAATGTGTTCTTAATTATATCCACAACTGAAGAATAAACAATAATAGTTCGCATTAAAGTAGGTATACAATATACAGAATAGTCTATTCACTCTATTCTATTCTATTCAACGATAATACGTTCCTTTACACAGCAAATACTCACACAAACGACATACACTCGTTTTATACACGTCATTATTATACATGCCCACGCGTCACGCGTCTATACGTAGAATTCCAACTAAAAAACTATAAATATTAATTATTATTGATATCGCCTCGTTATCAATATACTTCCCATCGCATTCACAATACTGTATTTCCTCAAAATTATAATATAGAAATAGTCATGTTTTTTCACCAACAATCGGCCCAATGTGCAGAGGTTTTAAATTCAGACAAACGAAAATGTCTCCTCCTAAATGATGACAATCCGGTAGTTGTGACTATACCTATATTATTATGTTAGAGTTGTTATACAAAGATATTATTGTGCACAGAAATTATTCGGTATTCAGTTGATATTATTATGTACTAAATAGTAAATATCCAAGGAGTAGTGATATTATGTTAGGGTATTAAACCCGCGTGCTGTCTCGGTATAGTTCTCGGATAATAAATATTAATAAAATCCGCCGAATCGATATAGATTCCTGTGACACAGTTTCTCATAATTATTATTCTTCGAGATTTCTAAAAACAATTGTCGGATAATTTCAACCGCAGCACACAATAATATAATACAATTATGTACATATCGGCGTGGGATACCCGCAAGACAATTTCGATTCAACGCTATTAAATATTTTCTATTCCTCTGATCGAAATGTTTAATTCTTTGTAAAGTAGTTTTATTCGCCTAAGCAGTCTGTCTGATAATAGTTTTATACTTTTATGTATACGTATAGATTTTTCGGAAAAATGTTCGCACTGTAAATTTAAAATTAAAGTCGTTTATAACCTATACATATTACATATAGGTTTCTGTTTATAAATTACGATTTGCAAATTGATAAAATATATTGTATCGACCAATAACGGATATTGGATGTCGAGTAGTTAAACAAAATTTAAAATGTATGAAAAAGTACAAAACTGTTTAGTTTATTGAATTCAAAAATATAATAAATAAATAATTGAGAATATGTTTCAAAAGTTATCGGTCGATTCACATTCAAAACGTGCAAATTATTTTGTTTTTTTTTTTAGCTGAGCGGATTGATGAATGTTGATTTAATAATGATGCATTGATGTATATGTGTTTTTACTGTGTGTGCACAAAGAAGTAGAAAAAAAAAGCTTCGATTTTAAACTTAGAGGGCGGTTATTGGTTTTAATAGTTAATTATTGGATCTAGTTTGTACTTTTAAGTTAAGTGGTCAGAATTGAAAATTCGCAGTGTTTTTTTTTTTTAAATAATCGGGTAAAAAAGTCATCATAAATAGGATTTTTACACAAAGCCGTTTCGATGAAAATGATTTTGTTTTTTTTTTTGTATAACTCAGAAACAAATAACCGTAGATAGATGAATTTTTATCAAATGTTTATCTTATATATTTTTATACATGATACAATTTTTAAAATATTACGATACTTTAAATATTATGACATTTTTTGAGCTATTTATAGATATTTTAAATTTTGATTTTTTTTTCAATTATTATCAATGGAAAATTTTTTCACTCAGTCAAAATAATTGAAAATTGAATTCAAAGGTTCCTTATTAGTTAAATAATATTATTAACATGTAGATAGAATAATGTCGAAGACTACACCTATATACTATTGTAAGTATAAACATTATAATCGATTTAAATTAAAAATAATAATAACATATTTTTAACAGTTCAACGATCAAATAATAATTGTATTCAACGTCAAGTGTGTGTAACTAATTATTTGATTTTAATTTTTATAATGAATATTGAATATTTTAGTTTATATTTGAATTTCTTTCAGATACACTTACATTCATACTTCGAAGCATTTTATATAAAAATAGTTTGATCGTATAAGTTATTACCCATTACTCATTACTCTGCAGTCATCACTACAATGCAAATTATAAATGTGACTTGATAAATTTATTCTTTTAAGTTATTGGTGCTTATTTGCAGTTAATAGTTTAATACTATTATTATTATTGATATTTTTTTTCAAATCGGGTGACAGTGAAAGGAATAATTTATAAATCATTACATGTTTTATAATCTAATAATTGAAATATTAGTTACCTGCAGTTGTGGTAATAAAATACAATTAGGTATACAATATAGGTATGCTGGTGAAATATTGTAGCTATAAAATCGACAATTCTCGTGATTCGTCAAAAATGAACAGAATTTGTATAAGTCACTGCTGCTCATTGACTCATTAGCTTATTACTCTGGTGAACGGAAAAAAGAATCTATTTGACAAAACTGTTTTTCTTCTCGTTTGAATGCACATTGCACTTGCTGCAGCTTATTAAAAACTAAGATTATAAAGCTACCCCTATGAAACGGGTCACAGGTGCCAAAAACCATATGACCGTAAGAGAAACGGTTATTTTCGAAATATCTACTTTTATCGCGGTATCATATTTTGAAAGCACTAAAAAATATAGTGGAGGATAATTTTTTGAACAGACTCTTATGCTTATAGGCCAAAGCCCACGGACGTATATAATATGTATGCGATCAATATTCAACATAAAGATTATGTGACACACACAGACACACATAGACGGGCACATTTACATGCGACGGACATAAAAAGCCTCCGGACACATCGCGCATTGTATACGCGCATAAGTGGTCGTTGTGTGTTTTAAAATCGGTGAAATTGAACCATATTGGAACACAATAGTCCGGTAATTGTTCGTCATTACCGCGCGAGTGGAGGTTGCTACGCGGGACCCCGCGGAAATTCTCGCACAACACAGCGCGTGACGAATACCTACGCGTACACGTTGCTATGACTTATAAATATACGTACGAGTATTATAACTCACAATGTTTAACACGATATTCATTATAATATTACATTAAATCACACGATGCAGGCGAGTCGCCACACATAATATAGGTATACTATTAAAATATAAACATTAGCGACGTCCGTACGAATTCGAAAAGTATTGTTTTCACAATATCTGTTTTAATAGTTTTCAATAGGTATTTTTCATTCGTTACAAAAATGTCAATCGTTATATTTATGAATGGGATAAATTCTACTCTATCTACACATCTACATCGATTATCAGTTGCGGTGTCTTACCGGGTCTTACACAAGCAAATAACTAATTGGTCATTAGGGAGGTTACATCACGATCGCGTTTATTTCGAGTGAGTATAATGTTTGTTTAATATTTCATCGTGTGTGCCTAGATTTGGAATTTTGTTTTTGTATCATTGTAAGCTTATTAAAAAAAAAAAGTATTAAAAATGCCGAAAGTTAAACCATATTTTTATTCTAACTCGTGTGTCTATCAAAACAAATTGAGTCATTTCTAAGGGTATTATTACGTTGAAACGGAATGTTACAGGACATTTTTGGTTATTTTTTGATAGTTTTCAGATCATTTTAATCCAGGACCTAATAATAATTGTATATTAATATGATTTCGTTTATACTTAGTAGTTAAGTCATTCGATCGTCGCAAATCTAACCTTACTGCAGCCTACACGACTAGTTATAAAGTATACCTTCTCTTTCATAATATTAAAACATTAGCTGTATATATTATGCATACATATGTATATATAATATACTGTACGTCTGTAGTCTGTACTTTCGCACTACTGTTTTGTTCAATTACCGTTGTTACATTTTACATAAAATACATGATATACGTTTAATATATTTTATAATTTTAGTAAAATATTACATTGTCTACTAATCTGTTTGTAGTTTCATGCAGTTTGTACCTACACGGAAATAAAATATGTTCATTTTATTATTATATTTATAATTTTTTGTTAAACTATAGTGTTCGGCGGCATATGAAATCAGTCGCAAAGAATAAAATAATCGAAACTACGCATTCAATTTACAAGTCGCGGCATATCTTGCAAACGCTCATACCGTTGTTGTACTGCTCGCAACAATATGATAATATTTTAGTCGATCGATTATCTTCAATTTCCGACGTCGTGTCTTCCACGTCGCTCTCTCTTTCTCTCTTTCGGACGAGATTAACGCTAAGAAGAAGGACAACGCGGAAAAACCGGTCGTTCAATCAACGAAACACGTTGTTTTTTTTATCTAACATTTAACCGGACCGCGGGCAAAAACCGCGATCATTCGTCATCTGTGGCCGCGAAATCGACGGACGCGTTTGAACTTCAAAGTTCAATATTTATATTACAATAATATTAACTACCTAATAACAACAATAGCAGTATCGTAATTCAAAACGTATGTCCCTATTACTAAAAAATGAACGATTGAGATGGACCGGGAAATATGACTGGTGCACTGGCAAGTTCCTATTTAATATATAATATGTAAACATTTCAATGAAATATTAACAATAATTATTATACTTCAACTAAAGTATATTGTAATATTATAAATATATTATAATGTGGCGATTCTCGTCGGACACAAATTAAACGTTCGTCCTTCGCGTTTATCGTTTTCGTCTGTAACTCGCTCACAGACCTGGCATACTATATATATGCTAATATAACAAGTCGTTATTCTTAAATTCGATTTCATTCGTTCGAGTACTATTACAAGCATTACCGGCGTCGAGCACGGGTAGCCGTGTAGGAAATAAGCGTATAGAAATAGCAGTATTCATAATATAGTATTACTGTATTAGACATTAGTAAAAATCTATAGGCCACAATCATTATGTTGATTTTTTTTGGACACGATCGATATTGCGTTTACTGTATAATATTATTTATGACGTAGGTACATACCTAATATAGTGTTTTGCGTATATTATATAATATCATATTTGTGGGACACGATGAGCCCTTATCGTGTTGGTCGATTCGACTTGTTCTACGTCGCAATAGGTATGGAGACGTATAACGTATAAGAGACGTCTGAAGATAATTAAATAAATTACATCTGTGATTTTAATTATAATTTGACGAAGGTATTTGGTGGATCGAAATCCAGTGGCGAGCAATACATAGACAGGTGGTCACTGGTGACTTATAGAGGAAACTAATATGATGATGACAACGCTGCAGATATCGTCGTCCTTGATGTCTGAACATATATGAACACAATCAGCGTTTTTATCTTCGATATAATATGAGTACTGAACTTAGTCTGTAGACACCAATCAAAATCCGACTAATGTAAAAGGTAACGGGAGGTATAACTTAGTTTACTTGATACCTATTATTTTTATTATTAATAAAATAATTATTTTCATGCTTGTATGCCGAGTGCGTATCGGAGATTGTAAACTGTGACGAAATTAACTTTTTTCTAAAGTTTCACGTTAAACTGAATACGAAAATAAGTAAAAATAAATTTTATTGCTTATACAAACTGTAATAATTTTTATCAATCAAGTCATACCTACATTTAAAGCTGTCTTCGATTTCGGTGGAACATATTATACGAATGTTATAGGTATACCTGATTAATTTAAAGTATCAGTAATTTAAACTTTTGACAATCTTAGGGTTAAATATCAGTAGAAATCTGCGTGCTGTGTTTAAAACAGCATTTAACAATATAAAAGTAAGCTAATGTACTTAATAACTTTTAATTTTATGAGTTGTATTTACATTGTCATTGTAAAGTACATTTTTAAAACACGTTAATTGTACATTTATTTTTAAAATAAATATATTGTTGCAGTGTATAAAATTAAAATTTTTTTAATGAAGCTTACGCATGACTTTTAAAAAAACGTATAAATAAGGTATAAGTGCTTCGATGAACTTCATTGTGATATTATATGATCAACGAGTTGGCGTTATTAATTTTTATTGTATAATACCCAACGTATTATTATAAATTTTAAAACGCGAATGTGCGCACGCTGCCGCATAGATACTTATAATAATAATATTATTATACGGACACCTCTCTCTTATAATTGTCTCTCATAGTCTCATTTTCGTGTAATACTATAATAATTTATATGTGTTTATTGGCGTGTACGATATTAAACTTACACACACTGCACGTGCTTGTATTTTTTATGATCAGCTCATGATGGAGTAATAAATGTATTGCATCTGATCATAATGATAATAACTACACCTATTATAGTGTACGGTTTCGATTGTTGCTCGCTGGACGGGCTAATGCTATTGCGTAGAGAGTGTCGACTACCTCAGCTGTAGTCGTGCAGTCGAGCGTGTATTAGGAAAAAACAAGACCCCCTAAAAAGCCCTGAAATAAAAAATAAAGCGTTGGAAAAACCCCGGCCGTAGGAAAGCTTAGAAAAACCGATTCTTACCGATAGAAAAAATATGCACAATATAAACAATGTAGAATACTACAGATTGCAGTTATACTTGTGCATCGTATGATAAGTAATGTGTTTGATATAGTAAACCGCATAACACCGGTAAAAAGCGACGAGTGTATTGATTTTACAGTGATTTGTGTTTTTCTAAATGTTTTTTTTTTTTTTTTTGATTGTAATTTTGGTCGATACCTAGACTTGCAAAAACTCTGCACGCATAGAATATAAATATCTATAGAATAGTACAGTTTTATGTAAAAAAAAAAAACCAAAAAAGTCGCGCGTTACAGTCGGATCATTAAAATAACCACAGGAAATATGGTATTATTAGATATTTTAGATGTGCGACGAACATCGTACGGGTTGTCATCATCGAGCGTGCTCTATTTTTCTTTTATCTCGTACGGAGTTATACGACTATGTAGTATAAGGTATTAACAATAATAATAATACGTGTATTCTGTTTTCGCGTGTTTTTTTTCTAATGTAGTTTGAACATTTTTAACGAGCGCGGTCGTTACCGCGAACAAAACCTAACCTTCCGCCGCCGTCGACGGGTTGACTGTTGCAGATTTTGCTTATTATATTATTATTGCATTGTATGACGTTTTATATTCTGTCGTGATGGCTTAATATTCTCCTCGAACAGACAAATAGACGAGTTGATTTTAGAATGCTCTGCAGTGAGAAGAAAAACTATTTGCCAGCGTGCTGCACGGTTTGTCTAGGACGCAATTTAACGAATTCTCGTGTGTATATTGTTATTAGTTATCATATTATTATTATTATTGTTATTGTTATCATTCTTCCGGTGTGCTTACGATTATAATATATTAAACATAAGGGTTGAAGTGTGTGTTGCGAGGTTGTTTTTTGCCTCGCATCTTTTGTGTCTATCGTAATTATATGGTATGATAGTTTTGTAACGTATGTTTAAGGGGTTCTATGTAGGCAATTTTGATGAAAATTTTAAATTCGTATATAGCCAGTATAGTGTTTTACTGGTTAATTATGTACATTACTCGTAGTCTGTATGTCTAATACTTTTATAAGTAATGTGTTAATTATTGTGATTAATTATTGTACATATTTATCTGTATGGTTTAATAAAATCTATGAATACAAAATAATAATTTTAATTTTTTTGTACATTTTACCATTTCATAGTTTATTTGGCATTTTATTTTATTTCTATGACTCACTATTGAGATGTTAATTTGATTAAAACTTCTGTTCATATTTTTGACTTGATTTGGTGTCAAATTAATTGACTATACTGTCAATAATAATGTTTTGAAATTTAATAATGCATTATGATTATTGTTAATTAGCTGGTATTACTTATTGACTGACGGTCAAATGTTAATAGACGGATTTAAAATATGACTATTTAATGCCAACGTTTTTCTAGCTTTTTTTTTATAGATCTTTTAGTTTTTAGACGCATAGAAAAATTACTATAAAATGATGTTGAATTGGAAGAAAATTTATTCGGATATAAAATAAATTAAACGTTTTTATATTTTATATATATACGTCAAAAACAAACGATATTATTATTTACCATATTCAAACTGTCATTAGACCGTAAACAACAAATTGTTTTTATTCAAAGTAGAAAAAAATATAGTAATGCAATACTTTTCATAAATAACAGCAATAATGCTAACACATAATTTAATTTCACGCATTAATTCATTGCTAGTTAAAAAGTGTTCAATTACTTTTTTTCAGTGAAATAACCAATGAGTTAATCCATTATTATTATTTAATAATAGTTATTTACCTAATATTATCGGTTGTTAATCCTTTTGATGGATGGCTTATAGTAATGAAATGATACTCCATTTTTTACGAAAAAAAAGTTTAGCATTGGAACGTACTTTTATGGTCGCGATTGTGATGCACTAATTTATTAAAGTATCCGTATACAGTAGAACATTTTTAATTAATAATAGTCATCACAGTATGTATTATAATATATTATGTAACATAATTATTTTATTGGCTTATTTTTCAATTTAGACAAGTATCTACACAGTACATATCTTATATATATTATACATAGACGTATGTTCTTGAAATTATATAGCTGGTATGTATGAAAATCCTATCAGTATTATGTTCAGTTATGGTAACTGGTAAGTCACGGCATTCTAAATGTTTTTAAGATAAATAATACACCCTCAATTATGACTGTATTTTACCAAATGCCGGAATCACATAATATTATCGAGGAGTAATAAAATTACTAGAGTAATAAAATCTCTATGACGGATTTTATGATTCTAAAAAAAATGCAGTTTTATGTAACAATAAATATTTCGACATTTAATTACATTATGGAGACTATATCATATAGAAACGTGTTACACTCTTTGTAGTCGGTTATAATTGGGCGGGTTTTTTTTTTATTTCCCCAAAAACTTTTAAGGTGAGCACGTACAGGACATAATAAATAAATGAAAGAAAGAAAATGTTTTTATACCTTCTCTCTTCTATTTCGACCAATTAATTCTGGTAATTAGAATTCGTTAAACGTATGTATTTTTATTGTTATATGATAATACTGGTAACTCTGTATAATATATTTGTACACTTGACATAGTATGTACAATATATTATCATAAGAGTTAAATCTAATGAACTTACAATTATTTTTTTCTGAAAAATAAAGCAATATATAATAGTATAACAGTTGATTTATAAGTCACTCTATACTGATCAATTTAAATGTTTATTCTAATAAGTTTCATAAATGCGCTAGCGATAGCCGATAATTTATGCTCAGGCACGAGACATTATTTATTATAAATTATTAAATGAGTATAGGGAGTAAGGACATATAATAATAGCATATATAATCATCCCGATTTGTATAACAGTTTAACCTTTAACCAAGAAGAATGTAGTTGTTTATCTAAAAAATTAAAGAGTTAAATTATTTCTTTTCATTGGTAAATGCGTTTTTATTAAATCTATGTGAAATATAGTACTATAACGTTTATGTTTTTGTTAAAATTTTAAAATGTAAGTCAATCGAAAAAAATGTCACATTCAAATGCAAATGTTTTAAACTCCAACTATTCGAAGGTTTAATTTTTGGGCATTCCGAAGTTGATACGAAAATGTAAGATTCTAACACACACTGTGAACAACAACTGCTCATCGGTCTACTTCGATAACAATTACATAACTGAAGACCATGGCACGATCGATTATTTTACGACAAATAAACTCTGGCTAGTATAGATGACGAATCTATGGAGTAGTTATTAAAATAATATTATTCGTGTTTGTCTGCACTTCTATGTCAAATCTAGTAGATAATGGGCATGGGAGTCAATGATCATTCAAAAGAAAAACACCGGAAAACCATTTCGTCATTTTGATGTCGCATAGAAACCAATACTGCATACTTGCGAACATAATAATATTGTAATGATCAAATAATAATATCTGTAAAAATTAAAAATAATTCCTAAAACTACAATATAAAAATTGTACCATTATACATCGTCGTATACATTAATCAAAACGTGTCTGTTTAGAGACGAGCGACGCATTAGGGAAAATAAAAAATAACGAAAAACGCAAACTCATCGATTTAAGGCTTTGTACTAATAAACGATTACGATATTATACAGTACATTGCGGAGGGGGGGGGGACGATTTTTGCGGGACCATCACCAGTAACGTTTACCATTACGACGCACCCTGTACATACGCGCGTGCATGTGGGTATACACACATATAAGTAAGTATATATATCCGCACAGGTATAACTCGTAATAAGTATTATATAATATACGCGTACACGCGGCGGTCGCCACTCGGACTGGCAGCTCAGAGTCCAGCCACACGCGTTCACGAGCATTACACACACACACATATATATATACTGGAGCGGTGGGTAAGTCCTGCTGCGGTGACATTCCACGCGCGGGGCGGCCGCAGGTGCTCATCGTGTATTTATATACGTATAATGTACGTGTACAACTCGTACTTACGAGTATACGGCATATACACACACACACACACACACACACACACACACACACACACACACACACACACACACACACACACACACACACACACACACACACATATATATATATATATATGTATATCTATATACGTATATACCTATATTATATAGGTGTACATGGGCGGCTACCATTTATTATGGGTATCTGCAAGTGTATATAATAATATACGTATATCGGCGGCGGAGCATATACACCCCATTCGGCCCATTCATTGCCGGTCGGCCGGACACACGATATTCCACGCGCATTATATTATAATACGTTCGTCGGTCGCAGCTGGTTCGCGTTTCACGATTGTACCTCTATATACGTATATAATAATATTATAATGCACACACTATATACCTATATATAACATGTGATATTATATGCGCGCACGGACGGACGGACCCATAAAAATCACTCCCCGCCGCCGCCGCCGCAACGTATATATTCACAGCGGCGGAAACCTGTTGGCCGCCGCGGTTTCTACCTACATATAATAATATAATATAATATATATCTACACGGAGTGTAAGGCATCGGTAGGTAGATACATATTATAATATAAACGTTTTATGATACAGTGTTTTTTTTTTTTTTTTTTTATTATTATTATTATTATTCTCACAAACGGCCATTCTTTCCGCGCGATCCCACAGTGTTTATAATAATAATAATAATAATAATAATAATAATAATAATAATACATTTATACAGTACGTTGGTGAATTGGCAGAAAATGTGGTCACCATTAAATCTACGGCTAAGGGATGACGAGTGGAAAACAGTGAGTTTTATAAAATGTCCTGGCAATAATATTTACATCCGGAACGCACGATGTAGGCGAGCGACACATAAATAATATATAGAAACCGTCACATGTGTGACCGGACTAATTGTTTACTGCGACGGCCATGGTCAAGCGGACAATGTAAAAAATGAAGTTATGTAAACATATTTTGAGTTTTTTTTTTTATAGAGATAACTACTAACAAAATAAACAAAAATCTTACAAATATTGTATTTATTTAAATTTACGTCTAGTCACTCAACTCGGTACAGTATGGTTAATAACGAATAAGTGATATATGATATGCATCGTATATGAGCATATTATTATGAGTGCGATGAATATTTCATTAAATATTTACAAAAAAATAATGGTCAAGTTTTATTATTATTTAATGCGACACGAATTACTTCCGTGACATTTTGACAAGCATATTATGGGCGTTTAGTAGCTTTATTGGCACTTTGTTCTTCCAATGTTTCCGTCTCACCGTCAGTGGATATATACTAATCCGCCTTCGGAGGTAATATCTATCAATTATAACACATATCGGACAATTATGTCATAATTTGGATAACCGTATTAACAAATCGGCATTAGGCGGCTCGAACGCACATATTTGTTTATGTATATCATGTCGATTTCTATATAGTAGGGAAGGCGAACAACATCACATTACCTATTACGAAAATATCAAATTTTCATCAATCGCGCGTATACGTTAACAATACATGATTTTATTAGTTAAAAATATAATATATTAAATGTATACAATTGTAAAATCATATTTTTTTTATATTTAAAGATGTCATACGTTATATTCCTAATGTTCCCTTATTATAAATTTATAACTCGCTTTCGAGGGATGGGCTTGACTGTAGTACTTAAAGGCGTGATGTCTATACAGAAAAAAATTAAGGGTGCTGAAGCCCCTATTTTTTTAGTTGGCCTTCTGCTCGTGGTTTACACGATGAGAAAATTCATTCCCTCTCACTTATATCACAGTTCTACAATCACATACTTAATTATGACGGCTTTGTACTGTAGACAATAAAATAAGAACAGATATACTGCGGTTCATAAATAGGATAAATTACGAGTGTGCTAATTATTAAATAATAATAGAACTAAATAAATCCCTCTCCCCAGTCCGAATTACGGCTATGTGCCGTTGATAACAATATACATTTCTATGAGCCCATCACGGTTTGGATCACATCGGCAATTTTCGTGATGAAGAAGGTCTTGCAGATGTCATTGATAATTAATACATTATACTCGTTACATTGTAAACACAAACAAATACCCTAAGTCAACGTTTCTCCAACTGTGGGTCGTGAGAATTTTGTTTAATTTTATAGTTTTTAAGATATTTATAATATTTTATAATGCATAAGCATAACAAACTATATAGGTTATAAAGTGCTGTTAATGCTGTTATCAACCAAAGCAGGAAACGAGCACACACTTCGCATACATCTTATTATTAAAAATACATTTGTAAAATTATGTTCATTATAAATCTATATAAACTTTATAGTATAAAGTAAGAATAATATGTAAAATACATATTATTGCATATTATATTGAATAAAATGAATATTATTGCATATTTCGATTATAATAATGCGAAAAATACATATTTTATAGTATATTTCGTAATTAATATTTCGTATTTAATTCTATCCCTGCTTATTAAAGTATAAAACTTAGTTTTTTTGTAAAAAAAATTTTATATTTTTATAATTATAATAAGTACAATAGGTATGCGATAAAAGATTGTAAAAGATTGAATAGTTTGACGGAGAAAGAAAAACATAACTAATAAAAGTATGTAGCTCAATATAACTATCCACTATTGAATGTGAATTATAAATTTTATATCTAAATTATTTTATTTAGTGTTTATCTTATAAAAATTCAAATGCATATTTTACAACTTTTTATTGCATACCTAGTACTGGTAATAACTAATAAATAATAAGTAATAAAAGTAATATAAACACATTTTGATTTTTAGGACTATTTATTGATCTTGTAAAAGTAAAACCTTGTGGGTTGCGATAGATTTTCAGGGGGAAATTTAGGTCGTGGTCCTAAAAATATCGGGAACCACTGCCCTAAGTATATAATATATCTGTTACGGTGTCGGTTTATATTCACATAATATACAATGTCCATATCACCAACGGTCACGGGTAAACTTCATTTTCATGTCGTATACACTGACAAAATTTCACTATACAATGATATTGTATTTTGCGCGCGTTCTTCTGAAACAGTTGCTCGCACTTAACAGCAGATGTCTGCGCGAATGCAATTCAGTTGATTTCGATTTTACGTTAAGGTACACCTTTATTATATAAACCGCTATATATGTTTACCATTGTGTATCGATATCCGGCACGAATAATTACGTCGGATGCAGGTCGTTGCAGCTTGGGTATTCGGCGAAGAAGAAAATAATGAATTAAAAAATCCGCGGAAACGGTATGCGCGCGCGTATACGGAAAACAATTTTTTTTTTAAATTGCGTTATCCCATTACCTACCTTAATACGAAATCGAAATGGACTTGTATAATATACGGACGAGACAAATTTGAAAATGTAAAAAAAAAAAATGGATAAAACAATAGTTTTCAATTTATTCGCGCCACTCGGGAGAGGATAATGTCAAACGCAAATGTCAATTATTTCTAGAGAACGTCACAACTGCACTTGATAAAGACATTCGAGTATTGCTATATAATAATATTATACCACAGAGAGTTGCAGCACGGCGCGCGAAACACACAATGATATAATCGACCCAATCATGGAGAAGTTGAAGTATTGTACAAGGAGTGAATTCAATTAACGCCGATTCTTAGAAAACAATGAACGCGCTCCGCTTACGCACTGGGGATAAAATATAATTATTTATCTAATGACAGCGTTAAAACCTACCCCGGCCGTGTACCCAAACGAGTGTCTCCGAATGCATCGTACATATTACGTAGGTATACCGCCGAGTCGTTGTGTTCATAGTGTCACCGCGCGATGGCAATACAAATAATAATTAATATATTATATTATGTACAATTATATTATCCGAAAACATTAAACGTACTTGTTGAGCACTGAGTGAGATAGCATATGGGTGTTCAATAGGTATCTAACACAATAATACAGTACATTGTATTAAATTGTTTTTTTTTTTGTTTTTAATACATTTTGACGGGAGCTTGCATTAAACAGTTGACAATTAAAAGGACTTGAGTCATTTCATTTTTTTTTTTTTTTTGGTTATAAAATTATAACAATAAATAATACACTATCACAGCTTCGTTACACATTTTCCATCAATATACTGATATTGTTTTTAAAAAACAAATATAAAAATTATTTATACGCTACATTTTAAGTTATTTGTAATGTTTTTTAAGGTGCATCATTTCTTAAACTTTCTTTATTAATTAGATCATTTATTTTTACTGTCCATAAAAATTCTAATAATATTCTCTAAATTACGTGTAAAAATGTGTTATCTGACTTACACGTCAGTTTTTTTTCTATATTTCAATTTTAATACGAAATGCTAGCTGTATGTATTTTGTTAATTATAAATTATAATCTGTTACTATTTTTTCTATTTAATTTTTAATATTAATAAGCTTATCTGTAATATGTTATTTGTTAATATACTATCAATCTGTACTCGAGCCACAAGGCGTCAACTTAACAATAAATAAAATGAATAATAAAGCGGCATCCATCAGTGTATTCCATCTATTTTGATTTTATTCGCATTCACGGAGAGAAATAAACGAATTATCCATTCTATAGAGCATTGTTAGCATTCAGATATCTGCTGAGTCATGATACTCGAACATCGTGTCCGATGGATGATTAGTAAAACAGTGAATATTAAAAACACTAAAAACTCCTGTAAATAATTTAACGCGTGATTTCGCTATATGCAATGAGTTCTTTACGGTCGTTTCAATTGTTGTATGTTGGACGAGTAGTCTGTAGATTTTTAATCTCTTGTAAAATAAAAGAATTTCTTTTTTTAGTATTAAAAATAACGGAATACGCATTTTAAGTTATATCAGAACAAGAGTTATTGGTATACCAATTATCGGCTTAATTTTGCTAACCTGTTAATACAACTGTCGAATTGCAGGTCAAATAAATGAGCTGTGCAATGAACATTAATTGTCTTAGTACTAACATTTTGCGCTACTTCAAGTTGCCTGTCTCGAACTACGATAACGATAGTCATACCTAAGTACGAACTGAAAAATGTATGGTAGTACAATATTATATAAGGTCGCTAAAGACGGTTCAATGACGATAAATACGTAAAAAATCTCAAATGAGGATCTACCTTCAATAAATATTATACTCTCCCCCGTAATACACCACTGAATTCGTAGCGGTACTCGTACATTATATAATTGTGCCACATTTAAATACACAAAAAAGTATATTATAATAGTATAATAGTAGCATTATTGTTATGCATTATTTGTTACGCATATATAGGTCGTACCTATCGTGTAACGAATTCATTTTTACCGCTGCGGAAATCTTTCGAATAGTTCGATATGAGTATGGGCGTATTTAGGATTGAATAATAGATGGAAAGGGGAGGGGGCCCACAAAAAAAACCAAATACTTATAGTCATAATCAATGTTTGAAAATGTACACTTTGAACACACATACATGCTTTTGATAGTAACACAATAAATACCTACGTTTGTATAAACATAAAAATTATTTTTGTTACATTGCAATATTATCCATATATAGGTATGTTTAAAAATTGTATGAAATATTTTCTAATATTTACGTTATCGTTATAATAACAACGACGGCTGTATTATTTCGTTCTACAAGATATTTGTACTGACTAAAATAACTTTTAAACCAAGAAAAATTGTTATTGCGACCTCCCGTTGACTTTTTTTAAACAATAAACAATAAATATTTCATAATAACTATTGATATTATTAAACATACGCCGATACGGTATTTCTATGTTCTCGCACACACTTTTAGGACTGCATTATATGGAGAGAGAGATGACAGCTTTCATTCGGACAGAAGCTCTTGAGCGATAAAGAAACACAAACATATCAACGACACGCAGAGAAAGAGGAGATGTAACGATATCGCGGTTAACAACATTTACAGTATCGTAGTATCGTGTTGGCTTATAGAGTTTTGAACGGTGCCACATCCAAAAGTCTAATATCGATAACTGCGAATCACAATGCATCGTAAATACAAATGACATGTAAACTGTATACGGAGATAATATGTAGAGTAAAAACTAAATAAGTACGGTGTACAGAAATCTCCATATACAGACATACCACTTCTATGTAGTAAGCCCAAACACGTTTTCTATATAAATGCTAACATAGTATATAATATTATAAATTGCACGCATAATAGAATTCATAATATCAAGCTAAGTATTAATAATCTACACATGGTGCACGCTCAAAATACGGAAAGCCCGGGACAAAAGGTGCGGAAACAACATGTTTTTACCGATTTACGTAAAAACATGATTTAGCTAGACCAGCGGGCATCCGCCCGGCATCGATAGGACCATATAGATATGGGTAGAAAATTTAGTGTAAGACAGGAGGTAGTCAAAACTCTAGACTGACTATTCATATTGTGATTATTGCTCGTCGTAGAAATTTTTACATCCACGTCTTCGCGAGTATATACATATCCACTTTCAGTATTAGGTAGTGCTTTTGTAATAGCAGTAAGCTACAACAGTTTGTTTTATTATAATAAAGTATAGCATTATTTTATGTTTAAATACGAGTGCTCATTATTATTGTCAACTATACCTACCTTCTCTAACCGCAGAAACGTGCTACGCCGTTTAAATAATTAATATGGAACAGATCGTCGCTGTGCTCTTCACGGCGATCACTACACCGACTTGGTGTCAGGTGTGGGGTCATTTCAGTCAAGCGATAACGAATTGTTTACAATTTCGAGTAATTCGAGACCCGTCGACGAACTACGTCCCAGTCCAGCGAGAGGTTTCACCCAGTTGCAGTCAGTAATGAGGTATCAAAAAGATAAATTCAACACTTTCAAATCAAAATGACCGTTTTTTTGCGAACAAATTATATACCTAAACTTTCAAAAAAGATCGACAAAGTTTCAGCAACCGAAGATGTATTTAGTATTTAGAGGTTTCACATCGCAGTAAAATGCATTCATCGGCAGGGCCGCCTTCTTTGTACAGGGCTCTTGCGCTTCATGTCCCCCCCCCCTTACCATAAATACGCTACTGGATGCGAGTATCGCGTACACTACGTATATATACACATTATACACTGCAAATACACATCGTGTGTATGTAACCATTATATATTTACCCATTATCTGCAGAACACCCCTACCGTGCAGTTATCGGTACTCGTATATTATATGTACCAACCACGGCGGCAAAGGCGAACAATGTCGTAGCCGAGTCTGGTGCGTAGGTACATTAAATTTGTGTCGCCAATATTTATTTCGTTTGTTCGGCTCGACATCCGGCACAAAAGACATTTACATTATACACACTTACACATACATAATAGGTATATATTTATGTATATATATACATAGGTATTATATTTTATATTATACGAAGGCACGCACTCTCTCTCACACACGCACACGTGCATCTACGTATATGTATAATATAGCGTCAAAGGAGATCGTCGTTCCGCAGTACAGTTTCCGAAGCCCTCCGTTCGAGGATCTTTTATGCGCGGTTTGATTTTCTGCACACGTATATTTATATATATATATATATGTGAGTGTGTAGTTATAATATATATGTATAATGTCATGTGTGTGCATCCTATACCGTTTGGGGTATTTTTGTTGAATATTTAAACGCGGTTTGAATAAGAAAAAAAGAAGAACCATTGTGTTACTATATTACATTTATACAATAATAGTAATATGTGTATGTACACGTGTGTGCATCGAAATAATGTGGTTTTCGTATTTTTCAACAGCCGATCAATATTGGTAGAAAGAAAAAAAAAATCGCATATCAAATCTCTATTTATTTATACGTTCCTCGAGGAAATCGAAAACTTTGCTGCTGAAAAACTTCGGGGTATAGTATACAAACGCACCACTTATATATCTAAATGTATATACAGGGTGATCGCGATTCGCCAAGTAAGTTCTGTGCTCGGGCGATTGTAAACCGTAAAGTCTTCCGATTTTAATGACCTGTAAAACTCTCCCGATGGTAAACTCTCTCGGGTCTATACTTCAGTACAAATTGCAGAAGGGTATATTATGTAAATTCTCCCTAGTCTCAAAATGGTAACATTTTACAGTCGCACCTACATAAAATATAAATATAATATTTGAAATGTAAATAGACGATTCGCAGACGTTGTTGGTTTTTGAAGCTGAAGCAGATATCGAATGCTGAATCCCACATTGTTGGAGGATATGATGCTTAAACGAGTCTTTAAACACAAAACAGCATTAGAATTTAAGCATTTAATGCGCGGAGGACAGCTTTAGTGTTAGTCGTACTAACCTAACCTAACTTATATTTAATAATTAATAAAATTGTTCAATTCACATCTAGGTATTCTGCAAACATTACTTGTAATATCATAACACGTAACTTCGGCTGTTGTCAAATGAGATGAATTATTTTTATAAAAAAAGCCAATCATCAATCGTTGAAGCAATCAGTGTTGATAATTTTGTAAACAATACCCTTGAATATTTAATTAATTTTTTTTTTTTATTATATAGAAATAAAAATTATGCTTATATTTTGTAATCGAAATTCGGTATTTAAAATTATCAAGTGCCTAATTTAATATAGTATAAACTATTTCTGCGATAGGATAGTTGCTAAAATTAAAAATATTAAAATATAAGAAAATAGAAAGAAACTTGTAAACCAATAATATATTAAAGTTATAAATATGATGAAATTATATTTATTTTTGTGAAAACTACCTATATTTGGCGTTTAATATTATCTAAAATATTTTAATGAATGTTTTTTAATTTGCATTTATTAGCACTCAACTTGTATAAATATACCTTTTTTTCAGGGTACAATTCGTGTGTTTCAAAAAAAATTTACTCGACACAATTCGTGTAAACAGAAAAAACCTCTGGACACAGCTCGTTTGCGCAGCTTCATTTGGATGCAAAGAAATTATCGTTTTCATAACGAATTTGTGCTAATTAATGTTTATACTGAATGGTACCATCATCTGCCTTAAAAAACTTCTAAATACACGACCGTGCAGTATACTGCTTTTCCAAGTATAATACGATGTTTATAAAATTAACAATTATTATGGGTCCATATAATAATAACGCGTACGCACGAGCCTCCCCTCATTAATAAATATGTGCATTTCTCGACGGTTTTTTTTTTTTTTTGTTTTGTTTTTGACAGCCATCATGGATAATGCAATTATCTTTAGAATAACTCAAATTCATGTGTATAATTATTACACTAGCTGTAGTACGTGTGTGTGGTTTGTTAAACTCACATTGAAACGCGCGAGTATTTATCATTGCATTGTTCTAGATTTTTTACGGTTTTTGTCCAATTCTCTGAGTTTTTCTCTTTTGTGCGTTGCGACTGCAAGACTAGAATAATATATACAGGGTGATTATTTTATCAATGAACACTCATTATTTCAAAATCTATTAAAGTTTTTGTAAATATTTTTTCCACGTGATATCCAGTCGAAATAAAATAACGTTTTAAAAATTTTTTTTTTTTTTTATGACAACACGCATTTTTAATTTATTATTCCGAAGCTGGTTAAAAATGTATGCTGTCATTAAAAAAGTAAAAAAATCAATACAAATATTAAAAAAATGTTGTTTTATTTCGATTGGAAAAATTGTATAAGAACTAAACATTTACATAAACGTTAATAGATTTTGAAATAATAAACGTTCAATGATAAAAGAATCACCCAGTATATTATAATTGTTGTGTAAAATATTATACTGGTGCACCTACTTAGCTGATACACTGTATCAGTAAACTATATGTTTTATTTTTCGTGTGAGGAACGTAAATATTGAACATCCTCCAGTAAAATACCGAAAAAAGTTCATGTAATGGTGAACAAATGCAAAATACCCGTTGGCGTTTCGCCGTCATCTCGTGTCGACAGTATATTATAATGTCAGGAATATCCGCATATTCAATTATATTTAAATGTGATTCTGACGAAAATGACTTACATTTCAACTAAATAATAAATTGTGTATAGTGAATATGTTATAATGTTATATATTTTACATTACAGCTAGTGGTGGCGCCAGAATATTTTTCTAGGTTGGGCCAATAGAAAGACAACAGTTATTATAAGGTCGAGAAAAATGTGATACCAGCATTGCGCTGCACTGTACAGAAAAAAAAAACAATTAATAAGAGCTAATTATTATTTTTTCGACTTAATGAAGAAATCGCTTTTGTAATTTCAGTCTGACATATTATTTTAGGTGAAACAGAACAATATACACACTGTAGTGTGTTAAGTACACACGTATAAAAAAAAAGAAATACTACAATACAGCACTTAAAAAATGCGTCAATGCAGTACTGCACAAATTAATAATATAGTAACACGATCACAATGAAAGTTAGTTTTGAAAATAATTTACATTCAACGTACATTATTGTAGTATACACGTGACATCTAAAAAATTATGTATTTATCTTATATAATATGTAATAATATAAAAGGCCGTTATTGTGTTAGGACTATTAGGTGATACCAATCATTATAGATAAAAGTATATTATATAATATAAAACGTTGCAAAATATAAGTATACTTAAGTAATTTTAATTGCATATTTTTGTGTACTTAATACTTTTAAGTACCAATTAAAAGTAAAAAAATAAAATAAAATAAAATAAAAAGAATACTTATTCAATAATTTCTATTTCCTATTTTTTGTTACTTTTTCGGTGAACTATTGACTATTACAATTTTTTTTTTGTTTATACTTATGTAACACGCCAAATCATTACCTTTTACGTTTATTGCCGGACCACTACTATCACCCTGGCCACCATACTGAACAGACAGGTGCAGTACGAGTAAACGCTACACATATCGTAGTACTGTCGTGTGCTCAGCCCGATAATCGTGGATCTGAATATTTTTAACAGGCGACGATGTTTTGCCGCGTTGTATTGTACAATAGATTATGTGCTCTATAGAAACGTGCCGAGATTTTTCGTCTATCGGACTTTTAATCTCGAGAACAGCTGCAGCAGCGGCGGAGAGGCGTTTAAAAACAAAGCCCTCATCGACCTGGACGATCGTAGCGACGATTATATTATATTATTTTGTGATATTATATATTGTTTTGATTCGTATATTGAATCGTACCGTTTTTCGGTCGTATTATAATATCACATAATACGCAGTGTATAGACGCACAGTCCTGGGCACTGTAGAGAATATGAGGGGAGGTAGGAAGATATAATAGACGATGCCCTCCCCTGAGTATTATTTCGAAGACTTTCTCATTTTTATTAGCTGTTAATTTTCAAAAAGATGACGTAATACTTTAAGATCCTAAACAATACCTACTAAAAATACTTAATATATATGTTTATGATGGTTTATCACGTACACTTTAAAGCAACGTGCAACACAAGCATTTCATTTATATGGTTATACGGAGGGCTGGTTTTTTTCCGATATAGTGGCCCATTTTTTTCTTCAAATATTGCTTTAATATGTAACAGTTTTTTGTGACGAATTTTTGGATTTATTTTTTGAAGTTGTAGTAGCAACTATAACATTTTGTGTTTAAATAATAATATAATTTTTCTTTTGATAAGAAAATTGTTATTATTTTTCAAGACACGATAGAAATATGTACCTATTTAGTTTGTACTAAATATACATAATTTTTTTTTAGGTCATCCATTAGCTTTCTTCTCCACTGAAGGCGTTTATTCCTCTTAAGTCCGGCTCTTGATAAAATAAGGATCCACCCTACACAGCTTTTGACTCTGTTTTTTAGAACTTGTACAAAGACGTTTCCTCTTCTTTGTTTGTTTAGTGTTACGTGTTCATAACCCATCAGTAAAGCTTGTTTACTTTAGCCGACAAAAGAATTTATATTATATTAACTTAGGATTTATTTTAAGACTTACTAGTGGTTCTGATATTACTCCATCACTGCGTCCCTTCGTCAACATCATGGTTCCTCTCGCCAGCTCTGCCGTTACGCGGGTATGTCAAAGTCACCAATATTATGGTTGTAATAATAAATAATAATCGAATCGACCGCCTGACGAACCAAGCAAACGATAACTCTGCTCTCTTACTAACACCATTATAATTTATGTAGGTAGTTCTTTATGTGCAGTCTGCAGTTTAAGCGAATTAACGTTGAACTGGTTATTTATGTAAATAATGTTTTCGTATTGACTGCAAGTCGCTGTACTTTGGGCATTGCCCGTATTTAATAAACCATCCGGACGAAACGACTCGTCGATAATAATTGTCGGTAAACGTGAAGATGTTGTCGATGGTGTATAGGATTATCACAGTATACCAATAGTATTGTTATAATGATGTATTGCGCGCGCGTATCGTGTGTTGAACATTTTTTTCCCCGTCACTTCTTCGCCGCGCAGAGCCTTTTGAACCTTAACCCTCGGCTTCGATCCGGATTCGCAACACACGCCAACCGCACCCCTGTCAATATACACGTAATATTTATAATGTATGTACCTATTTTGTTTAGGCGGCAGTGAGCACCGGAATATAAGATAATGAAAAAGTACGGAAAAAAGAGGAATCCAATTATTACAAATCAGTGGATCTCACTTCCTGTTTTGTCGTGCTCATCGTTATATATTTAGTAATCTAAGTGTCTAATCTGTTCATTGTGTGCAGACGACGGAGCCAAATCAATTCACCGTTACTCCACCCCAACCCGCGACTATCCGCTGTCGCGGGGCGACAAACAGCCACGGTCGAAAGGGGATCGCGCCGCGCCGTAGGGATTTTACGCTCATGTTGCGCGAACACTAAGTAATACCTATCTAAACAAGTTGTATAAGGCCGCAGGGCGTTTGTTCGGTCCCGTCCGCAGTATAACAACTTTTTTTTTCCAATTAACGGTATTTTGATTACGATTTTGCTAAAGCATTACATATAGAGAGTGTGACGAACATTAGGTAAAGGGGTTATCAGGTTAGGTACCGCTTGTAAGTATTCCTACACTCTTAAAAAATGTCATGTGTCCTGCTAGTTAAATATGTTTCAAATTCTTAAATTTAATCTAAAATAAATTATTACACTTTTACGCATCTATATAGTAAGTATTGTTTATGTTTTAATAATTTAATCAATTATTTACCAATTTTGTTAATATCATTTTTCCCCTAATAATAGGTATAGTTATTAAAAATTTAATTTTTGTAATTTCTAAATATTTTTAAAGACCATACATTTGAATAATCAAGATTTCTTGTTCTATTTAAGTACTGCCTTGTGGCAATACAAACTTCTGTTATTCGTGTAAGTAGGTACTACCTTTTTTACTTTAAATATTCAGCATTTAAGCTGATGTATTTAAATAAAAATTGGAACTAGTAATTTCTAAATTATGAAACAATAGATATATACGTATTTATGTCGATAAAATTATACGTGTAACATAAAATATATTATTATGTTATATATTTATTTGTTTATTTTTACTAAAAAAAGTCAGATAAAATAGGAAGGACAACTGTGTTCTCACTTAATGATTCAACGACACGATACTATTTTAACATTTTCTTTAATATTATATTGGTGATTAAAAAAAAAAAATCAAGATTTGTGCCAAAACTAGTGTTAATATAAAAATTACCTAACTCCAAGGAAACCTGTATAGCACTGCAAGCCATCTGATGGCTACGCGTGTCAACCTCCCTAATGCTTGGTAACCTCTTCTGATGTTTAATCTAAAATCTTTTTTATACTTCAATGCTCGTGGAGTCATATAATAGTGATTATTACTATCATTTTTGCTTTTGATTGTTATAACAATTATATAACATTGATTAATACTATAAAAACTTTTTATGTAATAGAGAGATATATCACATACCTACGTACCAATGAGAAACAAATAACAAAAATATCATTTGAGCAAATATTAATATTATAATAGAATAAAATATAATAAAAATACCAAGTATATAAAAGTGATATGAATAAAAATTGTGTATACAGATTACAATGTGCCAATATTTACATCGTTATTTATAACTTATAAGTATAGGTACAATGTATTATGTAATATGATTTATAAATGGCTATAATAATAAAATATATTCAGTAAATTCAGAAAAAATTATTGTATGTATGTATTATTTTTTATAGTTTATTTAGTTTATTACCTTCCACGAGTAGTATATACTAGAAATAAATTGCCAATAATCGATAAATAAAATCAAATCAGAATTGATGTACCTACGTTAGGGGCGATTATACGTATTTATTATTTTTAATGATACATAGTCAGTTCTAAATGAGTAGAATTTAATACTTGAACGAACAGCAATTACAAATTTATAACAACATTCCATTAAGTAGCAGAGAATTTTAACGTTTTTAAACCATACCATGTATATTCACAGCGGAGCGTCGATTATCCACACTAGAGATATTTTTTTTTTTGTATTTTTGTATTTTAAATTTAAATTAATGATATCACGTACTTTTATCAATGGGTACATGTATATTGATTTTATCATGTTATACTTACACGTTATATATAAAGCACATTAGTTTTATTTTTAATTATATAAAACATTTAAATTCACCACAATTGTATATTTTTATTCATTGTTTTATTATCCATACGAATCGATTATCCGCATCCCCTCTTTTGGCACTCGATGAAGAACATGGTGAAACACCACCCTGTTTGACATTTGTATAATTTTATCATGAATCTAGGGAAAAAATCACGAAAAAACCAAACATAAATATAGCCACGGGAAACAAAATGCAGGTACTTATTTATCTATAAAAATTATTTACTTTAAACTTTTTAAATGTTTCGTTAATTATATTAATCTATAGTAATCGAACCATACATTATAACCTTATTTATCAAGGATTTTATTTTTAAACACACAAGCAATAATAAATGAAAACAATTTATAGATAGTGAACGACCAAAGAAGTGCTACATTTTATCGTAGAATATAAGCACTTTGCAAGTACTCGCTAAGAAATTTCACTTACGCAAGGTATAGTCATTAAACTTTTTTTTTTAAAAAAACCCAAGTTTTTGATTTGATAAGTAGGTTTTTAGTTATTTTATATTCAAGACGAATTAAAATGATTTCAAAATATATTGTCCACCTGAAAAATTTCATGATAATATATTTATTCAATTTATCATATTTGTTGATATTCTATTAAGGTTTTTTCTCTTAAACCGTTCTTTTTAAAGTTCTTTATTATCCTGAAACATCCAATGTTTCAATATTTCTATGTCATAGATTTGTAACGTACTTTCAAATTAACATATTTAACTCCTATAAAATAATAATATTAATCGTATTACGAAGGATAGCTAACAAGTGTGCACATGTAATAAAAAATACTAGAAAAAAAAATTAATTTTTTTCTGTGACTTTTTACCGTTTATTTTTTCCTTATTATTCGTAAAATATTATTCACTTGGTGTGTGTGTGTGTGTGTGTGTGTGTGTGTGTGTGTGTGTGTGTGTGGTGTGTTTAGTGTCTGTGGCTCGTGCGTGTATAATATACGTAAATACTCGATCGGTAAGTTCGTTTTGTTCTTTGTCTCACGTTTATTTTTTTTAATGAACGACGACGCACCTACGCGCTGCAGGGGTATTTATATTATTTTGTTGTGATATTATTATACCATCAGGACAGCGTGTGTTTGTGTCCAAGAATACAATGCGGTACAGGAAGAGACGTAGTTTTCTTTCTTCCGTTTACGCGTGTACGGACATCGCTTTCCGGAGGACCGTTGTCGTGTTTTTGGCAGTAGCGCACTTCCGGTCTTGCCGAAGGCACCATGGCGCGCGCCTGTGCTTGTACGTTATAATACTTATAATTTTATAACGAGACCGTTCCCCCCTCCCTATTATGCCGTACTGACGTATAGGTATATATTATACCGTTGTTCGCAAATTCGTGTATTCGTATTATGCATATTGTTACACACGCTGTATAACAATTACTATTACCCTGTTTCAGCTAATGGCAATCATGCCTAGATGTTAAACACTTGAGCATTTTTTTTTTGTGGAGGAGGGGGGTTTTATTTTGTTATAATCACAGGTTCGTCTAGCTATAGATCAATCTGTAGTATAACCACGGACTACATAATATGTACAAATAGGACAATAATTGTATTCTGTGTGATTGAAGAACATAATATTATATTAGTTAAAAAAGTGCTTACACACAAGGTTGTGGTATATTCACCACTAATAATACTGAACAATAAAAAATTTACAACACAATATGATAAATATTAATACTTACAATTTTTGCTTTAAAACCATTTTACCCCTTACTTCTCTCGTATAAGTTCAAGTTTCCACCCCAATTCGGTTTTAATTCCTTCGAGATTTTTAAGCGAGTATAATCATCTTTCATTTGGACATCCCCCGTGGACTTTTTCGATTTATTATTTGTTACACTAATACTATTTTCTAAGAAAACCAATTTCTCTCTATGCGTGATCAACTCAAGTTAGTCTTAAATTCTTTACAAACTACATTATATATTTTTTGTGTAAATTTTTCAATTTCTTATTTGAATTCCTTTTTTATTTTTGGTCACTATCATTGAAGTCAGTACCATAGATTTTTTTTCAAAAACTTTTCTGTCAGAGATTAAAAGTTTATTTTAGTTTTTTCCTTTTGTAGTCTAATGTGACAGCTATACCTATGTTGGAATTAAAATTTTTCAAATCATTATAGTCCTCATATCCTCCAAAATTATCATAAAAAATAACTTATAAAGTACTAGTTTTAAATCTTATTAATACAAATCATTACTTTTTTAAAAAGTAATCTTTTTTTAATTTATAAGATTTTAATTTAAAAATGCAATTTTTCTATTGTATAAATGGATTAAGATATTATATTTTTCTCAATAAAAATGTCTAAAAATTTAAAATATGTTTTATAATATTTTACTTATCAATTAAATACCAAGAGGGCATTATCGTGTTTAATTTTCAGAGAATGTCAAATTATCTTCCACCCTCTCCATAGTTGACGCCTATGGAGATAAGTACATAATGTATATATTATACTGCCATTGTATTTCGCCGCGCTCGTTTTTCGTAACGACACCCGCCCCAAGTGTATACAGAAAAAGAAATAAACCAAAAACGTCGAGAAAAGTTGTATAGAAGTCGTCAGGAATAAACTGAAAGTAATTATTTTTGCTTCAGCAGCTACAGACTTTGAAACGTATAGATAGCGCATCACAGCGCAGACGAGTATAAAATGTGACCACTTCATGAAATATCTTTAGTTTTCAATCTTTTCTTATCACAGCTCGTCAGTTACACAACCAGGTTTAAACAATCGAATAAAAAAACTAAACAAAAATCATGTTCATATGTACACGCATTTATGTGTACGTTTCTAAATAATTATATAGGTATATCCGTATAGACTATAGACTATAGATTAGTCTGACGCATTACAATTTAAAAATATCTCTACTGATTTATTTTGTTTGTCGAAACTCACCACAGTAAAATGAATATGTATTTTAGTTGATTAGTTCAAGTCGTAGTGAAGTATCGAAATCGTTTGTATTAATATCGAATTGCTTTTCAAGCATAAATAATATACGCGTAATGACTTTTTGTGCAATTGGGGGAGAGGTCGTTATTCATTTTAATTGCCAAACTTTTTATACTAGTGGTTTCCATATAAAGTTTAAAAATATACAGTCGAATTATAGGTGGAAGTATAAATTTTAACTCACTGTTTGGGAGTTGCTGTTTTTAATTATTAAAATATCGATTCTTACTATAGTGCTGTTTATAGGTATACAATATTATAAATAATCTTTATCTATCTCTGTAATTGTAATTTTAAACTACCTATTTAAATGTAATCTTACGTCTGTCAGAAATGACGAATCATACAATGATCAATATTACCAATATTATTATATTAATTGCTATTTTAAGTTTAAATTTCAAATCTATTTTTTAATTTTTTAATCAAAAGTATTTATTGACTTACAAGATGATAAACAGCTTTTCATTGTATGTTTATTCGATAAAAAAATACAATAAAGATTATTTTTTGTTAACAATTTGACAATCTTTATTGTATTTTCTTATTTATTTCCTTTTGTTAATTTCGACGGAAAATCTATCCTGAAATCATTTAGAAATGCTATCTGTAGTAGGTATAATGCGGTGATGGCTGCATCCGAGTTCCGTCCCATGTATAAAAATTGAATTTAAAGGTATACTAGTTCTGTCCCAGGTTATTTTAATGAATATACTAATCCCGTCCCAGGTTTTTCTTAATGGATAATATACTAATTCTGTCTTGTAACAAATCTTTTGGAAATAAAGATAAAATTTATTTCAATTATTGCACCAAATAATCGAATTTAACAATATCATATCACATAGAAATAAAGATAATATGTAATAAGATTTCAGTTAACGAAACTAAATAAACTTTTCAGTCGTTATTTGTGCGTTTATATGTCATTTAATATACCTATTAAATATGGATAGTATGTACAGTGAAAAAGTTATAATGTTAATAATTAAAAATTAATTTAAATTTTGTTTTCACAAAGAATCGAATAATAAAATTTATTGAATTTTTAATTTAATTTAATTATTTATATTAATACGATTAATTACAGTTAAATTGTGAAGATTATTAATATTATGAATACCTATATTTTTTGTGTACATTTTATAACAACAATATTATACATATTATTTATTATTATTTTAATTCTACTTTTTTTTTTAACCGGGACGTATTTGGTATAAAAAAAGATTTTCGGGACGAAACTCAGATGCAGCCGCGGTGATTTGCGGAAAGGCTTGAGGATTTTAAGTGGGAAATATATATTTGGATGAGTAAAAATAACTATATAATAATAAGAGTACCATATTATGGTTCGTGGGTGACTACCTATACACTGCAAGACGTAATTCTATTATAAATTATAATATTAGAATTAACTATAAATATGTATTAATTTTTTTTATTGTCAATATATATTTATGTGATATGATATAAAAAATAATCATGTAATATTTTGATAAAAAAATTGATTAGAATAAAATGTATTATAGTTATCGTTATAGTATTAGTTTATTTTAGGTATTTATATCGGAAAATTGAGTTCTCTGTTACACTCACTCAGTTCTAGGTAAAACAATTCCATAGCCTAAAATGGTTTACCCGATACCTATAAGCTATTTTAGAACTTATTATGGATTTTTGTTTTGGGAGTGGAGTTATGGAATGTCGCGGAGTCACTCTTCTAACTTTTAACATCAAAAAGTGGACTTAATCATTGCAAAAATATATACACACACTTATATATTTACATATATATATATATATATATATATATATATATATATATATATAAGTCTTAAACACGCCGATTTGTTGAGACCAAAATCTACGCATATATAGACTGCAGCGCTTACGGTCCATATATAGGCAGCTGCAGGAACCGTATGTCGCATCGGCACTTCAGATTACTATAGAGCATAACAAACAAAATATAATATGTATTTAAATAGTATTACCCAACAACCACTCCTCTGTAATTATAATATATACAGGTCCACAACACTTGGGCTATACGGAACGATGGTGAAATAATTGAACAGGAACTTCCGAACAGACAAGTAACATTATACGTATGGACACGTCGGTTTATTGATTGATGATCGTTTCAAGTAACAGACTGCATGCGCGCGTTATCTATCAAACTATTGTGTATTTGTATTGTATAGTATAGTAGCACAGTATTGTGGTATATTGTGTGTTTACAAAAATAAATAAATACAAATGTGACGTCTGACTTACAGAGTTGGCAATCATTGTATTTTCCGTTTTCCTGTATTATTATATTATGCGTACAGCTTTAAAATATTCCATCTATATATTATGATGATACGTTTCATGTATAGAGTATAAAATTTCATTATTTTGGATTAAATCGAATGGCGCATACACATCATATATTATATTATGCGATTTACGAAAATATTTAGTGACGTCTTACACGCGCGCTGTACATAGACGTCCTATGACCCGGCGGGGGGGGGGGGGGTGGAGCGGCGATAACTAAAGACACGAAAACTTTGCATTCACACCCCCGCAACATTGGAAATAGATATACTTTCACGTTATTTATTTAAGCAACGGTTCGTCGGTAGGTATATTATATACTTGCAACATCTGTAATGTTTATGCACACATATACAATAGAGGTTTATCGAGAGCTTAAGTTGGCGCAATTATTACCTGCGGGACGCCCCTCGTAGGGTTATAGGTATATTATTATAATATATAGTCACTCGACGATTCGTATACACGCTCGAGGTAAGCTGCGCATCGATAGGATATATTATTACGTGTGCACGTTACGGGCGGTATTATTATGTAATGTGTCGGCGACGATGGAGCTGAATAATAATAATAATAATAATAGTATAATGGACCGATGTACCGAAAATTTAATACCGCGTGCGCCTCCCTTGTTCGCATGCGAAATAAGTCGCGTTCACCGTCGCGTTTCATTTCCGCTCGGAGAGCTTCTTTTGTGCACCGCGCACTCCTGCACCGCCACCGCCGCAGCCTCGCACTTCCGGTCGAGGGCTGAGACCGACGCGGGAGACCGCCCTCCCGCTGCCACCCCGCCCATCGGAACAAAAGTCACCGAGAGACTTTGGCAAACTTCGCGTTATTATATCGTCGTCTTGTTCTTCACAACCCTCCGCTGAACCATACAGCACCGTCGCCAACAAATCCACACACACACACACATAATATATATATTTTATACATGTATAATAAACGTATACTTACCTATACCTCGCACGTAATATATACTGTGCCACCGCTGCTGTCGTCTCTATAACTCACAGCACACGGACAAATAAAAGCGCGTTTACCTTGCATCGCGCGAACCCCGAGAGTTGAGGATCTCCCCCGTCGGCCGCTCCTAAATAACTTATTGTGTGGAGTGTATTTCTCTCCGTTTGGGTATACCTATAACCCACGTCGCGCTTGTCGTTGTCATAATAATAATAAGGTTGGAGACGATCCCGTCGCGTCACCCGAGAGACTGCAACACGTGTTGCAACAGGGTTTATCGTCGCCGTCTTGTTTGGCGTAATAATACTGCAGTGTGATCGCGATTTCGGTTAACACAAAATATTTCCGCCAGACAATTGTATTGAGTTTTGGGCCTTTGGGGGTGGGAACTTAAGAGGTTCTAAAACACACATTTCGTGAAGTTTTCAAATTGTTAAAACTTTTTGTGCACGCCTCACGCACAATAACGACTTGTATTTTTTTAGACATAGCAACGCTAAATTTTAATACGACTATACAGAATTTGGGTTGATCGATTTTTTTTTTTTTTTTAAATCGATTTGTCCTATAACACTTGGTCCTAAATTAGAAAACTGAGTGAAGACTGCCATTCAATCAATTTCTCAAACTCATTTCAATACAAGGATCCGGCCAAAATATTTAGTGTTACTTGAAATCGTGGTCACATAATTGTATATCATGACATCATGCACAGTAGCGTTATCATGATTGCGTGGTGGTGATCTCCAGATTTTTGTGACTTTCGTGACGTTTCAAACAAAAACAGAACAATATATACCATAGAAAATTCAACTATGGGTCAAAATTATAGTATAGAGAAGACAATACGTTAAATTATTATTATGTACGACGTTTAGAGTAGATAAGTGTTTTTTTTTACAAGTAAATGTAACAATTTAAAAAATATATATAAATAAATTGAATTATTAAACTTATCATTCTAATTCTAGATAATTATTATATTTATATATACTATAAAAGAAGAAAATTAATTTTAGTTTCTTCGAGAATAATAGTGATTATACTATAATGGATTTCCGGTAGGTTTTAATGTAATTTGTGTAAAATTCAGTAAATTATAGTCAATTAACTAATAATATAAAAAAAAAACAATTTAAAGTTTACACTGTAGATTTTAAATAATATAGAAACCTTTATTTATCAAGTTTTTATTATACTTCGCAGCATAGCGTAAAAAGTTTTTAACTTACGTACTTTACTATATATATATATATATATATATGTGTGTATTATATACGTCTTTCACATATCTATTTATAAGTTTTCCGTGTTTTCTTCATATATAATATAAAAGTTGATGTTTGGCTTTACTTCGCAGTTGACAATTCACATATTATACATTTCCTTCAACTCCGTCCAATGTTCATCTGCAGAGCGGTCTTTTAATATATGAAATACTTCGAATAATAAATTAAATTTATTTTCAAATATTTTTTCTTTACGTTATACAACTTACTGCCAATGCCCGAATACATTATTCGACAACTATTATATAATGATCTAAGTTTTAAAAAATACATATAATAGGTATGTGTAACTATAACATACATTTTTTTTATTCTGTGTATGTGTGTAAAAAAAAAATACGGTCATTTAAAACATGTTACCCATTACAATATGTTCATCGTCGTAAACAATCTCATGAGATTTTTATTTTTAAACATTTTAAAATCCTTTATTTATAGATTTTTTATGATATTTATAAGCAGAAATTACCTTGATAAATCAGTACCTAAACGATTTGGGCTAAATCAATATAGAATAACAGTGATGCATAAAAAAAATGACTTAAACCTTTTTTTGAATACCAAAACGTCCAAAACCATATCGATGTTTAACAACATTTAATATGCAATAAGCGACATATAATTTCGTAACGCGTAACCTTTGCTGTTTTCAAGTCTTATCTGATATGATTTAGTTTTTTCTAGAGCACTGTGTTGTCCGTGCTTACGAAATAACCAAATCAGTCAATATTGTTAAGACTATATATTGTAATAATTAGGGTGCAAACTGAAATGCAAATAGAATTTTTTTTGAATCTCCTAGAAAATTGCTTTAAAACAACTTAAAATGAAAATTTATATTGCATTTTTTAATATTTTTATAATGGATATTTTTTAGAATTTTTAGGGAAAATATTGAGTACATTTTTAGTATTTTCAAGAATGAATCAAATCGTATTAAATATCTACCATAAACTAGATCGCATTAAAAATGAAATTGTTATCGTTTATTTCGATTTATCAAAGTATTATTTTTTTATTAATTGTTTCTTATGTTTATTTTTTATTTAAGTGCAAGACAAAAGCAGTGGCGGGTACACAACGGTTTACACGAGTATGTATAGATTGCTAGGTTTTTAATTACGTAATTAAATAATATATATAGATTTTTGTTAATCATTTCTATTCAACAATATAATAAAAACAATTTCTATGTGCATTACTATATTATAATACTATTAGTGTATTACGTCGTATTTTTGTTTTTTAAAACATTTAAAACAATAATTTTGTAGGGAATATTGTCGCGGCTATATTATAATCGCCGTGGCCTTTAACTCTATATAGAATTGTAGACAGTCATGACTACTATTAGTTGTACCCGTTGTGTAAAACTGTGTACACACCGCACCGGATGACAACCGCGGTAGTCTTTGTATTTTTTTAATGTATTAAAAATCTAAGTTTACGTGTTGTTTAATATACAGACCACACATTATATAAACCGCATAAGCAGTGTTCTTCAAACAGGTATACGCATTATACATTTATACTTGATTTTCGGCTTTGGCGCAATGTGACATTTCGAATAATTAATCAACATGTAGTAGCAGCAGATATTATAAGGTTATAAAAAGTACTAAGTAGTAAAGCTTATTGAAATTTTATTTTTTAAGCGTTAACCGCGATGTAAACAAAAAGTATGTGACCGACTGACAAGATCTATAGACCTAAAGATCTTCATATAAAAATCTTATTTATAGATCTTGACCGACTTGCCGCTTGTTTTGTCTAATATGGTAGATCGTGTTGTATATTTATCATTTAATAGCAATAATAATATAAAAATCAATATATTAATCATATTTAATTGAAAAATAAACTAATAATCTGTTTGCACTTTAATCACCTTATAGTTTTCATTAATTGTCTTATAGACATTTTATAATGTTTTATAATCATATTTAAATCTGAAAAAGTACATATTATACTTTATAAGGCTCTTATTATTATGTTTGGTTATTGACTTATTGGTAAATATTTCAGACACAAAATTATAAAATGATACCCCTGCTTTGAACATGTTGATATAGTACCCCACGAGTTCACAATTTATAACATACAGTTTCTATTAGTTTTATCTTAGCTCTCTGTTTACTTAATTACGTATGTAATTATTATCATCTCAAGATTTTTTTATTTTTTATAATTTAATTATAGTATTGTTTACTTTTTCACATTTATCACCTTGTTAAAATAAAATGCTATTTGTCATAAATATACATACATAATATATATAAGGAAATAGTAAATACATTGCATGGAACTATTTAAAGTATGTAATTTTTTTTTTTTTTAATTTAAAATTGATAGAATCAAAGTTTATCCTATATAACCATAAAATAAATATCATTATTTCTGTACAATCATATAAAATCGATTAAA
This sequence comes from Rhopalosiphum nymphaeae, assembly GCA_036289425.1. Lineage (NCBI taxonomy): Eukaryota > Metazoa > Arthropoda > Insecta > Hemiptera > Aphididae > Rhopalosiphum > Rhopalosiphum nymphaeae. The sequence goes on from JAZAQC010000015.1 coordinate 1,839,895, forward strand.
TACAATTAATAACTACCGTTATTAAATCCTTTGGGATTCCATACTTTCTAGTGGTTTGCTTCCCCCTCGTGTAATTTTTTATGGTTGTTTTTATTTTATTATAATATAATAAAGATTATTAATAAAAAAAGTTTATTTAAGTTTACTGGTTGTATAAAGATTTTTAGATAAAATATATAAATTCTATAGATATATATTTTTAAAATATATAAATAAAAAAATTATTAAAATCTTTAATTAAATATAAATAACAGATTACTGCTATGCTATACATATACATATTTATATTATATTGTATATATATTTTGTTCTTGTTGTAGCCGAGTAGGTAGTGATATATTTTTTTAAGAGTCTCAAAAAAGTTACTGCGTAAATGTATAATGTCAATATACTATAGATTTTCGGACCTATATATTATATATAAGTGTATGGGGATTGTGTTAGTTTTCTATGCTCGGTGTTCCTATATAATGTACTATTAGTATATTATTGCAAGAAAAAATAACGTCATTGTGCGATTCACTTTAATCACGTTGTTATAACTTTTCTGTATTATCGGTTTGACAAAGAAAATAAGTATACCATTCGATGGCATTCAAATAATTCTAGGAAATGGTTGAATTCATCTGGGAACACATTTACGAGGGTAAAGGTCACCGCACTCTCGTGTATATTTTATGAATAAAAATTGCTTAATCGACTCTGAAAAATGCGATTGTTTGATCCGGCTCCTTTATATTTTCCGGATTTTAACGGTTTTTGTACGTATTTTTATATCGACAAAGCTTCTTGGACGTTTATTATGCACGGCGTATTGTATATTTTATTGTACGTATCGAAATCAATGATTTTCTCTTTGATCCCATCTTGCACCATCGTACACTGGTTCTACAAAACTCGTACATTTTCCGAGTGGATTTTTCCCGTGAATACCTTTAAATTATTATGATATAATACACACAATTTGTATGAAATGTCAATAAATCAATACGATGAGACCATAGGAAATTTCGATTAATATTTTATTTTATTTGTTGTACGTCGCATAATTTACACAAGTATTATTTTCATACAGACCGTTGTCGTCGTGTTAAATATAACTATATATATTTTGATTTTATAATCGTCGTATTTTGTGGATATCTTAATCAGTAACCATCGCCCAGTGGATATCATAATATCTAATAAAAATGTGAATCACAGCTTGTACACGTTGAATTTATTAGTGACGTCGAACGGCCAACCATATCCGAATTCCGATGAATATATAATTATTTTGATTCACTTGTTGAAATGTTCATAAAACATGTATTGTTGCTTAGATTTTTTTTAGAATCCGTTAAAAAAATTCCTACGTTATACTCAATTGATTTTAACGAATGTATTCATTTTGAACTGATGTATGATATATCTGCAGGATTCTAGTCACATGTACTCATCGCCGACTGGACTCAAAAAGATAACTGATGGTTCAAGACGGAATAAATAATCAATGACAATATTCCAATCTACATGACGTATTAATTTTGATTCGACAGAATCGAATACTTCGAAAAGATGATTTGAATATAAAAAACGTGGTGAATACGGAACTCGGAGAATTATGATTTATTCCATGGTCGATCAATCACAGTTTGAACGACTCGCTACAGTTTATATTTTTATGTTGAGGTACGTTTTTATAAAATAATATTAAACTATAAATAACGGAAACATTAAAATTATAATTTATGATTTCTGATTTAGCTTTTATGTCATTCGGACGAGCTCTATAAAACATTTAATATTGTAAAAATGTTCAATTAATTTTTTTTGTGTATAATAATGATATATACTCGTATTAATGCTATAGCGTGTTGTTAAAGTTCCTATGTATAACTTTGATGCACAAAAACAATAAAATTAAATCTCGTGTTTATGTGTAATGATTGGACATAATACATAATATTAAACCATATACCTACCCAGTACCTACATAATAGAACCATATGGTTTTAAGTGTTAACTAATTTTGTTATAAAAGTAGCGGTATACGTTTTTATTATCCAATACAATTGCTGCGATAACCGCAGCTTCTCGTGTAATATATAGTTTATTTTTTATCTGGGGCGTGTGCCGCTTAACATTTTTTTTATCGATGATTTTGTTCGTGTGTTCAAAAACCGTTGGAGCAACCATTAGTCGCTTGACTGGAAAGCAAAAAAAATAATAAAATAAAATAAGTACGGTTACCGTAAACGGGTGGAAACTCAAGTATACCTTTTTTACCATTTATTTTTTATTTTTCAAGGATAAGTCTGGCGGTGAACTCAAGTGTTTAACCGTTTTTTATTTGCTTTACAACGCATATGGTACAAATAGACATGTTTATGGAACAAGCGTTGCGTGATCTCCGAATTAGCAATACACGGTTTTTTCTTTTTCCATGATTGAGTATGAATGGTATTCAAACCTACATAGAAAAGATATTTGTTTGAATACAACCACATATATTGTGTTTTGAAATGGTGTTTTATTGTACACAGAAACTTATTTGAACTTCCTATTCTTATTTACCCAACACTAATATTATACAACGTCCTTTCATTAGGCCAATTTATGTAATTTTATAAAGCCATATATATCCGTTCTCGTGGATATAATACTCAATGTTTCATAATGTTCCATATTGACGTAATAATATATAGTAACTGCCAACTGGTATTAAAGTATTATACGTGCATTCTAATTACTTATTTATGTATATATGTAAGTAGGCAATATACAACTGTTTGTAGACATATTACAACAATACATTATTTGAGGTGAAAAATATACTAAATATAAATATTTGTATTGCCTGCTTTCGAGAAAATTTTAATAATAATAATTTACAATTATTATTACATTTACGAAGTTATAAATATTTATTAAATATTTGTGACCATAAAGTCAGTTTAAATACAACGATTTCAGGACCTGCTAATTTATTATGATGAGTTACGACTATTTACCTTATCAACAAAATTGTTATTCCGAGAGGATTTTAACTGTTGTCCGGGCGGGCAACTCCCCACTCCCCCCAAGCGGACTTTTGCGATATGAGATACATAAAGTGTATCGTTTTTGAACCTAGCCAATTATATATTAGTATAGATTTACGCCGTAATCTTATTATAAAAATTATAAGTGTACCTATTTAAAGTTTACTATGATAAATGATATTTTATAGAATATAACTTATTAATAACTTGCAGTTAAAAATAAAGGGAATAATTTCGTTTATGTACATAGAGTTGAGTACCAATATAATGATTCATAGATAAGTACTTAAAAACCAGCGTTATCATAAAAATCAATCATGCATATTGTCTCGAACCGTTTTCGTTCAAACAATTTAAACCATCCCCTATGGCCGCAGTTCGTCATAATAACGCCGTCGATGGGTGTAACGCAGTATCGATTTGACCATTGTTTCGTAAATCGCAATCTATGTTTAATCACTCGTGATGTTACTAGAATAACAACACGTGTCGTCCTCTGTTTGGGACTAGGGCTGGATTAAGGAAAAATAAAGGCAACGATTCTATCTGGCACACTGCAGATTGTTCGTCGAGGCTCTGTCCGCACATTATCCCTGACAATTATTTTCTGTATCACTTATAACATACCGTGTACATTATACACAGCATGCGGATACGTCAACCTATCACTGTAGTGCCTATAGATAATGGTTAACCGGGAGATGATGAGTTGCGCCCCGATCAAAGATGCCCGCATATTATTAAATACCATTATGATTTTATAGTCGCAGTACGCGTACCTACTCTTCGCGTGTAAGCGGCATATCTACGTAAATTGCGTTCGACGGAAAACTCGAATGTCAAAATATGCCAAACGTCTGTTAAATTTTTATCCGTTTTGATGTAACCTATTATATAGTATTACGTAACAGAAAATCGTAATAAAAGTAACAATAAACTCTATAAGAATGTAATAATTGATAATGATACAAAAAATAAATAAAGAGATTATAAACTTACATAAATTGCCATAACACTCATAACAAAGACAACACACCACATCAATACGGTCTTCTCCTGGAGTACGTGTACGAGTCATCGCTCACTGAGGTCTAAGAGATTAGATGTCATAATATGTGTATTATTTATACCACGTCTATAATAATTATAGTGTTTCGACACGACAACAACATTATGCTGATCTATAATATGTGTCTTCATAACGAAGACACACTACATACTTACATGTGCTATTCGCGATGTCCCCGTTTTCGATGGTTTATTCATTATATATAGGCAATATTACTCGTGTGATAAATAATTGCCGTATGATTATACACACATTATTCACGTTACGACAATAAAGAATAATTTAGTAATATCCACTTTTGTCCCGAGTCTACTAAAAACTAGAAGGAAAATATAGATCGATATATATGGACGAGATTTACTCATCGCACATTAAACAAACACTTGGGTCGCAGCTTACCATCTCCCGTCCGGAAAACAATACTCGGAACGAGGATTTGCATATCATAATATATCATATTATCCAAGCATAAAATATCATACCCGTTACGAAATTTACGTCAGCTATAAGTGCCCATATATCGGGACGCAGACGCTGATCTAGAAATTAAATAAGGGGAGGGGGGTTAAATGGAAAAATTTACTTCAAGCACAGAAAAACATAGGAATTAAATTTAAGTTTTGAAATATTTTAAGTAGGTAGGTACCTATAAGGCCTAACGGAAGGGGCTTCGGCGTTTTACAGTCTGACGGTTTTTCGGTCGACACTACGCGGCGGGCTACACGCACGGAATCACCGCGGCTACCGGTGCGGCGTACATACATAATATTATAATCGTATATATATTATAATGAAATGTGCGGGGCTAAGCGTATAGGGTGCACGCCGCGGCGTAACACAGTCGCCGGCGACGACGACGGGGTAGACGTTCTGTCGCCACAGGTCGCACTTATGCACACGCACACACACATACACAATAACGTCGACGCACCTGTTGCAGCGAGGCTGAAGCGGAGCCTCTGTACCACGCATCTCGTCCTATACCATATATATATATATATAATATAATGCCATACGCACAATGCGACGACGACTACGACGACAATGGTATAATATACGCGTACATTATATTAATAGTAATGTATATAATATGAACGCTCATACGTGTAGCGTATATGTATATATATATATATATACCTACACCTAAAACCTGTGTATATATATATTATAGTTATAATAATACGCGTAATGTACTTCGAGCCGATTCGTGTGCGCGACGTGGCTGTATTTACGACCGGAGCGAGACGGAGAATATTACAATATTATTCTACTGAATGGGCCCGATGTCCGTCCGCGCGCACCGCCACAATGGGCAAAGGCCACATTTTTTCGTCACCCCAAACCGTTCTCTACCCACGCCGACACCGCCACCCCTCGGCGACCTCGTGATGACGAGCGCACACCTCCCCACCGCCCCCACCACGGTCACGACCCTTAACTCAGGGTGACGGCGACTGGCGGCGGGCGGGGTAGTAAAACGTACGTACAACAACAACAATAATAATAATAATAATAATAATCGACCGGTTTAATAATTTCCATTGTGCCCGATGTCCTTTTTGTATAAACATTCGTCGAGGGATCGTATCGTTTAGAATACACATATATTCTTTTTTATTTTCGGGGGGGTTATTTTTTTTCCTCTTTCGCCTAACCGGATTCCTGAATAGAAATAATGAAATGGATGGGAAAACGGCCGTATTATAATAATATGTGTACCTGACGGCGGTAAAATATAAAATATGCATTATGCGCGTCACGAGTGTATACTATATAGGTATATATACGCGCGTACATTATTATAATGCGCACACCGCGATAGTGTGCCCGGCAAACGTGCGATAATATTTGGATTTCAGCGCGTGTTTTAGTATTCGTATTCGTATTATTATTATTGTTATTATTTCATACCCACTCGAATGCCTACGTCCTTTTCTGCAGTATACGTAAAATGCGCGGTCGGACGTCATTCAAGAGGTCTGCGATTTTCCATAACTATAATATACAATAATATAATATGATTGTTATATATACATCATGCACAAGCGCGCACACTTACTACGACGACCATTCACAAAAGCCGCTCAGCGAATATCGTACACGTCATGTTAATAATATGACGTTATACGACTGCGGGTCAATAACAACGCGCGCGTATTTTTGCTGCCGACAAGTAGTCCAAAGAAGTATTGGTACATAATATATAGCTGCCCGTTCGACGCCCAATTGAATAATATTTACGTATCGCTCAAATGCTTTTACGAGAAAACGGGGACAAAAAAGTATACAACTAGGTAGGGTGCTTGCGTGTCTATCAATATTCAATATATCCCACGAAGAAAAACGCGCGCAGTCTGTTGAGCGTCTTTGGACACTGGGGCTGTGAGAAAACGAGACGCAAAAAGCCTCGATAGACTAGTAGATTCCGATGTTTTAATCCCTGATTTCCAATGGAACAAAAAAAAAAATACAAAAAGAAGGCGATTGTTAAACGTAAAAAAAATTTTTAAAAATATCATAAGTTGTGACTGGTGATGGCGAAGAGTGATTTATAATGCCTTTTTTTTATTTATTTAATATTAGAAATTTTTAATTTTTACATGCGTTTAGAGTATGTTTCCATTATTAGAGTATAAATTATAATTAATAACTTATTATAACAAAGATAAAATCAAATAAACTATAAAATAATATTATAATATTTTCAATCTTTTTTTTTTTTTTTGGGAGGGGAATCACACAAGTATTTACATGAAAAAAAACAAGCGACCGTAGATGTTGTTATAGTTTAGGTTACAAACATATCATTATTTTAAATATCGATCGTTCTTATTTCATACGTTTTCAGTTTTGACGTTTTGTAGTGTTTATATGGGAAAAGGGGAAAATATTTAAAATGTGAGAAAGTCGAGTAGGCCTCACGGCGAGTATAAATATACTTTCAAATTATTTATCGCGTCACTATATTTTATCGATCGATTGGTATATAAGTTTGGAATATAATATACATTTAAAATTTTTAAATTATGTTGCGCGCGTAATAGACGGAGTACCTACTGCAGAAAATCACCGCTTCCGATCGCTTTAAGTCAATAAAAATAAATAAAAAAACCGTTTGAACAAACAGAATAATGTGTTTTGTCGATTTACTGCAGACAAAGGAATAACACTTTATTTTGTTATATATATAGTTACATTTGTAGACAAGTCGTGGTGTACGAAGTCTGAGAAAATGTTTAAGATCGAAAAAAAATTCCACTGGTAACTCCCTTGGGATGTATAGTAAAAGTTTTAAATGTACGAATCATTGGATATCACGGCGGTAATGAATTTGTAATTTGTGATAAATTCGGTGATAAATCATTGTATCATTGTACCTAACTATTAATGATTAAACTAATCGCAACTAACTACTTAAACGAATATATATATATATAATATAATATTATGTTGTATTTATAATAACCAGACATTATGTATCTTAATAATAAATTTAGCGGGAAAAAGTTGCAAGTACCTACGATTAATATTTTTGAATTACATCAAAATAACTCTTAAATCATTCATTTACGTTGAAATATATAATTTCGTAAAAATTTGAATTTTATCAAAAAACCTGTATGGATGTATTTTCAATATTTACATGAATTTCTATACGGACATTAGACGAGGCACTTAATGTTAAATTGTCAAGTTTTTATTACCGACAAACTTAAATGCTATCAAAATAAAATGAAAAAAAAAAATAATCAATAATTTAAAATGTCTATTAATAGCTCAGAATGAACTAAAATGTATTTAAAATTGTTCAATGTCTCTACAAAACAATTCAAATAATAAACGTGCAAGCACAAACCGCACAAAGTGTGTATTCTTAACAATAAGAAATCCGGTCATACCGTGAATAATAGTTACAGCTATAGTAATCAAATCGGTTATAATAAATAGATATTACCTCGTGGGTATATAGGTATAACGAAAGTGAACGTCGACAAGCCAAATCTCATGTTTTATATGTTGAGGCGTACGTTATACTGCCGATGCTGCTGCTGCTGCTGCTGCTGCCGATGCTGCTGCCGATGCTGCTGCTACTGCTGTTCTATACGTCTGTACAGTATGACGTAGGTCGTGTCTGCCTACATAATATGATAGGTGCGTTGTTTTGATACTTATGAAATATTCAAACCTAATCAACTATATACTAAAGTAATCGATGCTCGTTTGCCACTGTGGTGTACGATTTGACACGATAATTTATAATATTCTATGGTAAAAAATATAATGATAATTTCCAGTCATCAAGTGCATTGAAACTTGGAAGTAGATATATAGCACCTGCTGCCCCATTAATAATTAATATGACCCGTGATGCTCCTATAAATACACTGATTTATTAAGGACGGCTCAAACTTTACGAGCATTGAATCAACCGTGAAAATAATAAGCTGACAATCGTCCAAATTTTGAGGATTTTTTGTTAGCTCCGTGAAATATGATACTACACTTTGTATCCCGCTAAAAACTTAAAACTCAAAAGCGAAAAAAACTTTTTCAAACGTTTAATGACACGTAAACGTTTTGTACGTTTATTGAAGTGGTTTCGGAAATTGTTTTATTTAAACTATTATAATAAATATAAAACGTATATTTTGGTTAAGCTTTTTTTTTAAATGTCCCCATTGTAGCATGCCGTTAATTTTATTAATTATTTAGATGTGTACTTAACACTATATAAAGTATACACAACATATAATTAATTTATTTATGATTATTAATTTTACAACTTTTAAATGATCTTATTCATGTCTTTTTAATAACAAAAAATGTGTAAATATATTTAGCAAATCAAAACACCAAGCTGCATAATATACGTTTATATACCAATTATACTTACAACATATACCCGTGTCCCGTGTCATTTATATTTATATACATATGTGTGACGGCTTGTGTTAACTTTAGCCAATGTTCAATATTTAATTTTTTAATTGTTCCAGATAAGAAAAAAAAATAATCTTATTTTCAATGAATTGGCTCTATGTATATTTGCCTCTTTTATTTTACTCAGTTGACGCTTTACATGCAGTGGCATAAAAGTATGTATGTATGTAGTATGATGTATAAATACCTAACCGAACTAAAAAGCTATTATAGTATACTGCAGAGACGTATTCAATGGTGGTGGAATAGCCATAGCACCTCCTTTCACGAACCTTGTAGCTTTATTTAAATGTGTTTTTGGTTTCTACAACGATTTTTCTGTAAATTTTTCCACGGACCACGATCTACGATATAAAAAAAGAAAAAAAAGACGTATTGTGTCCGCGCGAATTTTTTCTGCCCAACTAACGCGCAACACATCAAATTTTACGCTCAGAATAATCCATTTTACTATATCATTATGTTGCGGTGTTTGAGATTTGTTCGGATTTGCAGCATCCGCATACGGAAGACCAACCAACCCGTCGGACGGCTCGAACGAGCATCATCAATGTTCTTAGGTATACGCGTTTCGATGCGACGTCGCAAACACATTTCTCGTCCGTTTTTTTTTAAATTTTTTTTTTTTTTTGCTTTTCGCGATTCGCGTTCGCAGGCGCCAACGAGTTTGCCGCCGCCGCCGCTGTCGATGAAGAACCACTACCTCGGTAGTGTCAAGTGCGAAACGCACACATAATGGTGTAACATTCCGTTCGTCCGCGTCGTCCGTGTAAATTACCATACGTCGCCTTTTTTCCCTTCTTATTATTATTTATTTCCATTCCCGCAGCGACGGACCCGCGCGGCGGCGAACCGTTCGTATATGACATTATATTATTATTATAATATATTACGCGCGCCCGCCCGCGTGTGCGTGTGTATGCGCGCGTACGTGCGTTATTATATGGGATACGCATATTATACGCGCGTAGGATCCACGTTCTTTATTTTAATTTTTTTTTTCCCATTTTATTCGACACCTTAATGTCATTAAAAAAAATAAAAAAAAAATAAAAGAGATGAAAAAAACCGAATGAGATTTGTACAAAGAACCGTCGGCCAAATCCGGTTTGGAATTACAGTAGCCGGTGCGACCGGTGCGGCCGCCGTCGTTGTGCCCGAGTGATTTGGATCTGATTACAAGCAACAGTATGTAAAAACGTCTCCGCCTACGCCGCGCCTCACACGCCGTGCGAGATAATATACGCGTCGTTATAATAATAATAATAATGTACTGTATCCGTACCGCTTCGTCGTCGCGTTGTATTTGTATTTGTTTTATCTTCTCGTGATACGATATAATATAATAATACTTGTTGTTGCGACGATATCGTGAAAACTGCACGCAGTCCCGACGGTTTTCGCGCGAATTCCGAATCCGCGGACGCGCGTTCCGACTACGACGAGACGTCTTTACAGAACATAGCGATATTATATTATTTCATTATGTTTTACAGCGACCTCGGTGTCTTGTTCGAAAACGGGCGTACATCGGCATTCCGATATCGCAGCCGCCGGCCTCAGCTATCCGCGGCACGTCCCATCGCGCGGTGCTGTGCACGTTACCCGAAGAGTTTCGGTCGAGTGTTTTGGCGCGAGCGGTATAAATCGCGCGTGTCGTTTGATTCATATACATATTGTTATAATACTATACGGGTAGTACCTATGTATTATGTTGTTCTATTGTTTTATTACCAAGTCCGCCGCACGCGAAACGGTGTTTATATTTTCGGCGTTATTTATTTTACCGCAATATTGTATAACTGCTGAAATCCGTTTCGGACGGTGTAAATATGATTTGTGCGATTGTTCTCGATACCTTATACAGGCACCGTATAGGGATGCTACTTGTATAGTTATAGATCGTTAGATGGACTGTTGGCTTAGTAAAATAGTTTCTTCGGTAAAATTCCAGCGAATCGATACGATAGTGATTTTTTTTTACTAAACACTATTTAGACAACAATTATAATTTGGTCGGGATGATTTATAATTGCGGTGTATATACATTTTATTACTGTTCGGAAACAGAAAAACATCAATACCACACATAAATCATTTATAATAAATGTAACAACACAAATTAAGATTATTATTTTACCGATTCATCTATGCGACTGTGAGAAAAATATCTCAAAAGTAAAATAACTAGCCATGTTATAGCGTCTGTTGATCTTAAACTTTTACTTGAACTTGTGTTGTGATTGACGTGAAATTTAGATATACTTGGTGTTAATTGATTAAGTAGCAGTGTAATTTTACTGCAAAACGTATTTAGACGTAATTTCAGTATTTCACAAAATATATCGAGATATGTTATTTTATATAAGGTCCCTAACTTTATCCATCGTTACTAACTATAAATGAATATAAATAAGTGACTTATGTCTAAGTCTAAAGCTGTGTTATTGTACAACTATTGTTCAGTTATAGGTACCAATAAATTAAAAAAAAACTCCAATTACATTTTTTATTCAACGGTTTAATTGCGTAAAATGGATTATTTTTGTTATCAGTCGGTTTATGTTTTATGGAATACTCGTAAATCACATTGTTGGCACTTATACTTGGGTAATGTTCTTGCAAATATTAATATACTAATTTAACATTTTACTATTTTTTTTTTTTTAGTATGACGTCATAAAAAACCGTAGCATAATATTTTAAATAAGTCTGAACGGATGTCGGAGAAGTGATTGCATTAATCCAGTGATCTCGAGTCGACCGGAAATCTTCATAACAATAAGTGCTTGGAAATCGTTTGGCGTCGAGAGTGCTGTAACGTCTATAATATTATACATGAAATATACATATATAATATCAGATGGTAACAGGACATAACATTGTGCGCAGTACAAGAGAACAAAATATTATTATAATAAAAGTCGAGTTTAGTAGGGATTTAATTAGCGCAATGAAAAACGCTTATGTGAGATTTTACCTAGAACATATAGTAATATACAACAAGAATAATATTGTATATTATTTTAAATTATTTATATTAGTAATGTTATTGAGTATAAATTGTTATACTTACTTTTGTATGATCACTAAATAGTTCAAAGGTAATAATATTAGTATACCATATTACACAATTTTATTAACATTCACGTATGAGAGTTTATATTTTTTAATACAGTCATCGAGTGCGTATATATTTATATATTAAAAACTAGAAAACAATTTTTTTTTATTGTAAATAATCACTTCCCATGTTGTTATGAAGTATAATTACAGCGTCTTTTGAGTGTGTTTTAGTTCATCGTAATATTTTATGGACACATATTATATATTTAGTCAATTAGTGAGAAAACTCCTGCACGGAATACATATACGATATTGGATTTTAATAAATAGTAAATAGTACCTATTAAACATAATATAATAAATTATAATTATAATTAGTATTCAGTTATGTGATTTGAATATTTGATTGATCAATTAATTAATGCGCACTAATGTCCAAAATAAATATTACTATGGTCTGGTTGATAATTAATATTTAAAAGTTTTTTTAATTTTAAATCATTTTAAAATAATATTATCAGTGTCATATCAGAGTTATTCTATCACATGCAGTATTACCTAAAAGATTTTTGAAAAAACATTTCGGTGGTGTGTTTATCTACAGTGATTTTTAGCAGATCGGTAATAATGTTTCAGCAGATTTTTTTATGGCAGAGGCCGTTTCTATTTGTTAGGATTTTAAAATTAATTAAATTTATGAAATTGCTATTTTAAATTTTGTTATCATCTACCAGAAAATTTAAGCGATTTAAAATTTTACATATTTTTTATGTCAAGGGCATTTCTTGTATGATAAATTTATCTTATTTTTTGCAAGTTGCCATCTTTCATTTTATCTGTCAGTCGGGTGTAAAATAATATTATTACTTTATGGTGTATAATGTATATACTTCCAACTTATCAATAATGAAAAAAATCATTGGGATTGCCTAATACTATATTCAAATTTCAATGATATTTTGAAGTACATATTTGATCAATATACTTCTACATCGTGCGCGTGAATATCATATTGTACTTCGTGCAGTGCTGCACGATCAATACAACGATGAGTAATATCAACCTAATACAATCGAATACCTATGGATATACCTAAGACATACAAGTATCGAAATGCACAGCCACTGCAATTAATGATGAAATATATACGAAAAGTATAATATAATAATAGATTAATAGAATAATTATAGTTTTAAGATATAAGTATAGTTTTTATCATCATAATATTATGTGTGATGCAAATTACATTGTGATGTTCTGAATACTACTACTATGCGTTTCTGTGGTTTACAAAGATAGTATAAGACAAATTCGTGATGTTTAGGAAAATATTTAAATATCCACTTCATTAAGGCATTTAATACCTGCTGTGCTTCAATGTGAGAGTTTGAGTTTTGTTTCCCGGCTGATAAAATAATATTATACGATATCGGAAAATATTATTTCTGTTCATTTTATAACGTATTGACACATTTTAGTGAAGTACACGTTATGGGCTTTACCATTTTTATTTGAATGATCATTTATTAAAATATTATGTCTTTTAACCTGTTTAGTCTAAATTTATAGATACTTTAAGTACAATGACATCACACACGTATTTGTTTTAAATGATATACCGTGATAACCGTAAGTCCATAACGGATAAATATTGTCACAGTCGCAGAAAAACCTTAATAAAATATTATTTATGTTAACAGATTTTGAAAAAAAGACAAATTCCAATTTTTTATCGATAAAAATAATGTAATTACAATAAAAAATTAATGATTTTGTACTTTATAATTTCATATTAGGTAAGTATAACATTGCTCATAGTGCGGACTGTGGTATGTATAGGAACCTGCGGCTAATATTGAGCGATCATTGCAGTATTAGTCAACATTTTTTTTTTTTAATTTAAATAAATAAAAAAAAAATGTATAAAATTATTATTACAGCATATGCTAATAATATTACAGAATTATTTTGAGTATATATATATTGGTTTTGGTTAATCTAAGATCAAATTGACGTCGCAAAGTATAGTACACAAATAATAAATCTAAAATTAAATAGATGATTGTATTTTATATTAACACAAATAATCCTTGGAATCTTTTTAAAACATAATATAACTTTTAGATTTACATAATGAAAAATAATTATTACATCATATTGTTCATAATAAATACACGTTACTTGACAATAGATTATGCTAAAACTGTATAGTCATAGTGCTGTGAACCGTGAAAACAACATTACAGCTGAAAAACGGTTTGGTCGATGCCGAAAATGCATCGGCCCAGCTTGGCCCTGTATGAAGAATTCGCGAGTGATCGATTTTTACGGTTTAAACGCTTGTCGTCGTCAGTTCGCATTGATTGAAAAAAAAAATGAAAAATATGTAATAATGATAATGTAAATAATATAATAATCATTGTATTCACACGAGCACCACCACCACCACCACCACCATCAGGCGGACATAATCGGCCGAGAGAAGAGACCATTAACAAAACGGACAACACGCTGCCAACAAAAGGATACAATGATGGTAATAATAATAATATATCCCACTCTCCGCGGTGGCGAAACCGGTTGCTCTGGGTACCGCGCGCGCGTAGAACGAAATACTATAATATTCACACTGCTTCCATTGACTTATCGCTAATAATGACGACAATGAGAAGATGGAAGACGAGTGAAAAGTGAAAAAAAAAAAAAAACCATAAAAGGATTACACACTCGTGTCCCGGAGCCGACAATAGCAGCTTAATTGATAGTGTATTTTCGAAATAAAAAGAACTCCGAAAACTTATTCGAATTCACACACACACACGCGGCTATTATGCGCTGAACAATGCGGTAATGGATTTTTTTTCGTCCGTTCGTTGTTGTTTTTTTTTTTTTAAATACGCCGCAGCTAATGTGTCACATTGTACTCGCGGGCCGACCGCGATCCGGCTCATGGTAGTGTGTTTATGCCCATATACCATATACCCATATGGGCCATATACCTCTATATACCGCATATATCGTTGTTATAAATTATTATATTTGTTTAAAAATAGGGAACATAGACATATAGATCGAGGGAATGAACATATTATAATATGCAGAAACGACATATGCGACGAGAAATAAAATTATGCTTAAATATTTATATAATGCTAGCGTATAGTCTCATTCCATATATTTTAATAATATAATTTATTTAGCGGTATTCGGAGGTAAGTTCACTTGAAAATATTATTGAGCTCGTCCACGTTTGCGTTCAATGCGTATAAAACACAGATTGTTCAAATGTATAATAAATATTCAATATAAATTATATAACATGTAATATATTTTTTTTTAACTTTTATTTTTTTAAATACATACAATCTATAAATATATTTTACAATAAGCATGTTTGAGGATTTACATATATTGGCATGGTTGACATGATGAAGTAATCACCCAGCGGCAACACTTACTGGCTAGAAACATATAATATAAGTCTTGAAATGTATAAAATAACATAATACTAACATTTAAAATAGTCCGAGTTGAACGCATAATGATCATCATACGCTGTTGGTACTAAATATTTTTAAAATTCTAAAAACATTAAAAAAAAATAATCACAGTTATAATATAATAATACTAAAGTATAATGATATGCATTTGTACCTACATTTTTATTTTTCCATGTCACCGTGTAGTTAAAATGTTATCATAATACGATAATAATTAATAATATTATAAATACATTTTTTATAAGGAATCGCCTAACAATCGTTCTTTTTCTAAACATAAATGAATTTCGTTCACGTTCTACTTGATACGAATGAGTGACGTGATTCATTCACGAGTGTCGTTTGAAAAATATGAACGCAAACGCAAACGTGTGTTCTTTCCTAGTACTGAAATTTACGGCCGCTTAACGAATTATCGCGACGAAATTTATTAACGACCGCGTACCAATACGTACCGCGTCGACCTTTCCAAATCGTTCGACAGCCCTGGTCGGTCGGGAAATTAGATTTTGGGCTTGTCCAGCTTTACAACGGGCCATGTCGATCAAGATCAACACTGCAGCTAGGAGTGCTGGGACCACCCGTGGCCATTGCATATTTGGTTATAATATACATTATACAAATGTGTGGTGGATATTTTATTCATGGATTAGTATAAATATTACCTATCTGTTTATTCGTTAACAGTACACAACAGAATTTATTTTTTTTTTTTTTCGTATGTTAATAAGAGCGATCGTCTATGATCCGATTTTTTTATTGTTGTACCTAATAACAATCATTTGTTTAAAGAACACCACATGGCTGAGAACATAAAGTCCCCCCCCCCCCCCCAAAAAAAAAGCACAAGTGTGCAAATGATTGTTTATTGAGGACCCTATGCTGGCCTATAATAATGCAATCTAAAAATTGTTTCCATTGGCCTAATTATTATAAATAATACTCAAATCAGTATGGTTATGCGGGGAGGACTTTAAATAAACAAATAATGGTATAAATGAATTATTTGTCGTTTTGATAAAATTATTTTATCAGGATTTTAAGGTACAAAATGGTTGAAAAAATAAAATATATGTCTAAAAAGTAAAAAAAAAAAATATATAGGTAAATAAAACATAAAATTAAAGATTTTTCGTAAATGAAATAAATTTGTTTCTTAGTGGCCTTTATTTGACAATTGCGCAAAACAAATATGCAATATACAAATAATGCTTGAAATCTAGCAGAGCCCTAGTTATTACGCAGTTATATCACATATTGATAAACTTATGTAGTTATGCGGAAGTGGCGTCTCTTATAGTTATGTATAGTACAGGTGTTATAACTTATAAGTATGATATCCCTTAGATTAGGTTATAGACTATATAATGAATAATGATGATTTTACCGTTACCTAGCAAATAATAAAATGATTCTATCGATATGGCAAGATAATATTTACATGAATTTAGAATGAACTTACAAGCGCTAGCTGTTCAATAATTATCATAAATATCGTTATGTAACCAATTGAAATTCGGTTGATTAAGAGGTGCAAACTATACGCATTTGTGCGTTAAATCATCCAAGTGGCTGTTCGAAAAATAATATTTATCACCAAAGTAAAAGACGTGTTTTATTTGAATTTTTCACTTTTATTTTTAATATCATGCTTGTTCAATATCGAATTTAATATATTCATTTAAGTACACCGTACACGTGTTTAATCGTAATTATTTCGTCGACGCTTCATTGCCGCATATAATGAGAAACAATGTTTTCGGACGAGCGTTATAATAATAACATGGTCGGTGGCCAATAAAAATAAATCACTATTTCAAACGAGTTTTCCATAGCGCATCGCTCGTATATACGAATTGTACGTATATGCACATATTTTTGTAAAGCATAATATTATTATGTAGGTACCTACGATATTCAATTCACGGGGAACGCTGAACAAAATAATAATATAAACACATTAGCTTTCCCGGATTTGTTGCAGTTATATATTATTATTATAAACACCTAATGTCGCTCCATTAATTCTTAATATGAATGCAGTCGGTGTTGTGTGCGGCGGCGTA
The DNA here is from genome assembly GCA_036289425.1 of Rhopalosiphum nymphaeae. Taxonomy (NCBI): domain Eukaryota; kingdom Metazoa; phylum Arthropoda; class Insecta; order Hemiptera; family Aphididae; genus Rhopalosiphum; species Rhopalosiphum nymphaeae. The sequence continues at coordinate 1,857,560 of JAZAQC010000015.1, forward strand.
AGACGGCTGAATAGTTTACAAGTGTTTTAAACCAGTTTTATTTGATAATAAACAATAAATAATTTTATTATAATAACAACAATTCATAACTCTTTCAATACAATTTATACATCGTATGGCTGTAAATTCAGTGGCGTATTTAGGATTGTACAATGGGAGATAACCTATACATCAGCATTATTTATATACCTATACATAATAAAACATAAAACATAGAAAAAAAGATTTTTTACTATACTTCACGTTTTACATTTTTAGACAATGTTTAATGTGTACGCATGTGTCGTTTATAATTAAACGGTACACTATGAACCAAATAATCTGTATGTGTTTATTAAATTATAAAAACTATGAACAGTTACCAGATAGGTATAGGATAGGATAGGTAAACTTTATCTGCAGTTTCAAAAAAAAAAAAAAAAGTATTAAGGTTTATAATTAGAGGCTAACTGAATATTGTTTTTAAACAAATATAATTTTATAGGGTGCTGCGGATGAAATCCAACAACGGATATTTTATAATATCTGGTCTGTAGGTTATGATATTGTTTTTTTTTTTTTTTTTTATTAATCTATCTCATAATATTACGATACGGAGATTAATATAAATACACTGAGTAGGTATTGATAATGTTTCAAGACGTTTTTAAAATATTTATATCGTAATGTAATGCTTGACTTTTGTGCTATTGACTCCTCCCGTTATTTTAGATATCAATAATTGATGATATATATAATTGAAAATGATGTCACGATAACAATACAATTAGCGATTTACAAAACGTACGGACGTGAATCGCAATATGCAAGAATAGGTACCAGGTACTAACTATATAACGAGTATAAATCACACATTCAACTCCAGCCATGTTATTAAAATTATAATATTATATTTTTATGTACTATGACGATGGCCGATCGAATACGTTAAATACTGTCTAAACGTGAAATTACTATTGAAGTGTAAAATCAATCATCCATTGAATAACCAGGTGAACGGTTATCTCTTTGCTCTGCGCCCTTGCCTTTTAACGACTATGCTTAAAATATACTTTTGAATTTTTCTATAATTGTATTTCACCGATATTGTGCTATACATAATAAATATTTGTATTCGTAAATGCGTCAGCGTCATAAACAATTTTGGCTATTAGAATAAACGTGTAATTGATCAAGCTTAGTGCTTCCTGAAAAAAAGAATACAATAAGATTGTAAATAAATTAAATATACGTATTTAATTTTAAACGAGATACTTTCATTCTGAACGAGGACCGCAGCACGAACTGCTACTTCAAAACCACAGTGACATAATAGGTATTTTGAATCGGACGATACCATCTTGTAACTTATTAAAAAAAAATACCATTTAAATTATGATGGTTTGTATTCAAAATAATAAAAATAAACTGCATTTTATTTATTTATTGTCTGTCTGTCTCCTCTAATTTTTAAGTATCGCTTATGTTTATCGTGCTTTGTGTTTATTGTTAATAAACCCCATAAGTACCTACCCTACCATGTCTTGTAATATAATAGGTACCTATACTCGTATATGATATATCATGTAAAATTAATAAAATTATCAATTAGTCGTAGTCAGTAGTCAAATACTTTTCTTCTTGAAGCGTTATAATAAATAAATAAAACTGTTTTTCTTGGACGTTTTAAATGTTTTAAATTGTCATACATTTTATTCAATTTTGGGGGTAAAACCAAACACATAAATAGTGGGCTTTCAGAGTTACATTATTTACATAACTTTTTCACCGCAGACTATTGTTTATTGGACTTAATTTTATATGTTTGTAACTTTATAATTGTCGTAGATAAATAGATAAAAGCATTTAAGTGTATTTTCCTTACTTAGTCAGAAAATCTATGTACGCTGACAGTCAAGTGTCACTCTTTGGGGATGCAAAAAAAAAATGTACTTTTCTTTTTATTAATAAATTCTATAAACTTTCTTGATAAAGTGACTTTTTATGTATTTTATATTTATTGTATATTCACAAATAATGTACATTTATTTAACATGCATACAATTATTTAATATTTAATATAATACAGGTGTAATGTTTTGTATATTTTAAATTTTTTAATAAAAAAAATAAATAATATTTAGAAATATATGTGATGTGTTATTGTGGGTGAGGACAGAGAAGATGAAATATTTTAATCCGACTCGGTATCACTTGTGATACGGTTTTGTACGTCATATTCTGTTTAATTAATACTTAATATACCTACCTATATAACAGTAGCACTGAACATAGTAATAATAAGTACATTAAAATAATAGATAATAACTAAGGTTAGGGACGTCTTATAATTTTATTTTTTTTTTTAATGGCCGTAGATTATTCTAGATGAGTTATAAATTTGTTTTATAAAATGGAAAAACTAAATACTAAGTTTAAATTTACATAGTTTTGTATATTTTTAGAAAAGTGTATATTTTAATAATTTTAGCATAATTGTGCATATTTTAAATATAAAACAAAATAAAAAAATAGCTGCATATTTTGATGATTTTAAGTGCAACAAGTTCCAAATCATACAATAACTAATAACTAAGTACTAGAAGAGCTAATATAAAAAGATCGGCTAAAAAATATAGCAACGCAAGGGGATAACTCCACATGGGCATGCCATTGATAACATAATATGTATTAGTATGAATAACGATATCGGCGAAGCCAAAGATTTAACAATAAACACAATTATTGAAATTTGAAAAAATATACTTTCGAAATTTTTTTATTTTTTTAATCTCATCGTATATTTTTTTGAACACCGACCATGTAATTATTAGCTTACGTTCGATTGTATAGAATTGATTAGTTTACATTAGTTTTGGATTTATTTACATAAACTGATTAATCTATCCATTTTATTTATTATTATTTATTTTTTTTAAATGAGTAATTTAATTATTTACGTTTGCAAATATAGGGTCCACTTGCTTCGTACGTTTTTCGGAATCACTTATTCCTTTCCGGCTTCGGAGTAACAACTTATAATGAATGAGAACAGCTCCGATATATAAATCGATCGGCTAAAAAAGAAACTGACAAGAAGGCTACCTTATCCTCCCTTTTTGTGGTTTAAGCTCCCCCATCGTTATCCTTTCGCGACCGAGCACGACACCACGCCACGCCGCTGCGACGTGTGGTTATTGTTTACGCTACCGCCGCGCACGTCGATCGCTGTAAGTAAAACGTTACTGTGCAATAATGTTATAATACAATATAATATAATAATATTCGATTATAAAATAAATACAACGACAAAAAATGCGATCTGTACCGAGCACGTAGGTACGCACACCGCCACAACACGGATAAAGCATAATACACGTGTACGTATACAGATACGTTTATTTTTTAATGCGTTTGATATTATATAAATAAAAATAGTACGTATATGCGACGCGTGTGATATTCCGCGTACGAATAATAACACGGACCGGTCCAATAAATTTAACGGCGGTCCTTGGGCGGGACGGTGCGGGGAGGTCATCCGAGCGTAGTGAGCAGTCGTCTGCGGTGGCTCCGCGCTCAAGACTCCCTACCGAAAAAATTGTTTAACACGCTCGGACGTCGGTCGTATGATAATAATAATAATAATAATAATAATAATAATAATAATACGTGTGCCGGTATTATAATACTACGTCTATGTATATATGTATATATTGTGTAGCAGTTGTGGATATGTAATATCGTAATAATAATTTGTAGCGCGTCAGATCCGTCGCGGCTTCCCCGCCCGGCGCGCGGCGGTGGCGATTGGTGCGGTCTCTGCGGGTGCGGTCGCGGTCGAGCCAAAATACGAGAAGCATATTAGTATATATATATATATATATATATATATATATAATATATTAATATAATAGCTGTAGTATCACGCGCGTACGTAATAATATTTACAAATATTTGTTGTCGCGTTATCGGAACTCTAGACACGAGAGCGGACTGCAGCTTTTAGTAAAAGTATTATTTTTACGGCCGTACGTGTTACAACTACTTCCGTAAAGGGTTGTTGTTGGAAACGATTAACCCGCCGCGGCGTATTTTTAAGCTGAATTTATAGTTGAAATATTTTTGTCCACGCCACTTATAATATACGCGTTTTATACGACTCTCTCTGCACACGCGAACAACGTCTATATAATCGACGGTCAAGTTCATCTCAATAAATACTTGTTCCGTTGCAATTGGAGTGCAGTCGATAAATTGGTCGCGGTAAAGTTGCTGGTCTGATATGAGTCGTTTGGTACATTTATCGTCAAATAAATTAGTTACGCTGGTACTCGCATACATAGATGTATTAATGTTTTTAAAATGAGCAAACATTATGGTGAAATACGTACATATTGAGTAAATGAGTAAAAATCAATAGTTTTGACGTAACGGTTGTACGCGCGTTTGAAAACTATTGTTAATTATAAAAAAAAGTAAGAATAATATTGTTTGGTAAATTTATTCAGCTATGTGAAATTTAATCGTTCAGTCGGGTATGGATATGAAAAAGCCAAATGGGATGCGTGTTAAACTCAAAATATACATCATAAAATCGGATCGAAGTGGAAAAAATTTGTGGGGGTCTCTATTAGTCACTAAAAATCGATATGTGTTCATCGGTTAGTAAGTATTTCTTTTTTTTTTTTGTAACATAAAAAAACTTTTAAAAAAAATGCAAATATTTGGAAACATAATTATGATCCTTGATAATAAATATACTTAAAAAATCAAAAAATTTGAATTTGAACGTTATAATATTGTCAAAGGACAAAATGGAACTGAGCATGTTTGTCGAATCACCCTGTACATATAGCAAGTATTTATTACGTTAAATAAAAACCACGGTTAATTCGTTGTGACGTAGAATCGCCGAAACACAAAGGACTCTTGCAGTAGACGGAAAACCGCATTGAATAGTCAGTCAGAGCTTGCGAGCAATATGCGCCTATGCGCGCTGTTGACATAGTAGGACAGTAGGTATATATATATCATAATGCACAGCATCAATCCTATTATGTACGAGATATTACACGGCGACTCTTGTACCTTCGACTGCACAAATGCGCGGCGGCGGCGGCGGTTGAAGAGCCCTCTCGGCCGACTCGCGCTCCGTTGGCGTTTATAATTATATCATAATTATTCTTTCCGGTAAACGTATTATAAATAGTATATAATAATATAATACAGCTCGTACAAAACGAGACGTCGTCGTCGTTGTACCTATACATCTACACCACATGGGTCTTTGTGTATATTATATACACTGTAGGTTTTTCGTTTAATTAAAACACGAGTGATCTTATGTCGTGCAAAAAAGGAGAGGGGGGGGGGTGAGAATGAGTGAGAGAGAGAGAGAGAGAGAGAGAGAGAGAGAGAATTCTGCACATTCATATTATATTATATTATATTATTACGTGGTTAATTCCGTGCGCGCAAAGAGTGAATTGTTCATTGTAACCTCGTCTTATAATCGTGTAAGCGCGTTATGTTTTTATGCGTCGTTTATATACACATTATGTATGCACAAGTATGTTATATTTTATGTATAATAGTCGACTTAATTACATATTATATTCGCGTGGTGAATCGTCTCTTTTATACTCGCGCAGTATTTATGATGTACTCGTATATGCTGTACAATATATGTACATATTATACGAGTTGTAGCCACTCAGTTATACATAAGCATATTTATACGTTTGAACCGCATTGTCATTTAATAAATTATTTAAATGTAAACGATAAAGTTGGCGGTTTTTATAAAGTTTCTCTCAAAATTATACACCTAAAGTTAAATAAATTATAAAAGTTTATTATGTTATCATGATGGTAAAAGCTGAAACTCCGTTATTATTATTTAGTTAACCATGTGATAGAAAGATATTTTCGAGTTTTATTTATACGACATCGCGTTACCAGTTGTACTTTACCAGTCAGTCGATAACGATTTAGGCGACAGAATAGGTCACACGCGGATATATTAGATGGCGCGGTAAGGCGTGTGATTGCAGTGATTTTATTGTATACTTTTTGTAGAGTCAGGACTTGGGGGAGAATTTAAACAGATTACACTTTTTTTTATTTTTTTATTATTCGGGAAAAATCTCGTGAATTGATGGCTGGCTCGTCCTTTGTATGACAAATAAATATATATTATATATTATTAATATTCAGTTTATATTATTATCTTAATACGATTTAAATTATGATCAAACAATTAAACGTTAAGATTAAGTACACTTAGAAGTAAATATGTTTTGAAGTAATATATCTTTCTAACATAAATGTATAAGTATTCAAAATCAGTTTATTATGTACTTTGCTATTGTATTAATACATTTATCATGTTTACCGTAGTATAGTATCATAATAATCGAACTTACAAAACTAAGACTTTCTTTAAAAACTTATAAATATATTTTTATGGTTTTGGTGGAAACAGGTATTTGTTCGTTTTGATTAAGCAGGACAGGAATGGTACACCTTCAACGGAAACGGGTTATGCATCACGATATTGCCACTGTGTATAACGCCACAACACTTGGTATACTCAGCAGGCGAGCTCCGCCGCGGTCAGGCCTAAAGCTGCCCACGGACCGAGGCGGTAATATATTATCACATATAATATACAGTCGAGTATCGATAACTCAAATGTTTTATATTCCCCTTGAAAATGTCTACACATCAAATAAATAAATACATACCTACATACTCCATACAATATTTGTGGTGATTTAAAACTGGAAAATACATATTAAACGAATGGTACAATATTATTTTACATACGATAATCGCCGATCCCATTTTATTACGTGCAGTGATACTGTTCGAAGTTCGAATCGACTTCTATATAAATTACAATAGTTAACGAATTGCAATGAACAAATGATATCGTTGAAATTTTTAAACAATTTATACAATGATAAAAAAAATCCGTTAAATAATGATAATAATATATCGTATGTATTATGTATCTGTGTAATACACATAAAATCTAATTATATTTACTATCAATACATGACAAATATAATATAACACATAATGTATATCGTAAAAACATTGATAGCCAATCTTCGTGGACGTAATCATCATATCATATAGGTTTTTGAAAAAATTATTGAAATTACAAATGTTGTTCTGACATACAAATATCCAATACACATCTAATTCAGCTCTACAACAACACAATGCACAAATACGTACTATAATTATAATCATAAACGAATTCAGAATGCATAAACTAATAACTATTAGAATTGTGATTTATTTGATCTAAAAAACAGCCGTAATAACAGATTCTAAAGTTATAAATTACGTAAAAGTGTAGTGCAAATCGTGCATAAGCGTCATCATTTATAAATCAATGATACTGGCAAAATGAAGGTACATTCAACAATTTTGGAACAAGCGTGATGATTGAGTTAGCCAATGTAGATTTTACAATTATTTATAATTACTGTATTTTTAACATGCTAAAATCTTTTAGGAATATAGATAGGAGACCTGTAAGTCCAGACAACTCTTCAAAGTACTATATTTTTTTTGATTTATTCAAAAGTTTTATTGACATAAAAAACAAAGCTCACAGCTGTAAAAACATGTCTGCAATCGCGGAATTTAACCAGCCGATACTCAGAATAAAGTTGTTAGTTGGCATCACAGCACCTGTGACTGCACCAGTCGGGGTGCGAATAACTATAGATCAACAATTATGTATAAATTTATTTCATGCTATTATACGAGATCCGACGTAATTATTCGAAGAGTAACGCGCGTATATCGTTCAGAAGTGAATAATATTATACAACATAATAATGTAACGTACACCTACTACGCGTGTAAACGCCATTCATTCATCCATTCAGTTCCTATTATTATTATTACTATAATATGTGAAAACGAAAACGCTACAAAAAAAAAGTTGAAAAATAATAATAGTAATGACTAATGTTATACAACGATGAGGAGCGTGTAGGTCAGTTCTGAATAAGTGCGTATATTGTTCCCAACAATAATGTGTTATATTATTAAATTATTATTGTGATGATAATGGTACATTGTAGTGTCATTATGGGTACTATAATGTAGAGTATAAGAGAGAAAAATTCCATTGACGCGGAGGGAATACCTACATAATAATATATATTATTAAATTCCCCCGCGGAACAGCTGCTGCTGCTGTTGGAGTATTCCACCAAACCGTATATTATAATAATATAATATATAATATATATATATGGTAGGTAGGTACACGAAACCTGTTGTGGTCACATTTTTGTGCCGTATTGTGAGAGGTTAACTATTTACACACGCACACACGATCGATCGACCATTCATAACTCGGCCAAACGATTTGGTTTTTTTTTTTTTTTTATTACTCTTTTTTCAGAGTCCCGAGCCGGTTTTTCTCATGCCGATTTTTTTTCAGGTAAAATTTTCCAAAATCCAATACAGTCGCGCGTGCTCACCCGGGTTCACACGCATACCGTCGCCATCGATCAATGTACATTTTTTACGTCGCGATCACCGGAGTTTTTTCCTATGGGTACTAAATATGCAGTTTTGCACGGGCAGAATATTATAAATTGTGTACTTACTCGTGCGGTGCATTATATTATGTTGTTATTGTAATACGTCGTCAGGGTCGAGTTTAGACCATACGATTTAGTTAAATATTAAAATTATTGCGTTATTATTTTATCTATGAATAATATTTTAGGCGCGTGATTTTTTAAACTAATTTTAGATTCTGGGTTTCTATTTTTTTCTGAGGTTTTACTATAAGAAATATTTTTTTTGTTTTTGGGGCTGTTGTGTCATCTTCTAGAGCATAAAAAATAATCTAATATTCAAACTTAATTTAAAAATGTTCGGTTTTTTATTTACGCATTGACACTGCGTGCAACAGTTATCGAAGAAATAGGTATTTTGTATTTTAAAATTTAATAAACACACCTATATCGTTTAAATGTTCACTAAATATTTATATTAGCACCTATTTACTATAAACAATACATTTTTCAAAAATATTTAGGCTTTTTTTAGGCATGTATTTATAAACATTTGAAGTTCAAATTTTGACAAATTAGATATTTACAGGAAAAATAATGATTATGTAGATATTTTGTTGTAGTTAAAAAATATTATTCTAACGACTAAAAGGCGCATTGAAAATTTCAAAATATTTACACTAATTTTAAATTCTTTGTTCTGGTAGTACAACGTATTTGATTGTGTTTATTTTTTAAGTCATTTATAATTATAATGTTTTGTAAAAATATTTAAATAAAATAGACATTTTGTTTTTGACTAATTATCTAAACATTTAATTTTAATGTAAATTACTTATTCTAAATTCCGTCACATTTATCACATTTTAGTTTTGAGCGATTAATGCGCCGATCGCAGCCGGACTAGTCTTTCAAATTACCACGGTCAGTAGAAATGATCCTCTCTGGTTTAAATAGTGTTTATTAACAATAAGTGATCGCTATCAATCCTCAAGATCGAACACTATATTTCATACTATGAAAATGCCTATTATCGTGCCATTTTTTATGTAGGTATAGTTTGTCGTTGTTGACTTAATCAATAATAATAATATAGATGTTATATTATGATAATTAATAACATAATTATATGCTTCATTATTAACATCAGGTACAATTAACATTTCAAAAAAGACTTATAGGTGCAACAATAATCATGTTACACTCGAATAGAACTATATACAGAGGACCGACTTCCTTTTATTGATAAATGTATTGATTTTACAATGATGTGATTTTTATTTTGCTTCGATCTTAAACCTTGAGTACAATATGATAGTGAATTTGATCTAGTTTTTCAGTTTTCTTTTATAAATATTCATAGAAAACTTTTTGCTTAGAAAAAGTGAGTATTTAATCCAAAGTTCTTCATAAATTGTTATTACCTATATAGAAATTCAAATTTTGACAAAGCAACGTGATATGGTTACTTAATTTTCCTTATTTTTTGTTGTTTCACAATATTATGGTAATGAATAAATATCAGTAGGTACTTATTAAAAGTATTAATATAATATAAATTTTATAATTGACCATACATTTTTCAAGCAAATATTACACAGCTGAATATTTTTATCAACTGTCCCTCCTCCACCCACCTAAAATAAGTGGCCCCCATTGATATGCTTCAAGACGTTTCCTTATCTCGGTTAATACGGAAGTCCATCATCGCTTCTAGTTGATGACCATTTTGTCAAGGAAGTGCATAATAATGTGCGCCACGGTAAACGTATATATGTTGCCTACATTGTATTATTATAATACTCGTATGCGCGTGCGGTCAATGGGCATATTATAACAATATAATATGACATAATATACTAGTCATATATTTACGCGCAAACGCATATTATATATACAGTATTATAAACGTATGGCGTGTAGTCCATAGTTATTATTAAATTATCATTATTTCATTATTATTATTTTAAGTTTCCCGTGGGTGCACATAAAAACTTCTCGGCGGGAGTTTATGTCACATCGAGTGTATCAGAATCGCTTCTGCTGTAACTGCAGCTTAGGGCGGCGCACTGTAATAATATGCAAGTGTCCGACCGGTTGTCACGACGCAGCGGATCTTTGACAGCATAATTATATTATACTACTGTTGTTATTATAATGCACACTGCACTCTCGAGCACACAGAGTGCATAATGCGAGACGTCGGACGTTTTAAACACCGTATTAAAATATTGTCTAACTGTTAGAAATATCATTTGTCGAAATCTGAATATAAAAAAATGGGTACGACGCGTGTGCGCTCAGTGCAGACCCATTTCTCTCCACGTACAGAGTGATTCACCAATCCCACTGACCACCTATTTTATTTACTAATGCTGCTATTAGTATGATTTTTGGAATTTTTAGATTAAATTAAAGACAGTGTTTTTGGATACTCGACATTTTTTTACCCCTTAAAGGGTATCCTGTGATAATATTAACTTATTTTAGTGAACTCTCTGTTAAATAATTGCAGTTTATATCCTGACAACGTGAATAGTTAAAATAATACACATATATAATTTTGAATTTAATAAATAAGTGTAATTAAGTTTAAAAGTGTATTACAGATTTTTGGATATAGAATATCGTTTAGTAAAACTACAAGTTTATTATAACATATACACGTATGATAGGAGTTTAAATTCAAAATTTTCAAAAGATAAAATAATATCATGAATTGTGTGATTCACTTCCTGGCACGTTACAATGCGAGCGCCGGCTTTTTTCTGTTCTGTTTTAAGCACTATTTAAATGCAATTGTATAACTAATATACCATGAACGATTCCGGGTAAATAACAACAAAATAATTAAAAAAGTAACAAAACATCACAAATTAAATAAAAACTTCAAAAAAAGTGCGTTTTCTATAAAGAAGTTTATTACGAGCGTATAATAATCGATATAGAATATTGAAGTGCACTGCAAAGCTAAAAGGGTATGAAAAATTTAAAGTGAATGACAGAATTGACCAGAAACTCTTCTGAAATAAATTTTATACAAAAGATTGAGTATCAATATTATTATAATATAGCAAACCAGGTTTAAACACGTATTTATCAATGCAAATATATATTATTTGATATATAAACGACAAATAGTTTATACTAACTTTAGGATATTTTTCAACGATGTATCTATGTGTATACTGTATAGTGCAGACGACATACCTATAGTCAGAGGGCATTTTAAATTTTGTAATTTTTGAGATTAAAACACAAGATTTTAATCTGTATTTCATAGTTTTTCAAAGTATTTTATATTCTGAAAAGACTAAAAATACAAATGAAAAAAAATAATAATGACTGATAATACAAATTTCACATTTGACTTTTTGGCCTATTAAAATATTTGTAATTAGTACGGTAATAACTGTACAAGAAATTAATAATAATTCATCATGTACATAAACGATTAAAAAATTTAAATTAATTTTTCCTAGAAAACTTCTATATAATTTGCCAGTTAATTATTAAATATAATACAAATATATGTTCATTAGCATCAATGTAGAGGGAATTTTGATTCACGCGGATAATTCAATTTCTAAGTTGATTGAGAATATGTGGAACAATTTTCAATCTTATATTTTTAATAGGTAACTATATTTTTTAATTTTTGATTAATAAAGTATTTAATTTTTAAATATATACATTTTATATGTACAAAATCACTCATTCTCAAATTTTTAAATAATACTATTCAATCACAATTATTTATAATATTATAATTTACTTAAAAAATTTAACTTAAAAATTATTTTGTATTTTGCAGTATTTTTCAAATAAATATTTCATATTTGAATTTTCAGTACCCAAATTTGATGCATCTTGTACTTGAAATATATAAAGTGATGTATTTTACCCATTCCTGCATACAGGTAATAATAAAAAGTTGAAATATAAATTCTTGGTTTGTAATCGATTGATATTATGTTAATTCAGTAAATTCAGTTTGTTAACCATAAAACCCTCTGGTACCCGTGGGCGTTTAAAGTATGTATGTATATTGTATAGTAATGATAATATATTAATAAATAAAACAACTTCAAGGCCAATGCAGTACAAGTACCCGTATATATGCGCTTACATTGTCAATATCTTATCTGGAAAGTAGTATAATGCACAAGAGAGTTCTAAAATATTAACGGTGGTCGGTGGTGATACATAAATATGTATTGAAAACCACCACAGTGAAGCCGTTCATGCACTTTGGAGGCTTCAGTAACGTATTATTCGATACTTGTGTTTGCTAAACAAATACATGGGTAAATTATATGCGATCTCAAAAAATTAAAAAACTTGTCATGAAAAAAAAACCGAAAAGAGTCTTTGATTGAATGAAATTTTCGATTTTGTAATTCACCGAACGCCGGTTCTTGTAGATATTGTTACATTTTGCTTGCGTTCCGAATAAAAATAAAATATTGATATCAAAATTAAAAAATATTTTACATAAGATACATCTCAGTAACTAGAACACAAACCTAACCTATCATATTTATAATGTATCAATAAGTTACTTAATATTGTGTTCTGCGAGACAAAAGTTTTGTTATATTATCGTAATGATAGCAATGTATGTTGATAAACAAACTGACGAGATGCATCAGCTAGTGATTAATATAATAGAAATATTACTGTGACACGCTATTAGTAGGTACATTAAACTCAAACTTAAATTCATGAACATTATAACGCCAAGTTACCCAGCCTCGGAGTACTTAATTTATAGTAATAATAATAATAATAATAATAATATTAGAAACAAAAATAATGTGTCTGATGCGAATTGCTTACGTAAATAATTATTGCTCAAGTACCTACTTAAGTTCGGATGTAAATATTACCCTCTTTTATGAACTCAAAACTCAATGAAATTAGCATACAGAGGACATATTGTGGACCTTATGTTACATCGTACATTTCTTATAATGATGATCTTATATGTAAATATGAACAGTGTATGTTACATATAATTAGTGAACAAATTAATATGCACAAACATTTTTTTACAAATTTTCAAACATTTATAAACATTTTTGAATGTCAATAGTATTGTACTAAAAAAATAATTAAAAAAAATATTAGAGAGCCGATTTAAAGGAAATTTTATGAAAAAATCAAACGTTTTCAGAAATGTCATCGCGGTTAACTAGATTAATTACTATACAATTGGTAAAATATTAATACTTTTGAAAAAGAAGAAGCAATATTATAATAATAATTAATACATTCGCCTATTGCGTTGTTGACTTGCGCCTTGCACGTGAACTTGCTGTCCACTCACTTGCAGGTGTTCATCCGCTAGTTATTATACGGATAAATTTACGCGCACGCACTTTGAAGAGCGCCTATATTATATCGAATGTATGCGTAAATAAACTAAAAACGCACAACAAATGTAAAATCGAACTGATGTTGTTTTAATAATAGTATGATTTAAATCTCGCACATTTCTAATCAGATTTCAAATGGGAAATATTCTAATAGTAAATCTATACGCATTTGTACGTAAATCCGTTTTTTTACATATTATATTATACTTGTCGGCGGTCGACAATGGAGAACCGCAGTTAGAAAAGGCCAGGCGAACGCAACGATAACATCGCGGTACGGTCGTATTATAGCCACGCATTATTGTCGAACGCATATGGTCGCGGCGAAATATTAAAAAACGACATTGCAACGAGCGTTTTGTTATACGATCGTTGTACACACACAGAGAGAGAGAGAGAGAGAGAGAGAGAGACATGTGACAATGGCGCACGAAATCTCGTGCGAAAATCTCGCGGTGAGAATATAATATATAACATTATATTGTTGCTGTCGGATGGCGAAACCGATCGCGTCGGAAAACGATTACCGTTCGGTAAAAGGTCGTCTGCGCAATATTCTAATATCGTACACCACAGGTATACCGCGGTCGCGGGTTCTTAACCACGTGTCTGGCCTGTACGGGCACGTCCCTTTTTCGCAAGAGCCCTTTTGTCGTCCGTCCGGAACGATTGTTTTTTTTTTTTTTTTTTATTATTATTATTATTCCATTCGCGGCATTATTACTATGTGCTACAGGTTAACGCGTAACGACGCCGTTAAACGGAGGGCGAGCCCAACGCAGACTTTTCGCGAACCCATACACAGCGCGCCGAATATGCTTTGACCTCCGATAAGCATCTATACGACAACAAAAAAAAAGGCTGCGCACTGATTAACCGATTGACGGAGAGTGATCGACACGCACGTTACGCGTACATTATTGTATAGAAGCATATTATTATAATGACGTCGTATATCGTATACTATGTGTTGCGTATCATTATATCGTCATTATATCCGTTGAGAATGGTGCGGTCGGCAGACGTTTTCGAACCATTCGTTTGCCATTTATTATATTATATTATATATACCTACTGTATACGGTTACGGTGCAGCAGCGTTCGTTTAAAAAATCGAACCCCTTCGTAGAGGAGAATACCCCACATCTCTGCAAAACACGACAAGAGGTCGAAATCGCAGATCAATTGACGTGATTTTTTGATTTTCCCGAGCAGAGCGAGCAACGTGATTATATGCAATATCAAAGATATGTGTGCGGTTTATTTTCCTCCAGTGGATCGAAAATTTAGTCTAGCTGGCCATTCGGGAGATTAGAAGTTGAAAGTTCCCAGTAGTAGGTACGATTTAATCAATGGAAAAACTAATAAAAAAAAAAAAAAAAAAAACACTGACGGGTAAACGAGAATACTTACGCCTCACCATATTTGGTTATCAACGAAATTAAGTTTGTTATTATTATTTTTTTGTAATATTCACAAATGTGACGGTGCATTCTACGGTTATTCATAGATTTAACATTTTCATCGAATGTTTATAGTTGTATTTTATAGACATAAAATTATAATATTGTGTATCACTCCTTCTGCACAAGTGCATGGAAAAAGTTCGCGTCACGCGCGTTTATTTATAGATCATATAATATACGTATTGCGTACTTATAAATAATTAAGGCTATAGACAATTATTATATTTGAATAATATTATGATTGACGTTCTCAAGACATTATGTCGTGACGAAATTCTTCTCATGACTACACACTCCAATCTGTCATATTGTGAAACGTTCAATTTTTGACATTTGTGTACACCGTAGTGTAGCCTCGTCGACCGGAGCCGAACTGCTAATATAATATAATATTATTATACTTGTTACTTATATGAGTATAATATTATCCTTTCTTTATACGTATAGACGTCAACCTGTATGGTTGGTGACTATCGCTTCCGCTGTCGAATTCGACTGAAATACATTTCTGAGTCTCAATTCACTAGAATAAATGCATTTTCCCCTTTGACAACCTGTTATTATACATCATAAAACTATACTTATTTTCATTACATCGTTTGGTATGCAATAATAGCATTAAGTTTTACATTAGCGCAACTAGCCCTAAAATCTTGAAGCAGGGCTAAGCCCATTCCTATATTTTCTAAAAAAGCAATAAATGAAGGCTTCACTTCACATTCACTCCATTATACTTATCTTCTATTATAATACATAATATATAAAATAATAATTTTTACTTCAGTTTAATTTTCTTTCAGTGTAACATAGGAAAGTATTATTGACTTGTTTAAAGTAAAATACTTACTAACATATACTTTCAATTTTGAATGAATAAGTAGTATTACTAGAATTATTTACAGTGAAATCGATCAACATAAAAAATAAAAAATAAATAAATACATTTTGCAGAACAATAAATAAGTACTTACTGTAGAAAATGACAAATATTATATGTCCTACATAATTATAATCACTTTGAGAGTATAGCATTATAATTTTATTTTGCATCAATGCTATAGGTAACTTGCAACTGATGAAAAATAGTTATATATATATATATAAATGTATTAAAGTAAATTTAAATTATTATTTATTGATTTTGAATTGACATTATGTATATTATGTGAGTTCAAAGATTAATTTATTATGAAGAGAAAAGGACTCTAAGTAAATTTTTGTTTTTGGAGCTATCCCCTCCCACTTGCGCTTATGCATCTGTACAGTTGTTTGTTGTCTCTTATTAATATCATGTTATATTTTAAGTACATGAACGATACAAATACACAACTGATAAAATATGCGATTTCATATAAAATATTATATTATAATTTGTAGCCATATTATTACAACTCTAAAATTTTTAATAGTCGGTTAATCCTTTCGAGGAACCACGGCACCACGTATTCGTTTACAAATTTGTCAATTCGGGATGTTGATAAAAACATAAAATATCTATATATAATTTTCAATATTATTGGTACGCCACTATTAATCATTGCGATTAGGAGTCGATTTGCTCCAAGCACTGCTCCTCCAACGCTAAATCATTTAATTTCAGATTAGATGCCACTAATACAATATATTACCTACGAGTTTGAGTGATTCGTTAAAAAATTCATTAATATTGTTGATATCGATCAATAAAATTACAACAGACATTATATCAGTAACTTGTAACTGAGAAATAAAATAATAGGCTGGGTGATATAGGTACTAGCTGTTATAATATATAATATAATATATTCGTGTTGTGTTTGCGTATCTACCGCGACTGCAATATGTGTATGTAATATATTACGAATCATAAATAATTGAAAAAAAAAAGTAAAATCGTAAAATTTATTTATTTTTGTAAAATTGAATACGTATAATTTTTGAATCGGTCAAATTGCCGTCAACACGCACTTGACCCAGACGCCTGATTTTGCCTGCAAACCAAATATAAAATGTACAGAACCACATTATCAACTTGTTTTCGAAACTATACAATATAGTCATGAGCGCGTTTACATATCAAACAACGGATCGTATACGAACAAAAATACTGTATATTAACAATGATTATTATCTCGTTTACGAGCCACGTGTAGTAATTTCTCTGATCAGCGTTGTTTGAATGATATTTTGGCTTTGAAAAAATGATTGATTTCGATTAGCTCGCGGAACACTCGTCGGTTGTCTATCTGAAAAATCGCCAGAACGATTGTGCTGGTCTGGTAAACGTCCTGAAGACGATAAGTTTAGACTTTGATATAGGCATTTTCAATGAAATTAAAAAAAAAAAATTTATATATATATTTCATTGTTTTATTACTAATTCATTAGAATTTTACAAGGGATCTCACGTCAGTATAACTGTTGGTTGTCGAGTGGTCATTAAATTATACACTTTATAGTACAAAGGTCTCCCGATGCAAGTAGCTGAAAAGGCTATAGTTCGTATTTAAGAAACTAATATACTTATAAATAATACAATATATTCACCAAGGAAAGGAAAAAAACGATAAAGAAATATTATTTTTTTTTTCGACATCACTAAAAGAGTTGCACAAGCTTGAAAAACGTAAAAACAATTTTGAAGTTTAAAATGTGAACTTTATCTATATCTTATTTTTGTATTAATGATATTGAACGTGAATTATAGCCCGAGTCATTTTTGTCCACGTGAAATGGTTATTAAACAATTTATGGACAAATTATGTTGCCCTCTTATGCGTTATGTATGATATATCAGTACCCGATCTTGACGTGAAGAGGGAAAGGGGGAGCAATCCAGGGCCCATGTCTCGGGCGCTAATCATAGAAGGGCGCGAATTTCAAATTTTAAACTCATTTTTTTTATTACATTTTTATTTATTAAACAAGTATTTACAGATTAAATAGTTTTAATTCAACATAGTCACACTAGCAATGATCATGAAAGTTACAAAAATCATCATATATTATATTATACATTTTTTTTTTTTTTTTTTTTTAGAGAAAGAGTTTAACATTAGTGACAGATAAAAAAGGGGGTTGAATTATGAGAGGAAGTTAATTTTATTCTTTGAATTTGATCTTGGTAAAAAATATACTAGATCCGGCACTGGACATTATATAAGTAATACGTTTGTATGATGCTCAGTTTAAAATTTAAAAGAATTACAGATTTATATACAATATAATTTATTCACTTTCTCTAAGTCGGGTTCACAGTTTCGTGTGCCTATTTTATCGTAATTTTTATTGACCGTTATACTCACGATATTTTCATTCACTAACTAATCATCTAATAGGAAATTTTTTTTTTTTAAATTCTTGAGACGAAAGGATACGATACCATTCGGCGGGAAATGTATAGATTTGAACCTGACTCTACTGAAGGCTTGAGTTATTATAGGTATTTACTGTTGAAAATATAAATATCGGTGGATTTAAAAAAGTTTTGACGACATCATACAAACGTAGGTACTTGTACAATGTGTTTTATGAACGTTAATCGCGGTATATCAACCCCAACCATGACCACCGCGTCGCTTACCGTTTACTACAGTAGTAGACCGTGGTGACAAACGTGAATTTTGTCTTATTGCACTTGCAGCATATACCACGCAGACCGGCCTTGAAGTTTCGAGTCTGATTCAGGGTCGGCTGACCGCTCCACGACGTCTTCTGACGACATGCCACGCAATAGGTCACTAAGTATGGATCGGACATTTTCTAAATTTGATATTTGTTTCAATATAAATCCGTCGTATATCGATTTAATAATATTACGATATTATATTATGTCCTTATCGATCCTGTTTATTTAAAAACGCAAACGAATCGATGTTAAGTTATTTACTTAGGTCGTGGGTCGTTTTATTTCAGTAAATCGTCTTTGTGTGATATTCAACATAATAAACCGATCGTATGTGACACTTACCTTATATTGATACGGTTGATCGTGTACCTAAACGTGTATTGCAGCAAATTGAATAAAAACAACTAAAATAAAAAAAAGCCGACGGATAATATAATTTTACGTAAAATATTATGTTGAGGCACACAACAAGCCACTCGTCACAGTAATTTTTAATAAGCCAGTATATTTAATCGATTATATATTTCTATACGTTATAACAGTAATATTCTGTGTCGAGCCAGCAAAGTGAAAAAAATCAAGCGATGTTAAGATAAAAAGATATTAAGATTAAACGTACTACTGAAACACTGTAGAATCTATACACGCAGATAAATCATATTATTTATATGTGTATGTCCGACCAATTTTACACCCAAACGTATTATGAACACGTTATGAGTAATTCATTAAAATATAATATATATTCTTATTACAAGCTGCAAGAGTTGAAAAGTAAACCATTTAGTAGCCATAAACCGTCATGACCATCGCTTACAGCTTCTTTTCGGAAGTGAGGCGATTACGTATTATTTTTAAGCACAAACAACACGTACTCGGTATACTCAGTATAGTATCTAGTAATCTGTATAGTATATATATTATTGTATATTTACTAACATTAATATTTTACTTTAATTATTTAATAGGTGATGATTAGACTTAGGAGTTGAATAACAAATTTTGATTTTTGGTTATGAACTGACAACTGTTACTGATGGGGTATTAATTAAAAAAAAAAAATGTCGGATTCTACAAAATCAGGCTGTGTTTGTGGATCTTAAATTATTAACGGGTTTACCTAGAGATATCAAAGAGATGCGCAACTAGTGCAAATGAGATTGCAAATAAAAAAAGAGCATATTATATATTTTTAATTATTCATGTGTACGCCTCCGTTTATCGCACACCATTTATATATAGCTATCACCCGGGAACGGCTGACAGTCGTCCCTATAGGGATTTGAAAATCCAGCGAAGACCTGCAATTACATGACATGTAATATGTATATAAGTCCCCATTCAAGTAGAGTTACATTATTGTTTCACCTATGTGGATACATTTTTTGAACGATGATGCATTCTGTGCACCGATAATATAATGGCTTCTGTGACACACGACTGGCGTTTTCAATTATACTGTCCTATTATAAAGTGGTCGTATAAATAGACAAGTTTAGAATAAGTGTAATTGAAAAACAAAACAAATACTTTTATGTGGCAATTATACAAGACGTATAGTCGATAGTACGCACTAGTGTCATTTATATAGTTAATGTAATGCGTTTAACGTGTAATTATCTTATATAAAACTATAAAACATACAACGGCGAGCACGAAAATGTTCAACGAGAGAGGATGTTAAAAGTATAATCATACATTTTAGTAAACCGTGGCGATAAACCCAGGAACAAATAGCGGAACTTTGAATTTAAGCGAGAAACACTCGCACCGCAGGTGCATTGCAGATAATTCCGAATTAGAATAACTACTGCACGAACTGATACGTCAAAACCGGAATCGTAGCTATCATCCACGATTGGATCTATGATGCCGTTTTGTAACTCATTAAAATAAATAGTAAATATGATTTAAATTACGCATTCGTTAAATAATACAATTTGAACTCGATTACCTCTGAGATGAATTTAAAACCCTAAAAATGCGGAAAATGCAAAATAAAAGTTTCATTTTAAAATTCTTCGCGATATATATATATATATATATGTATAATCTAATATATACGAAAATGAATCGACAAAAACGTTTTCACTAGAAAACGTCTATATAGAAGACAGCTACCTACAACCTACGGAAAAAAATATACGTGTTATAAAATAAATCGAACGAAAACTCGTGAATTTCAATAGAATAAAGATACACAAAAACGTTCAATTAAATATTTGAGTTTCTCTCTTGGCCCGACCGAATTTTTACTCAGAAATGCGAGAAATACGATATATATATATATATATATGTATGTAGTATAGAGAGAGATGGTTATACACCTTACACATTTACACGCGAGTACAAAACACAAATGTACATAACATATTAATATAATATGGTTGAGCCGAGCAGCGATCGTTTATCGTGTCAAGAATTATTTTAGATCCACACCGCGGGGCTACCAAACACATTATGTAGCTACCCTTAAATAAACGGGAACGAATAACGCGCCAGCCGTGTTGTATCATACTGTACCTGTATAATATGTACGCGCACACCCATAATAATATGCGCTTGTACAGGTGTTTGTTTCTTCTGGCAATATACCGTCCCGGGAACACAGCTGGGTTCCTGCCGCACGTCACATGGGTATATGATAACGTTCGACACTTTATAAAGTTATTATTATCGTAAAATATTCACTAGCCGCGTGTGCATAGACATATTATTGTACGAGTGCGTCGCGATAAATGTGGTATCTCGTGCTGCGCATTCCGCGGACAACCGATTCACGGATTCTGCTGCAAACGTGCGGAATACGACGCAATCGTCCGGACCAAAAAAATATCGGACAGATTTTAATATTTTGCAATTATATGATATGCTATCGTATAATGACACGCATCGGAGCATTTCGGCTAAAAGGATCGGTCCACGGACATTACAAAGGGCCCTATATAATAATAATTACTTATTTACTTGGAGTGGCAACGTTTACGTTTTTTAAATAAGTATTTCGAGATAAATTACCCGCCTTGGGCAACTGTTTATAAAATACACAATGTATCTTATTGCTATACCACTACGCGTAGCTTAAGACACATTAAATATTCTGCATATCAAATGATGATTTTTGGAAAACAATATTTAGAGACGAATATGAAAAAAATGTGTAATTACTATTTGGTTGTAAGCTTGTGAGGCTTCTCTCCACTTTCTGCTCTCGTTGTGTTCACGTGTTTGAAATTTAATTTAATTACAATAGATTATCACTTTTTAATGTTTCTGTGGATGTACCGTGTACTTGACTATAATTATTATATTATTTCTGAAATTATTAAATTACAAATCATTTCCGTTTTCAACACAGTCGCGAAAAAATTGTGAATGGCCAAGTTCAGGGGCGCACGAGGGCCCGTTCGACGAATAGCCATTGTTCATATTATATTTGCTCCGTTAAATCCGTCACTATCGACACACACAAACGATTGTAACATAATATGAACATAATACATAATACTATTATTGGCATGAGGATCTCGGATATATAAATAAATGTTTTTGCTTCAAGAAAGGTTTTAAACACACTGATTACATGAATGTATAGATTTGTGTAAGATACGGCGACATTATATGTAGTGTTCAATATATATATACCATATTATTATACTGTTTACAGGCTCGTTCTACTAAAAGTGCAAAAATATTTACTAGGGGTGTGCCGACTGCATCTCTTATATAATGTTTTATTTTAAAAGCGTCATTATTATTTTGTGGGTGTGCGACGAACATTGTTATGCTTCAAAGAGCCGCAAAAAACATTCGCCGTGCATGAAAGTGTATAAGTAGTGATTTTTCACAGTTTACGGCGAACAAACAACTGTGATGATATATATATATAGTGTATACACAAAACGAATAAAACATGAATACGATCTGAAAAAAATCGAAAAATTCAAAATATCTACGCAAGCAAAAGATGCAAAATAAATGATTCTGACTCTTCACGGACTAAATATCTTAAATTAAAGATTTAAAAAGAACGGTTTTTTATATTTTAATTTAAAAATAAAACAGACAGTAGATTACAATTTCCTAATAGTATTAGCAATGGCATTTAGGAAATTGAGAATGTCTCTACTACCATCATTGTATTGCTAATAGAGATGTTTTAATTGATTTTTCTACTATACTATGTTTGAAGGTGGTCTAATTACTAATGGTACCCAGTTCACTATCTGTTATTTTCATCTCAACAGCTGAATTTTCTCGTTGCATTTTCGCTTTTATTGTTCAAACCTATCCTAAATTAATAAAAACCCAATTTTACTGACTTATCGAAATCGTCAATACTTAATAATAAATACTTACTGAATTTGAAAATCAATTGTTCTATCATTATTAAAATATGCAATAAAAAGTTTTACATGATATTTTCACAAAACGCATTTGTATCGAATTCAATTTTTAAAATATATTCATTTCTAGAAATATGGATTACATAGAGTGTTTCGTGCCATATAATAGTTACTTTATTACATGTACACAACACCGTAGTATACGCGATGTGCTGAGTGTGTGGAAGTTGATTATATTGTATTATATTATTGGCACATAGCCAAGATATTTTAAGGGAACGTTTAGTTTTTTATTTAAATACATAATTTTGGGGGATTTTACACACTCTCCGCTGTAGTAATCGAACTTAATATAAATAATATCAAGTATGAAATAAGAATTAAAAAAACCATACAAAAACATATTTTGTAAACATATTAGGCGTATTATATTATATAATAATCATAATATTTTTTGTAGGTATAAATACGGCCGAGGGCAGTATTTCAATACCCAAAACACTTTCAGGGTTACGACACTGATTATTGTTGTTATTATTATTATTATTATTATTGACTTACTTAAAAGTCAACAGCGACGTAAAATCGTCAGAGGAAAAAAATATTTTGGTTCGGAAATTTCGACCGAATTACCAGAATAAATAACAACAATATAAACGAAACGAAAACTATAATAGGCCGTATAACGCGCCATGGTCATTACACCAAATACACGTTTTAATGTTACACAAATCGGCAATACGCATTCTTACTCGGGTTAAATACATTTATTCGACAACGCGAACTACACGACATCTCTTTTATGTTTTTTGTGTCGCTACAGGTATACATACTTAACCGTCTTCACCAGATGCCTATGGACAACTGCAAGTGCAAACAATGATGTTATTACGAGACACATATAATATATTATATATAATTCGTCGTGTACCTACTCAGATCACAGAACTGTGGGATTAAGCGGTGCAAACGACGGTGGTTTATATATTATATTTCTCGTCGTTTATCCCGCGGATAATGCGTGCCCGTGGTTATAACGCGTCTCTGCCGTTTATCATTTTCATATTGTTATTATATTGTAAAGTAAAACATTTTCGTTTCTTCGGGTCACGTAATATCATTGTACAGTACTTTTTATTTATTTATATATAAACGACCGTACGGGGCCCAAGCACAGTATACAATGTGCACTGCAGTGCACTATAATACTATAAAAATGATGAGTACATATATAAATATAGTTATGAGTATATGTAGTATATACTATACTACTGATCAATATAATTTTAATACGCTTAATTGTTACAACTAAGAACAAGAAAAGAGCATTTCAAAGTACAATATAGGTACAAGCAACAGTAAATGTAAACATAATCACAGATAAACAGATATATAGAATTATTATATAGACCAACTTCACCAAACTATAACAGAACTTCTGCTCGACAGATGCGATGATTTATATGGTTTTATTATAATTATACATGAAGTACGATGGGTTTTTATCGAGAATATAGAACAAGAACAAAACATGAAAACGTATTTGGTTAGGTTGAAGACAAAATAATAGTATAATTCCATATTTCTATTAATAAGCTTGGACGTGAAATATACATTTTTGTAATCCTGCGCCTAGAAGCAATATTTTTTTGATTAATACTTTCTTGAATATTTTAAAAGATAAAAAAGTGTAAGTTCAAAAGTATTTTCCTATAGTCTACAGCTAATATAGCATATAAATCTTACAAAATATTACAATAAGCTACTGTATTAGGTACGTTCAAATGTTAGTGTTACTGCAGCAGGCCATCTAAATTATGTTTCGAGTTTTGAACGTTAAACTTGATATATATATATATATATATATGTGTGTGTGTGTATGTGATGTGGTAATGCAAGTTATAAAGGAATAAATTAGTAAAAAAGGGCATGTACTAGTTAAAATATTATAAGACGAAATTTGTATTTTAGGATAGGTATACTATAATATTGCGCTGAGCGCTCCTTGTATTTTACGGTCAGTAAACCAATTATTACGCTTATTATTTTTAGTTTTACTTTGAGACTTAAAAATCATTAAAAATATACGTGTTCGTCCAATTTAATAACACTAACTATGTTTGAATATCTTTTACTTTCGAAAAAAAAATATTATTTTTACATTTAAAATGTTAATAACTGATTTGAAGCTAATTTATCATATAACAGTATCGGAACTTTTATGAAACGTCATTATAATATAACCATTATGCACAAGTATGGATTTTAGTGATACCTATAGAATAAATAAAGTTAAAAATCAAGTATTTGCTATATTGCTGACCATTATTTTATGGGCATAATCGGTTCGTTTCACTGTTGAATAATTATTATACTGTTTAGCTTATAAATAATATGGAATAACACAATGATGGTATACAATTAAATAATGTTATATCTTATGTACAATTTTAATTATATTTATAATACAAAATTGTTTATTATTGCATGTTTTTATTAAAGTCTATTCGGAGAGTAGAGTAAAAAAACAAAAGATTGTTTGCGTAATAAAATTAAAACAAGACAGACATTGCCATGGCAACGTTAAATTTTGTCTAGCTGCATTTAATCAACCTAATTTGTAAACCGCTGCAGTGTGTGCCTTCAATAAGAAGTACATAAATAAGGTAATATAAATCATTTTTATCATCTTTACGATTGTAGTACAATTATTTTAATTTTCGTTCATCGACTTATTAGTATTCAAATTTAAAATATCGTGATTAATTTTTCATTTCTCCAAAACAATATTTTTCACTCAATCCGCATTTTCTCCCGACTCTGAACACGCACACTTTTTTCCTTTGAAGTGTAGCAACATAAACAGTCCCGAATAAAATAAATATTAATTTTACATACCCAACATAATATATAAGTATTTTAAACGATTAACGGCTATTATTTAACGCAATTTATTCGTCTATAACCTGTGAAAATATATCAAAGCGCATTAAATTGAAAAGTACAGGTTTATATTACATTGACGCACATTTTAATCTTCGGATAGTTGTGATTAGTGTTTACTAAAGGTTTTTGTTGAAATAATGACGATTTTTCGACTTTTCTTTCTAGTCTGTTGACCTACCTAACAATCAAACGTCGCCAGATGGCCGTCAAACACATCCATTTTTTTCTGGTGAAATCGTCTACAGATTGACCCATTTTTAAGATTGCGTATCATACGTAATGCGCATTTAATTACACGCGAGCCCGATAATTAATTTAGCATAAAAGAAAAAAAAACGCACTGCGCGTTTACCGTACAGACATTAGAAACTACCGACTCACCGCGTGCCAGACAGGTCTACGCGGATAGCATCATCACACAAACAAATTATATACGTCTTAACAATACGCGGATGATCCTAATTCGACGGGTAGCACTTTGCGTGTTGTGTAATAAACGAATAATTGAAAGGAAAATATTAATTCGACGAGAGAGTCAAAAGGTGTATGATAAACATAGCATTATAACTGTATAGTTATGTCTGTCCGTACGATATATTTAATATTATTATATTATATTGTACGCACGCAAAGCGGTGTGGTAATACGAATATAATAAGTGCGTTAAATTAAATAAACAATGCCCCCCTATGCGCGTAAATAGTGGCTGTGGGGCCATAGTATTACCTATATATACCACTATTGTATACATACACGAGACAATCTCGCGTGTATAATATAATATAATAATAATCGTATATAATAGAATAAACACTCCACCGCCGATTAAATTTCTTGTCGACTTTATGCTTATAATATAGAGAGATATGTTATATTATACGCAGCAGTACTTAAACGACGAGACCTTGTCTGTCCAAACTCCTGTGTGTTCAACGACCATTCTAACTGTTATTATAATCATCGTCGTCGTAGTCGTCGTCATTGTTACCGGCTAAAAGTCCACGTCAAGTGGTTCAATTGATAGTCTATTTTCAGTGTCTAGCTAGCACCCTTTCTTCGCAAGTACGTACGTATTTTTTTTTTTACATATCATTATATGGGTACTCAAATTTTTAAAAATTGTTTTGATAGGTACTCGATTTTTTTATAAACGAATTGAGCCAATTAACCAAGTTCGACGACTCTAAATCGTTTCATAATATTTTGCACATCATAGTAAGTTCTGGTAACCGGATATAAAATTCTAAAATAAAGACATTTTAAATTTTAGTTTCTCTATTATAAAAAAATGTTTATAAATTATTTATATAGTATACATAAATGTATATTGTACAACTGTACTAGTGATTCATAAACATTATGGTAGAAATACCTATTATAGTGTGCGTATTACTAAAGGTTCTAATATGTATAAATCATTTGATCGAATAATAAAACGTAAATAAATAATTAAAAGATGAAAATCAAAAATATTAACCTGTAGTATTTTTAAAAAATAGTTCTTTTTATCTTCATTTACTTAATACTATCGTTAAGGATTTAGAAACAACAACAAAAAAGTTCAGTCTTACAAAAATACTTCCGATCACTTTATAACTATTCAAAACTTCTATCGTTTAGGACATTTTTCCTAACTACACCAGAACAACAGGTCTGAATATACATGTTTATGTTCATGACAATGAGGTAAAAAATGTCCCACGTTGTGAAGGAATTGAGAAAACAAAAATGAATTAATTAACCAAAATAAAATCTTCTTAATAATAAAATATATTTAACAAATTACAACATCCGTTAAAATAAAATGATAATCTTACAATTTGTTTGCTGCGCTAATTGAATAATGTTCCTACTCGTTGCAAAATAAGTATAATAAACAATGCGTCATGTACACTCGTATACTGCATACAATTGAAAGCACTGTTGTACGGAACAAGAGTACAAGACATCATCATATTGTGTTTCGACTTTATTCCGAGGTATTGTACGCACAGATGCGTTTTTGAGATAAAACGCAATAACGATTTCAATCAGAAGTATTTGTATAGCATTTGATTTGTTAACGTTTCATACACTGTTTTTACTCGTGATACGCAGGTACACAAACAATACACGGTTTCAATCACAATTGTTCGTGTCATTTAAAATAAATTGCACGAAGAGTTTGTAAAAAGAGTTATTGCCAAAACAGCCGTCACACTGCTGCAGCCGTAATAATTTTGACACGACAATGCAAAAGAAAAAGAAATAAAAGAAAATTATACGTACACGAAATTCGCGGCTATTTTTGAATGAAATCTTTTCAACATTATTGTTTATTTATCTTTTAATATACCATTCATTATATCTAGGGAATATAGGATGGACTATTTACTAGTTTTTCTTTTGACCGTAGAAAATGTATTACGGCATTGTTAAACTGCAGATGATCGCCGCGGTGTATATATTATGTATTTTACGATTTTAGAATAGAAAAAAAATAAATGAATTCACTGTCAAAATATTCAACAAACAATATTATCCGATAATATTCAAGTCTAATACAAAAAATTCAAACTGTGAGTTAAAGAATAATTTTTATGTAATATTTTTTTTTTTTTTTTTATCAAATTAATCATACTATATTTATTTTGCAAAAATAATATTTTATACATAAATTTAAAAAGAAATATTTATAATTTAAAACAATTTTTTACTAATCCGTTTTATATCTGCAAGAATCATCTAGACAATGAGGTAACGAATTATGAAAACGTTTTTTTATCTTAATAAGTTCGAAATTGCAAGTAAACCATTTATCTATAACTCTTTATTATACAACTTTGTTTTCTAAGACATTTAGGTAATGATATTTCCAAGCCAGCTGCTTAAGAAAAAATATACTTGGAATTCGTAACATTTGAACTTTTATGCTCCGATGGCCTAATGGGAGAATTGACCTATGAACTATATTTGGCAAATAAAGCCTTTATCACAGGATAAGAAAAATTCCATTTACATTTTTATCACCTTCTTCGAATGTGTCATACAACTACTTTAATTGAGGGTCACCCAACAAATTATGTGATAATTATAGGGTCAGTTGACAAGGCTCTGTGAATATGAGCATTGAACAATTGAAATTAACTTGAAAACGACTTTTTTGAAACATAACTCTTGAAAAACATTCAAAATTAGATTTTTAACTTTTTGAGCTTTAAAATTATAAAAAAATGTATAATGTCGAAATTTATAACTTTTCACAATTCAGGTATAAATACACTGTTCCGCCGAGTCTCAAAAGTCTTACTAAGCCAAAACCCGTTAGAACATTTAAGAACTGCACTTGATATACCAAAATAATGTATAGTCGTGCCCACCGAGTTTTATTCTCTATATAATCCCACAGTTGGTTCAATCCGGGCCTACCGTCGACCGTACTTCTGCAGTCCAACGAGAACCTAACCTAACCTAACCTGAGGTGCACAACAGAGCAGGACGGGGAGACGAAAAAAAACATTAAATCGCCGCTTATACGTTTTCGACGCGCACGAGTCTGTCGTCGTATACCGCGTATATCATAACGTTCATATTTGTATACACATAATATATTATAATGTCTATAATAGTATTACACCGGACCGAACACTCTTCGGGAGAGAAATCGCGCGAGACCATCGCGAGGAGGTGTGCGCGCCAAGGCGGGCGGGATGAACGCGTTGCATTTATTATTATTATTATTATTATTATTATTATTATACTCCCCGCGCGTTCGAATTCTTTTGTGCGCGCGTTCGCCCTCCGCGAAATATTCTTTTGTGAATCAATCGGACCGCTATTATTATTATTGTTATTATTGTACACACGTACAATATCGCGTGTGTGCATATATATATATATATATATACACACACACTACACTCGCGTACCTATACACGGGCACCCGGCGTATTGTCGCATATGCACATGCATATATATGTATACGTATATCCCGCGTGCACTGTTTTCCGATTGTCGACGGGCATTGTGACGGCCCTCTTCCTCCTACGGTTTATTTTTCTCGGATTTTTATATAGTGGCCATCTGCGTCGTCGACGGGGTTATATATTATTATTATTATTATACGCATATAGGTACGACGCATTATATAGGCACACGGCATAATAATAATAATAATATAAGTCTCGTATCCCCGCCCGTTATAGCCACCGCGAAGTGCGACCGCTGCAGTGGCGGTCAAATGATTTTGTCATACATAGTAATACAGTGGTGGCGGGTTAATGGGACGAAGTTGATATCTTGACGAGTACTTCGATCGTTAAAATAATAATACAGTCAAGTCGAAGTTGAAGGGAGAAAAAAATTCGTTCGAGACATCTAACTTGAATTTATATTAATTTATATTTTTAGAGGAATAAAAAAAATTCGAGTTGTTAAATTTTTCGAGTTATCGCGACTGACTGTAATTGTATTTGAATTCAAACTCAGACGCTGTCGTAAAGGTTCACGGTTTGAATTAAAAAAAAAAAAAAAAAAATTCAGCGTTATAATAGTCCTCTAAGCAAAGAAAAAAATTCAATTTAAATTCAACGTCACGAAATTGAAATAATTCGTGTTACTTTCATTGTTAATAGCTCAGTAACACTACATTTAAAAAATATCAAAAGAAAAAAATATAAACAAATGTATTGCCCGGTCGGCAGTGTATCAATGAAGTTTGCCAACACCTGGCTTAAATACAATGCATGTATTTGTAAATCGCAACAATGTGTTTTTTCTTTTCTTTATTCTCTATAAATCATTATAATGTATTTCATTCGTTATGATTTATTCAGAAGAATGTGAATACAAACTGTGAATTATTCCTTCCGAATATTTCTCTCGTTATGGGGGATGCATCAACTCAGACGTTTTTTATCGTCAGGACACAATTTCTTCTTCCGTGAGTCGGAGTTTAGCACTATACAGTTCCCACGTACTAAATTAATAATACTAAATATTGTATACCTAATATATTGCATTGATCAAATTTACCGAGAAAACTGAACGATTAGGATAATTTTCACAATATCAAAATAATATAATACTGTAGTTTACTAGTGTACATTATGCGATATACAAAATACTACGCAGTGTACCTACCGCGAGACAGGCGACGTCAAAATAACGGTTATCAACTTTTAGAGTCATTCAATCGTAATGCGAAAAATCGTTTCGCAACGATGAGACGAACAATTTAATTTTGTATAGCTGTATAGCGTACAATGTACAAATAAAATCGCTAGATCAGGTTTCAATCGCTTTTATTGCAATCGACATAATATATTAGAGGATGTTTTGATGGATACGTTTTGTTTGACGTGTTGACGTTTAGTGTACTATGTACATATATAGGTACATCGCTCGCGCATATGGATATTATATCAAACATATATTATATATCACTCGACGATAGTCTTAAATATTCTGTCTACCATTTCGGATGATGCACAAAAAATCGTTAGAAAATAAGACGTTAAAGGAGACACCCACTTATTGTTATTATTATTATTATTATTATTATTATTATTATTATTATTATTATTACTACCATCATCATCATCGTCGTTACACTATTGTCTCGCACGACGCGGCCCTTTTAATAATCACATTTTTGGAGTTTTTGTAATTCTTATTATACCCACTTTACCGCGGTATAGAAACCCAAACGCCGTGCAATAATATAAGTTATAAAACCTAAATCATCGTCAGTGAATCAGCACTTTTAATCGAACATCGTTTTTCCGAGTATATATAGTTTGTAACCAGCAGACTGTTAAACTTGAGCGACTTTGCTAAACTCGGTTACGTACATTTATGACATTACATTACATTATACTTATATGGATTTATATTATGTGATACGTTCAAAGTTGTTATTTCAACAGTGCATTATTGTTTAAGACATTAGTCTTTGTCAACACAAGTAGTGCATGACCGTTGCACATATGCGGGCGGGTTGGGACAAAAATCCCCGGATCATAACATTATTTCGAGAGGCTACAAAGGAGTAGCTATTATATAACGGGTACATTGTAAGATTTATTTTCATACCTTCGTCCGTTTATTGTCGGCGACATTTGTACGCAAGTGTACAATATTGTAATCACGGACTACGGTGCTTATAATATTATGTACAGTATATTATATATGTATTATTATATAATTCTTAAAGTCAAGCATAGTGATGTAAATTTTCATGAAAATTTATTTTGTTGAAAATTTTATAATTGTTCATACTAATTTCTTATCAAATAAATCTTTTGATATTATATAGTTATAGTATATTTAACCTTCATAATTATATTTTAAAATATGTACTTTTATTACCATTTAATAATACCATACAGTAAATTCAAAATACAAATCATTAAATATATACCTATACATAATATTTAACTCGGTAATAAATGTGCATTCTTATCTTTTATTAAAAATGTTGTATTTTTACTTCAATATAAATGATGAGTGTATAATCGTTTTGTTACAATTATTGATTTTTCGATTTTTAAGGTAGGTAATTTATTGTTTGAGTCACAAATTAATTAATTTAAGAAAAGTACAAAAAAAAACAAATTTTCGAGTTTCCAAAGAAAGTTGAAAATTTTCAGAAATTTTCAATGAAAAAAAAAATATCTAATTGAAAATTTTCAAGCTTACATCTCTAGTCAAGCACATTAAATATTCCTTATGACAAAATAATAATTTAAAGATCGAAAAAACTGTATAAAATTCAAATTTTTATAATGTCTTTAACAATGTTAAATTTTAAAATCCCAAAAACTTCCTGTAGTAAAATAATAGTTCTAAAATATTTAAAATTATAATTATCATAATTATATTGATGATTTGTAACACTTATTTAAATGTAGATATATTGTATATCATAATGAATCCAGGAAAAAATTTCCACGAGCAATAAAACTTACCTATTTTAATTTGTGATAATTAACTATATTAAGTTTAATTAATTAAATATACTATTAATTTTATGGCGATCGAGTTATAATATATATTATAAAGTAGTGTTAAAGATTTTTTCCCAAAAGTTATAAATTATAGTTAATGAAAATTACTATAACCACAAAATAAATGAAATAATATAAATTGCATCTATTCTGTATTATAACTACCTAGTAAATAACTGAAGTTAGTGTTATACTTCACAATAAATTATTGAATATACTCTATATAAAACTCAAATCAATGAAAGTTTTCGGCTTTTTTATTTCAAAAAATGTCAATGGTTTTTATATAATGAGGAATAACCGAGGAATTTATATGTTTTATACGTTAAAATATCACCTTCAGTAAGTACCTACATGCTTTTATTTATTAGTTATTACCTACCCACGAAAGATATTTTAATTATGTCAGATATAATATTATATATTTATGTTAGAGAATATTACACATATTGAAAAATATCGTGAAATGTTGTTTTTCCTCAATTTGTAATATTGTAGTTGTTGAGTACCTTTTCTCCAACTCATCGGATTATATTGTTGAAGTTGACTTAGAGACGTTTTCTTCGAATTCAAAATATAGTAAAAGTGAAAGACATTCATATAATATATATTTATATATAATACGTTTGATGTTTATATGTGCACGTTCATCGATAGTTAATTATTATTTTTATGCCCTACGATAAAACGGGTGATTCTGACGGAATCGATAAGCCGCCGCCAATTGTGACCTGTTGAAAAGACGCCTACAGTGCTTAATCCACTTCGAATTGTATGAAATAATAATAATAAAACCATTTAATTCACAGACTGAAAATACCACGTACGACGCCTCAAGTCGTTCGGGATCTATCCAATTTACCCACCAAAACGTCGGATGACAATATCGCATTGTACCTATATATAATATTATATTATACACGGTGAGATGCCCGACGCCTGTTGAAATCTCTTGTGCGCCATATTCGTGTATAGAAGATACCAACAACTGCACTATTGTTCCTGTTGTCCCTGCGTGATTCCGAGAACTGACCTGCTATAATGGATATACCGGATCTGTATTGTTGTGTATTGTACACCGTACATTGTTATATTTTATGAACCATGGTGCACGCTGTGTAGTGGACAGTGACTCGACAATTTTTCTCACATCAAAAGATTCACACATTATAATAGAAGGAGTATATTTATATATATATATATTAGGTACTGCGTGTATTATATGTATACCAACCTACAGGTTGTAGGTTGATTCAAGTTTATATAACGTTCCAGTGTTTATTTGAAACACACATAAAACTATCCGAGTGCTTTATTGTTACCGTATTGAGCATAATTGAGTTTGTCTTTTAGAGTTGGTAGCTGTATATATATAATACGTATTCTAAATTGTATGATGTAAATTTTATTGTTGTAAGTATGACTCTTACCGTACGTGTATTGAGTATTTTAATTCGAAACATAGTGTATAAGTACAATATTCTGTAATGAAGAATAATTACGAAAAAGTCACGGTAAAAAGGCAAATTTTTCTAGTTTAGTTTTAATTACATACGTTTACATCTATTCTTTGTTACAGAATGATAATATTTATTTTTAATAGCGGTGACAGTTTCATTGAAAAATAAAT
The DNA here is from genome assembly GCA_036289425.1 of Rhopalosiphum nymphaeae. Lineage (NCBI taxonomy): Eukaryota > Metazoa > Arthropoda > Insecta > Hemiptera > Aphididae > Rhopalosiphum > Rhopalosiphum nymphaeae. The sequence goes on from JAZAQC010000015.1 coordinate 1,892,453, forward strand.
TCCAAATTTGTGACACTGAAATAGTGAAATATTAAAACACCGGAGAGTGGAAATAAATGTATGATATTTAAAGTATTTTATATAACCTTGAGCGGCTTTAGCAGTGATCTCGTGGCTTAGACAATTTCTCCAGTATAAGATATCAACAAATTTCATAAATTGAATAAAAATTAAACATGTAGATAATTATAATATTTCAAAATTTATCGAACGTATGAATTACATTTTATATTGAAAAGCGTCAAATTAAAAATAAATTGTAAAACATAAATAATTTTACTCGTTTTTGACAACAATAATAAAATATATCTACATATCATTTTTTTTATATTGTATTTTATAGCTAATGTCGATACGAATATATAAACACTGTTTCCCAATCAATACGTATACATTTTCAGTATTTGGTAAGTTAAATATAGTTACAGTCGTATAATGATTTGGAATTAATAAATTTCAAAATTGCAGAGTAGTTTATGACGTCAATTGTCGATTCAAAAAATCGGGTTTCATAATCAGCGCGAGCCGTGCGGGACGTCGCACATTCTTCTCGCGATTTCAACAATATACACTCGATACCTGTCCACATGTATATATTATACCACGTATAACATAATATACAGCGTAATATTTCATATATAATATTTTATCACACGAAAACCCAACGGGTAGGCAAGCGACAACCGTGGGTGCCTGCGACGTCGTATACAATGAACGTGCCACAATGTCTGGTTTGTTTTATACACCGCGGTGTTCCCGTTACCGTACAGCCTATAGGCACACATAAAAGCAACGTGGACAGGAGTTTACAGAAGAGGTGAGATTGCGACGAAGGTGAGGTGGTGGTGGAGGTGTCGGCGGGTATGTACAGCAGTCCCGCGATGAATCGTTCGCGGCGGCAAACGTGTTGTTTCCTGTGGGCGTTGATCACGGAAAAAAAATCACCGAGAGAAAAAGAAAAATCGTAAGTACACCCCGCCGACGACCGACTATAATGCGACACGTCATGTGGTAGGTATGCGCGCCTTTGGAGACACGGCACGGCGCGATGTAAAAACAGACTCGCGTGTGTGTGTGCGTGTGTGCTTGAACAATGAAAGACGACAAACACCTTGCCATGGCCATTGTCGCGCGGGTCGTCCCAGGTGATGTGAAAATTATATGTTGGTCGCACAAAGGCCTCCGTCGTCCTTGGCTCCGCCCCCGACGATGCGAGCGACACAAAAAGGAGAAAAAAAATTCGGTTCAGTTTTTATATTGTCAGACACCTGAATCCTTTGTGCCCGTCCGATTGTTGTATATTATAGGTATACGTGTTTGTATACGTATATATATATATCTATATATACGCATGGGTTATTATTATTATTTTCGTGCGAGCGTGCGTGCCACACCGCGAATATAATAATAATAATAATAATGATAATAATAAATAATATATAAAAGCCCTTTTTACGATTGTCGAACTGATTGATTGCGACCAAACTACATGCACCGCGTTGTTGAAAATATAATAGCATAACAACAATAATAATAATAGTATTGTGCGATGTACGTCGAGGTAATTGGTAGTGGGTGCTGGTTGACGGGCGAAAACGTGAATCAAGTCGCTGACCGCGCACTTGTTCGCCGCTGACGAGTGTATTATTAATATTATTTGTTTTAGCCCGAGTCGAAAAAAAAAAACGGCGCGAAACAAAAATACGCGCACAAAACGGTTTTGTTCGGACCGGAACAATTATTGTTATCATTATATTGTTTGAGGTGATCCGAAATTGTTCCATCAATAACTCTGCTGCAATAGAATGACAACGAGGACAACGACAACGGAATATTTATAAAGCCCAGATTATATAATATATTATTATTATTATATTATCATAATAGTTCAGTCACAATCGACAACAATGCGACACCTAAAAATGGGGACCCAGTTTGGACGACATTGTGTCTAATATGAATTGTGTTTCGATAATGAATTCGTGTACAAATGTTTATTTTTCAAAAACAACGATACCGCCGCGCCGAGTGTCGAATATAAAATTATATTGAAAATTAACATAATATAATCGTATAATACGTACATTACTATGCGTCTCCCTCACGGTTGACCAAAGTGGCGAGGTATATGTGCAGATAGGTAGACACAATTGACCGAGTGTGTATGTGTGTCATTTTGGACATTTTCAGTGCGATCAGTGTCAACAAAATGTCTGTAAATAACCGATGGTAAATCATTTCAATCGGTACGAGGACCGCGATATTGTTCATGGATATTAGTCTATAAAAGAAAAATGACTTAGCTATACCTTTTATATGAAATGGTTTTCAAATACTTTTATGTAAACATAATAGTCGTATATATAATGTAATAACATAAAATACGTTACTGACGTTTTATATTTGTTTATTTATAAGATTGCATTATTTATTGCTTATTATTATAAAAATCAGTACCATCAAAACTGCTGAGAAAGTAACGTAAATAATATAACTTTGAGATTTATAACTTTTATCGGAACCAGGAATTTATGAGCTAAATGATATAATATTTTATACGCATATTTATCAAGAGTTAATTTTACTTTATTAATGTACTATTAAGTATTTCAGTACGACCAAATGCAGATAAATGTTTTAAAAATCAAACATTAAAAAGTAACTAGATATTTTTTAATATATACTAACCATAATTATTACAATTAATAAATTATATACTATCGCTTTTATATTACGTGATATTTTTTTATATTATACGTAGGTAATAATTCTCATAATAGATACTACATGGCAGTCCCTATTTTTGTGTGCAGTAGCAAATGACAAATAGACAAAATAAATTTTATGTCTACTAATTACAACCCTTAAAAGATGTTTGTCTAGATATGCTAAAAAAAATATTGGTTAAGTATGTAGAAGCAAAATAAACAAAAAATATGGACTGCTATATGGTCTATGATGATATTTTAGTACACTTTTGTCACGTCTTCTTTAATTCAGACGAATTAACCGAAAACGTGGTCTGTTTGGTGAATTCGAACAAATGTTTATACCACCAAAATTATCGTGATTTGGGTTTATAGATAAATTATTTTATATTCCGTCTAGTAATGTACTATAATAACTGGGTACCTATAATATAATATTTTATGTTCTGTAACCTGTACTCGAAATGTAAATAATTAAAATAGTATTATTAATATGATAGTTTATGGTATTCACAGTCAACACAAAAAATTAATGATGTTCTGGTATCTATGAACGAGTATGTCAGACATATTATGTAGTACGCATTTTCACACTCCGACTATTTTTTGAACATCATAATAAAAATGTATGACTTGTACCGCGAGTTTTCCGAATAAAATACGATATTACGGGTCAGAATGAATTGTACGTTCCGTAAAGAATTCGGTAACATAAGTTGTAATTAATAGATACGCCTACGTACACCTATGCTGATTAACGATTGTTATAACGAAAGCCATTAGCGCATCATTAGTCGTCGACAAAATGTCTATAGTTCTAATTATCGAATGTGTATTTGATAGAAATTATTTTTATAGTTCTCTGCAGTGACCTATTTAACTTCACCACATACAAACGTCTCTAATTAGGAGACTCTTCGCTATCTATCGCAGCCGATAGATGATTTATTGTTAAATCCAAATTACTGCGTACATCGCGGTCATCTACTCCATAACGAAGTATACACGGTATACACTCGAAACGTATATATTATTTACCTAATTTGTTTGTATAGTCGAGAGACTCTTCGGTTTTATTTTTTTTTTTTTTAATTTTTATGTATTAGTGACATACAGCATTGCTAGGCAATGGCTTATCGTTATATTGACGGGTTTTTGTTAAACACAATGTTGTTGCATATTAAAATATTACATTATAAAAACGAAATTATATTATCGCTCTGTTCATGCGGCGGTTTCGCAGACACGTCGGCGACAGTATATGCACATATTACTAAAATCATCATCGTCGACCGGCGTTATGATTACGTACGATACATTGTTGTGTTTTTCGATGATTTGCAGTTCCACAGTCGTAGTATTCGCCTCGTAAGTGTAATACCTACTACATACAATATGTTAAAATGAGCCTATTTATACCACCATGGAAAAGATGATTTTAGTTGTAATACTTTATTGTTTTTTAAATTCCAAACTTATATTTTTATCTTATTTAAATATGTATTTCACAACTAATAAAATTGAGATCTTTGATAAAAAAAAATAAAAAAAAAAGGTAGGTAACAAATCAATTACATTATAAGAATATAAATAGTAATACGTTTTAAACCTGAAAGTACACTGAGTACTAAAGAGAAATAAAAAAAGTGGTTGAGAGCAATAGAAGCTGATTGCTAAATTACAACTAGACTTCTAGACTTAATTTCACTTGGACTAAATTTTAAACTTCATTGTTTTAATTGTACATTATTTTCATGTCATTAAATGAAATATATTAATATAAATTCAAATAAAATATGTAAATGTATCAATATTAGCATACATTTTAAAATAGTATTGAATTTGTCTATTATAATGTTTTTTAGTTTTATAAAAGTTGTATATTTTTTTTTATTTTGATGAACTAATATAAGATTAGGTTTATTTTATAGTAAATATTAAATATACTGTGATATATCAACTAAGAACGTAAAGTATTTAAGTAGAAATAAACTAATAAGTTATTTTATTTTATTAATTTATAAATTATTTACATAAGAATAATTATTAAAATTGATTTATATTTATTTTTAAAAATCGACTTTAAACTATATAATAATAACTGTTGTCATATATGATATCTATGTACACAAATATTTTCTTTAAAATGACCAATATTACTTAAACCTCTTGTTTATGAATGTACTCACTGCTAGAATACGTGTTACGCAGGAACAAGGGTCCGATAAATTACCTGAAAGTGTTGGTGAACAACAAGAAAACCGATAAACCAGCAAAAGTCATGCCTATCAGCCGGGTGGTCAGCGCCAACCCGGCCGCCGCGGTTGACCATGGAAGTCCGACGGTAATGACGCTCAGGGACGTGTATTTACACGTGACTACCGAAGTCCCGCGATCGTCGACGACCGACTACGGCGGTAACAGCCAAGTGATGGCGAACAGCGACAAGAGAATCGTGAGTGACGTCAAGACAGTGATCAGACAACGAGAAGATGACGCGCTGGTTCAACGCATGTGTTCGGACATCATCTCCGCGGTGCACCGGAAAATCGGTCAACAGTCGACGGGCACCGTCGCGTCCGATACCGCCGCGCACAGGAAATCGGAGCCGCAGCAGCGGCGGCGGTATTCGTCCCGGAAGATCTCTCCTCGTCCGGTCGGCTACAACGAGCGCAAAGAGTCGGGCAGCGTCACCATCGGACCGGACGACCGTTATCACGATCCGATTTTTGCGCAAGAGACAAACCGCGTGGACTACCTGACCAGCTATCCGTTGGCCAAGAGCTGTAACGGCGTCGGCGCAGTCGACGAAGAAGACGACGACCGGTGTGACGAGGACGCGGACCAAGCGCCCAAAGTGTGGAAATTGAACATGGCCGGAGAGCACGTCATGTTCAATTCGGTGAAAAGCTGTGAACCGCGGTCGGACGTGTCCGTCGCTGACATCCACGACGATGACGACGATCACACTTCGTAGCGACGGCGTAGGTATACTGCAGGAAGAGCCGACACGCTACTCGGCGCACTTGCAGCTTTGGTATACCATGTTTTCGTATTTTTTACGTTGCACGTGAACCATTATACAGTACAAATTTGTACAATATTATAACTATTACAACTAATATTATATAATAACAATAATCATATATATGTATAGTGGTCGCGGTGTATTGAGCCGTAACCGCACGTGACGCGAGAAAAATATAATGTATACATACATAAAAGTGTATACTTTGTGGTGTTTATATCGTTGTATTTTCCAAAACGTATTTCACAATATACCTATACAGTAGGCATTACATAAACGTCATTACTGGGGGCGTATGTGTCACTAACATATCATACTCCGATCGTATAGCGTACACGTACAGATGATCACATTTCACAATTTTAACTGTAGTTATTGCGACATCTATGGGCGATATTTTGTTAACAAACAGAAAAAGTTAATAGCGATCAAATATATATATATATACATCATAGTAGTATATCTATATAGGTAACAAGTAATATTGTTAAATGCGTAAATGTCGATCCTGCTATCGCACACTAACACATGCAGACTGGTGGGTCAGCGGTTTAAATATTATAGCACGTAATATTGTCGAGTATATGTATGTGCCCCTATTGTACCTACATACACACAAATATGTGCATTCGTATTGTTGTGTGCATGAATAATAAATGACACGATTTAATCGAATAAAAGAAGTAAAAATAAAAATTATATTGAATCAATATACGTGATGAAAAAAAAAATGATAGATTATGATGACTTGGGTGGTGTACTAGAGAGTTAGGTATCTGTTTTCGAAATTAAAATGTTTAATAATATTTCATAAAATTTAAAGGAAGTGTATTATATAATATTATAAATACATTTATAAATTAGTTGGTAAAATATAATATTATTATATGTTTAACAGAAAATTCAAAATAGTAAACGTTTTTTCTTTATACATAAATTCTACTATATTCATAAACGTTGTCATTATAATATTATTTTTTTTGCAGATTCAAATTAGATCGCTGGAATAGAAACATCTGAATATCTGTCAAGAATCCGAATCATTTAGATTTCATGGATTACAAGATTTAATTTTTTTTTGCTTTATGAGAATATATCGTGAATATCGTAAAACTCGATAGACTCGGAAGTCGTGTTGGCCGAGTACTACATGAATTTAGACGTATTGGTCAACCAAGTCCCTGAAGGGGATGGTGTGTGACGGGACTTATACCTTATCATTTTTTGAAATAGAAAATAAAAATAAGATAAGATAAAATATAAGTAAAAGTAGTACAGGCCTTTTTTATGTTTCAATTTTGTGACGACACTATTTAATTTTTTTTCAATTTTTTTCCACAGAGATGTTCCAAATACTCAACTATGAGTGTCACTACGTCGCTTGATTTTTCATTTTTTTTTTCTGAGGGGAAGGAAAGCCTCTCCCGGAGAGGTGGGTCTATATTTTAAGGTTATGGCTTTTTAGCGCCTCATTTAAATAATTTAACGATTTTTTTCACAAGTTTGTACCAAATGAGCCTACGAGTAAATCACTCTTATTATTTTCTATTTAATTTTATTTGTCATTTCAATTATAAATATCATAAATTAAATTATAAAAAATATTATATATTACATGGCCAGGCTTTAGATACTTTAAATATAATAAAAAACCAATTTATATACGAATCGATTATTTAACACACGAGCGAAGCCGGGTTATTCAGCTAATATTTAATAAAAGATTGAACGTTTTAATAAATTGACAGAGGTGGGGGTTGTCTTGAAAAAAATATTTTATTCTTTTACGTATATTATAAAATTTATTATTTGCAATGATATTTTCAAAATATGTATATTAATTTTAGGATAATATTACCCATTAATAATATGAATGTATTTACACTGCTTTATATAAGGTATAATATGACATTGAAATTATTATAACTCTCATGTATTGAATATCCATTATAAAAAAAAATGCAATTATTTAGGAAAAAATTAATTTAATTTACCGTAATATTGATATTAAAATAACTTATTTAAAAAATACATATCTTGAAATATACTTAATGTCAGATCATCATCGCTCAGAATCAATTTTCGTATACAATGATACATCACTGAATTTAAGTTTAACACTTCTATTATTGTGACCTACTCGAAATGTACTATTCAGTAAAGTGGTACCTATTTTCCCACTTTTTTTATATATATGATAACAATAAAATCATCTGTAGATGAATTACAATATTTGTGCATAGAAAATAAACGAACTCGATTACCAAAAATAATAATAAAGAAGGGTAAAACAGGATATCCGGCAAAGATACACGATATTTAAATTTATTATATATTTATACTGTCCAAAGTCTCAATCCTTGCTCTATAAGGTGTGTCCCAATCTTTTTTTTAAATTCCAGGCCACATATGAAATGTTTGTTTATACTGTGGGCCATATACCTATACTTCCGCTGACCTTTTTTTTGTTCACTTCAATAAGATAGGTACCTTGAAACGGCACAATGAATACAATATTACAAATCTTTACAGTAATTTATACAATTCAGACTATTGTGTTATGATATTTTTTTAATAAAATATCATTCATCTATCAAATGTATGATCTGTATTACAGTTTGTACTTATGTATTTTGTATTGTTTAATTATTTTGCGATTAAAGCATCATTGTGGATATATCTACGTACAATAACAATTGACGAATTATAAATACAATTAAAAGATTGGTTAGGTTAGCAAACACAAATTTCGTTCTAATTTATTTTTATTAAATATTCTAGAGTATTATATTTTTATTTATGTTACGTATCATTTTAAAATTTTCAATCGTCATAGCCTCACAGGCCGATTAGAATACTTTCACAGCTCGAATCCAGCCATGGTTAAAGCCATTAATTAAAAGCGTTAATAGAAGATGATACAAACAATTATTTTTATAACGAATAGTCGTATAATAATAATATAATAGTCTATTCAACTAGATTCCACAAAATATTGAGAATTTGAGAGATAAAATAGAAATACACTAGCAGCACATTTGTTCAGTAAAATAAAAATAAAATTGTAAATTTTTTTAAAATATATAAATGTATTATTAGCTTTTTACAAACAGATAATCTCAAAAACTACTGGACCAATTTCAATAAAATTTCTGTATCGGAATCTAGAATTATGAACGGGTATGAGTTTTTTTTTCTATATGCATTTTTAAATACTAAAACGAAGTTTTTAGGAGAGTCTCGACATGCTTAAGAGAAATATTACTAGCTTATATGAGGTAGCTCGTTCTGGTAGATTAAGTCGTATGTATAAGATAAATTGTTCTTTTTTGTCTTTTTCTACAGAACTAGAACAAATTACACTCATAGCATTACGTTGTATATATGAGTCAGAAGAATAATAGCCTTCTTTAAAAATTCTTTTAGTATTAGTATCTACAACTTTATTATCATATCGGAACAATTTGACTTTTTGGGTTAATAAACATATTCATATCAATAGATTGATAATTTCAACCACTCATAGATATCAAAACATAGGTAATATAAAATATGCATTTATTAAAAATAAACTGTATGGAATTTGACAAACTTCATTTTGTTCTAAAGTTGGCTAAAGACTTTTAATATGTCCGTTAAAATATTATTTTGTGCTCTTGATTTTACATTAGAGTGTGGTTGTGTTTTCTGGATAGCAACTTTGAAAAAATCACCGTAAGTTTTACGCTTTACCAGTTACTTGGACAAATCATTAGCTAACCACACGATTAGGCTCCGGTAATACTGATATATCTAACCTAACCTTCCTTGACTGAACAGAGATGTATTAGGTCCTGTGTGTATTAAGTTCGTCGATGAGCTTGTGTATAGCAATATTGTCTCGCTACTCTGCTAGTACCTCAATGTTTAACTCAAACCACTATTCCTTATATACTTGGCCTGCTTGGCCATTGAGCCACAAAGACAATATCAATCGTAAATGTGGGTTCCAGTTAAAAGTTAAAAATTTTAATTTTTGAACCTAAATTCTTCTGTTTTTCTTTCTCTTTGTTATTTCAATTATTAATTTAATTATTCAAATCACTTATAGTTTGTCATTTCACACTATAATATTCGATATAGCAGATTCGTTAATTTAACTATGCGCTATGATGAACATGACCGTATTCAAACAAATGTAATTGCAAATTGTACATACCTATGTGGTTATGTAAATAAAAACCAGCCCGTAAAAAATAAACGAATATATATTAAAGTAAATAATAACAGAAGTAATACCGGGACAGAATTAAAATTTATTCGTTTTTATTTTGTCCTCAAACAAGTGTAAAGACTAAAAAATATTTAATATCCGATTTACGGTCGGTCGTCGTTATCGGTCAGTGGTATATGGGGTTGGACGTGTCGGGCTTGCAAGATTTAACCTTGAGGTTGCTCAGGTCGCTGTACAATCTCTTTAGCACGTCGATGAAGGACGATTCGTTGGACGAATCGCAGAGTATGTCCGGCCGGTTGACCAGGTCGTCGGACGGACAGCAGTCGGCAATGCTCGGGCACATGCCGTTACTGATGGCGCTGCTCATACCGCCGCACGGGCGGGACTCTTCGCGCATACGACACAACTGTCGCTCCAGGTCGGCGATCTTTTTCTTCTTGCACTGCAGGTCTTCGGTCAGCAAACACCGTTCTCGCTCCAGCTGTTCGCACTTCTCGTCCTTGGCCCGGCTTCGCGCCTCGGACAATTGGCGCAGTTCGTCCAGCTGGCACTCGTTGGTCTGCACCTGGCTCTTGAGCGACTCGATTTTGGCGACGACCTGCGCGTTGTCGCGGCGGGCGCTGGCCAGCTCGTCTGCGGCCCGGCACACCTTTTCCGACGTCGCGCAGTTCTCCTCCTTGAGCGCCCGTGTTGCCGTCTCTGCCTCACACCGCTCGCGGGCCATCGTCTCCCGCAGCTCGACAATCGCCGCTAGTAACTTTTCCACGTTTGCTCTCAGCTCGGTCACCGTCCGGACGGCCGTCTCCAGATCGACTTTGGCGATCTGCAGCTCTCGTTCCTTGTCCTCCAACTTGTCCGCGAGCGCGGTCCGCTCCCGCTTCAGACACTCTTCGGCCTTCTTCATCCGCGACCTGACGTCCACTATGTCCGCTTTCGTCCGTTCCAGCGCACATTTGGCGGCATTGCATGCCATGCACAGGCGTTTGCACTCGGCCTCGCTCGTCGCTAGCTGTTTACTCACTTGTTCGTATTCGTCTTCCTTCGTCTTGAGCGTTCTCTTCAGGCTCTCGATTTGGCATTTAATTTCGTTTACGCGAGCCTGAAACAAAACGTGCGGCAAAGTAGTGTAACATATAACTGTTTTTCATTATTAGGTATTACATGGCGAATGGGGATCGTTTGACGTGCAAACAACGAGATATGATTTCGTGTTAATGATATAGATTAATACTTGAGATATAATTGACTCGTCCAGTTTAGCATTGAGTAATAATACGAATTTTCAAAGCCCTTTACGTTATGTAATGTAATAAAGTGTGCAGTGCAAAAAACGATGGCACTTAAAACTCCATTTCACTTCCGCCCAACAGCAGGTCATTAAGACTGACGTTAAGATTTTTCAGGAAATGTATGCATTTTATAATCTGACGGAGCATTGAGTAAATTGATTTTACAATGATGTGTGTGTTTTTGATTTTATTTATGTGAAACTAAACGAATAACCGTAGATACTTGAAATTTTCATCAAATTACTTTAACTATTTTTAATAAAAAACACCTCATAAGTCATTAATTTCTCATATAAAAATATCGTCAAATTTTTTATAAGCATTTATTTTTGACAATATTTATAAAAACTGTTAAAATAAGCAAATTATTTTTTACTTGGAAATTTATAATTTTATGATTTTTATATATAAAATTTGAAAATTGAATACAAGGGTTTTAATAAGTTTTATCACAACCTATATACAGAAAAAAAATTTTACCATAAAGCCAAATTTATGTTTTATAAGTACTATTTAAATTTAAACTTTATACGATATTTGCGATATTCCCCCATAAAATAACTATTTTTTCTCAGACATTTTTTGATATTTTTTTGTATTTCAAAAAAAATAACAATTAATACTTGAAATTTTAATGAAATATTTATTTTATAATTTTCATGATAAAATGTTCAATTTTTTTTTTAATAAATATCGATAAAATATTATTCATAGTCAAAATTCTTGAAAATACAGTACAAGGTTCTAAACAAGTTGTTCTTATATCTATTTATAAATAAAAATACATAGGCAAACAATTTTTGAATATGCATTTCAGTTTAACATTTTGACGAAAATCCTCAAAATCGCAAAAAATTTCTTACTATTTTGTAGTTAAAAAATCATAAAGATTCCTCATAGATTAGGTTAGTTCATACTGAAACCATAAAATCAAATAATATATAAAGGCAATTTAAGCTTATACTCATAATAGCGACCTAATGTACAGCAGAGGCCTACTTGTCTACATTTTTATTTTATACCTAAGTTTCTGTTGAATAATGTTGTGGTATCATGTTATTACGTTAGTTTTAAATACATGTTGTTACAAACATATTATTCCTTGAACAATCAGCATTACTTGTACTTTTATTTTGTAATATTTTATTTGTATATTTTTAGGCTCCGTCCTTGCGTAACTATGGTTCCCTAACGTCTTTATAGGTACTAGTACATTTTTAAGTAAAATACAATTTATTAACAATGTTATTAGGTAAACGTTTATACATGAATATTACGGCAATGCGTGTTACTAATAATTAAATATTATATAATATTATATATTTAATTATTATATCACTATTATTATCATTAACCAAATTCTTATAATATCTACAACCAACATTAACATACCGGTACATTTTTATTATGATATATTGGATCTTATATACCTACTTACGAATGAGAAAATTAATGATTATTAATTAAATTTACCTCAGCAGTGCATAATTCATTTTGGATATTGATTTTACACAATTCCAATTTCTCTATCTCAGCGATTAGTGTTTGTTCTTTTCGATTCAATGTGTTTATCCTTTCAGTAATACATTCATTAACGTTATTCAGTCTAGTGTTTTCCGATCTCAACTTGCATTCTTGCGTTTCAGCTTCTTTTATCTTTTGTTTCTGTGTATTAATAATATTTAACACATCATTGTTTGATTGTTTTACTTTACAATCGACATCTTCTATCCACTTTTGTAAATTGTGTAATTGGCATTTTAAATCCTCTTTCATCGCGACATCTCTGTCGTATGTGACCAATTTTTCTTTAAGTGCACATACTTTATTATTTTGACAAGCCAACCTGTCCTTTAAATCTTGTGTTGTATGATCGCGTGACATCTATAAAAATAAATTATTCCACATAATTGAGTTTTAATCAAAAGGAAATTTAATTACATTTACTTACATTAAATGAGTTATTAAAAAAATTTTAAATTATTCTTTCTGTTTTGAAGTAAGTTGTGTTGATCAAACTAATTTGCAATGTTTTTTACATCTGTTGTGTATAACAGATACATAATATATCAGCCAGTATCTTAATATATAATATTAAATAACTGAAAAATCCATTCAGACGTGTATAGTGGTGTCGAGTGTACTTTATTCATTAATTATAATTGACGTAAAACGGTTTTGGCTAAAAAAATTTTAAATATTTTTAGGGCATTTTATAGTATATATATATATATTAACTATTATGTATATGAGACACACGAGATATCGTGTATTTCAAAATATGTACTTGAAAAATACTGTAAAATACTAGTTAATTTTAAGTTTGTTATAAAATTAAGGTATGTATATATATAATATATATACTAATTATTAAAAATGATTAACTATAAATACAAATATAAAAATATAATTATTCATAAAACTAACGTTTTATAACTAATAATTAGAATAAAAATAAAAATTTGTATATCGCATTCATGTGGGTAAAAGTATTAATCTAACCGTTCTAATTTATTAATAGGGTCATTATCGCAGAAATATAATCAAGAGACCTGGGAGACGGTTTTGGAAGAGAGAATTATCTGACACAATCATTTTTTTCCCATCTCATTCCATAATCTCACAATAAGAAGATATTTGAAGTCACTGTAGTCACTGTGATCTCATTGCACGGATGTCATTATGATATCATAAACTTACTTTATTCGGAGAAATTAATAAATAGATTTCTCCACCATAAATTTGTGTAAACTTAATAACAAATAAAAATGATAATAACTAAAATTAACACATTTGTATAAAGTATGAATATCATGACAAATAGTGGTTAATCAATAATATTCAGCATAATATTATGTATTCATGGTGTGCTTTCCGGACACAGTGTCTCTGTTATAAAAAATAGTTTGTAGTTGTGATTTATTTTTTATTAAGCTTACTGATGATCAGGATTAAAGATATCTTTAATTGTTCTGGTGTTCTATTTTGAAGCCGGTTCGGTTTGATACGCGGAACACAATATTTAAGTATACTCTGACGTAGGAAAATTAATGAATTGAGATTGCTTTAAGGCACATTTTTTTTTTTTATGACGATCGTCGAACTGCTTTATAAAAATAATCTACAACAATAGTAGTGTGTTAAAACGTAGATATATCTTATGATAGGTAGTATATAGTACTATATACATCTGAGTAAAGAGTAAATAGTTTGTTATACATTTCATAGTAAATCAGAATTGTATCGTCATTAGTTTTTATATCGACATTTGCAGCAGGTATTCGTGTCTTCGACAAAAGGTCGTTTTGCACGACGACCAATGCGTCTACACACGTCATTATTAAAAACGGTAAACGAATTCAAAATATCTTCATGCACATTTAGTGATTCTTAAAAAGTCGTATGAACGTGAACCGATGACACACACACACACACACACACACACACACACACACACACACACACACACACACGCGCGCGCAGACACACGCACAATTAAATTCGGCGCACTTTGTCGACGTATATATTAATATAATGTTTGTACTCTATTATAATATTATTGTGTACGTATACCTGTATATTATAATATAATATAATAATAATAATAATATCATCATATAGGACGGTCGTTCGTATAAGACTTCGCCCCGAAGAAAAAAAAACGGCGTGTGCGTGTGCGGCGTATATGCCACTGCAGTAGTATACCAAACAGGGTTTCCCTCGCGTGTGGATTAATTCCAAAACACCGTCTCCGCACACGATACACACACACACACACACACACAAGCATATACCTATACCTAATAATGCCTATACGTATCATATTGTATTATATGGGCACCACCGGAGGAATCTGTTACGACAAGGGCAGCAACCGATCCTTTTCTCAAAGTCTTTATGGCGTGCGGGGAAAATAATAATAATAATAATAATATATAAATATAACAATAACAGAGCAGCACACACACACACACACACACACACAACAGTTTCGTCGTCACCGGCACACACGAGTCTGCTCTCTCTCGCGCGCACGCACATAATGTATATACAATATACAGGTCGCGCGATATCCCTTTTTTTTTTCCCCTTTTTACAATATACGCGCGTTCCACGGCGCGATTCTCAGTCGCCTACCGGTCTTTGTTCGGTTTCCCTTTGTCATGGTAATCGCGCGCGCCCGGGTTACTCGCGCGACGACCTCGACTGTACGCGCGGTCGCCACCGCTGCCGTCGGTCGACGACGATCCGGTAAACACGTCGCGTGTATTATTATTATTACTATTATTACCATGGTCTCCTCCGCCGGCGATTCGGGTGTCTTCCACCGGATAAAACTACTGTAAACTCTTTATTTTACTCGCTCACTCTCTCTCTCTCTCTCTCTCTCTCTCTCTCTCTCTCTGTTTCGATTTTTTTATTCTCGTCCGTCTCCATTGTTGACCGTGTGAAAGGGACGTGTTGTACCTGCGGCGTCGGCGGTACTCCCCATCCCCCGTGTGTCGATTGTATCGCCGCCGCCGACGATAATAAAAATAATACCATCTGTGGTCGCGGCCTGCAGCACCACCTTTTCTTCGCGCGACAACGGCTTACAATCGCAGGCCGGCCGCCATTGTCGAGAGCCTTTGTTGCCATGGTGCGGACACTCTTCCAAAGACGCCGCCGCCGCCACCGCCACCACCACCACCGGGTATATAATATGTGGTCGTCGCACGCTGCACGACAATAACGATATAATACTGTGCCCCCAAACACGTCGTCGTCCGATGATATGTTTTATATTATATATCTAGAGCGCGCGGATTTGTATACAGGGCGTTCCAAAAATAACGCTTTTTTAATTAGCTAAAAAACCACTTTATTCTTCAAATAAACGTAAAAAGAGGATATGTACAGTTTCGATTGTCCTCCCCTATAATAGCTTGTTGACAGGCTGAAGTGTGATCGAAAAAATTAACAATGACTACCTCTCTGGTGATTTGCAGGAGGACCCCTTAACCTATAACCAGGGCTTTTGAGATCAACAGTTGAACCAGTTTTTTCGAATTTTTCATTAACCAACGAATCGAGGACACATCGGGAGCAGCGTCCTATCCGAGTAAGGTACGAAGTCGTCGCATATAGTATCCGCACCACTTTCGTTAAATTGGTAAAAGATTTTAACAACAAGTACAAGTGTTTCAATTGACATTCGGTTTATGGTGATACACGACAAAAATTGATTATACAACAACAAACCGGAACGACGAAAAATTAAAAAAAAAAAAACACAAGAAACCAATGTTGTAAATATAAAAACAAAAAAAATGGCAATCGATTTTAAAAAAACGTTCTTATTGCGACGTTGTCGAAATCACGAATATCCGCAACAAATATGCAAAAAAGAATTTTTTCTTAATCTACATGATTAATTATTTATCGTTTATCTAATATTTTTTTTATATGGCACTTAATTCAAAACAAATTGTTTCTTAGGGAAACTGCTGAACGCGATTACGAATAAGAAAGTTTACTTCTCGCTATTAGTTTATCAAAAAAACCATTGGTTTGTAGTCGACTAAATGCTACGTATTATTAGAATTTTTTACTCGATGAAATATATTTTACACCTTTGTTTTTGATCAAAAGCAGAATATGATTTAAAGTCACTTCAATATGCAATAAACATCTGTTTTTGAATCAAGTATCTCTAGAATAGTGTAAAAACAAAGGGTGGACGTTATTACTATTATTTTAAACTCGAACTCGTTACAATTCAGTTTTCAATGTTTTTGAGAATGCATACTTGAACTTCTTACGCTGTAGTAATTAATTCTTCTCTAAATACAGTTTTTATTATGAAAAGTTAAGTTATTTCATTTGAGTTTTATTTGAATAACGAGTAAAGTTACTCAATTACTTATATGTCACTTGTCCGACATTTTAATAATCATTATCAACGAAACATCTAGAATACTATTTATTAGAAATCATCAAGTAATAGTATTTAATATGTATGCTATGATCTATAACAATTGAATTAAAACGCAATATGTATTATTGTTGATTGCAAAAAGTTTACACTGCTGGTAACTCGATATTGTACACTCTATTATATTAAGTTGTATTCTGTCCACGGTACAATAAACGACTCGTTACTATATATTCGGAATCGAAACGATGTATCATATTATGTTAATTTTTAGACTCGATTGATCGGATGTCGACCGATAAAATTTTATTCGGGCAATGGTCGATCCGAGCACGTCACGTCAATTATTCGGGTTGTATGGGCATTGAATTTGCCATTGTGAAGGGGATGTTTGGGGGATGTTAAGGGGTTCACGTTAATTCAGGCGTGCGAACCTATCGTGGCTTATTTTATCGAGCGTATGTCATTTTGTACGACAGTCTCAAAAACGTATTTGTATAATATAGCCTGCAAATTTACACACGCTAAAAAAAAATCGATCTGCAACGTGTTCTGACGCTGTTATTATTATATACACAGCTGTATAATAGGTACAAACATGTACATATATATATATATATAACATATAACAATCGTATGTATAAGGATTGTTAATATTTAATTTTAGACGCAGAGCCGAGTGAGATACGCATCGGTTTTACAATGACGTGTGTTCTTTTACGGGTTTGCTACCTGGTAAAAAATTATTACCAACGATATCCAGACACGTCTATTGATCAAAAGTTCAACACGTATGTATTACTTTGAAGGGGATATTTTTTGAGAAAAAAAACTGTTAATATAATGTAAGAAAAACTTAATTTACAGGCAAATAATGAGTTTCAGGAGAAACCAAGCTACCGTCGTGATCTTTTTCAAATAACTTTATATAGGTTCGGGATAAATGACAATATTATTTTTTCTTTTAAATACAAATTATATACTTTTTTGATGTAATAGATTATTGTACCTATTTGTGTTTGCATAAGTGACTAGTTAGTCACTGTAAGCACTGCATATTTAAATAAATTATTGCTTACTATTTATTTTTAATTTTAGAATTTAGTGTTCAATTTCAACCTTACATTTGACTGTACAAAAAAAAAAAATTATATCTTAAATTAATTTTGTGCTACACTAAAAATGTGAAAACACATGACTAAATTTAAATAATAAAAAAGGATGATTTTTTTTTCAAAAATAGTAATATTCCATACGTACTTAGTTATTTTTACACAATTTTACTCCAATGCTGATGAAAAATTTAATTATTTTTAAAATTAAGTATAGTATACGTTTTTGTTATTTTGGTTTATGACATCCATCCTCCTATCAAATTCCTACGTATGCCACTGTTATCTAAATATTATTGGTAATTATTTTTAATAATTTTTATTTATTCGAAAAAATATAATTACAACTAGAACGGGAATTTGTCTAACCATATTGATGTTATGATAAAAAACAAATTTACTTTTAATAACGGTAATTACAATATTTTTTATATACAATTTTCTGGATAAACTTCTATTTATACAGTATTTTTATTAATGAAAAACAACTAAGAATAATTTATTTACGATAGGTAATATTATCATTTTTTTTTCAGATTTACAGCATCTCTTATTAGCAGTGCATAAATTGCATTATAAGGAATTATTATTGCTATATATTTATAATTTGATTTTAGGGTTATACACGTTTTCAATAATATTTCGGTGAACGTTTAACGTCTATTCGAGTACAATGACTAATAAACACGAAGGTCTTTGCCTCACTGCTGCAGTCAATATATAACAATATTCTTTGTCAGAGTTTGTCGTTTACATGCGTGTCAATAGCAATTATAACAAACGATTGTTCGGGCATAAACGAACCAAAATTTATTAAAACATTTACACGGACGGCGTCTGTTCTTTGTGTTCCGATTTAAAGACTTGATATTCAGTCGCTGGCTTAACTATATTTACACCTATTTATCTATATTAATAAAGGGCAATTTTTGTGTGCCAACAAAATATAAGTTAGTGTTATAATCACTTATGATTTTGAAAAAAAAATTATACCTAAATAAAATTAGCAAAAATGAAATTAATGTCGCATTGATATTTATTGTTTAAAAATAACACACGTGAACATAGAAAATGAAAAAGGCGGGGATTTTTCCCCTCTCTTAAATATACACCCCTTGCACAGTGATAATGTTTACCCAGTTTCGAAATAATATGCATGCGTTTATGTCAATATATTTAAGTTGTACAATTTTGATTTATTAATAATTAATTCAGATTTTAGGAAATTATTGATGATTTCCTTGATAATATAGACAGCAAGTGACGCCGACACTCGAATGTTTAAAATTTAGCACAAAAATCACATACCATTGTGATTTTTGATACGAATTGCAGAATTAAAATATTTTATTCCGTGTTTTATTTTTATAGAAACGCTATAAACTGTGGTCTTGATTAATATTGTTTTTCGATAACAGTAAATCGTCATACAATATTGATTAATACGAGATACATTTCATGTTTGTTATATTAATGTCAATGTAAAGTAATATTTGTTGCGTAATACGTACTTCGTAGTGCATTATGTTTTCCGTTGTGAACTCGTTTGGAATGTCACTTACATTCGAACGGCTGAAACCACTTATTTTTAAACACAATAATAATACTGGTGTTACTGTGAATATTCTATGGCTCCATGCCCGTAGTGTTTGATACAGGATTGCTGTTAGGGTGAAAGTAAATTGACCCCTCTTTTAGTGCTTTTGTTCGTTCAATAAGAGAAAAATTACCATGTCAAAACATTGAATTTGGGGCGCAAAAATGTGTTGACCACAGACGGATTTATGGACGCATGCATGGACTTTTTTTTATAAAACTTGAACACGGAAACAATCAAACGAACACAATGAATTTTTTTTTAATCAGTGAAGAATAATGCCAAACAGCGGATTAAAAGATCCCTAGTTTGTTGAGTGTTTAATTTTTATATTCTATTTTACCATTTAAATTATCTGTATAATATAACTCACATGATATAGAGATATTCTCACACATATTCAATAATAACCATTAGTCAAGTACGGTAAATGATATTATATTTACAAGTTTCCAACAGTTTATCAAAACAGAATGCTCAATATTGAAATAAAGGTAGGTAAATCAAAAATCGAAAAAAAAAAAAACAAACAATGGAGGCAGTGATTTTCAACTGATGACCCATGGACACGATCCAATTGATCCTTGATGTCAGAAAATTTTATTTTAAAAATTAAAGAAAATAGAAGATTACAAACATTTAAATTTGTATTACTTTTTGTTACTAAATTCGACTATTGTCAATTAATAAGTTGAAATATTCTACTTCAACATTTACTGTATTGTATATTTTATTTTAAGTCCCGTATATCGTTTAAGTATTCAACATATTATTAGGAAATAAGTTGTAAATGAGAGGTAATAGAATTAATAGTTCGTGGGCAGTGATGGTTGAAAATTTTCAAAAGTGGTCCATTCCTAGAATTGAGTTGGAAATCACTTAGTTGTAGGTTTCAAAAGTTGCACTGAATGCTAAACTACATTAAAATATGGGTCAATTGCACACATACTGTTAGGTTAATTACAATTATAGTGTCTAATTTCCACTCTGATTTCTGGAAAAAATTAAATAATTAATATGCTTTAATTAATATATTAACCACAATATTAAGTATACGATTAGACATTAGTCAAATCATATTAGATGAATATATATGTATAGTATAGTCAAACTAAAAGTTATAAATCTAGAAAATGACGTATTTAATCAGGATAAATATTGCCATTTTTCTAATAGGTAATTGAGAAATATTTTAATCGTATACATTGTGTCATTGTCTAGTAAGAACTGTTAATAGTTGAATTGGCCATTGAATTTAACCATTTTAACCATTTAAATGAAGAAATCGCTGAAAAAATTTCAGGTTACACAAAGCAAGTATGTACAGTTATTATAAGTTGTTGATCGCGCAATAGGTATAGGGCGGTTATATTCCCGACGGTCGGGTACGAGAACCAAACTTTGTACACAGTTGTCCAGGATCGTATTTTCAGTAGGTACTGCAGGCGATGAACTTTCTAATGCACCTCTCAAACGCTAGTCGTGATTAAACGGTCTCGTGCTGTGCAGTCTCGCGCCTCTATAAATTATCCAAACCAAATATAAATAATTGTATAGCCACATTAAACATTTGTTTTTTTTCGCCACTGTAACATTTAAAATAACGTAGTATTGTTATATGTATCGGTCGTTCGGTCTACATATACGCCGTGTACGGGAGGAGAACGAACCACACGCGATGCACATAGGGTGCCGGATGGGACCGAACACCGAGAAAGACTATATCACGTGTGTCGTGCGGTACACTATACGGAACGCGCGCGGCATTATTATCATCAAGCGGCCGCCACCGCGGTCACGATGCCATTAATAACGAATGTTTTTTTTTTTTTTTACTATTATTATTATTTATTATTTATTTCCCCAACCACCGGTGAGCGGTACCGCGTCCGACGCGTCTCGGAATAACACAATAACGATCATAATAATATCGCCTAATAATAACAGTAATAATAATAGTCGGTACATTATCGTCCAGTCACTGCGCGGTATGCGTTTTCCGCGATCGACGCGCGTGTGCACAGCCCCGTTGGAAGTGTTTTAATACACCCAGCTAGGTATGTCACTCTCTATCTACTGTCTATCTATATACGCGTACAATATAATAATCGAACGGTATACGATACGAATATGTGTATATATATATATATATATATATATATTGTGTGTGTGTTACGAAAAGGGAAAATCATAATGCCCATTGTCGGCGGCCAACAGAAACACTACTGCTGCACCTGGGACGTTCACACGCCGTTTAAGATCTCTCGCGCACGCGAGTGTGTGTGTGTGTGTGTAGTAAAGCACAGGTCTCGCCGCGGGTCGGATCGCCTGCCACCGCGGCGGCGGCGGACACCGGTTGTTCGTGATTCGGCTACTCTATTCAAATTCGATTCACTCACCTTCGCGCGCACACTAACACGGCAGAGCTGCTCCCACACCCCGCAGCACGTCGAACCACTATAATATAATATACTCGGCCGATGACTGTGTGTAATGTGTTATATCTATGGTAACGTGTAATATTTTCACGTGGTGTGTGTGTGTGTGTGTGTGCGTGTATGCGTGTGTGAAAAAGACATATATATATATATATATATATATATATATATATATATACATTTGTACATGACGCGTTGTACGAGTACACGGTGACGAGCGAATAGTTTTTGCGGACGACACGTTGGTAAATTGGTTACAATTTCGTACTTAAATATGATAAAACGGTTTACAATACGAGGCTATAGGTAATGGTAAAAAAACCAATCATATTTCACCAATTATAGTCACCTACTGTTATTTGACAATCGTATTAGGTTCAAATCGTCTGCCTCGTCCGCTAAGAACGGTCTTTTTCGGTTTGGATGATTATCATCAATACGCGTATTATGGTTCATTTTTTATTTATTGAATTCAAATACTAAATAGACGATGCGACAGAAGCAAGCTTTCGGGTGTTTGTATTTTATTCTTAAAATAATGATAGTCAAACGGCCAGTCGCCGTTCACAAAGCACTTCTAGGAAAATAAGGGACTTTTTTTCCAATCAAAATATTTACAAACAATACTAAGAAAATATTCTATACACATAATATATACGTACATATTATATAGTACTTGTATACGGACATTTTTGATAATATTTAAAAAGAGAATAATGTTACACTATTTTAGAGGACTTGAAAAACTTTCGAGAGGGCTAAGCCCTTAAGCCCCTATCCCGATTTCAGCATCTATACACAATTCGCATTAAATACATTTACTCTTACCTATACATTTTTAATAGAGCCAACAACTCGGCAATCGATAAAAGAAATAGAAAAGAAACCTACAACATTATACAGGTAGATGTATTATGACTTTATTGATATGTACATTACTATTATTTATTATAACATACTTATATTTGACTCGGTGATGTCGAACAAGTGGCATATTTAGGATTTTGTCATGGAATTGTACCACTTAATACGGTAACAATATATATTCATATATATATAAAAATTAAATTAAAAACCATTTAAAGTGCATTTTATATTATGATTTTTGACATTTTAAGTGCATATTTTACTAAATTTTTTTAAAATTTTAAATATCTTTCTTATACATCAATATGTACGAGTAAAACAACGTATGCATAATAATTCTACTAAATAGTAAATTCGTCCCTGCAAATATGAAGAATTTGAGAACATTGGTTTCATATTATGTACTTTTATGTAATAACTGATAAGTACGTATTTTGAGTTTTTAACTCAAACCGTTTTTATATTGTAATACATTGTATAGGTTAGGTTAGTAACTAAATATTTAAATGTTATAGACTCGACGTCAATCGCTGATCAGTACAACTCTACTGTAAGATACACGACAAATTTATAATATATTATTTAATGTTATACTATTTTATTGCAAATACCTAGTTAGGTATATATACAGTGATATAATAATATATTATTTTTCTGATTCGGAAACTATCGACGCGACTATTTTGACCAAAATTTGAACACTGTCTGTATTGGCTGGAGGCTCGTTTATAATATTATTATTATTATATTATATAATGTGTATTGTGTATAGTATAATATAATATCATCTCCAAATCAACGAGCGCGTAAACAATATACATTAACAACGGCTCGTCTACAGCAACACGACCGCAGCGGTGGTTTACGCACGAATGGCGTGTTTAATGTAGTGTATTCGATTTTGATTTTTTCTCTCTCTCTCTCTCTCTCTCTCTCTCTTTCTCTTTCTCTTTCTCCCAAAGTCTCATCCACGCTATCCTTTATTATACGATTTATTTTTGGGTGACGCAAAACAAAAAACTCGCATTGTTAACCGTAATTTTTCGACACATTTTTCGTAAAAAATATTTAAATACGTGATTTTTAACGTCAGGGGAAATATTAAGCCTATATTGTGTGCTCGGTTAAAAATATTTTTATCTTTTTTTCTCACTATATAATAATAGAGCTATTGTGTACCACCGTGAATTTGTTTAATCATTTTGCACGAACTAAAATAAGTTAACGTGATTTGGAATAGCTTACATAAACTTGTGAATTTGCAGCGATTTCACAATGCTCAATTACGCGGTATAATTTATTGCAAACGTCCCTTACATAGGGCACAATCACAGTTTACCGCAATTAAACATGGTTTCTTGAAAAATATTCTAAGCCGTAATTGGTTGAATCGTGTGGTTAGACGTCATTTTCGTCTTCATAATATGCGTACCTTACTCTATGGTCTATACGGCGCATACCGTGCAATTGATTTCAATCCTATATACACACTGAGATCCACGAGTGTTCACCTATTACTATATAGAGCATACATTTTTGAACTTCAAAGTATTACCATTTGCTGTATAATATGCATGAAAATATGCAGAAAAAAATATACACAATTAAACCGTTTATAGAATAATAATACGTTTATTAATTATAGGCACTAAATACAAATAAATGTTTTAGTGAAATTGCTTTACAAGATATTATGAACAAGTGAGTTCAATTCTATTGTTAAAAATTATATATTTGTTATTTGATATTATTAGTTGACCAATAAAAGATAGGTTCATAGTTGAAAAATTGTATTATTATAACATTTTATAATCAACTAAATTTTATTTTACAACTTTAAAATTAATAAATCATTATATAGTTTAATCTCACATCAATGCTATGAATATAAATTTTTTTAGAATGATAAAAAATACTGTCATCAGATAGAAACTATTACAATAATTAGTATAGATACATAAATACATTAATGTGATGCACAACGTACAACATATGTTTAATAGAGAATTATAAGAAATATAGGTACTAAATAATATTTATCAACTAAAACCAATTTGATTGTATTCAAAAATTGGTACATATATACTATATAGAGATATTATGTTGTAGACACATTAGTTATTATTATTAATTATCATGTATGTGTTATAGTCCATATATATATATGTATATATTAATAAAGGTCGCCATGAAACATGACTACACAAGACGTAATTATAAGTATGCGTTTTTATTTTATTTTTATTTTTTTTATTCGCCTAAATCCGTCACTGCCATCAGTGGCCTTATCCGCATTGTATTCGTGCGTCAGTAATGTAATTGTTCGCGGTAACGCCCTAGCATTTATTATTATTATTAATTATTATTGTTATTGCTCGCTGAAATAACACCTATTTCACGATATGGCGTCTACGACAAAACCAACAATAATTATTTTCTTTCCAGTCCATATTATGATATAGGATTTCGTTTCAAAATCGATTTCTCTTTTTTTGGCGTTTCCCATTTACAATATTACAACACATAGCTAAACGAAAATATAGTTGCTCATAATATAAACTATTGCCATTTATTACGGTCCTGATAACTTATAGCCCACCAACCTCTTATCCATATGCAGACGAAATACTAACTATATTTAGCCATCATCTGGTCCCGGTTACAGCGAATCTCATTAAGACCACGGACGTTCAAACAAAGGGTCGATTTGTCTACGATTACGTCATAATTTCAGACAGCGGTAGTACAATGAATGCTTTGTACACGGGGTAAGGATTCGTCCATTACTTAAGATTTAAGATGTTATACAAGAACCACTTAAATAATAATATTGTTCGGATATTCGTTTGAAATGCAAGAAAAAAAATTTTCTCTAAGACCTGTATGATATATTGTAAAATAATGTATTATTCGATTAGAATTCAACCCATGCGATTTCATTGTGCAGAACATATTATAAATAATATATAATATCTAAAATTATTAATTTTGCTTCTACCACGGAGATAAGTTTTAAGAAAATCCAACTACAGATAGAATTATAAATTAACAATCTCATATCCATGTATATTTTAACGAAGGAAGGCGCTTTTAATTAATTAAACGCAGCTTTCATGACGAGTTTGCAACACCGATTGTATTTAAATACAACTCAGTCACAATCGTCATTATTCGTTTTTATACGTTTTTTACAAAACGTGCAAAAATCGATTACTATATTACATAGGCTTAATAATGTCGTATGATATTTAAACATCATCAAAACATATTACAATACTATTTGTATTCAAGCTAATGTGAATTATGCATAACAACATACTATTATAATATAAATTATAAAATTTCCCCACAAAGCGTTACCATCATTTCAACGACACGTAGTAATATAATATACATATTATATAAATCGTATAATCGGTGCCCTCGATCGAATGCATATTGTTGTGTGTACATCACGATGTGTCGTATTCGCATACTGTACAATAATATTTGGGTGCGAATATAAAAGAGCACTTGATTAGAAAATAACTGAAAGATGTTTGCGACGTCCTTTTTTATTCCAATGCCTCCTCCGGGTTTATTTATTTATTTTTTTCATTCCTTCGTTCTCGCGGTCGAACGCTTATTGTGTTTGCAAAAATATTCAGTGCTGCGAAAAATTACATTGTGATTCGTCTTTACAGACGAAAAAAAAAGTGTTTTCATATACAATATTTTCTTTTGGCCGTCTTTTGTGAAATCCGATTTCGCATTTTACCATTTCAATGGTTTTCCCTCGAGTTGTTCGATTAAATTGATTACTGAACACTCGCCGTTATCGTTCGTCAGTGTCTGCGAAGGGTTAATAGTAATAATAATAATAATAATAATAATAATAACAGATTCGGTACAACACCAGTTCGTATATACGTACAACATACACTTATTATATATATATATATATATTATGATGTTACAGCGCTGTAGACTCATCGTTGCCGATGAGACTATATCATCCCCTTGTAGTTTTAAAAACAATGACAAAATATATTCACACGCAAAACCCTACTGGTAATACTACAACCGGTTCCCAGTGGTCCATTCGATTATCCTATTCTCCCACAAGACATTTTGAAATATTATTTTATTTCCATCGTAGTATACCTATTGGCCACTCGTTTGGGGATCGCCGCGAGACCCTCGTCGCTGCAGTTCTCAGATTACCCCAACAAGGTCCGGTCGCTAAATTACATTAGTAATCATAAATCATGATAGGTATATATATAATTATATGTAGGTACCTACGTATTTCGTGTAAACGTATTTAATCCAATGAGCGCGCATTACATCACCGTCGTCGGTCTATGTGCGTGAGCCAATTTTTATACGACGATGGAAAAACAATAATTATATCATCTGCTTGTGAATCTTTTACACAATTACATCGTTCATTTGTTGAAAAATTATATTCAGAATTTTAAATCTTATTTTTAATTATAGCTCCTTAACACACACACACACACACACATATACATATATATTAATAATTATTCAATCTAAATATTTTTAATTATAGTTCTTTCATTAATTTTGTCTTCCACAACAATTCAAGTGTTATGTAAAAGAAAGGGGAAATCAACAACCTATTCAATTTCAACCAACGTTTCGCATAGCTTAACTTCACTTCCAGATGCAAATGTTTGTACTTATTAACCCGCGCTGCCTCTTAAAACGACTTATAAATTATGTCTTATTGTAAAGACTATTGAACAAAAAGTGTCAGCGACACAATAATATTATATAAGAATGAACGACAATTCACTTTTCACCTCAACACATTGTATAAGTTACCTAGCCAAACGATCTGCATTTCTGTATTCGTAAACCATGTATTACGTGTATGAATTATGGTATTGTATAGACTTATATAGTGTAATAATATAATACATCTGCTATACATGATATCGGGAATACAAATTTCAAAAGTTGTTAAAAAGTATTAAATATAAGTTTTTATTATATTTAATACAGTACAATAATAATAGTGTATGAAAACATAAAATAACTGCTGTGAGAATAATTAAAACTAAGTCTTTAAGTGGTATCTACTAAGACGAAATGCAGTTAGACAAAAATGACAGAATAAGATTTAAGATTATTAATTTGTTTGTATAACTGTTACAGTGCGCGATTCCCAATCAAATCCACATGAATAAAAAGTGTGTTGTTCTTTGTTGTTGTGGGTTTGACGGTCTACATTTCGGAGAGTCTATACTCTATACCTATAATAATAATATTATGGTTCGAATTATCAATGTGAACTTATTCAATCGTAAGTAGGTACCCTACGCAATATTATGCGCTGCGCGGGCGTACATTATTGAAATCAAACGGCCGAAGACCAATCTTTTAGTCATTAATATGGATAAAAAAAAAAAGAGTGAAGAGAAGAAAAGAAAAAAACAAGAATTATTATTGTCATTACGCACTCGTAATATTCGTAATAAAATGCTGTAAATAGAACGGACACAAACGCGGCGCATACAGTATACAATAACACGAAATAATAATAATAATCATTATATGATTTCAATAGATAACCACTTCACGGCCGTGTGCGTGTACACATCATAGGTGTCTGCCAGCCGTACAGTGTGTGTACAGCGCAGCGTTAAAGTAGAGTTCAAAGTCGAGGTGTTTCCGATACAATGGTGCCGAACTACGACGTTAATTTGAAAATAAACGCCCGAAAAAAAAAATGCCGAGTGATTACGGCCTAAGTAGGCTTACCACACGCTATACGTATATACTAATGATGCGTATTGTTCGGTTTTTATTATTATTGTTATTATATCATTTTTTTTTCGAAATCCATCAGTTTTACGCGGCGGCGGCCCCCAAATATTATTGAGAAATTAGATTTTAATGACGCCCGAACGCCGTCGTATCGGTATTAGCTGATGGCGTATATGCTACGAACGAGAGCGCGCGCTTGTGTTTGAGTGTGTGCTCCATGTATTATTTTACAAAAATGTATCATGTACGTATGTGTATACAATGTTACGAGTATCCGAGGTATATTATTTCTGGTCGTTTGATCGCGTCACTGATTTTGAATAAAACCGTCGTTCTCGTATCAAAACTCGTTAAACTGTATTAATACTTGGGCGCGTTAGAAGTAATAAGTTAATAGTTTTTTACAAATTACAACATTTATTTTAATTACATATTCCAAAGCAGAATATAATTATGAAGCAAAGAAAAAAAATTGGAATTCGGACAAGTAGTTGATAATTAGTTTTAACTGTTTTAAGTAACTAAAGTTCAAACGAGCGGAGTAATGGATTAACATTTTCTGTGGTACCCCTGACACACTGTACTCAGCTGACTCCTCAACAAAACCAAAATACTTGCAACACCACTCGTACGAAATTCAATTTTGAAATATATATTCTGTTTTAATTAAGGAATTAAAAATATATGTTGTCAATTGTGGTTAAAAATTAAAATAATTAAAAAAAAAAGATAAAAATATAAAATGGTAAAAATATAATATTATACCTATGTAATATAATTAATTTTTTTATTTAAAAATATTATTTTTTAAAGACTTAATCTAATGTTAAAAGGTCAACTTGTAGAAAAATTTTAACGTATATATTATAATGTATATTGTCTAAAGCTGTGGCTGGGGTGAGGGGGAGCTTGCTAAAGACAGCATGTTAAATACGACGTGATCATAATAATATTTTAAATCGCTATTAATCCGTTATTAATTATTGTATTATAATTAAATAAGATAATAAAAATAGGTGACGTATTTCAAAACGTAGGTCATTTGTAAAACAATACAATATTTATAGCATTATACCTGGAACTATTAGGAGGTATCTATCATATCTATCAACATATACAAGTTTTTATTAAAATTAATTTGCTACGAATTTTAAAAGAGTTTATTTATTATTTTCTTTTTCGTATAAACACACAATGCCATCTATCTTTATTAAAATGTGTATTTAATTTAATTTATTTTAAGGTGTGACAAATGGATGAAAGATAACTTTAACAATAACAAAATATACATAATATAATAGATTCATTGTATTACAAACAAAATTGATATTATATTATATACATATTATACATTATATACTGTATAGTTATTGTTATTCTTCTATTAAAATTGATATCCTACATATTATTATTATGAAATACACTGTGGTGTAAAAAAAAACTTAATATAATAACGTAAATTAATATTAATATTATATAGGTATTGCGTTTGAAAAATAAACTTAATTCTAATTGTAAAGGTTTTAACTGTTACACATTTCATCATAATTAATTTAAAGTATAAGAGTATAGGGCCTACTTGACATATAATTTAAGTTTATTAATTTCTATTACGGTTATTATACGTAATATATATATTATACATAGGTATAGCTTATACTTTTAACTGTTTAATATCAATCTCAACTTTCTACATTCTATAAGTTTATAGATATTTTACATAATTAAAAAATACAATTAAATAATTAAAATTTAATTTAATACATGAGAATTAAACAACAATTAACAAAATTACATAAACCATTTATTTGGAAATTCAATCCCTTTGGTTTGCATGATTAAAATCAAAAAAGTTTATAAATAATAATAAACAAAATGATATATATATACATGTTATTATAAAACAATGGCGTTATATAAGCTAATGGCAAATCAATCAATAATTATCAATCAATTAGAGAACAAAGCACGATATTTTTCATACGTAAGTATGATATTTCATAACTATAAGGTATTTTTATTAAAGTTCGTTTAGTATACGAACTTTTACTTTTAGTTTATAGTTTCTAAATGTACATGGAAAAATCAATTAAAAATGTATTCTAAATAAAATCTAATTAAAAAAAAAAATTAAAGACATATTTTTACTTGCTGTTATTTTATTGGTTTTTGTGATTCCAACATTTTAAGGTTTTTAATTCTGCAAAATGGTTTACTCGAAAAAAACTGATATGAACAAAAACGTATTTTAAAATATTAAAAGTAAAATACTAAAACAAAAGATCATCCTTATTCGCTGCGCTCTAAATCTAAAATTTTGAAATATATGAAATTTAAGTGATGGCAGTAAACTATACTGTTATAATATATTTTATATAAACACCAAAATAAAATAAATTCTACTTTGTATAATATTATAATATATTATATAAATAAGGTTGTCGGAATTTATGTCTTTTTAATTAACCCCAACTTGGATTTTACCTGTTATATATATTTATATTGAATATATTATAACAGATTTGAGATAACAATGAATATTTAAAATGAAAAAAGATTTTAATAAAAATTAATTTCATAAAATACTTATATATTATAAAACGTAACATATTAATTGTATATTGTCGTTATTTTTAAGGAATTTTCATATTTAGAGTAAGTTTAATGGTGCAGATACGTAATACATAGGTACGCATATTTGCAAATTTTCGTATAATTTTTTTAATACATAAATTCCATGTCCAGTTGATAAGTAATATCTATATACGTATAGTAACTTGTACAAGCTTAACTGTTTGCGATTTACATATTTCCAAGAAGCAATATGTATCTATATAATGTATTTTTTATATAGTGTAGTATACATTAAATATTTATTATAATATTTTACAATTAGTTTTGTACTTGAGTTTTAATTTTTAACTCTTTTAATTAATCAGAATGTTTTGGATATAATTTTTTACTTTTAATCATATAAAATGGATATTATTTTAAAAAAATATTTTGGAAAATACGTTAAGCCTAAATTGAATTTGCCATTTGATTAATTTGAATTGTATAAGTTTATTTATTTGAGAAATACTCACAGTGTAAGTCGCGGCGAACAAAGGTTGTATTGCTTGCGCATTTATTACTTAACCTTGGTATTCAATTAAAATTTGCTTGGTCAATCCTTTCCATTTCTCATCCCTCTGTATTTCCTACCACGTTCTGTTCAGCCCATTAATTTAACATCCCTGTTGTAGGTTTTTAAGCAAAAGGACACAAAAAAGAAAGAAAAGCTTTTGTGCCTATACCATACAATGGCGTTCGCAGCTTATTGTTGTTTTAATTTCTCTTTTTTTCTATTATTCCCGTTTTCCATGGAAGGGATTCTTTTTACCAATTAACTTTTCTTGTTTTTTTTCTTTCAAAATTTAACAAAGCCAAAACAATTCCAATTCTCCCCCTCTGTATATATAATATATAATTCACCCGATAAGCTTTTCTGAACATTAATAAATTGTTTTTGAATTTTGTAAACTGTTTTAGGACATTTTTTTAATTAATTTATAATTTTTCATTCTATTAATACTCACACAGCATGCCATCCAAATGTATAACTATAACTTAACTAGTTTGTAAAAAAATAATGCTACCTACTACGTAATTATTTTTGTTTCACGAAAGTATATAATTATATTTGTATAAAATATATTATTATGTAATAGCCTTTTCTTTAATCTTTAATATCAAAAGTTAGGGATATTAAGTCTTGATTTATGTGACTTTAGTTTATAATAAATAATGATATGTTAAATAACGCTTATAATCTATCAAATTAATTTAACTATATGCGTATATTATAAAATCTCAAACCCACTCTTGCGTATATATAAATGTCACAAGCAAAGTAGGTTTATAATAAACGTACACCATATTTTATTTACGAGTGTGTATGTGTGTGTGTGTGTGCCGGAAATGTCCGTTACCACTTCAATCATTATTATCATTATCATTATTATTCGAGTTTCGATTTGTCAGTCGCGATTTGTGCATATATACGAACTACGCCATCGCGTACGGTCCAGTGATATAATTTCCGGTACAATCAGTTACGTGTCTAACACCGGCGGCTGAGAGTAAACACCATGAATAATATAATAATGTCTTATGGTTATGACATATATAAAATACTGACACGTTGAACTGAATAGACAAATAGTAATAATTATTATCATAGATACCGTTTACCGTTTGGTAACAACAATCCGCGAGAGCGAACAAACACGATGAACCGAATAATAATAAATTAATTGTTAAATTGTTTTAGTTGACAAGAGTTTCAGATGCAGAAATTAAAAACTATAGGCATATCAATTATAAGCTAGGTGCACAGTATATTGTATATCATTCTAATTCATATAATAAACAATATTGACCTATAATGAACTATAATTAGTTAAATAATTAAAAAGATACATACTGGATAACATATTTATTATTGATATTTTTATAATATTTAATAAAATATCATATTTCTTTAATGGTGTACACAATGTGTAATATATATAATATACAGTTTATTATGTATTAAAGTTATATCATGAAATAATAAAAGTTTACTACATAACTAAATATTGAAGAAGTGACATTTTACTTCACTTTAAAATCCTCCAAAATAAATAACAATAAAAATAACGAAAGAAAAATATTAAAAATTATTATAATATTTTATATATATTTTTTAAATTTATATTTTAGTACAGAAAAGCATCTCGACTAATGAAGTAACCGTATGTGAAATTCTCCGTAGCTCCCTTTTAACACAATCCTGCAGGGTGTGTACGTGATGATGGTTATTTCAGACAACCGAAAGTGTTCAGCGTAATTATGACACACTCAAACATAATATCATAAACTGTATATTATAGTCATATGTCGTCTTTAATAAGACGGGCATGGCAGACGGCGTGAATGAATCTGTTTTCCCAGTCGGAAGAGGGCTCAAAATCAGTGTAACGCAACGGATTTAATATTAATAAGTGTAAACAGTGATTTTTGGGGCTACGGGGATTTAACTCCGAGACAATAGAGGTAGGCATAAAAGCTGCAGTGACAATCGTGGGGATTGGAGAATCGTTTCGAGAGAATTAATTCGGGTGCTTTATCATAGAAACCGTGTTTTAATAGTACTACAAATAAACTAACTTTATACAACGTACTTTTTTAGAAAATTTTTTTTATCTTCTCGAACGTTACCCAAGCACCCGGAAGTATATACATTATTAAGCTATCGAGTTCAGACAAATTCTATATTTGCGTTTGTTGTTCAATTTTGTACAATAAAAAATACAATTAGTTTCTAACAAAAATTTAATTTTTTTCAGATGTTCTGTATCTTATTATTACGTGTATTCAAACAATTAAACAAAAATAAAATTTAAAAAAAATTCAAAAGTATATAAAATGTCAGATATTCTTTAATCGTAGCTATAAATATGATATTTTTTTTTTTTTTAGGTATAATCACCAATGAACCTGTAATCCATGTTTATTACACACAATTGGAGAAAAAAATGAAATAACCCAAGTTTTATTAATTATGTTTTCATATATTATATACAATATAGGATATGCTATATAATATATATTTTGTATAATTCCACGTTTTATACAGTTGCTTTTCTTTTTGGGATTACTAATTTAATCTTTCAAAACATCGTTTAATTTTCATCGGACTTCAATAATCTGTATGATGCTATTTATAATTATTTTATTATTGCCAGTTTTCAGTTATCAGTTGTCACTCAAAATTATAAGCGATCAATTTTTAAAATCTAATTTAACCACTTTATTTGTATTCATAACCTTTTATTTGCAATATTTTTGGTAAACTCCCTCGTTTTACAACCTTATTGCTACAATTATGTAGTACATTTCCAATATTATGAATATCACAAGTGATCGAGTTCATAAGTTGATATTTGAAGTTCTAATAAACAATGTAATAGCTATAATAATAAGTCAGGTGATTAATATAAAAAAAAATTAAAAAAAAAATTATTTTACACTTTAGAAATTATATTAATTGAATTACTCGTTGTTTAAATGTGGCCCAACCTTACTAGTAGCCATATTTTCCCCTCGACAAACAATGAAGTATGAACACATAAAGTTTCATCTGTTCATTGTTGTGTAGAAAATAATTTGTTAATATAATTTTGTAGTTCAATAATGTTGCACAAAGTGCATTTAGTTATAGAAATACGTAATTATATACAATAAAATATTCTTTACATAACATGTTTTCTCATGTGCACATCAATACTTTTATGTACGATAGCATATTTTACAATAGTGTTGATGCTGTATAATATGTAATATGTAGTTCCCGTGATATATATATTACTTTGATTTTACTTACTAAATTGTTAGCATCGCGTGTAATGGATAATGACATAAAAGATCGATCGTTCTTTACACATATTGACGTATTACATACTTTTCATTTTACTTATCATACATTCTAGCATTTTGGCAGTTTTGTTACCTTTTCATTTCGACAAGTACTTAAGATAGTTATTGCTTTATAGAACTGTATTACACTATTACAATAAAATAATACATTGAATAATTATAAGTAATTATTTAATTGATTTTACTAAGGAATATTACAGTTATATAATAAATAAATATACACTATATTATATGTACAAAAATAAGTAAAATCATTTTAAAGTTGCTAATATTCATAAAAATAATTTGGTTATTTTACCATGATATATGATATATATATTTCACATATTTTATAAATACATAGTAGCAGCTTACGAATTTTGTATAGTATTGTAATATTACTTCATAATATTATATAATCATTCTTTCTTGTGTACCTATCAGATCTTATGATTTATCTTAAATATAATAAATAATGGATCATTTACCGATCGCTGTCGAATCCGATATCCCTGAAATGAGTATACCAATTACCTATACAATTAATGAAAATGGTCGACTTTCTTTATCTTGTGCTTGTCATATGTATTAGTATAAAGCAAAGCGTATTTTATGTCTCTGTGTGGTTACCTATCGGTAATAAATGTATCGTTTTATATCTTGCCGTCTGGACGATGGATGACTTTATAACTGGAAGTGGCTAATAAAAAGATAAGTGGTAGTCTTCGGAAACGCAAATCCCTTGGAAAATGTCACCTTCTATCCTTTGATCAATAAAAAAGCATCATACTTTTCCCAGTGCTAGTACATTGTACACGAGTGTATACCACTACCGTGTGCGAGAGCACTAATCTAACTTGAGAGTTACAGAGTTTAATGCGTTTACGTTAATACGTATCACCGACAAAGCTTGCAAATTATCCGGTCATGAGTGAAATGAATGACTTTATTACGACCGATTTTATAATGACTATATTAAAAAAACTATTTTACATACGCTTACGAGCTGAACCTTACCCTTTTTAAAAACACTTATTTTTTTTAACGTTGTTTAGATTTTTTCTATAGTTAGAAATGTGAACATTTTATTAATTTTGATAAATAAATACCTCAAAAACATTCAGTTCTTATAATGTAGACAATGTAAATCTGATTGCACAATTATCGTATCTCGGAATAAAATGTTTAAAAACTCATAAAATATTTCTTTTCTTTTTATTATTATTCTAACTTTGCCGACAAGAGGATATCCTCAATGATAAATTGAGCCATTCTATTGTAGATATATTGTATTTATTAATGTTTTATCTGGTTGTCTAATAAGTTACTATTATTAAATACTAAGAATAATTTAAAACCACGATATACGAGATAATAATGTATTATATTTGTTATTCAAAACAAAAATGTTCAAATATTGAATTGAATTACTATATATACACAATAATATTATATACTTCTTAAACACCTTAATTCTGATTGAAAATATACGCCATTCGCCTGCAGGTGAAAATATGTAAGAAAGTAAAAGTCCAAATTTTTGAAAAAATAAAACCGGATTGCTCGGGTTTATTACATACTCGTAAGTCGTATAGCCCACAAATATCATACAATACTATAAAGGTATAATATCCTTATGATATACGAATTCTACACTTCAGTGTGCCCAAAACATTAGAAATAATAATAATAATAATAATATTATGTTCGCGCTATTGTGACAGTGCTAGTGTATTTATATAGGTAAATACCGGATTACGGTTCGTCTAAACTAGCCTATAATCTTAATTTGACTCCATTGTGTTGTATGTCAACACAACTAAACACCAAGGTGTATGAATAATGACGATTTCCATATTGTGCGCCTGGTAATTAAGGTCTATTTTTTTTTCTTGTCATTACTACGACTTTTGTTATACGTGTATTTTGTTTGTGTGGCGTTTGTTTAGAAGCGCATCTGCAGTATTTGTTTTGTTTTGTATTGTTTTGTATTGTTTTCATTTTTTTTTTTTTTTTACCTCCGCTTAATATTTTTGCTGTTTCCCAAAAGGTGATATGGGAATTATCATATACGAGGTATTCATGTCCACGGAAGAACAGTTGTCAATTTTGATCTTTTTCACACGATCAATGTATCTACCTAAGTAGATTACAAAAAATATAATACAAGTGAGTCAAATTTTAATGATCGAATATCGAGTACAAAATATAAATATCTACCTATGTATTGTTTTAACACTATAATTTTTAATATTTACTACTTTGCTTTATAGATGTATAGATTCTACGATAAAATATATCACACTAGCTCATAACATTTTTTTTTAGAAACTAAAAAATATAATAAATAATCCAGAATATCCTGGAAAATAAGGCTATAAAACGAAAAATGGTGTGGTGACTTAATAAATGCTATTCATACTTCGTATAATTGCTTTTCAAACTGAAAAAAAAATACTAAATAATTATAATTTACTTAAAAGTTAAATAAATCCTACTAATAAGTTTTGACAACTTTTTCTACTTAAAATGCAAATTCTTATTCTTCTTTTTTTTCACATTATCAAAATATGTTCTTTGTATTTTTTTATAATTGATGCTATAAATTATAAAATGTATATAAATGATTGTGTATTATATTATATGATTTATTATTAACTTTAAAAAAAATTTTAATGATGATAATATTTAATTATTTACTAATTATTGGATAATAATCGACAATAGTAGAAGTAGTAGCAGTAGTAGTAGTATAGTATCAGTAATAACAGTAGTAGTTAGTAATTTAAAATTAATTTTAATGTTGACACTATGCACTTTATGACATATATATTATAATATATGTTCACCTTTTTCAAACAAGCCGATTGTGGAGAAATGATATATTGTTGAGGATAAAAGCCGATGATATAAGAATATTATTATTTATTCTACGATAATAAATTACAAATTTTTTTTGAGTAATGTTAACTATATGTATCTAATTAAATTAATAAATAAAAGTAGTTTTTAAATTGTATATATACTATTATACTAGTGTATTATATATTATTTATAAAATAAGATTTTATTTTCAAATAGGTAATATAATGGTTATAATAATAATATACGATTATAGTAGAAGTTGTCGATTGAAAATCGAAAGTTGCGATATATATAATAGATAATTCTACTTATTATAATATATGTTCTATTTTAACTAATAATATTAAATAAATAATGAGTATATAAATATTACAATATTATAAAAAAAATATATACTTTGTATATTAATTGTTCCTATAAACAGTATAAACATATACACTTATAAGATATTGTCTGTATTGATTATATAACAATGCATTATAAAGTTTTTAATTTAAAATATATGTTTTGTATAATTATTAATCAGATATCTGCTGCTAACTTGTATTCTAAATTTATTTTACACTTTTCAATTTGTATATTTTAATTTCACTTATAAAGTGAATAGTGAATAGTGAACTAAATATAAAAAGTGCCTTTCAATATACTGATTTTTTAAATGGTTGGCTGAAAATAAATATATTGACTTTATAAAAAAATATATGTATTTATTCGTAAACTATAGATCATATAATACATAATAGCATTTCGATAGATTCATAAAGCCCACAACGCAAAACCCAAACCCAGGAACATTGAGCTTATATAGAAACAATTTTGTGATCTACCATGTTCATATTAATATTATTTACTATTGCTCAGCAATGATGTATAACATAGAGATTGTATCAATGAGAATAATAGAAAATAGCGTTAACGCCAAGGCGATCAATATTGAATTTGTTATTCGCTAAAAAACGATATAATATATGCCTACTATACATCTATTTATAGGGGAGACCAAATTCGTGTGCAACCTATACTATTAGCTTATAATATTATTTACCCTCCCCCCTTTCAAAGGAAAACCAGAGTCAATGACCACGGTAACAAAAAAAATCTCTCGTAACAGTGAACCTCACAACTTGGGTATAATATTATAATATAATAACAAATTAATAACATATAATTATAATGCTATAGTTTAAAAAGTACGGTTTTCCACATTGTGCGCGACGCAATCGCTCTGTACATACGGCTGCGGCGCGTGTCCGTTAACCACACCTATCCGCACGTTTTTTGCGTTTTTATTGGCCGCCGTCTGCCCGCGGGCCTTGGCGGGGGGTGGGAATACGCGTATACACTGTACATATAGTACGTAGTAGTACGGCGGCAGCGGCCGCTCCTCCGCCTCTTCAAACTCCTTCGCCGACGCCACCATCACCCACCGCCGCAAAAAAACACTTTTACGATAATATTATATCATTATGTGTGTGTGTGTGTGTGTGTGTGTGTGTGTGTGTGTTCTTTCCCCTCGCTGCCACAGCATCCATCGACCGTTATTCCGCTCCCCGGCCGTCATAAGTCGACTTCTCGCATCCACGACAGTGACTACATAGGTACTGTATAACTACAACAATGATATTGCTGCTACTATATTTGCTACTGTATAGTGTATAATCAAAGGTGGGCAACTAATGAAAAAATTCATCTTGAGTTAGTTAAGTAATAAATGAATTGTTAACCAAGTTGTAGACAGTAAACTTAAAGACATTAGAGTTATAAATTTATAATATAAGGAAAAACATCAACTTGATTTAGTATTAAAAGGAGATGATTATTTTTTTTATTTCCATTTGGATGATACGTATAATAGGTGCATAGTAATTACTTTAAAACTTTAATTTTTTTTTAAATATTGACTAAATATTTCATTTAACTGTGACTTAAAATAACTGCGTAAAGCATGATTAAAAAAAAATAAACAAAAACACTTATCAATAATTAGTTTTGACTGCAGTTATAGATAATAATAATAATTAATAATATAATTAATATATTAATATATATATTTCATTAATATTTAGTATATGATTTTGATGTAAAGTATTGTTTTTAAATTAACCGTACAAACCTAAGTCATTATGCTTATTGCGATGAATATTTCAAACTAATCAATAGTCATTAATAAATTGATTAGAAAATTAACCAACTAGTTCAGTTAAAAAGTTTTAAAAAATGTAGATTGGTACTTTTTAACTATATACAGTTAATTTCCACGTTTGGCTGTAAATACTTCTGCTATACTATATAAAAATACACTATACAGTTACTATTTACGAGCCACCTCTCACACCCCCACACCCGTCCCATTCACAGCACCGCCATTGTTTTCGGGCCTCGCCAGCGATCTCATTAAACCGGAGCCGCCATCCTCCCACCCGCCCTACCAGACGCGAGCACAAGCGGTTGCTTTGCCCGATCGTAACGGACACCGTAGTCATCGAAACAATAGTGTTGTATAGATAAATACATTACAATATTATTATTATAAGCTCACAAATTATAGCTATAAAATGTGGACATTAACTGTAGTCAAAAAGTTTATTTTTTGTAAACTTTTTAACTGATTGTTAACTTTATAATTAACTATTAAGAGCTCAACTCGGTTAATTGACTGTTGAATTAACTTTTCTTTCCCCGTTGATTTAAAAATATTCCATCAAGTTAATGTTAGAAATTGTTTTTTGAAATTTTTGTTTTAATGCGTACATATTCGTACAGTATGATTACAATATCCGCGGTTTTATACGGAAATAATCCAATGACTAATACTGTAATAATAGTAATAATATTATAATTTCCGTTGTTTTTTGATAAAATTATATTAGATATGAATAAACACAAATCCTTCGGAACCACCTGATCACATGCTTGTTAAATTAGCAAGTTAATTAGTACTAAACTAAATGCATTAATATTTTTCATTCCATATTATATCAAGACTTAGCGAGTTTAATCTTTTGTTTGTGAAATATTAATATTCTAATTTAATGATATTGTGTATTCACTTTAACTCATCTCATGTTATTTATTCATTGATTTGCCGACCTTGCAACATAAGCTAACATTATATAAGTATAAGATAATAAATTAATAACTTTTAAATTACAATTTATTCTATTAATTATATAAAAAAAAAAAAAAAATACCATGCATGTAAAGTTAATTATGTAGGTATTATTATTTTTTCTAGAGATTTCAAAACAAATACTGAACAATCAATACAAACCCTTTAGACTTTAAAACCGTAATTGCCACGAGTTTCATAACGTATTTAACGTTTATACCTATGTATGCTATATTTTTTCCTATGAGGTAAATTTTAGAATTATGGGTCGATAAAACATTATATTATGTTTATTTAATTTACGACAGTACTCTTTGTCCACCCAGGACGTTATTATTTTAAATAAAAAATAAAATAAGACCGTGTGATCGCCGAGGCTATGATTTGAATGTTAAAAATATTTATGGTCTAAGATTTATCAAAATTGGTTACTATTGTACTATAGTTATAACAACACTACTATTCTTTTAATACTTTTTCCAATGTTTTGTGTAGGTAAACATTATTATATGTTTTTAATCAACAGATTTTATTTAGTGCATTCAGGTCACTGCTGCAGCAGCCCAAATTATGATATATATATTCCTCACACTTACTCGCAGTATATCATAAATAGCAGCTATATATTATTATACAATATAGTTTTTAATTTATTGTGTATATAGGTATACATCACGGTCCACGGCACAATAATAACGGCTGGAAAACTTTACTTTGGGCGGCTTTGTATATTATATGTAAATCAACTGGGGTTGGATGTAAATCCTTTCGCAAAATCGCTGTATTGTACCACAAAATGATCTCGTTTATTTAACGATTGCATAATATACTAAAGTAGATTGCAATAGAATCAAAAGTCTATTATAACTATGTATACCAGATCTCGATTGTTCTTTAAATATTCGATTAAAGAATGTATTGCGCTCCCACGATTGGACTGATTATTTTAAACTCTCAGCATGTATTTAGATGTAATTAACGTTTGGTGACTTCTAATTATAACAGAATGATTGGTAGACATCAAGAAGTTTCTTTTTAAATCGTTTGTATCTATTATACTGTTTATAGGTATCCTTTATTATATGTGTTTTTTTAAGTTGCCACTGATCGAGGAAGAAAATTAGTTAAAAATGTTTGACTCAATACCGCTCTCGCATAGATATATAGTAAATCGAACACGAACTGTATATTATTATGCCTCTTATTTTAAATACATTAAACATAATATACCTATTAAAAAATTATACAGCAACAATAACATACGAGTATATGTGTCGAATATTATTATATTCATTGACAAACCATATATTTTATGTTTCTAAAATGCTTTATATACTTTTGTTTCATAGCAATAATACTGCATATCTGCAGCACAGTATTTATCAAAGATAAGATAAATTTTTTATAAACAAACATTGATGGCTATCGGTAGCACTTACCTACTACTATACCGATTCCCGTAAGGAGACTAGCTGTAGGAATAATAAAAAATGAAACACTTATATAATAAATATAGATACAACAATATTGTAAATTGGATTCAATTACATACACTTTTTGGTATACTTATAATAGGGATCGGATGTTTTAGGAGTTGAATGATTTTCTATAATATACTCTAAATGCATAAGTTCATAGCAAACCAAGCTACAAATCTAAACTACATGACGGTAAGTTTAAAAATCGAAAATTTAAAATGAATATTTTATACATTTTAAGGAAAAGGTACATATTTTATAAGAAAAATTGATTTTTTCTCTTAATTTATAAGTATTTTAAATAATATTGAATACTAAATATATATATCTTGTTTGTTTTTGCTCTTATTTCTCCAAAACTTATTTATTAATATTAAATTATATTATAATATTATAATAATAATACTAAATACTATAATAACTCATTATATTTAATAGGGCAGTATAGACATTATTAGACAAGTTTAATAGTTTTCCTGTGCAATATTCTTACACATGCATCATCATACGATATATTTTACGAATTGCATGTGAATACATGGTTGAAATTAAGATTGGTTAAAACATTATTAAAAATTACAAATATATTATAATATAGGTAACGTAATCTATGTTGGCACAAGAAATTGTTATGCAGCTATATTATATCATAAATTATTACTAATCAAATGCATAATAGAATAAAAAAATATTATTTGTAATCAGACAAAGTTAAAAATAAACGGACGCGGCAATTTTAAATGTTCACCCAGAGAAATACATGATAAATTGCACTATGTGGTACACTGTTTAGCTAATCCATCATGCTTATAT
This sequence comes from Rhopalosiphum nymphaeae, assembly GCA_036289425.1. Lineage (NCBI taxonomy): Eukaryota > Metazoa > Arthropoda > Insecta > Hemiptera > Aphididae > Rhopalosiphum > Rhopalosiphum nymphaeae. Next base: position 1,936,100 of record JAZAQC010000015.1, read on the forward strand.
ATTTTATATACCGTACGATTCTTCTTATCCAACATTTCGAAGTCATTCAATCACAATAACTTTTTAATTTTTTATTTTGTGATATTAATGTTTTAATAAATTGTTGTGTAGTATTCTTGCACGCTTTACTGAACAACGAATAATGCATAAAACAAACGAAGCATTCATCAAAGGATATTGTATACACACACACACGTTAAGCATGTATTACACATAATATATAATACGTATGTGAGGAAGTTTTCAATCCATTTTCATCACCATTCACCGGCATATTACACGAGAGTTTTTTTTTAAATTTTATTTTTAACAGAAAAAAGACGTGCATTTCAATTGAGTGAATGCTGAGTGTAGTGTTTTGGAATAGTATATGTATTTTTCTGAATACAATTAAAAATTGTTTTGATATTTTAAACACATACAACAGTGTACAATTTATTATATTATTAACAATCTATATAGTTTACTATAGTATAATACTTATTGTCCAATGCGTTTAAATACAATTCTAGTGTTTTAATTGTTGGTTTTAATTTTAGCAACGTAATATATATTAATAGTAGTTATAAATATATAAATAATGCTAAAAACATATTAAGCAATCTTAGCAATCAAACATGTTTAGTTTCATATTTACATTTTATCAAATTTTTAAATATTTTTGTAGTATAATTTATTTATCGCTTTTATCTATTTAATGAAATATATAATAGATTTATTGGAAAATAAATAAATCGTGTTATAACAGAATTACATACATGGCGGAGTACATATATATAGATAGAACGATTTTTTTTTTAACTTAAACAACATATTCAACATATTTTCACATAAAATAATATTTTATCCAAAATATGTATTTTTATATTTTTAATCATTATATCATATTTCTTTTATTTTTATTAACATAGATTTTTCTAATTTCTTATTCAGAAGAAAAATATTTTTTTGGAATGATTTTCTGTATAGAAACTGAGCTTCAAACGAATGGTTAATGAGCTTGTAGTATTTATAAAGTTTATACGATCGGAGACCGAAGAGGCATAGAATTTCTTCGCAGTGTTAGTCTACTACTACTCCGTTCGTATAAACTTAAACAAGTTAATAAGAATAACTGTCTTCTGTATTAGTATCATAGCCTATTAGGTGATACGAGTCTGACTTTGAAGTATTGCCCTACCTATTGTTTTACCTTCACTAAAACGCTTGCCAATTTCGTCTCAAGCATTTTTACACGTTTATACAAAACTAATTGGTTATCGCGTACCTGCCGTATTGTCTGTTATTAATCATAAATACATTACGCGATAAAAACGGTCGGTTTCAAACGTATAAAATATTAAAATCACGTTTACCAGACAATAATAATATTCAATACCTATACATTATAATATGATATTGTTATTGATTGTACAAAGCCTTGCGGGCGTATAATGGGTGTGATATGTTATTACATTGTTGTAAATTTTTAATCATTAGGGATAAAAATACAACCATTATTTGTCGGCTACGACGAGTCCGCGCTGCACCTATACCTACTCAATATACACAATAATACACACGGTAGAACCACACCGATACACATCGCGCGCGCGGCATGTGTTTCATATTCCTGTTAATAATAGTAATAATAATAAATGTCATTATCTTTATTTTTTCTTCTTTTCGACCGACCGGTGGCTGCTCGTAGTGTAATAATGTTCCATATGACCATACGCATTTTACACACGAGTATATAATAATAATAATAATAATAATAATAATAATAATATGATACAGGTACGCGCGCTTCGTATATTATACAGTATTATATTATATATTAACAGGTGTAGAAAAGATCGGTGCGGGCGAACGCACACCACACGCACACACACAAACCTATTTTACGTACGTTTACACGGTATGCCACTCGCATATGTGTTTGTGTGTGTGTGTGTGTGTGTGTGTAACTTAATGGCCTCAGTACACTAGTAATACAGTAGACGTGTGATTGTGTGCGTGTATAGGCCTATATTATACATATTATTATTGTATTGTGTGTGTTATTATAATATTGTGTATGTATGGGTATTGGGTACGCGATAATATGGTAAGAAGAACAGCCTCCGATCGTGTACGTGTATAAGATGTAAATATGTGTGCCAGACAAGTCGGCTCCGGGAATATTATTATTATTATTATTATTATGAAGAGCGCAGCGGGTAATCAGCGGCGGTGGCTGCCGTTCGCTGGCACCCCGCTGGCGTTCACCTCCGCTGCCGCCTGTCAAATCCAATGTCCGGCACACACACATACACATACACACGCACACCCTCTCGGTCTATAACCCCTTCGTCGTCCGCCCGCCCCGGCACTCGTTAAAAACCTTTTATACATATTACTGTGCGTGTCAATGTTTGGCATTGAGAAAGATTTATATTATATATATATATATATATATATACACGAATATATGTATGTATATTACTGTACACACACACACACACACATACACACACATAGACACATAGACTTATACATGTATAATACGCCTGCGTGTAGCGCATATATAGTCAGTCGGTTTTCTTTTATTTTTTTTTCCGGTACACACGGTAAGTATAATATATATATACAATATTTTACACGCTTAGTGTAAACGCGTACCCGGTAATGTGTTGGATTATATTATTATTATCATCTCGATTATATTATTGTATTACGAGCGTTGTCTTTATACGACTGCGATAAATAAACTAGATACCATGATGGTTATTATCCATAGCGGGTGGTGGTGCAGTATAATATTTATTATGTTGCATAGCAGCATAGGTCACTGTTGGATCATACCGAGGGCGGTATTAATTGGGCTGAGGCAGTCCAAGTACCCGAAGTCTTAAAATCCCGTTTTGTGAACGTTCGTGAATGCCGTTTGTATATTATATCTATATTCATTTATTATAACACGAAACCAATTCATTGGGAGAATACACCATTTACTATATTAATTTAAAATTAATGATAATATATACAGATAATAATAAAAACATAGCGATAGTCATAAAGTAAAAATAACATTCACCGTAAATCAGTACAAGATTCATTATCATAATCTACCCGTACAACAGTCACTACGGCATAGAGGAGCCCTTAAATATAGCTTTCTGAACTACTGCGGGAGTTACTACCGCGTATTGGGCGTACGAGATATCATCAGCACCCATAACGACCATGTCCACATCGCACACATTTGCTCGTACCATAGTAAAACCTGTAGTCAGATATAGCTTCCTGAGTTACTGCGGGAGTTACCGCGGATGTCCAAGACGCCCAATTCGACGCAACACATTTATAGTCAACGTCGAGGACTGGAAGTCCATCCTGTCTTACTTATTTACGCAGACCCGATATTTACAAGAAATGGATAGTCCCAATTCCCCGTATCCGTAAATAATTACGCGATAGGTATAAATATTTATTATTGTATTCGTTATAATCGGAAACGTGACGATTATCCTTTGCTGAATACAGCTATACTTGATTACATTATAATTGCATAGGATCTAGGGTTCGGGGGACCTTTAACATTTCCTCGGCGTCCGCGAGACTGGTTAACCATCCGACGCTTTTTTCAATATCGAAGATTTCTATGCTAATCCAAATTTAAATTGCATCGACGCGGGATGTTAAAGTAATTATTTCGCTGCGTAATTGTTCCGCTACATTGCGGGAATGGCCTGTTTCCGATTACAACGAATACAATAACAAATATTAATGTCGATTACGTAATCGTTCATGGATACGGGGAATGGGGACTACACATTTCTTATAAATATCGGGTCTGTGTGCATAAGTAAGGCAGGATGGACTTCCGGTCCTCGACGTTGACTATAAATGTGTTATGTCGAATTGGGCGTCTTGGACATCCGCGGTAACTCCCACAGTAACTCAGAAACCTATATCTGAATACAGGTTCCACTATGGTACGAGCAGATGTGTACGATGTGGACATGGTCGTTATGAGTGCTGATAATGTACAGGAAATTTGTACCGTATCGCCGTGCATTCATTCGAACGCCCTCAAAGATCCAATCAATTGGCCAATCTCGACTGCTGATAAACACATTTGAAATATATCGATACTGCCCGGCCCAAGGTATGACATGCAAGTATGTAACTGATCTGCCAACGAGTCAATGGTTTCCGACAATTCGCGTTCATCCTCCCCAAAAGGTTCTGCAGTCCTCCTTCAAGTCCGGATTGTCCACCGAAAATTGATCTCCGGCAAATGTTGTCAACCATTACTTCTTATTCGTCAGAATTGACCATTTCTACGTACTCACTACGATGTCGATAAAAACCGAATAGCACTTCCAAAGGTAGTGCATTGCCGTTTAATTTTTGTAATCTACAAATGTTCGTTTCTATTTCATAGTGAACTTCAAATTGTCCGTGAACATTGAATTGTTGAATAAATTGTCTGAATAATCCGATTCCATCCTCGAACGTTTCGTTGTTGGTCCCTCCGTAGAATTCATGTTTTGACATTAGGTATGCACTTCGTGTTCAATATGTTGGCTCATTTTCGCGAATGTTTAGCAGTACGCATAACGATCCCTTTATAAACTAAAAAAAAATCATAAAAACTTTGAGTCTAGTACCACTTGTCCATTTACCATACGCGTACTACAGATAAAATACCTGTAAGTATATACTCGAAAATAATATCTAAAAAACACTTATGATAACAAATTAACAAGTGCCACTTGAATACATTTATAAATAATTCTGTCAAGGTCGCTCGTAGCTGCTCTGTCTGGATGCTAGTTCAATATTAAATATTTCTTTATTTCCCGTATAGTCAATTTCACAACAGTTATCAGAATTCACGACTTTCACTTGTATATTTAGTAACTAATCGAACTTAGGCTCAACTAGCTCAAATATATTTATTTTTTTTTAGGGGAAGGGGAACTGAAGATTTGGGATTTTTCATAAATAATAACCATACCAGGGGTATTCGCTCTTGAGATTTTTTACCACTTAAAGTCCTAATTTAAACTGCTTAAAATATGTTAAAATAAGTCAAATAAATCATTACTGCTTCTAAGACTAATTGTTAACACGTGTCAATTTCTATAAAATAAGTTATCATAATATAGATAAAGATTATAAAGATTATAATTAAATTAATTACTTATGAAGTAAAATATGTAAGAAAACTGATATCATGTTTTTAAAATTATTTGCTCTCTTCATGATTTATTTTGAATAAATTTTCGATTGAAATTATTAATTTCACACTGTCTTTAGAAAACTGGTTTGTCATATTCCTAATAACATTATCAATCACACGATAATTGTCATTTTTACATCAATATTCTTTAGAAGATAAGTTTATATATTATATCATTATTTATATATTCGGCGTCAGTTAATAAAATTTCATGAAAATGTTTTAATGCGTAAGGTTCAGTTGTTTTTTTTTCAGATTCTATAAAAATTAAATTTTATGATAATGATATAACATTAAATTATTATTCTCGATAAAAATACTATCTTGTTCATAAGACGGAACTTTTAATTAAATATTATTTTCGTTTGCAAGTATAAGTATATTTTTCCATAGTTAATAAAATTCTTAAAAAAAAACTCAATATAAATTAAGGAGAGAGGACTTTAAAACATTTTGAGGAGACTTAATCCCCCAAGCCCGTCTCTCTATTTGCTGCGCCCTATTTGCTATCGACACTTACTATATCTCGGTATGTCAACGGGTGGTTGTCAAATATATTTCTAGTTTCTGGCATAATTCTTTTATCAAACGTGTTTGTATATTATTTCTTCAAAGTCACAGATCTTTTATTTGGTACTTGGTAAACTTTTGCCCTAATATATTTGAAGTCTTTTAAGATGATCCTAGTAATCCTAGTATCCTACTATAATAGCACAGAAACAACATAATTCGTCTTGATTTTTTATGTGTGATATACGTCTTTTGTTCTTGGTTAAAAGGTCTAAGTATTCCTAAGATGGCTTATGTTTACCATCTTTAGGCATTATAATTACTTTAAAACTGAATTCCGTTTCGTTTATATTCATAAATTGATCCGACGTTAATACACTAATAGTTTTGTTTAAAATTTTCTGCCCCGACACGTTAGATGTACTTCCTGTAAATATTGGTGAAAAAAATGTTGATTATCGGTGTGCGTATGAATAATGCCATTATTAGTGAAATTTGTAATTTTTTTTAACATTTGAAATTCTATTTTCTAATCTGTTCTCTAATAGCGTATTTAAATTAATTACATCTAAGTCCTCCGATACAGGTTTTAATGTGATATTATATTTTTTTACAAATCTATTTTTCTTATTATTCATTTTCAAGAAGTTAGATTGATATTTCAGCTGAATTTATACTGTTTATATTTTTTACGCGTTTTTGTTTATATGAGTTTTTTGATATTTAATTTTTAAATTCAATATTTTTAAAATTATTTATTTATAAGTACATTTTTTAATGATGTCATTACGATATTTTTAAAAGATAGTATGTTTATTAGTTGTTGGAAACAATATCATTTAATTGTTCAAAGAAATATGAAATATTTTTCAAATATATTTTATAATCAGGACGACATATTAAATTGAGTGATATATTATGTATTATGCCCCTTATATACACTTAAATTAATTTTTGAGTTTCGTAAATGATATTCCTGGGCGTTTAAGTCTCCAAAACAAGTGTAATGAAGTATATGATTTAGTCAGTTTGTTCAAAGCAGTGTGATAAGACTGTACTTATATAACTAATTAAACGAAAAATTTTATTTTAGTTTCTAAACAAATTGCAAACACTTTTTTGTCTATTCTTATAATGCCCATGAATTCTGCTAACAAAAAATTACTTTTCTTTCTATAAATTAAAGCATACGGGATTTTAACTTATAAATCATAACGTTGCTGCTTTAATATATTAAGTATTTAATGTTGGGCAACATAAATTAAGGAAATTATTAGAGATCAACAAAATTTGTGTCATGTAAATCTAAGCTTATACAAATTCATATCATTAAACAGATAACTGAAAAATCATAAGAGTTTAACAAAGGACTACATTTACCATTCGTATAATTTGCATGACATCGTATGTTTTTATTACACATATGTTTTCAGTGAAAAGCGAAAGACTATGGATTATAATATAAATAATTGAGATTGGAATAACCAAGAAATACTATAGGAATGATTTAAATGATACAATATCGTACATGAGTTAAAATTCAAGGTTAAGTACGTAGGGGAGCAGTCAAAAGACTTCAACGTTATAACAAGATAAAGATAGGGAGTCCAGTAAGATACTTTGTTTCTAGATATTTTAATATAACAACAGTATTAGTTACATAAGAGAGACTTAGTCGAGTATAATAAAGATTTTTAAAGGACATTTAGACCCCAAAGAAATATTTAAAGAAGATACGATATTAAGACAAATCAAAAAATAAAAGTATGTAATTTATTTATTATAAGATGATCTAATCGTATAGGAACAGTATATGTCCGTATTTTATGTGCGGATACCCTATGGTGAGTATTATCAACTATATTTTTGAGTGGCCACTTAAAAATTCAGTTATTGTTTGAAGGCTATAAAAATTTAATTTACGTGTAAATCTGAAAAATATAAAGGCAAAATAAAAAAAAATCAATAAAAATTAAACTAGCATATTATATTTTAAAATATGTGAGACATTGAGAACAATTTCTGTTTTCATTTTTTACATTACAAATTTACAAATAATGTATAAGTAATAACTAATAAGTATTATTAGAGGTATCGCATTATAATTTATTGTAACTATTATAGTTTTTAAAAACCATACTACTAAGTTTTGAAAGTAATTAAGTGATATTCGCTTATTGTGGATATTTTTGTCTTAATTTTAATAAGTAATTTATTAATTTTCGTACAGTTAAAAATTTGAAATATAAATAATTTGTATTATTTTTAAAACACTTATTTCGTTATAATCAATTAATTTATTGTTATTATGTATGCTTGTATATTGTAGATTCAATATGTGATAGAGTTCAAGAATGGAACAAGAACACTTGTAAGCGCTATATATGAATATCATAATAATTGCTTATTAATATAACCAAGAGAGAACTGTATCAATAAACAAGCAAATTGTGCTTAATAACTTCAATTTAAATTCTGATTTAGAATAAATGGTTTAGGAATTACTAGATAACCAATAACAATAAATCAAGACCTGAAACCGGTTGAAATAATTTCGGATTCAGTTTCAATTTTGTATACCGGTTTTAATTTTTTCGATTTCAGTTTCAATTTTTCAATACAGATATTCAAAAACTACGGTTTCAGATTCGATTTGGTATACTGATTTCTGAATTTCTCGATTTCGATTTTGTATACCAGTTTTTACATACTCCGGTTTCGGTTTCAATTTCGATTTTGTATACTGATTTCTACATTTTTAAAAACGAATTTCCTAATAAAAACTTGATATTATAATTTAATGAAAAATAAAATAAAATATGAATTGACACCTACGAGTTGTCCGTCAAATAGGTAATCAAATGTTGTAATGTGCTGCCCAATAAATACCTACCTATTAATAATATTATAATAATAAATACTATATATGAGTTATATGACAATACAAGAAAACTAGTATCAAAAATTGATACACATTGTAACGAACTGTCTAGGATTGTAAGATACATTATAACGCATTTAAGTATTTTCCGGCGGCTATGTCGTCTATCAAATTATCGTTGTTTGTCCATATTGTATTTGCCAGTAACTATAATTTATATAAGGTATTATTCATTACCATTAATAAAACAACTAATAATTTTGCAAATTATTATATGGTTATCGACATTTAAATCACGATCTTGAGGGCATATTAATGGAATTTATATATTTTAAATTTTAAAAATACGTAAATTAAAAAAAAAAAAATTAGGATATCCAATTTTTTCGGTTTCGGTTTTGACTTTAACACCGGAAACTAATTTTAATCGGTTTCGGCTTTCAAACGGTTTTTATCGGTTTCTGAAATCGCCTATCAAAAAGGCTACAAACCCTGTATCAAGAATTATAAGCCTATAAACAAAGATACTCTATGATTAATAACTATGTTGATTATACTATGATTTTAGAAGGTTACAAAGAATTCTTGGCTGTTCCGAACTGATTATTAAGAATGATTGCCTTCTACACATAGATAATCCATGATCATGGGAATCATAGTTTTTTTGACATTATACTCTTGAATAAATGATAATTTTCAAGTATTTGGATCATAATTAACAAAAATTCCAAAAAATTCTTTGCCTCTCTACACTGAATATCAAGGACTATTATCCAATACACTAAGATTCTCCAAGAGTAATGGAATTTTACGTCTTAGACCATTTTACTCTTGAATTAATGGAAATTTCAAGATATTTGACCAAGATTTTCGAAGATTCCAATGGATTCTTGAACCTTATGTAATGGATATCAAGAACCGGTGCCTTCTATTCTATGTTTCTCCACGAGTAAGGGGTATATATAATACCAATATATTAGACTATGATTAATAGATATTTCAAGAAATTGGACCATGATTTTCAAAAGTTCTACAGGTTTCTTGGCATTCCGCACTGATTTTCAAAGATTATTGGCCTCTTCGCTGAGATCCTCCATGTATTATGGGAATCATTGGTTTTTGAACCATGGTTCTCAAGGATAAATGGAAATTACAAGTAAATTAACCATGATTTTCGAATGTTTCAATGGATTCATGATCCTTGTGTACTGATTTTCAAGAAGCATTGACCTTTAGACCTAGATAATCGACGAGTAATGGAATTTTAAGTTTATAGACCATTTTATTCTTGAATTAATGGAATATTGCAAGTATTTTGACCATGGTTTTCGAAGATAACAAAGGATTATTAGCTATTCCGAATTGAATATCAAGAATCCTCGCCCTCTATTCTAAGTTTCTCCATGAGTATTGGGAATTTTACGTCTTAGACCATTTTACTCTTGAATTAATGGAAATTTCAAGATATTCGACCAAAATTTTCGAAGTTCCAATGGATTCTTGAACCTTATGTACTGGATATCAAGAATCGGTGCCTTCTATTCTATGTTTCTCCACGAGTAAGGGGTATATATATAATACCTATATATTAGACTATGAATAATAGATATTTCAAGAAATTGGACCTTAATTAAAAAAATTCTACAGGTTTCTTGGCCATTCCGCACTGATTTTCAAAGATTATAGGCCTCTTTGCTAAGATTCTCCATGACATATCGGAAGTATAGGATTTTAGATCATTTTACTCTTGAATTAATGGGATTTTCAAGTATTTAGACCGTAATTATCAATGATTTCAAAAGATTTATGGCTATTTGATACTGATTCTCAAGGATTATTACCCACTTCACTAAAATTCTCCATGATTCATGGGAATTATAGTTTTAAAATCAAAGGATCTCAAAGATAAATGGGGTTTTCAAGTATTTGGCCCACGGTTTTCGAAGATTCCAATGGATTATTGGCTATTCCGAACTGAATATCAAGAATCCTTGCGCTGTATGCCTAAATAATCTATGATCATTGCGAATCATTGTTTTATTGAAATTATACTCTTGAATTTATGATGATTTTCAAGTATTTGGACCATAATTACCAAGGATTCCATAGGATTCTTGGCCATTGTGTACTGTTTATCAAGAATCATTGCCCTCTACACCTAGATAATCCATGGCTATTAGGAATTATAGGGTTTGAGACCATGGTTCTTAATGATAAATGTTAATCTGAAGTATTTTGACCATGATTTTCAAAGATTGTAATGGATTCTTGGCCATTTCGCACTGATTATCATGAATCATTACCCTCTACACCATGATACTCCATGGTCTATGGGAATTATTGGTTTTTAGACCATGATACTTTCTTAATAATGGGATTTTGATCACGCTTTAAAAAGGTTTTCAATGATTTTGTTCCCTTCCAATGTAATTTTCAAGTATTTAATTGGCTCTTTTAAAGAGCTTCATACCCTACATATAATTACGATTTTGTATACCTTTTTTTACAAATTTCGGATTGGGTTTCAATTTCGATTTTGTATACCGATTTCTACATTTTTAAAAACAAATTTCCAAATAATAACTTGATATTATAATTTAATGAAAAATAAAAATAAAATTTGAATTAACACATACTGTTCGTTGTCCGTCAATAGGTAATCAATGTTGTAATATGCTGGCCAATAAATTACTTTCTATTTAATAATATTAGAATAACAAATACTATTTATGTGTTATATAATAATATGTGGCAACTAGTATCAAAATTTGCTACACATTATAGGGAACGGTCTATTATTGTAAGATACATTATAACTAGACCTGGATTTTTATGTAAAAATTATTGTTAAATATGCACATATTTATGCACTGAAAAATTCAAAAATATGCAAAAAATATGCAAAAAAAATTCTTTATTGTGCATTAAAAAAAAATGAACATCTTAAAACAATTAAAAAATATATTATGTGAAAAAAATAGATTAAATAAATTAAATAAATGCAAAATTAATAAAATAATAAGTAATAACAAAAAATGTAATTTTAATTTTGGAACGAGTACCAACAGGAGGTTACGAAATGTCTTTTTATATTTTCAAATTCTAAACTTCCACGGTTGCCACGTAACATAGATTTGTATTTTGAAAAACTTCTTTCTATATCGCAAGACACGATAGGTGCATACTTAAAACAAGAAATATCTTTAGGTGTCAACACTTCAATGCCTTCATTGTCATTGCTTATTTCTCCGCTTAATATTCCACAAATTTTTATAATTTGAGAATACCCTGGATTCTTCGATAATACTTGCATTAGTTTAAGTTTAGCAAATTCTATACCTATTCCTCCTTCACTTAACCTAATTTCAACATTTTTAACCAACAAGATAGTTTCTCGTAGGTTGGCGCCCGATTTTTCTATTTGTAAGATAGTTTTTGTGATGCATGGAAAATTGGCTAATATAACTGCAAGTTCATTTTTTATTAATTTGTCTTTATGTACATCTTGAACTTTTTGAATAGACATTGCATCGTTTTCATTAAATGTATTGATAACATCTTTTACCTTATTAAAGTTCTAACCATAGTAAAAAGCTGCATTAAGCCACGTACCCCAACGTGTAATAACAGGCTGTGGAGGTAAACTTAAATTTGGGCACATATCTTTAAAAGTATTTACCCGAGCAGGGGCTTTTAAAAATATTTTTTTTGTGTTAGAAATTAACACGTCAACTTTTGGGAACTTATCTCTAATGGCTTCCGATACCCTATGAAGGTCATGAGCCATACATGTAATGTGAGTTAGTTTAGGATAAAACACTTTTAACGCTTTTCCAGATTTTATCATGTATGGTGCAGCGTCTGTGACATAAAGTATTACTTTATTATGTAATACTTTTTCAGGCCACAGTATACTCATGGAGTCATTGAACAATTTTTAAATCGTTTGAAAGTTAGCCTTTTCTAAGTTTTCAATTGTTAAAACTATTGGTTTTGTAGAATTTTCTGACGATAGGGAACCAATAATTACACATACGACGTAACGCCCTTCGACATCGATGGTTTCGTCAATTGATACCCAGATGGAACTATCCCCTATTTCTTTTCGGATTTTACGTAATACGTCTTCATAACACAACGGAGCATAGTTTTTTCGTAGTGCCGATTCGTCAGGTAATTTTAATTTAATATATTTTTCGAAAAAACATTTGAATTCTGGGTTTTGTAGTTTCCAAAGTGAAATATCATTTGCCACCATTAAGGTACAAATATCTTTACTGAACTCATTCAGATTTTGATTATTTGTTCTAGTTTTATCAAGCGAATTTTTTATAAACTGTTGACCAACCTGGTCTTTATTTGATTTCAACTTAATGTTTTCAATATTTTTTGGAGTCCCTAAATGTTGAGTAATCTGTGATTTTCTATCAGACGATACGTTGGTTTCACAAAAAGTACAAAATAATATAGCTCCATCTGTACGAAAGACACCTGGGTAATCTCTCACGTAACAATGAACTTTCTTTACTTTTGGCATTTTCTTGCAGAAAAATAAAAATATTATTTTATACGAACACAAAAACTGTGTAGTTACACCAACAAATTACCGTCACTAACTAATTGAAATACACAAGACGTGCATATTGCGTATGCGTATACCTAATAGGTGCAGATAAGTTATCTGAGATAAATACACGACTGTCGATAAAAATCGGCGACGGCAATTTCCCAATTACTTAAAATAACTTTTGTGTCGACTTCAAACTCGCCTTGCTTTGCAAAAAATAAAAAAAATCATCAACTATTAATAAAAAATGCAACTTTTATGCAATTATATAGAAATATGCAATTAATATGCATTTTCGTTCAAAAATGCAAAAATAAATATTGATAGCAGAATCTACGTATTACGAAACGTTAATATATTTAATCAGAATTTTTATAAGTCAAATGTAGAAGAATATGCATTTGCATAAAAATCCGGGCCCTAATTATAACGCATTTGAGTATTTTCAGTTCGGCTATGTCGTCTATCAAATTATCGTTGTTTGTCCATATTGTCATATATAATATTTGCTGGTAACTACAATTTATATTAGGTATTATTCATAGCCATTAATAAAACAACAAATAATTTTGCAAATAATTATATGGTTATCGTCATTTTGATCACGATCTTACAGCCATAATTATGGAATTTATATATTTAAAATTTTTAATACACGTAAATTAAACAATAAATATTGTTTCTAATTTTTTACTGTTTAGGTTTTAAATTAATACCGTTGTCTAATTGTTTTTAGTTTCTGTTTTTATTTATAATACCGGTATCCAATTTTTCCGGTTTTGGTTTTGATTACATTTTCGGTTTTAAAACGGTTTATTCCGGTTTCTGAAATCGGTATTAAATATGATTTCAAGCCTACAATAAATAATATTTTATATTAAATATCATGTCATACTATGTATAGGTACATATTCTATATAAAATATGTCCGTGATAAATCTATTTAATTTTACAACGCTTAAATATCATAGATAATTGATATTTTAATCTTTAGTTTTTGATAATACTCACATTTTATATACATTTTATGTGAAACAAATACAGAAAATTATAATGAAAACCATACTATAATAATTTCGTTCTTGGTTAAAATTATTTCATTTTTTATAATAACTTATTATTCACTAACAAACTTTATCAGTCGAGCTTTATAAAAAGTACTTAGTTAGTATAAATAATACATTCATACAAATTATACAATTGTATGTATAATATATTAATGTATACAACTTAAATATTATAATATGTTATGTGACAATATTCAAATCGTTCTAATTAGGTATAGCTGGTATAGGTACTACAGAATTTAAATGCTGATAGATACATAAAATGATATAATTTTTAGTAATTTTATTTTTAAATAAATTTAAGCTAAAATTACTTACTTATATTCCTTAATCTTCGCCGTATGTATAGATATATAAACTATTTATAGTTAGGGGTATACTAATTGCAAATTGTATTATTTAATTCTAAATTGTAATTTTTTAATGTTAGTTTTATGATCCGAAGTACATTTAAATACGGTATTTATAGAAATGAATTTGAATTAATTATAAAAAAAAATGTAATCAAACCTAAATTATAAGTGGAATACAATTTATACATTACTCTCATATATATATATTAAAGATAAAAACAAATTAATGTTTTAAAAGAAGCATAGTTAAAATTGAACCTAAATAATAAATAATAAAAGCTTACCTACCTTAGCAAAGAATAATAAAAATAAAAACAAAGTTCAAAAAATAGTGTAAGGCTAGTAATTGAAGTAAATACGAACAATAGATTATTTTGAGGATTACTGAGATGACAGTTACCAAGCTAATCTTGATTACTATTAAAGTATTAACAACCTATAAAATGCCATACGGTTTTAAATATCGTTCTGTGTAACGTACTTAATTTAATTAAATATAAATAAATTATCAAGAAAATCGTTTATTTTACAATATTTGGTATAATATTTATTGTGTAAAAATTGTATTCAAATTACAACTCTTTGCTCAGATGTAATATTTTTAAAATAATTCAGGTCTAGTAATACATAGATATGAAAAAATAAATAGTTATTATGTTTAAGTGTTGTATATTATTTGAAATGCGATAAAAAACAAGTAACGAAAAAAATGTTTTTCTTAACTTAGATTTATCTATTACCTACTCGTAATATAATATATAATATGGTGACAAAACATTATGTTCTATAAATATTGAATGCCATATCTTCGATTAAAAAATTATTATCTAGTTGGTATTTTAAGGAAGTCATATTCTTATTGACAACTGATGATCCCGATAACTAAACAGATTTCAACAAATTAACGACTACAATTTTTTTTATAATTCAAAATATTAATATAATGTTAGTGAGTTGTTAATAAACTATTTTTATAATTGACTTAAAAATATTTAATGTTAACCATAATATATTTAAAAAATTCAAAGTCAATATTTTTTACAAAAGTTACAAGGTTTAATTATAAAAAAAAGTGTTTAATTAATACACTTACTGAAAAATTGTTACATTCCTACACAGTAAAGTCTGTTTAGAATAAAATCTGAGGCGGTCGTTATATGCTCACCAAACAAATCTTGCTCTCGCACAAATACAAATCCCTCAAATCTAACCAAGTTTATAATATTTGTACTATTTCTAATAATTTCTCACTATTAGCGAATGATTCAAATTCTAAACTTTTGGTATAGAAATTGAAATGAACTCGTTAAATACAGTTAAAAAATGTGAAAAATAAAAAATATGTGTCTCTAGGGAAATCAAACTTTAATCGACAAAAAAAAATGATGCTTAAAATTGTATTATTACTATTGTAATTCCAATCAAGAGAAATCGTAGTGTAGTGTTTATATAATATACTATAATATATAGTGTAGAAATATGCATTATATCGTCGAAATCGTTGTTCCAGAATGTCTTATTGTAACAATTTTTGTTTATCTGCGAAGTACTACCGCAGCGGACTGAAGTGCATTCGGTTAAATAATTAAACACAAGCTCCTAGGTAACTGATAGTTATTATGTAGTTGTCATACCGTCCAATGCTAAACGGTGCGGACAACAATAGATTTTTATGGCGCTAAAAAAAAAATAAGCTGGTGCGCATTCGTATCAATTCAAAATGATTAAAACTACATCGTGGGTTCTTCGCTAAAGGGGAAATGACCAGGGAGTATCAACGTGTACTTTGTTAACGGGGTTTGAAGAGGGTTCGCGAGCAATAATTTTCCATTAGTCATCCAAACATATTGGACGGATCAAAATGATAAAAATAAATCGTATTAGGTCCATTATTTAGGTGCTATCGACCGTGAACACAAAATTTGTTTTGAAAAATAATTGAATCGATTTTTTTTTTTTTTTAAACCCACATTATTTTTCCAGTTTTCCACCGTTATAATATCATATATTAATTATTGATTTTGACAGACCGTTTTCTGTGGTCGAGTTGCAATGGACGGAGAAGACGCGCTACATTAAAATAAATATAATAAATAATTATTAAGGAAAAAAAGGGTACCTAATAGTTCAAAAAATAAATGTACTAACCATGGAGCTGGTGATATAGTCTGGTATTCATACGTATTATGTATGAGCAGGATTTCATTATATATTTTTGCATTATATTGTCATTGCAGAGCTCTGAACCGTAGTGATTGATTTCCACTAGCAACCCTTATAAACGAAGGGTACGATTTCGAAAGACTAAGATTAGTCCAATGGACGGACAACTCTAATCGAATCCTTTTTTCGACGTAAAACATTTTGAATTGATTAATCTCCAACGCCCTCGTTTCTTGCGCTCCGCAGGGTCAACGCGGTCCTTCATCTATCATTGATGCAAAATTCTGTTCTACCTACGACCGCATATTCTATACGGACATCCCTCCGTAAAACACCCTCTACGCTTCTGCGGCGATTGTGGCATCATTGTGACTAGTAAAAAAAACACATGTACAGTCCGAAAGATGTCCGTCTCGACGTTACATTTTTTTTCCCATCCCTTTGCGTGGTCGACCACACACACGCACACTCACACGCAGAAACCACACAACGCGCGTATTATAATAATAATAATAATAATAATAATATATAGGTACCTACTTAATATAATAGGCTCCTACACGACCGATTGATTAATTAGATGGACTTAACCTTAAACCGTTAACGTTTTAACTGTGTGGTTTACCATCACGATCAATCAACATTCAACGATGTATACATCATTACACCTCATCAGGCGACATCAACACAAATGAAAACAAATACGGACTCCATACCGTGAATGCCCATACGGCTGGTGCGCGTATGACGTAGATACGTAGTAATAATGACGTATCGCGCGGAATTAAATATTATTATTATGATTATTGTACAGCGCGTCTCGGATATTGAAGTGGCCGGTGTAGAGCAATTTGTTTAACAAAGTAATCGGACAAATGTTTTATTTCGGAGAAGCGATGCGATGTTATTGCGTACGGCGGTGCAGCCGTAATGCTGGCGAGGTACCTACGCAATAAATAATATCATAATGTATAAAAGTCTGTAAAGTTATTTACGTCTCGCCCGGATGACTGTTTATATGTTTATAATCCGTATGAATGGTTAAATAATGTTAAAACCACGTATGTTTATTTATGAAAATAGTTTTTTTTTATGGTATTTTTAAATTGTATTATCTTAAGCCATATCGAAGGGAGTAGGTAACACGACAATATTATTATGCTTACGGACTACCTACAGGCTATTATGTATTCGATTGATTATCGTTGTCTATTTTACATATCGATCACATGATGTGATTCATATCGCGGCGAGCAACAATATAATATTATTAAATATCGAAAGTGAAACGTCCGTCGCAATCGAAGAAAACGGTATTGTTATAATATACCACAACATTGTTCGTGTTAATTGATCAGTATTTACGATCGGCTTTAGAAAGTCCTAAGCTGTGTAATTCGACGTTATTCGCACGCTTTTCGAGTTCTACTTTGTATACACGTTATTACGCGTTATAACAACGTGCTGATAACAGACGGTATTATTAGACAGTAGACGTTATACATATATATATATATATATATGGCGTATAGTATTATATTCGGGTCTTGTAGTAATGTCGAAACACACTGCGCGCGCTTTACATAATAATTCAATAATATTCATACTGCATATACGTATTACGAAGCACACAATAACATTGACTAGACGTATAAAAATATTATATGTGATAAATACAATATAATATAATATTATACATATTTTATTATCGTGATGTACGCGTAAAACTCCGTGCGCGGGTAGGTAGGTTATAGGCGTACCTTATATATGTATACTCGTAATATAATTCATTGTAAACGTCGTGCAATAGACACTATTCGGAACGAATAATAATCACAATCCCGGATAATCCCATTGTATTCGCACTTTGTCACAACGCGGCCGTCCGTAATAAATACATAATAGGTGGCACCTATACGCATAATAATATGCCGAGGTATATACCACTGTTTTATCTTACCTATCAGCTACAACCATTACTACATAACTACATAAGCTTTCGGTCGTGTACACATCTAATCCTCTTGTCCCGTAATAACGTCCGTTCGACAACGGATAGTCACGTATATCGTTATGATTATTATTATTATATTATAATTTATGTAATCGATATTGTTGAGTGTATACATTTTACTCGTGGTAATAAATCCATTCGTACGAGCAGTTGAAAGTATCCTATCACTGATGATTGAATTGAGTTCAGGTTTATTATGAGTTATGACAAACGCTATTTTTTAAGAGCAAAAAAAAAAAAAATTGTTTGTACCTTTTAGATAAAGATTCAAACTGAATAACTCGGCCAAAGAAATCCTCATTCCTTTATTTTCAGCTACTTACTAATGTCAAACGGGTATAGGCGTGCGCACGGGGGGGGGGACGAGTGGGCCGCGGCCCCCCTGCGACCTCTTGCTTTTTCTTTAATAATTGCATAGATATCTATATTATACTAGATAACGAACATTTTTACATTTTACATAAAAAACAGTGAAGTCAGTTTTAATCTAATAGTATAAACAAATGTGATAAAGTTATTAATTAATCAGTTATCGTCACGATTGAAGATATATCCAAAGTGGATATTATATAGATTTGATATACTTTAATCGTGGTTATCATCGACCAAATGATTATTTTATTTGTATTTATTTTTATATTCGCATATTGAATTAAACAAATACGTTATAAAATTAACAATTAAATATTTAATTATACTAGTATTTATTAGTACAAGAATCTTTGGTTCGAACCTTTTTAAGGGTCCCCTCAGCGGTCAAAGTCTACGCACGCGTATGCAAACGGGGTTTTCCACAACAGCTGTAATAAAAATCAAAAGTAAAAATCTAACGAACATATCAACGGCTTTATTGATATGACAATTAACTTTAAAAGTTCTATTAAGCAAAAGATGAACAAAATTAATTTAGAAAATCATTGATATTCAACAACATCAGTAGTTGTGGATATCCGTGGTAATTTAAATGGCTGTACGCCGGTTAGAGCAATGTGCTCTGCAAAATATATCAAAATTTAGTAAAACTGCCGATTCAACAACGCTTTTCTCGAAAACCATCGAAATTTTCGTGTAGTTTTTATTATGACGAATCCCTTCAACGAATGGTCTTATCATCGCGTCGTATGAGGTACAAAATATTTTTAGGCTACAGTTATTGTAGGCCTTCGTTATACGACTACACCGATCCCGCCATTGCGATGGAAATAATACTAACGTGCCGTTTCGACGAGAAAAAACACAATATGTTTAACAATAACGATGTAACGCGCGTTGGAATAAGTTATATACGTATATACAAATTGTACCATCCTATATTTATTGAATACGCCTACACAGTTCACCATTAATATTATTCTAAACCTTCTCAAAATGTGGAACTCATTGATCGCGATTTGTGCAACAATGCGTCTGTTACAAATATTAATGTGTTTGCAAATATTTCACACGCAATATTAGAATAAATTTTCGTCTGAAGTCGCAAGACGTAGTTATTGGCTTTTGTTGGTTAATAATAATAACTATATAATAACCATATTCTATGTTTATGTATGATATCTGTATTGATTATTCGAGTTTTAAAAATGTATTATAAAAATTGAACCCTTACACTATAATTATTATCAAAATATATAAGTACCCATATTACCTATCAGAATAAATACATTTTGGAGTTATAAAGTCGCATAAATTATATAAAACAAATTAAATTCAATTCGATTTTTTATTACTTTACCTATATAATTGATTATTTTTATTTTTAAAGTTATGAATTTATTTGTTTCGAATTTAAATAAGAGACTTAATTTTTGTCCCTACATTTATATTAATCTTTTTCCAACTATGCAGACTATCTTAGTTATCAGATAAAACTTTTTTAAAAAAATATTTGACTTCGTCATGAAGTTTACTCCACCTTTTTAAAATTAAACTCACCCTCAACCTTTAAAATTAAATTTTTAATTTTAAATATTATGATTTTTGAATGTTTTTAATATTGGACAAAAAAATTTGATTCAATAATATAAAAAAGTTAATTTCAAGTTAATTCCATTGTAACTTAAAATAAATTATGTTCTAAGAATTTTTTATAACTAAATTAGATAATAAAATTGGAAACTTTTGATAAAACAAAACAAAATAATAAATTCTCATATAATGCGTTATTGAAGTATATTCAATCTTTGCTATTTATTTTTACACATTAATGTAGGTACACAGAATACATACTAATAATCGCTTATTCACTTAATAATTACTAGGTACTCACAAATCTACATAACCCGCACACATACACTTTGAAAATTGCCTATATTGAACTCTTTATTAAAAACGGTCGATATCAAATTTCTGAGTTTGTAAATATTATGTTGTATAAGCTATAGAGGTATTAAATTATAACTTACCATTAGGTACCAATGATAAAACACAATAAAGCTAAAGTTATGATATATGTATATATATATATATATGTGTGTGTGTGTGTGTAGAATAATAATTATATTTGATAGAATAATCAAAAATCAAACTTTATTAATTTAATTGCTGAAAATAATCATTGTACAAGTTTCTAACTATCGAATATAAATTCTTATTTATATTCCCACTTTTATGTATTCATTTCTCTAGACATTTATTAGTTCGTGAAAATTAATGATTTATGGTTGTTGCATAATATTAAATAGTCAATTCTCTCATTTGATTTTTTTAATAGTTTAACCTCAAAAAATCACCCTTAAAAGAGTATTAAAAAAAAAACTTGTCGAGTGTTTGAGATAATTGTATATACCAGAGAATATTAAAGTAACATTAAATTCCTATCATCTGCTTGTATTCTTTGTAATATAGACATTATAGACGCATAATATAAATATATTTGCCCCAGTCCTGCTGAGAACCGTGTCCAAAAGCTAAAACCGTACACTCACACGTATATCTATAATATACTATAATGTACCGATTGCATAATGATATAATGTATAGGCATCGTACCGGACGAGTTACGACCGTTGCGCAGGAAACTCCACGTCAGAGGTGTTTTAAATCCCGTGAAAATAATTATTATTATTCGTCGGCATTTCGTATTTAAATTGTGAGGTATAATAAATTCGGGTGTGCGCACATCGCGGTCTCCGTCCGGTATGAACCGTATGTACCGTAATACCTATATACCATAACACACGCTCTTATATATAAACATATATATATATATATATACATACATATATATATGCCTACATGCATATGGTTATATGTGCGTCGCGTGTGCACGGTTGCCACTGGCCCGCTTGTCAGAGTGTATAAGACACCGCGCGACTGCATTCCTGAGCGCCGCGGGGTCATAATATATACACGACGATGACGATATATATATGTTATTATAATACCGTCATCGTCGTATATGCATATATGGATTGTACACCCGGTGGTCTCGGCGAGGGTATTTTTTTTTCCACTCGTTTCGGTTTTCCGATCGCGTTCCGCGCACATCACACCCGTCCCGCGTATATAAAATATAAATGATTATATACATATGCCATAGACGATTACAATATAGTACGTATAATATTATTATTATTGTTATTATAGTAATGCATTCAGTGCGGATGGACTGCAGTGATCGTCCGGCTAGACATTGTGGCGTTCCGCGTTCGTATACACATATATTATACATACCTAGTACCTACTTATATATATATATTATGTATGGGCGATTCATTTAACGTAAAACTCTTAGTATGTATATGTTTTACGTGATTTTAAGTCGTTACAATAAGGCTATATTTCTTTAAATGAAATTATAGTTTTAACAACATTGTTTATCGAATTATCGTTACCTATATTTTATTTTAAGTTTTTTAGTCTTCGTCTCTTAAATCACTTGCCATTCTATTTAGGCGTGTTAAAAATGACATAAAAAACGTATTCTTAAGTAGTTTTCATAATTTTAACCATTATTATTAGGTTTTATTTTCTTCGATTAGTTTATTTAAATTTATTTTGATTATTGGTTATTATGTCGATTGTATAACATTTTCCTCATAGGTAAACTAAAAATAAACCAAGTATAATAAATGCCAAGTTTGAAATAAAATAATTTCTATCAATAAAATGTTCAAAAAAAAAAAAAAAGTGGTTAAAAATAATAAGATACAAACACACATTGACAGTTGTTTTTAGTCAATGATTTACCTGTTTCTGTGCCATAAATAATATTTTTCAGTTAAGCCATAAAATACAAATTCCAAAATGTATATACTGTTTATTCTTGGCAGCTAAAAGTCTAAAGTTTAGTCTGTTTAATAAATATACATCGTGTTCAAAAAAATAAATATAAAGTACCAAAAGTTTATGCAGAAAAAAATTATTATTATAATAAATTCAAAGTGTAAATAGTTGTCTTATTTTAAACTTACAGAGTTGGTTGAAACACTAACATTTCCAAAGCAAAAGTTACAGAAAAAAATAACCCGGGAACCAAGAGTGGGTGTTTCCATTTGAGGAAAAAACCGTACCACACATGCGCAACTGAAATGTCAGAATTATAAGAGCTTCTTAGTATTTTATGTCTTATTTCACATATATACAACAAACAGAAATTGATTTAAAACTTTAAGAGATACTGAGTGTTTTCTATTACCTAGAACCCACTGTATACACTGTATCGCGTGTGTGCATTGCAGTGCACCCTTATTGTACTGCACCAGCAGATACATAATAGGCGTATGACAAAAATACTATAAATCCAACGTGACCTTTTTTCACGCAGCGAGTGATCGTCTCAGAGGCGGCGGCGGCAATACGGACACAATGTGGGAATTATGATCGGAAAAAATAAAAGAAAAAAAAGACAGGTGCGTTCAGTTCTCGGGCAAGGATAAACTCAGTATTCGTATTGGGTCGGCGTGAATGCAATCGTTGATCGCGATCGTCGACGACGGTGTCGTATAGGCGGTTTTTAACATTTGTCAAAAATATACACATCGTTTTGAAAAAAAAAATTCTCCCTATACGGATTTTATATCTCCGATTCGAGATAGAAGATAAACGAGTTAACGTTATAAAATATTGAGGACAATAAATTATGCGTTATTATAATATTATCTTATAAATGTGTGATGTGTCAATATAATATGATCGTGAACGCCGATTATATTACAGTATACATTATGATTATACTGAACGACGCGTTTATAATATTTTTATAACTATATTGTAGGAAGTTTATCTTGATACTTGTTCGCAAAAGTGGGCATTAACTGTAGTTAAAAAATCTGAGTTAAGTTTAAAAATTAATTTTGTTTAACTTTAATAGTAAACTTCTGACTGTTGAAAAAACTTAGTTTGTTTCTAACTAATTTAAAAATAATCCAACAAATTAGAATTAAAAATGCTTTTTTTTAAACTCTTAGTTTTAATGGTTTAAAATATTAATATTACAAAGTATTATTTATTATTTACAAGGTTTTAAATACAAATAGTCAATAGTCTAATAGGTAGGTACTATATGGATACCTAATGATGGTAAAACATAATATAAAGTATAAATTATGTTATGTTTCTTAATAAGTAAACGTTGTATAAGTATTTAGATATAGACTCAATATATTCTTAATGTGATCCACGTATTAATTTAAAAATTAAATGGACGTTTTAATCTAAGTTAAGTTATTTTTTTCCACGTTAAATTTAATTCTAACGAACTTAATTATTATCAGTTAACTATAAATGCTCGCTTATATTATATTCGGTTAACATAACGCTCGATTTAATTATTTTCATTAAATTGTCCACCTTTTCTTATCCATTGATAACACGCATAATGTTATTATGTAGATAATATTGTATATAGCAATGCAGCATGTTTAATACATATAGGTACCAATATATAAATGTCGAACATTATCAACGAATATTATTGCACGAGTGCGTGCACATATTATTACGTTAGTTAATAAATCTAATAACACGCAATAGTCATAATTGGCTTTTGGCATATACCTATAAGTGCAGCAATGTCAAATGAGTATAAGAATTATGTAGGTAGGTATACTCATACTTATAAATTATTCTTTACTTATACAAATGTCAGGGACAACATAAAAAGCTTTATATTATTTAATATTACTATAATATTTATCAAGTGTATGATATAATTATAATGGTTAATATCGAATGATTGAGCACGCTTATACTTCGAACGATTGAAACGATTGAAAATAACAGTAGTTACACTTAAATTTTCATAAAAAAAAATCATCGTTGGACCAAACTATGACTAATACGATTGAACACATTATTATGTGCAGGTTACCATATGGTTTATCTAACAAGAGAAGTCACAAGTAAAACTTTGTTGGTTTTTAAAAAAAACTTTATATATTTCTGATGTCAGAGATTTCCAATCAAAAATGGGTAAGTTACTCAATTTATTGTAACCATTAACTAGTTACAAGATGCTGACATTTTTAACTGGTTACAAGTAACAATCAGTAGCTTAGTTGCAATTATAAAGTCATGAGTTACTTAATTGTTTACGTTTATTTCTTTAAAAAAATAATTACAATGTTAAATCTATATTTTTATACGGAGTTAATAAGAAAAATCCTTCATGTCTAAGGGATACAAATATTTCTGGAAATCTTAACACCCCCCCCCCTCACCCACCATAAAATTATTATTATTATAATATACCTACCTATATATACTGTTCTAAACTATGAATTGCATTTAGTAACAAAATGCTAATAACTACAATCTGTCGGGTTACCTGAATCATATATTATACATAATGACTTGTTCCGCTCAGAATCTAAAAGTGTCATATGTAAATAACTTCTTTTTTGTTTAGAAGGTTCCATCAAATATCCTGCACACCACCTAGCGCCCCCTATGTTTTTCACTATACTTTTATAATGTGTCAAAGTAAAATTATATTGTAAAACGATGTGTTTACAATGTTATTTCGCTTCACCTCTATTTATGAAAATTATCCATTAATCCCTTTGTTTTTAATAGTTTTTTTTTTTTTTTTTAAGAAATCATACAATAAATTTATAACACAGACAAATTAATTCTAAAACACTAAATAATATAAATTTTATCCAACAAAACTGTTTTGATATAAATGAATTAAAATTCATTAGTTCATTCGATGAATACCTACTCGTAGTTAATAAATTTATTTAAATACCACCAATTCAATTAAAAATGATTAAGCATAGGCGCATAATAATAGAGCGTACTCGACAAAAGGAAAAGAAAAAAAGAGGGTATAAAATATAAATAAGTGGGTTAATTAATACAAACTGTATTATTGCGTTTATTTAAAGTTTAAAGCTATCCATGTAAATTATATTGATGGCGTTGGTATAATTGCTTATTATTTCACTGTAAGACTTTTGATTCGTTAAATTGTTCGGTATAATTAAATCGTAAATAACCACGATTTCCAAACGAACAGGAGAGGACGACTCGTAGCGCAATTGTGCAGTGGTATACAATATATATTATATATTATATAGAGGCACTCGTAACTGTAGCAACCAATCAGCGTTAAAATGGTATAATGTACTCACACGAACGTGTGTGAGTGTGTAAATATGTATAGAATTTACATTTTACATGCATACAACGTGGATATAATATTTCAAAAGAAAAATAAGCTTTTTCGAGACGTTCCGCTGCCGCGCTATTATTACGTTC
Source organism: Rhopalosiphum nymphaeae (assembly GCA_036289425.1). Classification (NCBI taxonomy): domain Eukaryota; kingdom Metazoa; phylum Arthropoda; class Insecta; order Hemiptera; family Aphididae; genus Rhopalosiphum; species Rhopalosiphum nymphaeae. Next base: position 1,962,568 of record JAZAQC010000015.1, read on the forward strand.
GGTGGTTCCGCACTCGAAGACTGACTACACGTTCCACTTGTAAAAACGTGTCTCGACGTTACAAAACGAATGCACTCAATGCATATACGTATTATAATGTATATGTAACGTTTACCGACACAATTGAGATACACTATGTGTAAGTATAATATATAGAAAGTAAAAAAATATATATATAATCATAATAATAATAAACGCCGAAGACTCGTTGTTGCGGTTTTCCTCGGAATTCTATAATAATAATATATCGAAAATCTATTCAACGGTAGAATAAACCTCGTATAGGTATAAAATGTGTACATTGCAGACGATACGTCGATAGACTGTTGCGAACGTATATTATACAGGTACTATATATATATATATATATATATACAGCCGGGTGACTATGTCGCGAATTATACAACACACTTTGTACGGGCGCTGGTGGCTGCGGTGACCGGGATTTCTGGGATAAGATGATTAAAAACACGAATAGACGATGAGAAGAAAACTCGTGGCTACGAGGAAAACGATACGAATTTATTTTTTTGTTTTTAATTTTTAATCCTTCGGCTCGTGGTCGGAAAATATGTATCCATCATCGTAGGTGATAATGGGTATGTGGTATACGAGTATATGCCTACGCACGCAAGCGCCGCTTGCGTAGGTAACCACCATTGATGCGAATCCAAATAAAACGATACATCGCCCCGCGATTCGTCAGGACTATAATATAATATAATATTATGTCTATATATGCGCGTATACACACAATCGATATAATATACGCGCGTGTCTGTGTGCGTGCGTGCGTCTCGTTCTGTCTCTTTCAATACACAAGACGTATACGGTTGTATGCGAATATGTGCGTGTATATACATATATACAATATTGCCAAACGGTTACAGTGGCGGTGGGATATGGCGGGGAGGAAAAAAAGTAGGAAAAATAAAACGAACCGGCAAAGAGGAGAAAAAAGTAAATAAATAACAGACGCGCACAAATGGAAAAAAGCTTTTTGTTAACGAAACCGAATCACCGAGTTTCTTTTTTATCTCTCTCTCACTTGTGCTATTTTTTTTTTTTTTTTACAATCCCTTCGCATATATTATAAACGTACGTATTTGTAGTAGTAGTCGTATACGTATGTATGTATGTATATATACATCGCGGTAATGGTATATAGTGCTGTTGCCGTATAGCGATGGTAGTGGTAGTCGCAGCGCAGTGGTAGTGGTATAGTGGTACACGGTATTCGCGTGTATACACATGTGCACGCACACGATGAGCGGGAGGGGTGGCGGGGGGTGGCGCTGAAAAATAATCAAACGCGGTGAAGGACTTTTGGGGGTGGCGCGGGGGTGGTAGTGGGCGTTGGGAGTAGGGGAGGCGAGCATTGTGTGCCCACGGCATGTCCGAGTGCATAATATATAATGGAATATGAGTGCTTTTTGTATGCGAGGCCCCACCCCCACTCCTCGCCCGTTGTACATACATTATACAGCTTCGAGAGAAGAAAGAGTGAGGGGGTGAGAAAGAGAGAGAGAGAGACTCTTGTCAGGTTATTTTTCCACCTCTCTTCGTCGTGATACACATACGTTGTATACACATATATATAATAAAGGTACCTATATATATATATATAATATACGTATTATAAGAGAAAACTTTTTATTATTATTTCCGTGAACGCATATATATAGTGTAGACGGTCCCGAGACCTATCCGTACACCATATATTGTCGTAAGAAAAAAGATCGAGCGATAGAGAGAGAGTAGAGCAACCCTCTCCGACGGGGCCGATGACGACGGTCCGTCCGCCGCGCCCATTTTAATAATAATTTATACTGGTTTATATATTATGTATACCCAAATCATCATTGCCGGTGGTCGCCGCCGCCGAGCTTTCGCGTCCGTTTCGCCGTCTCATTCATCGTCCGCCGCCGCAGCTGAAATCGAGGATAATACAATAAATATGTATATGCTTATTATTGCATAGGTTTCGTGTGTACTTGCGGGCATGTGTGTGCGCGTGTGTGTATCGCGTACGTGTATTGTGTATCGTAATATGTTACGTACATTAATAACCGTATACACGAGGGCGGTGCGTATTATGCAGACATAATATTATAGTGTACATATAAATATATATTGTATTCCGGTATTTATTATTCGCGTATAATGTACATAACAATATTATTGTACCCCGCACGAATCCAAATATTATACGACCGAGGTCTGCCTAAGTGAAGAATATAGGTATGGACCGCCGCCGCCGCGCGATGCGGATGGGACCGCGGGTTATGATATTACATCATATCAATGAGATGATGGGTATTTCGAATTCGGAAACAAATATTGTTATTTGAATAGGAAAAATAAAAGTAAGGGAACTCCGTTACTTACTTTTAAAAATGAAATAGGTGTACGTTGTTGAACTTTGGGGGGAATACGCCTCATCTTCCCTGTTTTCGTTATATGAAAAGCTATATTTATAAATAATCAATTTAGAATATGAAATGAGAACAATTTATTGAAAAAAAATATTACCGGTGGTAATTATTACTGATTACATATTATAAATAATATCCCAAGAAATCTAAAACTAAATAATTTAAAAAAATCCATTATCAACTGTTTGTTTAATGGTGAACATGTTTTTTATTATCTTTCCAATTCAATTATATCTTGTTAATGATGATAGATAACTAATAGTAAGTATTATAATTCATAGAACCTCGGTTGTGGCCAACGTTTAGAGGTAACCAGCTGGCTGTCAATATTTAAATTTTTAAATCGCACAATAATTATTAATGAAATAATTAATAAGATAAATAATGACTTATGCAGGTATATTGTGCATTTCGAAAAAAAATACAAATGCAAAGAGATGTACTGTCTTTTGTGCCTTCCAATTAAAACAATTAGTTTTTTTAAAAATTAGTCGAGTTAATCCGTCTCTCTGCGTCCTCCCTACATAATGTCAAATACTACTTCTATCGAAAAAAAACATAACGGAAGCGTTCATAAAACAAAAAAATGTTTGGCTATTATCACGATATGAATATGTGTAAACGAAATGAGAAGATTAGATAAATTGCCTCTTAATAAAATTGTATTGCTATTTATGGTTATTGTTTATACCTATACCCGTAGTTTTTTATGTACGTTTTAAATTGAATTCTGTTCAAATTTTTAATAATAAGCTTTTAATACATTATTTATTTGCATAACATATATCATATCATTAGTAAATATGCCGTTTTAATAAAGAAAAAAGACGATAAATATTATATTGCAATTATTGATGTACTATACCTATTCATCTTTAGACCGAGTAGTTTGAGTTGACAACAATTATTTCGGAAAACATAAACAAGACAAAACCCTTCATTATTTTAACTTCTACTTTCAGACAAAAAATATATATCCATAAATACGAAGTTACCAGCTTTTGTTTATTGTTTTCTAAGTTTGAATTATTTCTAATTTCTTTTCGATTCATTTCAGTTATATGGAAAATCAAAATCTCTCTGTTTTGTCGGTCTAATGTACCAAAACCCGATATAATGTTATATGCGATTCTAATAATATATAACGTCTAATGCCTATAATCAAAGCTGGAAAATCTTACAAAGGGCGCACACGCGAGACCGTTAATAATATAATTATATTATGTTGGGATTCACATTTCACGCGTTCGATTGTGTACCCATACAATACATCACTGAGAACTCGTCACGTACCTATACGTATTGAATAATATAATGTCTTAGGTTCGTCGACTCAACAATAGCCGTTTTGTTTATCCGGTTAAATAATATGAAATACAAGAATGAAAAGAGGATTTAAGTTGGCCTCGGATTTAGTGACCCAAATGGCATTATGCGTACCAGTTACAAATGCATACTACAACTATAGACGGATTTAGATTAGTCGTTACGTTACGTCTGCACCTGCGCAAATCAAATGATAATAATAACAACAAAATAATTTCAAGATTACACGATAACCAAATAAAACGTACACAGTATCCATTTATTTACTTATTTGATTGATAAATATAAAACGCAACATATTATACAGTATGTTTTGTTTACATAATAATAATGTCTACAAGTAACATATTGTACTGAATGTATTTTGTACTTTTCTTTTATAAATGTAGAACTATAGAATTCGTTTAAACGTCATGAGTAGACCGTAATGTGGTGATTAAATATCATTAGATAAAGTATGTTATATATAACGAATATTCCAAGTAGATATATAGCTATAGTAGCTATTATATAAAAATTAAAATGTATGAAAATAATGAAGAATTTAAGTAGTTACTTGTATAGGTAAATAATAAGTAATAACCTATAAGCATAGATTATTGAATTTGGGTCATGCAGTTGATGTTTGAGAATCATTAATATAAGTTATTAGTTTATTATGAATATACTCAATGCGAATTAAAAAAAAAATTATTTTATTGTATCATAATGAAATTGTAATTTTGAAATAGTATTTAAATAAATTAAATTAAATGAATTGGTTTTTGAAAAGAATTTACCTACTGAAACATGTTTTACAAAAAAAAACAAGTACCCTTTTGTATTTATATAGTACATTGTAATCGTACTGTTAAAAAAAAAACAGGTACAACCATTGAATATCTCTGTATAGTATTTTAGTTATACTGCAAATTCTATAAAAAACATATTATTATGAAGATTATTTTTACGTCAGAAGTATCGTAATAATTTATTTCTTGTATATATTTCGTTTAACAAATAATAATAATGTATATACAACAATTAAATAATAAATAGTACTTTTACTGTAGTAATTTTTATAGTAAAAAATACACATTATATTATTGATTTAAAAGTTGATTACATAACAATTAAGAATTACATAAAAGATTAAAAATAAATATAAATAAATCAAAAATATATGTACTAGGTATCTTATCAATGTTTCATGTCATAAATTATGTATAATGTACATACCAATAAGAGGAAAAAATTAACTTAAAAGTAATAACTTCTTGATATATATGACATCGAAGATTAGTAGGTATAACTAAAAAGTATAGATTCAAATTAACTCTTTTATATTTTATTTACTAACACGCTTTAATATATTATTTAGGATACTTTATCTACTTTGTTAAAAAAAACCCGTTTTGCTTTTGCACTTGCAGTAACAAATAAAAAAAACACACGAATACAACTACGAAAAAATTTCACTAACTCCAACAGTCACTTGATGCCAATATGGTATGCTGTAGGTGATATTCCAGACTTCAAATGATAAATCTTTGATAATAAATGATAAATAGTATTCATTTGCTAATTTTACACAAACCTGGATGTAGTGATATTAATCTTGATATTTTACTTCGACCAAAAAACTCATTTGACCGAAATAAATGTCGACCACATTCATAAAATATTTGGCCAAATGTTTTCGAAAAAGTAATTAGATTAAATATTTCGATCATTACTTAAATCTATAACTAAAAGGTGAGCCTTGGATTTGCATAGCTCTAATTAATGTATATTCGTAAACATAACGAATGGTTTTGGTACAGGTTCAAATATATGTAAAAAAATCTTGCATATAAGCCAAATCAAATTCCATATCGAACAGGGGTCAGGGGCGCCAATGATGATAGTTGGGACAAGGCTCTACAAATACTACCCCAAGTAGAACAGTATATACTATAGCACGTAGATTTACCGATATGTGTTTGGGTATAGCTTTATTGGTACAATTTTATCGGGAAAAGGTAACAAGCTATTATCCATTTCTATGAATAGTACCTATACACATAATAACACTCATATAACTTGTAATTGAATATTTAATTACTCTGAGTGACGTTTAAAAATCGATTGATTACTATGAAACTTTTAATTAATATTATTTTTTTTTTTTATATTTTTATGACGAGGTGTAAAAAAACTACAACTACCACTTAGTGCCACCCTAATGCGTTCATATTATACCAACATTAAACCACTCAATTTAATAAAAACAAATCGCTTTTTGAAATACGAGTAACAGCTCGTGATAGGTTGAATTGCGGTACGACATACGTAAAGTTTTTAAAAAATAAAATAAAATAAAAACACGATTAAATTGCGTGTCGCGGGCGGACAACACTAGAACTCCGGTTCCGGTTGCTATTAACGATTTACCGGTAATACCGTCGTAGTTGGGGAAAATAAAACATATACGAATACCAAAACCACCCTCTTTCGGTGTGATAAATCGTTACAATGAAATAACGATTTCGTTTTTAATTTCGTGACGCGCAGATTTCCATGAATGGACATGTTCGTCGCCACCGGCACCTCCCCAACCGCACACCGCTCGGGTTGTCGGTGGAAGTACCTTTATTATATACATGTATATAGTCATTCTTTAGCACGGAATACCATTGTCGCGGGGATGCGTTTCCAACAATGAAATGAATGATAATGATTATTATTATTATTATTATTATAATAAGCAGCGTGTTTATAGTAATGATATAATGTTATTGCATTATGTGTTTGCGTTATGTGGGCCGCAGTGAGGGAGTGCGTGTATGTATGTATGTATGTATGTATGTATGTATGTATGATAATTATATTATATATACATGTAAATGGGAAGCGTGAACTGATGACTACGACCAGACGGCGAAACGACGATGGAGAGCAGAGACCGGTATTTAAAAATTCTTTATTCCCGTGCACCGTCATTGTGTGCGGTATGCCACTGAGTATCCACAACGTACACGCATAAACGGGTGCGCACGCGTTAATATAAAATATAATATTATTATATTGTGTAGACGTCGTTCATCATCACGAGCGGTTCCATGTAAAAACCACTGCTCGCGAGGGGGGGGCGTTTTTTTTATTATTTAAAACTGCACGATGACAAAACAAAAAAAAAAACGTCTTGCGCGCATCAGAGGGTTGCGCGCGCCCTCGTCGAGCTGATGACGTCACGGCACGATTTACGACAACGATAATTATTAATGTAATGTCATTTGATATATTAATAAAGTATCATAATATTTGAAAACGTGGTTACGATTATACTCAAATATATAAGCGTATTTACTGGTTGTTAATTTGTTATCGTGTAAAATTTGAAATATTGTAATTTCGAAGACCTGACGTTATATGTTAATGGGTATATGTATAATACTTACTAGGTATTTAACAATACGTATAATAGTTTCGTATCATTTTAATTATATTTGTGGCATTAAACGCTAATTTCTCAATAGCAATTTTTACAGAAATCCTGCGACTTAATGGAATACATTTCAAAAAAAAAAAGAATTCTTTCACGCAATTCAATTTTTAGATTTCTTATAAATAGTTATTTCCTTAATCTTACTTTTTAAAACACTAAAAAAAATATTTTAAAATTGAATAAAAATTACTTAATTTCATTAATTAAATTGTTGGTTTTTGTAAAATCAATCAAAAATAATAAATTATTACTAAATTGTAGAAAAATATTTTGTTATGGAACAACATACAACATGTTTTGTTATGCTAATTGACTTATCAACTTTCAAAAATCAATCTACCTTGAATATGCACTGAAAACGCTATTATAGTAATTAAATCTATACTTAAACAAATACAATATTTACTATCGTCTTAGCTATATTATTCTTACCGATATTAAAAGCTTAACAACTTCTCTAACTGGATAAAATTTAACTCGTTGTTCATGATTTTTTATAATTTATGTAAAATAGGATTTCTTCTAACAATTACTTTTGAAAGAAAAACGATTAAAAATAAACTAAATTGTCTCGAAGATTCTGAGATTTTGAGGTATAAGTATTTTAATATATAACATAATATATGTATATACTTGCATTAAACATCAGTTACGATTTCCCGTGAAATTACAATAACTTCTAAATATTTCAATAAGACGATCGGTTTCACATTAGATTTAAACTGTATTAGATATTATATATTTATAGATACCTACTACAAGCCTATGCACGTGGATTGTATGTATAGTTGAATGCTAACACACAAGACTGTACGAGCTTTAGTCACGGTGGTCGCGGTCATTACAAGAATAACACGTGTACGCCTGCGGAAACAAAGCCAGCGTTGTAAATTGTAATGCAAATACTTTACAAAACATTATAAATCTTTTGCAGGGAATGGCCGATGGGAGTTATGAATATTTCAAAAGATGTTCTAAATTTGTTATTGTCTGTCTCGAAACGCATATTTCGAAGGCTAAAATTACAGTGAAAACACACACAATATAATTTGCATTGACCGTGTCCGTTGACTACAAGTGTTGACGAATCACAGTTTTATTTTGTTTTTGTTCTTTTGATGAGTGGTGTCATAACATTGACACCGCGTGTAATGTGTATTTCCAAGTGTCATTTATAGCGTGACGACCATTTATTTTTCCACTGGGTTTTATGGTATAGAAAAACTGGGTAGGTATATATGCGTGCGAATTACGTCCAACCAAAGCGATTTGTCTGTTCCGCCGGAAGTATACATATACATAACATCATGTACAGCATATTATATAGGACTCAAATGAAACGAATCCGTTTTGGTAAACGAAATTATTGTTTCATTTATTTTATGTAGTAATACAAGTCCGTTTTATTTTACATATTGTCATATATAAGATACTTACTCATAATTTGTATTGAATTAAAAGAATATTGGTCAGCATAATATATACATTTTTAAACCAGTTGAAGCAATTAATAAGCTACAATAAAATAGTATATTATAGTGTGTGTGGTGTGGTATATTTCCTACATTATACTCGTATATCGACACTTTTGGCTTCTTTTGACAACCATTACGTGACATTTCATTTAAAAATGATTAAATTAAAAGTACACAATAAAAAATACATGTTATGTGAAAAATTAATTTATTCTTGATTATTCATACTCGTATTTGTGTTGTTGAATTATTATTTTTTGTAAACTTATTATAGTACAATATTTCCAATTTTTTCCTCCTTTGGTGTAATAGTGTAAATGCGCTATAAGTCTTCATATGTGTACCTATAAAAATGAAAGAGTAAAAACGATTTTATTAAATATGAAAATACAACATAAAAAATAATTTCTTAACTACATATACGACTTCATGAAATATTGAAAATTAAACGAAAAGTAAATTAGTTATGAACATTTAAAGTTAAGACGAGAGGCAGTGCCACTATCCGGCAACATTTTAAGATTACTACTTCGCACTATATATTCACTCTAAATATATAAGTTATTAACTAATCGTTAATTAAACCATATTTAATGCCGTATTACTACCATATTTTTTATACCACCCATTGCACAAAATGTTACGTAGTCTTAATTTAGTTTAGTCTTGGTCACTATTTTCACAATCAATGTTGTTATTATTATTTTGTTTTATATTTGATATTTTTCAATTTTTTTTTTAATAATATTGTTATATTGTTATTATAATGTTATATTTAGTTAGATTTTCAAGTTACTGTTTTTAAATTTATGTCAATAATAAACAAATAATAAAAAAATACTTACCGGGTTTACAATATAGTAACTGCTTATTATTAAGAGGACATACTATACCTAAATATGTTGTCCTCTACCTTACTAACGTGTATCATAGCAAATTTGCGTTCAGCAAAACACACTTTGTGATGTTAGCTTTAATATTAGTGTAAATTTACCTATGATCAAATTTAAAGTTAAGAATTTTATCTAAAAAAGTCATGTGCTTTTTGATAATATGATTTTAAAGTGAGTTATAACTATGTAAAATACTACAACTTTAAAATGTCCATAACTCACTTTAAAATCATAATATCAATAAAAGCATATGACACTTTCTAGATAATATTCTTACCATTAAATTTGATAATAGGCTAATTTACTCTAATATTAAAGCTATCATCACAAAATGTGTTCTGCTGAACGCAAATTTACTGTGATATACGTCATTAGTATAAGACAAAGACGGTATACCGTCAATAGATAGTGGTTAATTTATAGTGCGACAATAGATAGTGGACAATAGATCGCACTACAATTCAAGTGTATGACGTTTTCGACAATATTTTCATTTTATTAATGAATTAATTACTTTTATTAAATTATAATTTATCACATTAAAAAAAAAAGTATAATGATCGAGTTAAAAAACTTAAAAATATATGTACTGGTTATAATAATGGAAGTAAAGAAGATTATTTACGAGGGGTTGCGCATAATTTTCTACTGCAAATTTAAATCTTTTATTAGGTACTATTATTTTAATTATTGCCAACTTTGGTAAAAGTATCTATTATTATTATTATTATTATAATTATTATTATTGACATAGTTTATTTGTAAGAACCTTTTGTATATATATATATTTGTGAAAAATCGGAATTAAAAAAACTTCATGACACCATTAATTTTCGTACATTATCAATTGTCGTATACTATCAATTTTCGCTCGATATATTGTCCACTATCTATTGCCGCGCTATCAAATGACTACTATCTATTGACATGGATTCGACAAAGACAATACATACGAGTATAACGTCCTCTTAAGATAAGTATCCAGTAACTTTCGTATACCTATACATATTTATAGGTAGGCTACTAGCAGTACTAGCTAGGTTTTAGTAGGTTTTTTTTTAAATTTTATTCATTAAATACATTTTATACTAATTTATGTATTACATAATACATTTCTACTAAATTTTTAAGTTATTTTTCATTATTTCTTATTTATTTAAATAAATTTTAACATAATAGCTTTTTAATTAATATTAATAGTTATGATTTCGTTCTGAATTGGCTCTTTTTATATTCCTATAATGTATAATATATTTTTATTCATATTTGTATTGAGTATACTAACACAAAATCCATTAAAACAAAGGGGTAACTCAGTTTAAAATAATGGACTGGAAAACTTCTTGTAGTGCTTTAAAAGAATATGCATTCGCGATATTCACATTCATATTTTGTGAAAGTTACTCACTTATATCATATAGAACGTAAACGTGAACAATTCATACTTTTAAGAAACTTCAAAGATTTTTACGTCGTTTAAATTCAGTCATTTTTTTAATAAATATTAATTTATACTATAATCATTAATCATATTAATTATTATATCTATATTTTATCTACAAGGTGGTGTGAATAAATTATTAATATTAAGTATATTATAATATTTGAAATTTTTATTAAATAAATATTACTTTTTAATACATGTTCTAATATCTAGTATGTTTAGTGAAAATAACATATTATAATATATGTTTAATATGCTATTACATATAGTAGTACTTAAAAAATATAAAAAGCCATCGAATATTCAAGTATGGGCTTGTTAAAAAAAAAAGAGGCTACTAAAACATGGTATATGAACGTATTATTTTAGGTTTAATAATAAAGTAGCAAGTATGATAATGTCTGTATTTGTTTAAGTGCATAATATTATAAACGTAGAATATAAATGTAAATTCCAGCATTTTAACTGGTAACCTGCCAATAAATAACCATCAAAAGTAGTGTCCTATACTAATGCACTGCACAATGGTTCTTTGTGTTCGCCTGTTTATTCTTTGTACCGTCAAAAATATCAAATTATCATCATCAATAATAATAATAAAAAAAAAATGTATACCAGTAGTAATAAATTAGTCATGTGCGCATACAGCATTTCACTCTCAGTTCGCTATGCGAATACACAAAGTAAAAATAAAATGTATATTTATACACTTACACTAAATATCTCTTATACGAATGAGAAAAAATGCACATTACATCATAAAGTATTGCATACCAACAACTAACAAGTTGTATTATTATTATTATGTACACTGCATATTATACCATATATTATGTGGTAGTGTCGTAGCAAGATGCATCTCGCTCTCATTCCCGTATAAGGAACCTAATGATAATAAAAACGTGGAACTCACTCTGTTGTAGAGTAGGTGTCGAATGTATCTCGTCTTTGAGTAGGTCACTATAATGGATGTGTTAAATTTCAATTCAATAATAAATCATTGTATGCGATGAAAAACTATTCTACAAGAAGCGGAGATGGTCTGTCAGTCTATATTGCTAAGGATATTTTATGATATATTCACATTGCTATTAGTAGTCCATTCTTCTATTTTTAATACATACAATAGATTGAAATTGAATTGATTTTTGCTAAAAACAAATCTCATATCTTATATACGAATATTAATTATAATCATATTACTAAATCTTATTAACATACAAATTAATAGCAATGTACTGGTAAAACGGTGTGAATACATTCATATATAGTATTAAATATTAATGGCTTAAAATTAAACTAAATATTATGAATATATAAATAAAATATATAATAATAAAATGTTTCATAAGATTATGAATAATATATTTTGAATCACAACAAAATAGATAAAATCATTATTTTTTGTTTAAATATCCAATCTAATGATGGAGCTTCACGGTAATGGGAAATGGTTATTAATAATTTAAAAAGTCTCAACACCATTTGTGTTTTAAACGTCTTCCGGGGTCACTTGAGATGATAAGTACAGATAAGCTTGAGATAAGAGGATTGCGGCAGTTGGATACATTTGAAAGGAAGAGAATTTTAGCTACATGTCAAACTATTGGAATAGAAAGGTCATTTGGAATGTATTTTTTGAGACACAGAAGGAAGCTTTTGAGCTTTTGTCGGAGGAAATTGGATTGGAAAGTGTAATTAAATTGAGTTATATTAAGATATATATATATATATATTGAGTTATAATAAAAAAAAACGTTTGTTGTATAAAGGTTTCTGTTAGAGGAGGTTTCGCTGTAATATATACCATAATTAATGTATACATGGAATACATGAACGTATGAAAAAAACAAGGGGATGATAGAGAGCAAGGAAAAATAATGAGTTGTACGTTTTCAGAAGTACAACATATTGAAAATATTATCACGAATCGAAGATTACAGTGAGTGAGACATATATTGCGAAGCTAAATTCAATTTATGCCCACAATTATGGATGATAGTCGAATAAGTAATAGACCACTTGGGAGACCCCGTTTGAGGTGGTAAGATGTAATTTTAAAAGACGTTGAAGCGTCGAATGGAAGACCAGACTGGAAAACACGAGCTGCTAAAAGTTGGAAGATTGTGCGCGTAACGGAATGAACTAAGTGGATGACAGACCCTATGAAAAGAATAGATTTTATCCAATTATATATGGTCCTGTAATCTGTATTTAAACGACCTTTACGAGAATGAAACGATCGTCATAATATGCCGTTGAAGTACAATGGCTGTATTTACAAACCATACAGTAACGCAATTGACCGGCGTGTTATGGTGTGACGGACGCGCACACAATTACGTATGGATAGTTAGGTACATTAATATGTATAAACAATCATAAATAATATACGCACCTCCATACACATCGTTGTACACGCGCACAACATTATAACGTGTATATTTAATATTTATACAGTACACTGTCGTACGCACATCGTAACATTGTGATATTGTCTAGCATAATATACGAACGGCAAAGTCGCATTATCGTCGAACAAAACGACGTTATAGTGCAACGTGTCGGCCGTTTGTCGAAACCGGGAAAATAAATATAATAAAAACGCCGGCGACAAAAAGCCTTCTTCTTCGCGTCGTATACCCCTCGACGGCGGACCCACCCCCTCGACGATATAATATTGTATACAGACGGCGGCCGTGCACGTGTCGGTCGTGCGCGGCCGCTTGTGTTTTTTTCCTCTCCACATTATACACAGCTCTCTCGCGCACGGTCTCTCCTCTTCGCATTACTCTCGCCCATCCGCCCGCATATTAATATCGTACACCGCCGCGCGTTGTCGGTCGCGCAAAAACGGTGTTTAAAAAATGGGAAAAATGCTAATTGCATTAATGCGCCACCCCCTCGGCGACGACGAGAAAAATCCCAAATCTCAAATTAAAACCTCCTAGCGCAAACGGGCGCCTAATGTGCCGTAGTTCCGTTTCACATAATGACCTAGCTATATAGTTCACGGCGGGACGTGCGCCGGTCCCAAACGTTTGGCTCTTCCGAACTTCCGGTGGCGGCGCTTTCATGCACGCGACAGCAGTTTTTACTGAATCTTCCTCGCGCACACGTCCCTGGACACTAAATAGGTCGTGTCGTCCGCGGTGTATGTGTGTATAATGTATGCTATATAATATTATAATATTATACTGAACAACGCTGCTGCACACGGTATTATTGATATCGATATCCGCCTGCGCTCGAACGATGCGATAGTATAATAATAATAATAGTATTTGCCTGTATAATAATATAATAATAATAATAATTATTATTATTATTATTATTATTATTATTTTACGATACAATATTGCTGTTTAGGGCGTCCGGTCCGGATGAATAATGGGCCATTTATTTGTAAAAGCAAAAAATGTATTAAGCCGTTTAAACCTTGTGGAGCAGATGTCCTGTACTTGTATCGATTGACATTTTTTAAGTCAAATTATAAAAACATTGTATTATTTACTATCAATAGCATCTATTTTATCCGATTAGTAATAAATGAGTTATAAGCAATACTAGATTAGATACATAGACAAATTAGTACGTTAAAGTTATGATAATTTTGACTTTCTAACATAGATAATTTTTATTGAAATATTAGCTTAATACATATTATGACTGGTTACTTTCAAACAAATTCGTTTAAATAGTTGTCTATATTATTAAATATTTCGATTGGTATAGTATATTATTGCCTTAGTTAATTTTAAGTTTAGTGTTTTTCGAGATTTTTAATAATTTTCTCCATGATAATTATATGAAGATTGAAAACGTTGAGTATATTCATTTTCAATATATCTATACCTACATGTTTTTAAACTTTTCACAATCAATGAGTCGTTCAAGCAAGTGTTAAAATGTTCATTATAGTGTAATATAAAGTTATGAATTTTCCAGTTTCCAGTAAAACTATTGAAAGCATAACAAACAATTCGAGAAACTCTGCATACGAATTGCATAACAACGATCCAACAAAGCGCACTACTACACACCCATCACTACCTAACTATGTATATTACAATCATTACACTACAGACTATAATTAAATTATGAGTAAAATTAATGAACATTATCGTTTCAATTCTATCATTATTATTCTTTAAGCTGCTTATTATTAGGTATATAAGATAGGTATATATAGGTGGTATCCATAAAATGTATTACTCTGTACCAGGTGGCTGCCCAAATTGTTCACTTATGATAGACAAACTTACTATTTATTACATTTTAAAATAATATTGATAATTTTATAATGAAGTATGAATAAAAATTTTAATGGAATATATAACAACAATCGAATAAATAAATTAAAAAATATAATTTATAAAATGTGCACACTGCACGCACATGCTTTCTTTTGAATAGTACCTACGTTTTTATAGTTTCAATTCACACATCACTAAATAGTTATTCGAAAAAATAAAATACCTAGTGTGTATTACAGTAATATGTAAATGTTCATGTGTTCCTGATATTATTATTTTATTTATTAATTATTATGTTGAAATTATTTATTTTCAACGGATACTATTTCTTGAACTATATAATATGCTTTAGCATTCATATTTTACTATAAATAATTTGAATTTTTTTAAACCGTGCGATTTCAATACCATTTTATATAGTTTATTCAAAACCCAATGTTCATTTTATTCTTATTTGAATTAAAACGTTTAAAATAATCAATTTCACGATGGCTAACATAATTGAGTTATACTAATCATGTTTATTATAATAATATTTATATTGCTTATATGTTACAGTAATTGTTACACTTACACATGTGTTACAACACAAATTAATTTATAAAAGAAAAACTCTTTTAGACCTCATATAATAGCCGTATATTATTTTAATCCCTATCGTAAAAAGCTAGTCCCTGCAAGTTTATTCAATGTTGAAAATTGAATTAACTATCGCCAAATATTTTGTGCAATTATAAAATTTCATCTTTTTAAGTTTGGTTTAATATTAATTGATAAAACGATAAAAAATGTGTACAATAAGGTGTAACACATAGAAATTGTATAAGTTCAATTATTAATTATTATACATTGGACAAAAATAACCTATTCAATATACAATGTTCAATAATTAATATTGATCAAGTCGTAAAAGAACATATTGATCTATTATTAAACTAAATAACCATAATACACATAATATACACAACTAAGAATAATAAAACATCCACTTGTGTTGTTTAGTTAATAACTATAAAAACGTAAGTTAGGTTAAAAATATATAAAAGTAATTAAGTTTTACAATGATTATTACAATTTACAATAAGTACTTAATATTGTCATAACATATTTCTGTCAATATAATAATAATTGGTTATATTTGATAGTTAATATAATATTGTGTCTGTTTATGAACAACAATATTAAATCACAACATTTAAAATAAAAACACTAAATGTTTTCCATTACTATTATTTTAAATAAAAGATTAGGTTTTGTTCAACTATTTGCACGTAAATAATTTTTAAAATGCATGTATTTACTTTAAAAATTCGAAATAGTTCCTGGTAAGGTTAGGTTCAAGTGTTTAACACACTCATATAAACACACACACACACACACACACACACACACTTAGCATGCAACGAACAAACAAATAAGAGTTTTCAACAGAGCGATTGTCCCATTATTGACACTTTTAATACTTATCATTTGGAGGAGAGTACCCGGTATGGAGGGATGTTTTTTTGTTGAAGTGCGTGTGGTTTAATCGGACGTGAAGTAATAATCAAATAAACGCTTGAATGCAGTTTTTGTTACCCATAATGATTCGTATGGAAACAAATTACGTATTTTATCATATTGTTTTGAAAGTTTCTATGCCGGCAATGGAAGTATATTAAAACTACGTTTTGTATGGTGGATATTGTGCTTGATGAAAGGTTATTATGTGTATATACCGCCTTTTTTTTCTGAACATTTTAATTTATTAGTTACGTAGGCTGGGCACGTGCACATTCTTTACGGGGGTAGTACGCAGTGAAAGAAAAAAAATATATTGTCCTCATAACATGCAGTATTATACAAAGACTATGGAGAGATTTATCTTCCTCCCCGTGTTTACATAATAGTGCATTGAACATTACTGTAATCAAATATCAAAACACACATTTACGTGTATTCAAATTAATTACCAGGTAAGGTGTATTATATAATAATGCATAGGTATGGATATAAATTGTAATGAACAATTAAATGGACATTTAAATACCACTTACACGATGCGCCTTCAATTTTTTACCATAAATTGTATTAGGCTATATTTTAATCTAATATATACTTTTATATGTAATACGAGCACACAAATATGAAATCCATTAAAAAACAAATCAAACGTCTATGTATCTTAACGTCGTCGTTATTGTCATAATCAATAACGGTTACATTTTCAAGTTTTTTGTGGCTAATTAAAAAGAGGTCATTTTAATCTATAGGTTTTAAAAGTTCGACTTCAATGAGATTAATCGTTCAAAAATAACGATATATGATCTATAATCAATTTCCAATATGCATACATAACATAATGTAAATGCGAGTACAAAACATATAGACTTCCTTATTTAAAAAGAGTTTTCAAAACCCCATACCTATATCGTTTTAGCAGCGCCAAGTTTCAATAACGTCATCCAAAATCTAAAATATATTTTATCGTGAAAATTATTGATAGCGAAGAAAATATTAGCAATTATGATAATTAAATCGTTCTTGATACAAACGAAATATAATATATAGACACATGCCTACGCATTTTAAATGAATGAATATAAAGTATTATTTATATTTTTCTTTAGCGTTCAAATACTGTTTAATTTCATATTATGGCTATAATAACAATTATATATATATATATATATATATACACCATAATACACCGTCTATAATCATGTATATATAAGTATAATTTTATTGTATCTTACAGATACCACAACATGTGGTATTATATATTATATATTATACACGATGCGATCTTATGTAATGGATGAATATATTATTATATTATAGTATTATTTTAAATGTCTCAATGTTCTATGTTCGGTTCTGAACAAATAATAAAATGTTTTTCTACTAAACAGTTGTAATATCTAAAGCAAACAATATCGTGAGAAAATCTTGTCCTGTCCTTCACATCATATCAGGTACCTGGTGGGTGTATCAAATATTCAAATAGAAAGGATATAAATTCCAAGCGATACTAATCTAAACATATCGTTACCACTTCACACCCCTTTGGCACTACAGATGTATCGTTTTATTTGTGTGTAAATCGATTTGCATAATTCATTTCAATGAAATTTTGTTTAGGCTTACATCTTTGATATTCATTCATACATTTTGAATAACGTATTAATTTTCGTTTCACTAAAATACATCCATTGTTTTGCATCGATGTTGCAACAATGAGTATCAATCGTTTTAAATATTAGCATTTATTATATAGTATTTATAATAAATGACATTGTATAATCTCTATTATATTAGTCATGTTATTATTTATTTTATATAAAAAAATATTATCACGTACACAAGTTAAAATATTCAATTAAGCGCATGCATTAATACTCATACTCGTAATATTATACTATATATAATATAATATGGACTACATGGTAAACGATTTTTTACAGTAATTAATAATTATACTTTTATAAACGTTTTAACGCCCGAACAAAAGAATAATCAGTAGCAACATTATAGTATGCTTTTATTAAATATGTTTTAATAAAATATCTGCTATTAAAATGTATAATACAATATACATAATAGCTTTATTTAATAATGTACGAACAATATATTGCTATTCTGCATATTTTTAAAAAATATTATTTACATTCAATTAAAAAAATTATTTTTTTTTCAGGAGAAATCGTTGACGAACATCGTATTTAATTTTGTTTATTACCGTGTTGTATAGTGTTAACTAACAAAACTATATACCTCGTTTAAGTATATATTTGTACTTAATATATATATTGCAAATTTATTAAAGAAAAACACTCTTTTTTTTAAAGTTTTAATGTGTTTAGAAATTCTTTTTTTTTTTTTTTTTTAGATAATTTGAAGTCATTGTAAAACATGGTAATTTAAAGTTTTAACTTTACTGAAAGACAGAAAAATGTTTAATTTAATATTCCAAATCAGGATATTTGACGAGATTTTTCATACAAAAAATCAAATTTTTAACAAGTAGTTAATTAGTTATAAGTACCTACCTATATAAAATTTAAATTAGTGGTACAGGGGTACTCTTATACATGTATAGTAGTCAAAATAAAAAATTATAATATAAGAATAATCTACAAAATAATAAATCCAGAAATTCAGAATCTTTAAAATTATATTAAAATATAAATGTAATAATGTACCTTTATTATAATATTATAAAATACTCGTATATAATAATATGCTTTCAAGATATAGATAATATATAAAATATTACAAATTGAAAATGATCATATTTTATCTAGCTTAAAAATTGAAATATTGAAAAAATGCCAACGCTTTTTTACTGATAATTTTCATACCTTTAACATTGATAATACATCAATTCACTTAAATATTATATGACTAACTGAAACACATAACGGGATCTACTAAACACAAATCTGCTTTGTTATAGATTTATAAGACGGAAACAACACATGCAGGCGTGACTTCCTCTTTGCGTCAAACTTTTATAAATATTTTTTTTTAAATGTTGAATAATTTTCAGTTTTCAAAAAAATCAAATATTATTTTTTATAATATGAATTTTGGAAAAGAATATTATAGTTAGTATTTAATAAGTAATGATCATGTTCCGCAATTCTTTATTTTTGAATAATTAGACTCGATTTTCTTTTGATTAGAATTGAATTTATAAATATAATAAAACTGTATATTATAGCTATTATTGGTTGATATCATTCGGTATTATTACATCGTTCGCACAAACTTTTACGAAGAGTCGTGCGAATAGTATAATACCGTTTAAATTACAACATTTTCCTTCCAATTTGAACAGACTTAGGATTATCAGTATTGAATTACTTTTGAAAAAGTTTATTAAATTCTCTATGCTTAAAGTTGTTAATAATGACACGACATTTACAATTTTATTGATTTTATATCCATATTTTAAAATTAAATTAAAATAACTAAAATCGAATTCAACAAAGTGTATAAACAACTATATATTAAACAGCAACCATAACTAGGTATTATCGTATTAAATCATTAAACACATCAATGACAAAATAATAATGTTGTTACGATTGATTTTACCTATAAGTTATAAAGCTTATTATACTCACTCAAGCTGTCTATTGTATTCACTAAAAAGGTATAATACATGAAAATCGTTCAAACAGTGTAAAAATGATTAAGTTTTGCCAGCTCCCATTTTGATACAACATCGCTGATGTTTATATGAAGTTTCCTATCCCCTCTCTATATGTTTAATATTATAAAAATAATTACATTGTAACCTTACTTTTAATAATGATTATACACATTTTTTATAAACTGCAATATTTTACATGCTCATATAACTCTCTGAAAAAATGTAATTCATAAAAATTATCATAGGTCATACATAGATATTAATATTACAATCAAATCATTTCATTACAATATTTATTAAAACTAACAAAGCCCATAAGCATAGTGGAATATAAGTAAAACATAAAAATAAATACTCCATTCGACAGCTTTTATTGAACATTTCTGAAAAGATCCTATCATTTATTGAAACTTGGTTTATTTAATACAAATTTTTGAATAAGCATCGCTATGGGGCGTGAAGTTGACATTACAATATTAGCAGAACTTTTCAAAACATTTCTAACACTATTTAAATATCCTTGTTGTACATTGTTGGAATTTGTTGGTGTCCCCTTATTTACTTATTCCGCGTTAAACTTTGTGCTGCCAACTTCACACCTAACTTTACAATGTTATTAAATCCTTTCCACTGCATTCAAATAGACTTGTTGGAGATTATTGAACACTATTTAAAATTAATGTTAAAATTAAAATTAAAGTTGCATTTGGTATAAATTTTTGATCTAGATGAATATAATACGTTCTTCAAACTGCACACATTCGTACCACCGCTAAGAATTAAGTTTCCTCATTCTCTCGAATGTGTATTCACATCCTTTTGGTTTTTAAGTTTCCTTTCTATCTCGGTATTCTTCACTCATCGTTCATCTTCTTTACCAACATTAATGCAACGCGAAATAAAAATAAACTTAAAAAATATTTAAATAGAATAAGCTTTAAGAAAAATGTTAAAAAAATTTTTCAGTTAATTTTAGAATAATCCATCAAATTTAAATTTAAAAACACTTGAAATTTTTAGTTCCTAGGATTTTGTATGTATATACATCAGTTACTGTATACAAAGTTTTAAATAAAAAGAATCTAATACTATAATTATAGTATTATAATTTCTGTTATTTTTATTGATAACATAATATTATTTAAATTACAGATAGACACCAAATACTCTTTATTTGATCCACTGAATAATTAAAAATGTAAATTAATCTTTTTCAGATCAAATTGAAATGTTTTTATATATTAACTTTAAGCTTAGCGTGTTAAACATTATATTATTATTTGTCAACTATTATAACTTCTAGTTTAACGAACCTGTGTTCATCTGGCTAACTCAACTTGAATTGATTATTTTCATTTACACGCCCGCCTTTGATTTTCGAATGTGTTTTTCTATTCTTGCGGTTTAAGTGGGGCTGACAATGAGGAGTCGAACGACGAGTTTGGTGCCGATGAGGGAGAAAAGAAATTTAAAAACGAAAGGATGCGTGCATGCACATCGGAGAGAACGAGGAAACGTAATTCCCAGCGGTGATACGAATGTGTGCAGTTTGGACGTATTATATCCGTCCAGCGTGCAATATTGTATACATTATCATATTATATATATATATATATGCGTGTGTGTGTATGTGGGGATATACGCACACAGTCGCTTGCACGCGCACAACAGATATTATGTTAAATGACGTGTGACAAGCCCCTGCGCTGCACTACGTTTCCAGGGGGATGGATAGGCGGAAGACTAGTAGATCTCTTTTTATTATTATTATTATTATAATACTGCTGCTGCTGCTGCTGCTGCTCTGCTCCTCGGCAAAGGTTAACGCGGATTATGGCTTGGATCGGTGTACACGTCGGCGGCGACGTCTAGGACGGGACGCGGGAGAAAAATAAAGAATGGGGAAAAAAATACTTGACAACTGCCAACAAAGGCCGACCAAAGTGTGTGACGTTCAAAAATAATAAATACGTAATTTTTTTCGCACTTTCAAAAGAATTTAAATTAAGTGATATTTTATTATTTTATTTTCGGCATGAGTGACGCGACCCCCGTGTGACGACGACGACGATAGTGGTGAACTATATACGCATCTACATCAGTATTGTCGCCCGCACCACGTTATAGTGGTCGGTACATAATATTGTAATATATTTATATTATTATATTGTATACATAAAACGGTGCAATTATTATTATACGCCTCATTATTTTTATGGTTTAATAAAGAAATAATATATTTAACACATATATTTTAACAGCAATAATGACAGTGTGAGTAAATGTAGGATGAAAGCGGATGTAATATCATATACTTACTAGAAAACTTAAACTCATAGAAAAACCTTCGATGTTTAAAGTCCAAGAAAAAATTAATTCAAGTTATTCTAAACCATACCTTATATTTTTATTTGCGATTCGCCACTGAACATTGTTATAATGGAAGCATATATTTTTTACCAAATAAAATATATTATAATAAGTAGGTAGTTATACGTTATACAGTATATTCTTTTTTTCCTGTTTCAATAATTGACTGACTTATAAGAATTCATAATATAAAAAAAATTGACTATTGTTTTATGTAAAAATAAACTGTTACTAAAAAATAATGAAAAATGACAAAATGAACTAACATAACTGATATAATAAATTATGACAGAATACCGTGTATTTTAATATGCTATATCTTCCTCCGAAAATTCCCGTTTCCATCTTAATTCATCCGCCCAAAATATTCCGTATTACTATTTAAGTGAATCACACTAATATGACGAAACAATGATTAAATTTAAACCATTGTTTGACTGATTGACCTTACAAATTAAAAACAGTACATCATTATATTGCCTATAGGTATTTAATATATTCGAGTATAGAGTTTACTTGTAAAAATAATTAAACATGCGTGCAAAATATTAATAGAAATATATAATCACATGGATACATGTTTCAAAATTTGCAAATCCCTTAAGATTAGTTCTTTTTTTAAACTTACAATCATAAAAGCTTGACATGTATAAAAAGTAATTTTAAATAATTGCTTGTGTATGTTTTTGTACAGGAAATAAAAGTAGTATTTAGTCCACCTGGAATTAACCAGTAAAAAAATTTCTTTTAACTTTTCTGTTTTGATAATAATTTACAATGATAAAAAATATCAAATTGTTATTTTAATGGACAAAAATTGATAAAATAAATGAATAATAATTGATTTCTGTAGGATTGGAATATATTTCTGGTAGAAATAATAAAAAATATTAGCCGGATATTGTAATAAATTAGTAATAATGCTGTACAGACCATACTTTTAAAGTGATTTTATTAAAATATAACAAAAATGCTATTTTAATTTAATTAAATAACGTATATTTATTTGTAGTATAAATATTTACTATATAAAGAACAAAATATTTAATTAACAGTAGACATAATAAATGTACAGTTATTTGTACATAAATACGGAATAATCTTGTTGTAAAAACTTCAAAATTATAAGGTATTCAATAAATCATTTATTTCAACATTAAATCTCAATCAGCCGTTTTCACAAAAGTATGATATTAATTAAACACAATATAATATATTTTTAAAATCTGACACTTCAAAATTTGCTATTAAGTTCCGACTAATCGTTAAATATGTTGTTAAGTCAATTGATTTATCTATTTCAACTACAATCTTTTAAAACAAAAAAAAACCTAAAATTAATAAATATAAACTATATTCATAATTGATGGTATTTTGACGATACTTTACAAATGTATAGTAAGTATACTGTGGCCTGCAATAACAATAGCTACAGATGCACATTTTGAAATATATCAACCTTATAGTCTAAAATACTTACTTCTGCAAATGTATTATTATACCGGATACAAATATACAATATATTCATATATATCATTCTAATAAGAAATATTATATAGGTATAGCCAGCCAAGTAGCTGAAGTATATTATACATCAACATTTATTAACATTTTATTTTTGTTTGACGATAAGAAAATAATACCCACAATAAGGTGTTTGATTTTATACCGTTTACTTGTAGTATTTTGCACACATACATTATGTAGTAAAGCAAGCTCTTATAAGACCAATTGATATTTCCATAAAACAAAATTCAAATAAATGATTAATGTTATCCCTTCTGGTATTCTAAACGTATTTACTTACAAAAATTTCTTATAAAACACCATCAGAACATAATAGAAAAGGTCGTTTTGTTACGTATACTTATTGAAAATTACTAATTAATGGGAATAAAGAAACAAGCTATAGGGTAGAATAACAACAAAAACGTCCATTGAACATCATTATAGCCTTATAGGGATTCTATGTGCAAGGAGGGTTCAACCCATTACTTAATGTTCTGTTGGAGAAAAATTATTTATGGGACTGTTATCGAGGGAAAACGGAAACGGAGTAGAATAGCGTACAATAATAGGATAGTTATATTGATAACATAAGAAAGTAGCGGAACTATATCAACAAAAAAAAAAAAAAAAAAACAGAGCTTGATTTATTAGTGTATGGCTCTTGGTAATAGAACACACTTGATTTTTTTTCCTCTTTCTTGACCAATTGAAAGGAAGTCTTGAGTCACAGTATAGAATAACAGCCTGTCTGTCCCTCGTTTGTTCATATCTTTTCAGATAGTTGTAAAGCTTATATTTTGTGTCTTTTATAACATGAATGAGTGTATCAGTTAGTCAGTTAGGAAAAGTTTTTTCCCGAAAATAAATAAAACAATCTTTATTGCGAGACATTGTACTTTCAATAGATTGTAAAATAAAGATACAACCAATAATGTATTTCTATAAATCTTTTAAACTTTATAAACTATAAAAACCGTGTTCAAATAATAAGAATAATAATAAAAGGAAATATGAATGACCTAGTGAAATTGAAGTTAATTTAAACCAAGTTTATATTACAAATTATGAAGTGAAATTAAATAACTGAAACACATATTTAGCTACTCATCACAACTTGAGTGCTTCAATAATTTAAAAATTTATCGTTATAATATAATATTAAATAGGTACCTACTCGTTTATAATAAACAAGAATAACGTATAAAAAGGCCCTCGACCGGATCACCTTTTTTAAAACTACAACCCCAAAGTCGTAAGTGACACTTGAAAATATGTTTTTATATTAATGATGATGACATCAACAATAAGCTAACAACCCCCTCCTTCTGGTTCCAAAAGTTAAAATTAATACTTTATAGTAATACTACATATCTACATGACTATTTTTATAATATATAGTGCTAAAAATAAAACAGTTAAATAGTTATTATTTAAGGTTATACGTTAGACTTTTACTCAAAATTTACCTATACCGTGTGTTTTAATTGTTAAAATATGTAGTTGATTATTATTAATAATAAGCTGTAATACAAGAAATCTATGCACATACACTTGATCTAGTCATCTAAGTCTAAATCAATTTCTAGCGGATTACGATTTAAATAATTATTATCAGAAAGTATATAAGCACCAAGTCTGAATTAAAAACTGTAAATTGATCTTGTGTTTTATAAATTATAATTAAATACATGCAAATAATACACTATAGAATTATATTTTAAAATACAACTTTATACAGTAGCGTGATTTATTATACAACTATATCCTACACTTTGAATCGATATTTATCCAATTATACACACACAAACGAGTTTTTCCTATGCCTATTAAGAATAAGTTTACACAGTTTGCATTACATATACAATTAACTATTCACATCCGTTATCCAATTGTTTTTAATAAGCAATAAAGTTTCTAAGATATTATAGCACAGTTATTACTTATTTACTATATAGACGTATTGTTACGGTACAACAACAAGAGAAAGGTAAACTAATTATTTCATCATAATATATTTCAATACAGCAAAATATCTCGTAGGCACTTTTATTCAAATACACTTTTCTATTGTTTTAAATATAATATTGTGAGCATCAGTATAACAGCATTATAACGAAGGTGCGGATTTCACTGCACCGCGTAAAATTAAACATTATATAGGTTACACTCTATGGAAATTACGTGCAAATTGTTAAAGCTGTTTTCGGGCGTGAAATTAAATTTTAGCAAAGAGTTGCGAGTGCAATAGGTCGGCACGTTGTATAATAATAAACAATAATCATAATAATATTATTACTATGATTTTTACTTTTTATGTTTTTCTCTCGGTTTGTGTTGAGAAATCGTACAAGTTCAAAAGGGATTCGCGAGAGGAGGCAAGGTGGTTGCAATTACAACAAAAGGTCCGGAGAAAACAAAAGCCGAAGGGGTTACATTTAATTCAAATTCCGTGTTTTGAATCTGGGCCACTGAACACAGCAGTGACACCCTCCACTAGCCCTTATTTTTAAACGTCATATCCCACTGAATAAAAGTTACATTATTATTTAACAAATTGCGTCCTCGACACGGATTCCTAAAAAACAATAAATGTCCGAAACCCCTTTTTCTTTTTAGGCTCCGACAAGAACAAAGCTGCACTATGCATTTCGAATAACATTGTTCGCCTTTCTGTACTTTAAAACCTTTATTATTTTTGCCGAATAACGACCGTGTCTACGACACCCCTAAATAAGGGTACTGTTTGACTTTCTATTTGCGAATTCGTGCGCCCTGGCTCGGGCCCGCACACTGTCCCTTTTTAAGAACAAATCCTTTTTCACGCAAAAATGATTGTAAATGGTGGATATTATAACCCATTGAATGCAATATTTTAATTAAATTATAACCGAATAACCATTTCACAATGTGTATTTCAATGGCAATAGTAATAATTAATTATACCATACAATGCTAAGAGACCATTTTTTCGGAGTGTATCCACATAAAATAAGCGTACATGGAAAATTACTTTTTGTTCGATAAGGGTAAAATTCCGTATTTTAAATGAAAAGACAACGCAGTAGCTGTATAATACTGTTGATTTATGTAAATATACGTATTATTTATTATAACTCATCATTTATTCCACGCGTACAATTCTAGTATCTAATGAGGAACCAAATTAATCATGTAAAGTATTGTAAAAAGTATTAAATTCACAATTTAATGAAATATTATAAAAATAATTTTAAATAATTCATTTTATTCATTTGCATGATTTCCAAGTCGATCCTATGGAAAAGTAATAAAATTATTCGAATCTCGTTTTTTAATTTTAATTTTTTTGTTTGTTTTAGCAATTGTAGCCATAAAAAATCATATTATGTAGTATTGATAATATTATTAGAATATTTTTAACTGTTTATTAATTAACAACAAGCAGAACCCAAGGTACAATAGATATACTAGCACGTAACTACATAATGCACGTACCTACATTTTACTTAAGTAATTTTAATTTTCTCACGACTTTTCATATGAAGCAAATTATACATCAGGATTTAATATATAACGATGCCCTTTATGTCGGGTTGTTGTCAATATATTTATCTCTATGCCACTTGACATTTTACTTTTACAAAACATACACCGTTGTTCTTGGATCAATACTTTTCCAATTTAACTATACATCTAAACTATAAATATTGACAATTTTAATTACTATCAATACACATTTAAATGTGAAAATATTATCTAAGATGAATTGAAATTATTTTTATTTGACAAGACTTTAATTTTATGTAGTTAATTTATGGTGTATATTATACTTTTAAAATATAAGACAACGTTTCGTCCCATCGCATCACTGGTAACGTAAAAAAAAAATATAATCATATATATTATTATTTTCATGTAATATTATAGTATGTGAGTTTAGAACTTTAGGTTTAGTATATTGCAGCACCTATACGATAGGAATCATCGATTAATATTTATATAAAAGGCCGTTTTGGAATTCAGTACCTAAAGTTTTGGGAACAATCAAAATGTAATATATACGATACTTATCAAAAAAGTGTCTAAACACAAAATCAAGAAATAAAATAAAAACCTCATTTAATTTACCATCAAAAATAATGTTTTAAAAAATAAAATGCTTGCAGACTGTGAACCTGAAAATTCGTCAATGAATCGCATACG
The DNA here is from genome assembly GCA_036289425.1 of Rhopalosiphum nymphaeae. Taxonomy (NCBI): domain Eukaryota; kingdom Metazoa; phylum Arthropoda; class Insecta; order Hemiptera; family Aphididae; genus Rhopalosiphum; species Rhopalosiphum nymphaeae. The sequence goes on from JAZAQC010000015.1 coordinate 1,991,061, forward strand.
TCCGTACATTCTAATTAATTTATACATAACTAGATGTTTAGTGCTTATTTAAAAAAAAATTAAAAATATTAAACATGATTTAGGTATACATATGAAATAGTAATAAGAAAAATATCAGCGATTACCTTACATGTGTACTAAACAATAATTTTGTATGTGTGTGTGTGTGTACATTAACAGCATACCACAATACCGTCACAGAGTTATCACGGTAATAATAATTAGTACTTGCATAACGCCACGAACCGGTCATCGGCGTTGACAAGTAGGAGGAGGTGAGATATATAATAATTTGCGCGTTTTTCCCCTTTGTCAAACTTTTCATTGTTGTCCATACGTCCGACGTCAATCCACGAACAATTATAATTATTATACTATTCTGCGGTTGCCCATTCAAAGCAAATAATAAGAATAACGCAACAACAATAAAAATAAAAATAATAATAATAATAATAACCTAGTCGGTAAAAGAACAATTTCTCTAAATAATAAATACGTCTATTCATTGTGTCGGTGGTGGTGGCGGTGGTGCACTTTCGAAAAGAAACATATTATAAACAGGTACACACACACACATACACACACACATACACGTGACGGTGGTGGCGGCTGTCAAGTGCGAGTTTGGATTAAATATAAAGATAATGGATTATAAAAGAACACCTAAATCACGGCTATTGTTCGCCCCGGAGTGACGGAAGCCACAGATTATCGACTAGGTAGGTAGGAACGCGCATTGCAGTCCACGTGACCTATAATTTACATATGTCAGAAATTATTTTTGTTTGCTTTTATAGGACTTGGGGGTCTGCTAACAATACGTGAAATAATAGCAATAATAATAATAATAATAATAATAATAATAACGTGACCAACGCATCGACGTCGCACATTATGTTGTGTCACAATGTGCATACGTGTATTTTAAACGAAAAAATTGCATTATATTATATATAATATATATGCATAAGTTTAATATACTGCACGTATATATGTACATAATGTATAACATGTGTGTGGAAAAGCAAAGCTCTGTAATAATCAAACGTTTAGTATGTGCCAATCGACGAGCCTGCAGCTTTTAGACGTAAAAACCAAAAACGAATTTTGTTTGACGATAATCGCTCATAAACGAATTTCTCCTCGTATATCGTGTATCGTGATATATAATAATGGGTACATATGTAGACAACGTCAAAATTCTACTCGGGTAACAATCCTAAGCTCAACGTAAGAGAATAAGCTCTGAACTGCACGTAAGTCATAAATAGTATATATTATAATGGTAAGGTGAACAGTAACTATTAACTAGTTAAACATTTTTAATTAAAGTTCAAAAATTAATATTTTTTTTAATTTTAACTTAACTAGTTTTAGATGATTTTCTAATTGTCTTGAGAATTTCACTAATTTAATTGGATGTTAAAATAATTTAGCTTTTTTCAGTTGATTCAAAAATAATCTATATCAAGCTAAAATTAAAAATACTTTTGAAATTTCTGGTTTTACACGTTGAATGTATGCTTTCAAATAAAAATAATCTAATACAATAATACTATATTTTTTTTTATAATGACTAATGATAAAATAATATAACACAAAGGTAGAAAAAAATGGTATACCAGATACCATTTATATGATCCAAGCATCAAAGTAGATTAACATTTTTTAAGTAGGTTAAGTTAATATAAAATATTAACTTTAAACTTGGCAAGTTAAATGTATTATTTGTTAGCTATTAATTTTTAACTCAAGTTAAATCATTTTCATGGACTTGCAGGCTATACCTGGATAGGCATATGAATATTAAAAAAAAAAAATAAGTGGTACAACTTTAAAACAATATAATATATATGATAATATGAAAAATGTATGTTCATCAGTATACTTCGTACTTCAAAGTATTTTAAGTACCTATGTAACTTATAATACCTTTTGCATGTGCGTATTAATATAACATAAAACTTAACAACAATTTTAAATGTAACCAAATAACCAGCAAAGCGTACATTACAAAATAATCTGTTAATTAGATATAATATTAAATTTATCTATCGTGTAATTATGAGAGCGTTTAATACGGGTATGAATATGGAAAGCCTTATAGGTAATAGCCTTAAATACGAATATAGTAATTTAGTAAAGTAGGTCCTAGTAGGTCGTAGTCCGAAAATATAGTAAATACCTATATAGATATCTATATTAGATACCTATTTGTTACATTCAATGTTGACAATATTTTTTTAAATTACCAAGATTGATTGAATGTTAATATTATTGACCATTAAAATTTTTTCAGTTTTTTGATTGACAATTATTTTTAATTTTATAAGCGTTTAATTTTCAAGTTTTGAATATTATTCCTTTTGACTTAACGAAATATTCATTGTTATTAAAATATTAATTAATTATTTATTTATTGGGGAAATAAAAACCTCATTTACAGCAGTATTATTTAAAATAGCAATACGCAATAATATAAAATAAATGTAACATAAACACAATGGTTAAAGAATACATTTCCATATTATTATCGTTACAATTAAATAACTACTTTTATAGATATAATAATAATACAATAATTTTTGCCTTTTTTATTCAAAATTGAAAAGAAAATGTATTGAATTTTCTAAAGGCGGGTTTGCGTTGAAAATTTGACTTATCTAATCAGTACTGCAAAGCATATAATTTCGGGCCTTGTAACATGTTGATAGTGTACAGTACCGGTTTTAAGATTGAATACATCTATATAATAAGTAAACAGTGTAAATCTCAATAACGGACAACTTATACTTATTTATAATTTATTATATTCTTTGTACATACCCCCACTAGTACTATAGTACATTGCTTAACATATAATATTTATACAGTTATACATATAATACATACATATATTATATATATAATCGGCCGATTTATGCACTGCGCAATTTCATCTTAAATTTCTATCCCTATTTAAAAATGTTGTTAAACAAGATTATCAATATCATCAACCAGTAGTAGACATAAAATATAAAGATAGGTATAATTTCCTAGTCATAAATGAAATGTACGACTAATAAAGTATTTGATTTAGACGATATATCGTCAACTAATGTTAAACATTGATTATATTTATTATATAGGTATTTATGTTATTACACTGTAATTATTAATCTATTTTTTTTTATTAATTGAATATAACTGTTAGAATATATTCATTCAAATTCAATTTCGATAACAAAAAAGGCCTAAATATAAAAAAAAACGTAATCCAACGAACTAGGCTACGAGTATCTCGATCTGGATCAAGGTTTCGAAAAATAAACTTTTATAAATATTGATAAAAATTAATTGATCGATTAGCATTATTAAAATAAAAAATTAATACAACCTATTTCAAATATTTTATTTTTGTACATTTTGATCTAATTTTTTCCCTATATTTAATAACCAAATGACTTAATAATTATTATTATTGTAATTTTTTATAAATATTTTAATGTTCCTCGACAAGTTTCAATGCTTATGTTTTAAACCAATTGATTAACTTTATATCATAATTAAACGTTTATCTTTCAGTTTAAAACAGTAAAGAGTTGTCAATTATTTATTTAAAACAATTTAGGGACCCACAAAATCCTATAGTTAAGCCACTGACAAGAGACATCGATAGAACTAAACACCCGTCACTAAGATCAGCGATAACATAATATATAATAGCAATATGTCAATATAAGTATCGTATTAATATACTATATAATAATCTCTTGTATACTATTTCATATTATAAAAACAACGATAACAATATATACATTCGATCGTAAGGGGAGCTGATGATGATGGTGATGGTGGTGGTGGTGTACATTGGTGATAAACAAAACGAGACTATGAAAAAATATAATATAATATAATAATAATAATAATAATAATAATAACAATCTTTGCGATCGGCGGCTGCGGCGACGGAATGTGCGCGCGCGAGCTTCTGCGTTTGACAACGCGGTAGATAGCGAGCGGTAGCGATTCGTCCGCACTCTCATCGTCTCGTTCGCTGTCTGTCTATCTGTCTCTCTCACTCACTTTCTCTCTCTCTCTCTCTCTCTCTCTCTCTCACTCTCTCTCTCTCAAACACACACACACTGGTGGTCCATCCCCTTACCACCCTCGCCGACTTCCCTCGTCCCTTTAGCCATTATCATACTTAAATATATATACAGGAAGACAGGAAGTGTATATATATATATATATATATATAAGTTTATAATGTGTGTGGTGTGTGTGTGTGTATATACACCTACTCGGACTGCTATTGAAAATGAACCGTTATTGTTCGGGCTCTAAAAGATTCTCATCTTAGTAATTAAACTCGTATTCAACGTCCATTGTTCGCGTTGTATCGGTTTACTCGGGGCGGCGGCGAGCGAACATACGGCCATCCCTCGCCGTCTGTATCTCTCTTTCGCCCACACCCCCACCGATGACGCTCGTTCATCCCCGAACAATGTCGGCAGCGACGTCTCTCCGCTTCCCACTCGCCCAGCCGTCACCGACGCGACGCCGCAATACCGCCCGATGCACCCCCTCCCGCCCCCGTCGCCACTGCCGTTATTACACTATTACGCCGCTGTACATATTTTAAACACTACATTATAATATATAATAATAATATAATATGCACAGCGTACACACGCACCGCGGTACTTATTATATATTATACTATTATACCTATATACACATTATAATACCTACTGATGTATATACTGCATGTACACTATATATTATATACTTAAACTAGTTAAACCTAATTATAGTTGTTTTTGAATTTTTAACCGTATCCGCTATGCGCATAAAATAAAAACTACATCAATACGTCATAGACTCGCCGGTATTGTCTATAATATACCACTTCCACTACGTACTATATAGCCATATAGGTATATCAATATACCGTATCACGGTGTCTATTTGTGTGTGTACTACGTCACATTTTGTGCACTACGAAATTGCAAATGTGCACTACAAAAAATAAAAATGTGCACCGCCTTTATAGTACTACTAGTCTATGACTATCTGCAACCATACCTTGAACGTAAGAAATACATTTTTTTGTAAAACGTGCACTATGGAAAATCAGAAAAAATAGTCGCTTATAAGACGTGTATTATAGATATAATACGTATACCAACTTTATAGTTTATAGCTACTTTTCTATAGTTACTATTAGTTAGTATTTAGTTATACTAGTTACAGTGTAATAACGAGATTGGTACATATCTGCAGTGTATATGTACTACTGCAGCATTTGTTGATACCTCCACTTCCGGTTCCTTATCGATGAACCCTTTATACTTTTGTAAAGAAGCACACACATGGCATATGGTAACATGATTCGATTAGAATTCAGGTGATGACGGATTGATACATTCGATTTTTTTTTTTTTTGTTTATAAATGACATCTATAATATGTTATCAGGTAAATACAAACATATTTAATACTATTAAGGAATATCTATTCACATTTAATCAAAAATGTTGACCTAACGAAATTGTATTTATATATTTAGCTTTGTTGATGCTTGTCTAATAACAGCGTTTCTCGACCGGGGGTACGTGAGAAGGTATGAGGGGGTATGCGAAAAAATAAAATTTGACGTATTTAAAATGGTTTGTCATATGTAAAATATTTAATAATATTTATCTATTTAATAATCGTTGACACAATTTTTCGTTAGTTTTTATTCATAATAGTACAGTACTTACCGTCAACTCTATAGGACTATGGAGAACAGTGATAAGTAGTCAAGGGGTACACGAATGAAAAAAAGGTTATGAAACGCTGAGAATTATATAATAGATCCATTACACAATATATGAGTACCTACTAGTCCTACTACTTGCTTATATCTCATATTTAAAAATATACAAATTAAAATAAATTATATTATTAACTTGCTGGTCTTACTCGTACTACTACTGCTACTGTGTTACATAATTATACAATATACATATAACCACAACTCTATAAATATAGTCACTATAGCTTTCTAGGGAATTTAGATTATTCCCTAAATCTGATATTATGTACCAACGCCCGCTTCTGTTATCTTGTTCACAAACCCTTCGAAATTATAAAGCACATACCCATACCTATACTACGCGGATTGGGAACGTATAATAATAATTAATAACACACGAACCCAGTTACCTAGTACTTTGTCGAGCGTTTAACGGTCGTACCCGATAAGTTTTTGACGTTTTTGTGTTTATATTCTATGTATACAATATCTGTAGTGTATAGTAACTCAAAATAGTTTTTATGTATAGACGTGTATTGTGTTTATGTGTTATGATAAACTATGAAACAATGGTATAATAACTATAATATGAGTTGTTTCTGGTGATAAAATGTTGCTATATTATTAAAAAGCACATTAATCACGCACACAAAGTATAACAGTTTAGAGAATTATATATTATTTTGTATTAATTTTTTTATTTTTGTAAAAATGTGTAGGTATATGCTTTTGGTTTTCAGATACCTATACTTATTACATCGTTGTTGGGTTTTCGAGTACCTATTTTTCTTTTATATTTGGTTGTATTTCACATTCCACTGTATCTAATATACTAAATTACAGTGTTTCTCAACCTTTGTATTATGGCGACACATTATTAAAATGTTTAATACTTAGTGTGAATTTTGTTTCATTTAAGTAATACAATTTAGTAATTAAGTTTGGACTTACCGGCGACACACCGGTTGAGAAACATTGAGGTAAGTATACAATATAAAAGACAGTACATAATTTATACATTTAAATGAATTAAATATTTAAAAATTTGATCAAAATATTTTTTTTAGAACTTTATGGAGGGGGTCTTGTAACCCCCGTGAAATCGCCGTCTGACTATATGAAAATATTATTATTCTCACATCACTAGCTGTACGTAGTCTGAAATCTACCTACTAGTGTATAATATATGTATATAGGCACGACAAGTACGTAGTAGTCTACAACATGATATTATACTATACCAAAATATTATTCGGTAAGAAATGAGTAAAATATTACCATAATTAATCAAAAATCGCATATTTTAACATTAACATCATAGAACCTGTGTTAATTTACCAGTTGTTTATTGTTAATACGAAATATACAAAACAAAATATGTATAAACTATAATTATTTATTAGTTGATTACGTGTAACCAAACCAGTAATTGTTTAGTGATCACATTAAATTATTAAATATCATGACTTGTAATAATTATTGTTACAAACATGCCAACTTAATACAATATTTATTTTGTACTTCCCTTTATGAAACGTGTACCTAGTTAAATATTACACGCAAGAGATTATCTACGAATTTAATTATAGCAATATCTATAATGCAATAGCTAACCGATAATTCATATTCTTATGTACCTACCCATCATATAAGGAAAAATAAAATAATAATAGCCAGTACTTACCAGTTACCAAAACTGGGCGTTAAAAAGTTAAAATCAATCATTATAAAATAATACATAGATAGGTATATTATATTCATATAATCATATACTAACATTTTTATTTATAAATCAAAAAAGAGGGAAAGTAGGCAACCGTTCCACTATACATGCAATAGGTATGTTGAGCATTAGAGATCTTTTTATTTCCTAGTAACAATACAATCGGCTGAATTAATTTTGGCCAAAAACTTTGTATTTAAAATATCATTGACTATCATATTGTGTGTATAAAATATAATAATAAAGATACGTTAGTAATTTCAAGTTCTTACGAATATAATGTTTGAATTACAAAATATTTACAAAAATAGTTATTCTTTGTTTAGTTATCAGATTTCATACAAAAATATAAATTTCAAATATCTATAAAAAAGAGCTTATTTATTTTTAAATATTTTTATTTTAGTATAAATTATATTCATGCGGAACTAAGTACTAAATTGTCAAACCTTATATGTATAAAAATTGAACATTTTATAAATTTAAACGGGTTTGAAAAAAAACACGCTATATATTTCAGTATTAATTTGTTAGGTATATCATTAATATCTTATTGTTGAAATGTTCAAAAATATACATTATAGATAAAATGTTATTTTCTATTTATTTAAAGCTTTAAATAATTTCTTATAAATACTTAAAATGTTAAGTATATTAATAAAGTAAACCCGTTTTAAATAAAAAATATATTTACATTTTTTAATTAAAAAGGAATTACTTTATATAATGAAAAAAAAATTAATAAATAATGAATAATTTTAGTATGGTCACTTCGTGAATTTTGGAAAGCCTAACGCCCATAATAACTAGCATAAAATAACACTATATTCTATGCTAGTATATTGCTGATGTTCAATTTTCATCTCACCCATTGGCACAGTCAAAATAGAAAATATATAGATATCACGTTAAAAATATCTATTGCCTGTAAACATAATATTATATTTATATCAATCCTAAAACAGTTAAAACATGGTATGATTTTTCCTTTAATTAAAAATAAAACAATCCATTCAACTTTTGAGTGACACTATTATTACACGAAATTAACATTTGTTTTAATCAAGCATGGAAAATTATATAACATAATTGTTAGCAAGTCACGTAGTTCTAAACACAAAAACTAAAGATATGCTTGTCTTAATAATATAAAACAGTTGGAATATAAATCGCTGGCGCTATCTATTAGCTAAACCAAGTCCATAAAATTGATTGTTTGCAATTTTCTACACTAAACTATTGAAAATTATTTTTAAGATTCACAATATCGAATATTAGAAAAAAGACAAAACAATATAACAATAGCAAACATCAAAAGAAAAGAAAAATATGGTTAGCAAAAAAGATGCTCTTCAAACATTATTTCAAAAATGTCTTGAATGATGAATATTGACTCAAAAAATGATATACCTACACATTACACAATACACAAAGTAGTTTTCAACATTTTGAATAATTTTAAACTATTTAAACCACAAACTTATTTATACAGTTCCATTATACACCAATATATTTAACAATGTCAGCTAATTATATGAAATAATTTTATATATTATAATTTATTTTTGTCAATTAATTCATCTTACCATATTCCTAAAAGCAATATAAATTTACTATAAAATATCTATAGAAGATTAGGCTGATTAGAATTGATTTCCATAATATTCAATATTTTATCATTTAATTAAAATTGAACACATAGGTACTTTGCAGACTATACTACTATAGTGACTTATTTAATAATGAGTACACTTGACACCAATTATACAGCAATAACTTTTTTTTTTTATGTATATTTTTACTAAAACTACATTTTTAAAAATAAATATTAACAATTGACAAATAAGTTAGTATATTTCTTGCTTGTCTTATAATTTATACATCACCTAATACTATACATATACAATATTTATTATATAATATATTATACTTATACATCATACATTTTCTTTTCCAATTAACTTTTATTTAAAAAAATATATTTCAAACTAATAGTACAAAATACAGGAAAGATAGTAAAAATAGTATGAAAATAAAAATTTAACTTTTTTAAGTAGGTTCTTTTTGTCTTATCTCTTCTATTCACCATAAAGTTATCTATGGCCAACTTGCACACAGAATTGAGTAGCTGATCTTTTTTATGAACTAGCCTTTGGTTAATTGGTTTTTAATTAAAAATGACAAATTTTTCATTAACAGAATTTAAGTTTTAATTTTAATTCTATACAATAGTTTGTAATTTTACACCACATTAAGCATAATATATTTTGATTTTTATGCATGTATCATGAAATAATTACATACTACTTTCTTCCAGCGTGGATAGATATGAATCAATCTATAAAATGATTCTGTTACTAATTAAATATTTTTATAGAATTGTGTATATCCAAATTACATTACTTTGCTTTTATCAATCTTAAGTTTTGCAACAAGCCCACAATCTTTTATTGTTTTAATACTCAACCAAGCCTAGCAAGTACATATCTAATCGTGGTACAGGATGGTTCTAGAAAAATGTGTTTGTTATAACATAACAATAATTTTTAAAATATTTTCATAAATTCTTTAAAATAAGATAATAAAATATGATAATTATATTAAAAAAAATATAATATGTAAGAAACCTTATGAAAATATTGTGTTTTTTATGTAATTATACAGTATACTTTTTTTAAAAAAACAGAATAAATACATAACAAATATCTTAGGACCACAAGCTATACATTAGGTGCCGATGCTTAGAACTTATGTTAAGCTATATCAGAGAGAAATATAGATATGAACATCAAATTAAAGATTTAGTGTCTAAATAAAACTAACAAAACAGTGGTTAGAAATATTTGAAGATTTCAATAAAATATAAATAAATTGCAGTATAGAATTAATATTGACAAATTAATTATGATTAACTAATATACACTTATTGACTATAACCAACTCATCCACATTTGGATTAATTCAACTTTGTAAAACTGACCAGTTACTAGTTAGATGCTATATAATTCTTCATATTACATGCAAAATATGTTTGTGTAAGCTAGAATATAAGAAACAATCATATTAGTCAGAGACTATAATGTAAAACTCAACAGCAGTTGAGGCTTCTGTGTCTAGGATACGGAACATACATTAAAACATAAAATTTACATCACAAATCTGACATCTGTTCTTTAGATCTACATTTTATACACGAAAGGCGGAACTGTTTGATCCTTTAGATTCAAGCTATGTAACCTGTAAACACAAGAATTTCAGAATACAAGTTTTTATGCTTGTCATATGGAAAATGATGCTTATACCTAGACTTTTGTTAGGTACCCAAGTACTTAGGATGTATACAGTGTGTATCAGTCCAATAAATAGATTAAATTAACAATTTTAATTTGACAGTAAGTACCTACATCAACTTTTAGATCATAATCGTTCTCATTCTTCAGCCTCTTCCGATTGGATAGTGCACACTACACCGTTTCCCGTACATATGGGCACCTATACTACTATACTATCATAAAATAGCCTAATTTGGTCGAAATCATAATCATCCATAATCTTAAACGTAAACAAAGACATTCATTGGAACTCTCGCTACAATTCAAACCGTGACCAGTTGTAAACTTGAACATAGTAAGTTTAATAATTATTGTGTGAAGTAAAAAATGTAATAATCATAAACCGCGTAGAATAGATCGATAAGTAATAAGTATCGTGATTCGTGACAAATCGTCGTTTAAAGTATAATTTTCTTAATTCGCAATGATGATTAATAAACTGTCTTCATTTTTTAAATCAATTATATCGACTATGCGTGGACAAAAATGAATAATAATATTGTCGACCAGGGTTACGGACGGATAGAATCACGATGTAGACAAAAAAACAGAACAGACAGAAATATAATCTATTATAGAATTATGCACAGAGACTAGATTCAGGACTATATTATTACATTAAACAAGTCTACAAGAGCACTCAATGGTCAATATTTTAATGAATAATAATAAATAATAATATACCAATTATAGAAATTAATATTAGAATTTTTAGAACGATGTTATGTTTTGTTTTTGATATTTGAATAATAATCAATTGTCTGCAATCGTACACGCTATTATTACCACTACCACAGAATTCTGTGATATTACTTATAACCATATTATCAACAACTGGTATCAATGAAAATGCACGTAATGGTATCTATTGTATTATATCGCTATAATCATTAATCACGAAAATAACAAATTTTTGTTTTAAACTTTTAATCTTTAATGTTTTGAGATTTGCTCTTTTTTATTATTCAAACTGAAACCTCCAGACTTGATATATCGATTATTGATTCTGATAACGTTTTTCGTACGACTACTCAGTCGACTATAATTGTTGCTAAATCTATTTACAATTTACAAGTGAATTTTATGTTTTAACAATGTATCCAGTAGATAATCGAAATGTCTGGATTAATAATCATGTTAATAATTCTAATATTCGATATGATTACAAGCGTAAAAAGTTAAAGAAGGTTATTAAAGATTTGGTTTATGTAAGTACACACAATCTTATTATTAACTTGTTGTTAGCCATCATATGCCAAAACCACCACAGTTTGGTTATTTCTTACGTCAAACACATATTTTCATAGCTAGATATTATAGACTTATCATACCTTTTAATAAACTAAATCCAATAATATACAAAATCATATACTAATCACATTAACAAAACTTGATAATTGAATAATCATTAATTATTTTTTTCTATTAAGTGTTGTAAATATTAATTATTATAAATAAAATAAAATAATTTTGGTTTTATATTCATGTACTATTATAGTTGAAAATTCCAAGATGCAACTGATATTGTATAATATATTCCAGAACAATTAATGATGATTTAAACATCTTCTTAATTAGTTCTAAATTAGTTATATCATGCTTGAATTACAATGAATATGTGTGTTTTAAATAAACTGAAATTTTTTAAAATATTTTATTTCCTACTTTACATGAGCATAGTGTGGAAATGTTTGGCAAAATATACTCTGCTCTTAATTCTATGAAAAATTTGTATTGGATCAAATATTCACAGGTATTCAATGATGGGATTATAACATTATATTAGAAATAATATATTTTATTACAATAAATGTTATTTCCTTAAAACTTAAGAATATAAACAATTTAACATAAAACAATAAACATGAAAAACAAAATTAAATAACTATAAAAGCATTGAAAATTAGATAATTTTGTTAATTAAAAATAAATATTTTCTAGTATTAACCATTAAAATTATTAGTTATACACAATAATTAAGTACTATAATACCTATATGAAGTCTAATTTCATACTTTGCCTGTTACAAACTACCATACCAGTATAGATAAATAAGATAAATTCCCATAAGTATTTATTAAAATAGTATACTTTTTTAATACATTTTATTTTTGAAATGGTGTACCAAATAGTTGAATTATAGCATGAATACTTTTTGCTTAATGATAATTATTTTATAAATTAATTTCAGGAAAATGCTTCCATGTGTGACGAAATATCACTAAATCAAGAAAAATTATTAATTGTGCGAGAACAATGCAAATTTTTAACTAAAAAGTTAAAGACTTTTGAACCTCAAATAGGTAATTAAATCTAAATTTTATCATAATTTTACTAGTATAGTTATATGAAATTAAAATTGTAGAACTCAGTCGTAGATTTACACTTTATCGATACAATATTTAGTTAAATTGATTTGGATCCTTTTTTTTGAAATTTTTGATTAAGTTGTTTTTGTATTGTGACTAGGGACAACAAACTCTAGGTTTAAAGTCCAGCTATGATCAAATTTATGATTAAAAGACTTTAATTACTTATATTAACTCTAATTGGTATTTGTTAAATAAAGTTAAAATTTTTAATAAAAAATCAGGGTTATAACTTATAAATATTTGTTCTGTTGTATTAAACAATAATGTAACTAGCTAAATAACAGAGTATGATGACAATTTAATAAATATTATACATACTTATTGCATTTTCACGACTATCAATATCCAGTTTACCACTTTTTATTGGTTGTGTCATATTTCATATTTGCATAGTGTTTTATGAAGTGAACTTATCTAATGACTGCAATACTTCAATTTGTTGTCATCATACCTTATTTTATTGTAGTGATAGCTAGAAATTTAAAAAATCATAAATAATAACATAGATTTCTATACAAAAAGTCAATATTGTCATATTACTAATCTAATGGTATTTATTTAAATCATATTAGAATTTATGTTCATATCAGTAGAACCAAACCTTAAGAGGACGCTTCATCTGCATGCATTGTCTCTGTTTTACAAACGTACAATATAGTATAAACACTTCATGCTGGCAAGAACCATTCAGCCTGTAGTCCAAGTTAAGCAACCAAATTTTGACACTAAAAAGAAGAAATTTGGGACCATGTAACAACGTTTTTATTTTTTCAATATCAGAATTACAAAAAAAGTTATTGAAGTTTGATAAACACAAAAAAAATTGATTTTGAAACGATAACATTTTTTTTTTGTATTACGATATAAAAAAATTAAAAACAATATTGCACAGCCAATATTTTCCTTTTTATAATGTGAAAATTGAATTGCTCACCTTGGACTAAAGCTCTAGTGGTTCTTGCCCACATGAAACGGTTTTTACTATATTGTACATTTGTAAGACAGAGACAACACATGCGAATGAAGTGTCCTCTTAAAGCTGAACATTAAAATTTTCTAAATTATAGTTGATTATTTTAGTAAATTTATTTTCATTTTATTTTTATCAACTTTAAATTTAAATTTATATTTTTAATCATTTTACTTAATTATTTACGTATTATCAACTAAATTAATAAGTTTAACAAATGCAGCTTTATACATTTTAATGATATATTTTTTTAATAGATTTGTATATTTCATAAAATATGTTTACTACTTTTTTTCTTATGTTCTAATTTAATCTAACTTTCCTGACAAATTTATCACTGGAAATCCAACTATACTATTTATTAAACAAAATCGTATGCTAAAACATAAATCAAGTATTTATTTTTTTATTTTTTTTAATCTTAAGTCTAACAGATATTATAGTTAGTCATATAAATTATGAAGTAACAATCTTATTATTTTAACAGCTTCACAATAATATTATTTATTTTTAGATGTTTCTGCTGCCAGTGTAAATACAACAGTAAAGAAGGCTACTCCGAGGAAAAAAGCAACTACAAATGGTGTGTACTTTTTTATTATATTTTAATATTTAAAAAAAATCTTTGTTCTTATTAAATATAAATAAAATTTAGTTTAATACTTTAATCTGTATGAAGATTCTTCACTGTCATACAAATGTCTAGACAATTAGAAATAAATGTCATAACTATTATGTACCATTGAGCATTGACTTTATAGAATTTTATTTAAGACAAATGGTAGTTTTCATATTATTTGATGATAATTAATTAACCTTACATAGTTACATAAAACCAAAAATTAAATTTTTTTGCAAAATTACAAATTTTTATTTACAGGTGTAACACCTAAGCCAAGACGTCCTGCTGCTAAACATAAGAAGAAGAATATTATAGAAGTCCAAGAACCAATAACTAGTGGAAATGTAACTATTTACAACTTTGGAGAAGTGAGTTTAATAATAATTTCTATGGAATAAACTAATCATAACTCTAGTTTTAACTATGTTTACTTATACTAAAATATATATTTTTATTTCATATCAAATGCTTTTTGTAATAATTGTGTTTTTTTTTTTTATTAAATAAAAATATTATTTATTTCAGATTGTATATGATACACCATTTTATTATTCAGACTGTGCAATCTACCCAGCTGGATATTATGCATCAAGAACGTATGCTCATTTTAGAAATATATTTTCTAAATGTACTTATCATTGCAAAGTTATAAGAGCTGGTTCATCTCCAAGGTTGATAAACATTATTTTTTGTGTCATAATATAATATATTATTGAATCGTGAATATTTTGTTTTCTTAACATAGATTTGAGATCATGGATCATGATAAACATTTCAAAGTCACTGGCTTGAGCACTGATGAATGCCATAGTCATCTTATATCATTGATTAATAAATTACTAGGTGCTGAAGATTTAATACCTGCAAATAGAAACGGTGATAGATTTTTTGGATTAACCTTACCTTCAGTTCGTTTGAAACTACAGGAAGCACCGGAATCTAAATTTTGCACAGGATACATTCCATTAGAATTGCAGGTATTTTACTTATATTATATGGTATAGAAAAATACTATATTTAATGGAATTTTTAAGAAAAAAATCATAAACTATGTATGCATATTTGTTGTTATCTGTTAGTGAATCCACATAGTGATAATCATTTAATTTAATTTATCCATTTATTTATTTCTAAATAACTACAGTATAACCTCAATAGTATAACATACACAATTAAAGAATAAAACTATCTACAGATTCTATGGTGCTTGATAAACTTTTTATTAAGAGGACTTAGTACCTGCATGTGTTATCTCCGTCTTACACACATATGACCGAACCTAACCTATGCAAGTTTCTATGGAGTTAGTTTTTATATTAAAGTGAATTAAACTATTATAAAAAATTTAAAGGAAATATTATTATCTAGGGCTCCATGTATTTTTTTATTGATATTATTATTTTTAAGTAGATTCTGATATTTTTGAAACTGTATATTTTAAAATGATCATAACTTAAATAAAAATAATAGTATCGATAAAAGACTACATGGGGCTCTAGATAATAATTTTATCTTTAAATTTTATAATAGATCAATTCAATACTAATATCAAAACTAACAGCACACCATTGAAACTGATGAATGAAAATTTACTATGTTGTATGTGTGCAAGACAGAAACGGGTACTACATCCTCTTAAATAGATATCATATGTACCAGTTACAAAAATATTCAACTAAAATTATAATATATTAAAAGCAATGCTTTGATTTGAAAGAAAACAACTAATACACCATTATTCTATAGATTTATAGTAGTTGGTGTCTTTATTTTATTATTATCAAAATATATTCACTAATTGATCATACATGATCATACAGTTTAAATTATTCAAATTGTATGTATACATAAACAACGTTAATATTTTTCAGCCAGACAATCATGAATCGGAATTAAAGGCTGAAAGTGATCCTGCAGTGAGTTTTGAGGGTCTACATAATACATTGAATAGATTTCGATCTAGACATTAAGAAGTGGTATATTATGGTACCTATTTTATACTTAATTTTATACTAATGTATAATAAGTAAATGTAATTTTATGAAACAAATGTATGCTATTATAATAATTTTATAATCAAGCTTTAAAAAATATACTTAACTACCAATTATTTAATACTAATAAATTATAATTATAGTAGGATTAATGCTATTAAGACTGTGTTGTCTGAAAAGTAGGTAACAATATATTTTTGGCAAACATTAAATCAATACCATAATACTACTAATAAAATAAATTAATTTAACCCGGCATTGGTATTGTAGTGAGCGCGGCGCTCACCTCGTTAGTATTTTGAGAACCACTTGGTTACTTATTACTTTATTCATTTGATACTATTTATACCTTCAATTGACACATGTCTAAATATACTTTTGTAAATATAATAATTTTATAAATATTTCTTGATTAGATAATCGGCATGCAATGTTAGCAATGTAGCATTATCCATAATATGTGCATTGCGCTCAATTCAGTAATATTGACATAATAATTTTTTTTGAATAATGAAAAATGAATAATAATGATAATATTATTATATTATTATGTATAAAAATGATCATATAGAATAAAAACCAAATAAAAAAAAATATTTTTTAAACACCTGTGTTTATGTAAGTCTTAAAATATTGTAGTTTTTAATTTTTTTTAGGGTAAAATATTTATAATTAAAATAAATTATAAGAATATGTTTTGTAAACATTAAAATATTAAGAATTTGATGTTTGTTTCAATATTCTATGTCTATTATATAATCAATAATTATGAAAAAACAACAAGGTGAGCATGGCGCTCACTCAATACCGATGGCGGACATTGCATAGTGATACCAATGACGGGTTAATAGGAATATCAAAAAACATATCATGAAATATGCTTAGTGATATGGGCTATTGATTGTTTTTGCTCAAAATTGTTTTTTGATAATTAATGACCTGTTCAGTGCTGGATTGGCAAGATATTGGCCCACCGAGTTTTACCATTTCTTACATTTGATTACATCTACAGCTACTGTACAGTTTAAATAATTCAAATCAATTATATTTTCTACCAATGTTTGTACTTATTTATCACAAAAATAAAAAAAAATACGACCAAACATTCAAAACAGGCCCATATTTTGAGCAGCTTACCAAGCTTTACTCGGTAGCTCACTAAACCAATCCAGCCCTGGACCTGTTATTCAATTTAAAAATGTGTAAATTAAAATATATTATTTATGTAAGCAATAATGCATATAGGTTAGATTAGTGCAGTGGTCGGCAATCTTTTTAGATTCTTAGGCCACGTTCACAAATAAAAAGAATTCAGTACACTATAGTCGTATGGGCTGCCGGTTGTTGACCACTGAATTAATGCAGTGTTTTCCATCTGGTATTCTGCAGAACCTAAGGGTTCCGTCAGCCGGTGCCAAGGGTTCCATGAGAAATTTGGAAAAATATAAATTAATTAATAATATTTTTGATATGAATTATGATTCTAATATAGAATAACTCCAAAAATAATATAGGAGTTCCACAAAATGTTCAAGCTCCTACAAAGGTTCTGCAAGTAAAAAAAGTTGGGAAACACTGAATTAGTGTATACTGTATAATATATATAATACATTATCTTACATAATTAAAAAAAAGCATGATTGATTCCGTTTAATTAAAGACATATTGTAATTTGTAATTTTTATTATTGTATGTACCTATACCTATAATACCTGTGTACTTTCTATATATTTATTTATACATAGTTTTACCAAATAAAAAAATGTTTTAATATTTTAAAATATTAAATATGTAGTAATTCATCACTATACTTGTTCTTTTATTGTGATGAAAATAAGTCTCCCAATAATGTATTTTTAGTAAAAATTATATAGTAATAAGTAAAATATACTGATTAACACCTAATTAAAACATAACACTTTATTACTATTTTGTTCTACAATGATTGCATCAAACAATCATTATTTAAGATTTACCCTTTATCCACTATTACCTTTAGCTTAACTTTTCTATTTTACTACATTATTATTTTTAGTCCACTAAAACTATTAAGTCTTAGTCTTAGTATATATATAATTAATGTCACATATTAAACAAATATTTTCTTAACAGATTTTAATTCTAATTATGATTTATGTTCATGTATTACGACAGGTAGTCACATATCCATATACCTAATGTAACCTGACTGTGTATACATTTGTATATTATAGTTATATATATTATATTATGATATGCTTAATAGAACACTTATGCACAGTGGTCGAAATGGCTAAAAACAAGTGGAGAGATTCCTAATAATTCAGATTTCCTCTCCTCTTTTCATCATAACCTTCTTCACACTTTATTTAATTTTTTTTTTTATAAATTTAGCAATTGATAGACTCGTCTAATTATTAATTATCAACAAAATATTGCTATGAATTAAGTATATACTATATTGATAACTATTAATTGACTATATAGCATAAAGTAAACCCTACTTATAATCATTAATTCTATTATTGTTCTGTGATATTTTATTTTTATTTGTAAAAACATATATTATTACATTTTAAACACCAATCAGCTTTATTTAGAATATATTTATTAATTTTATTATTATATTATTAGTTCTAAACAAGGCAATAGATAATATGATTGCGAACTGGCCTATACTAAAAAAAAAAATCTGAGTTAAAATGTTAAGTTCAATTATTTTCACCATAAAAGTTAAATTTTGTCTCTTAGATAAAATCCCAGTACAACACTATAATTTAAATTTTAAATGAAATAATTTTGAAAATATAAAATGGTAATATGTACTTCATTTTAAAAACAAACAAGGACAAATAAAGGAGAGATGCGTTATTCTAGACAAAATAAGTAGAGGGATGAAAAAATGTAAGTTTAAAAAAGTATAGAGATATTATCTCTCTGTATCCCCCTTCCCCACTTTGATCTTTACTTATGCAGAACAAATGGGCTATTTTTTTTATATTTACATGTGTTTATTGTAATGATGTGTGAGCATACCATGAAAAATGAAAAAAAATTAGCTTACTTAAATTTTAGCATTCCTATTAAATGACACTAATAGATTATTCAACATTTGTTTCACATTTCTAAATATGCCACTGTTACTGTAGTTAATAATTTTTATTAATATATTAAGTAATTCCTTTATAAATTTTGATGTACAGACATTAAGCAATTTATTTCATTTAGAAACTATGTGTACCAACTACCAATATAGCAATTGTTTCAGATGTTTCAATAATTTAAAATTTTGTAAGCATAGATTTACTTATTAGATTAGTGCCTGTAAAAATGTAAATAATAAAATATATATTCCTTTGTGATTTTTTTTTTTAATATTTATGATAATAGTTTCTGTAATAGACGAGGTCACTGAAATATGCATTCTCCAAGGAGCGTTCACTAGGATGTACGTGATTACGCTACTGAGTTTAAACGCATCAATTTTGTTATTGGCATACTCACTATAATGGCTGAATGAAGTGATTTATTTTTAAATTTCTTTTGTATTCAAAATCTGGGTTTATTCAAATTATTTATAAACAAATCCTTTGCCAAAAAAATTAATTTGTTTTTTGATGAAGAAGACCTGATAGATATATTCAAAAAGAATTTCCATTCAACACAACATTTTTGTGGAGACAATCATCTGGAGCCCTTTAAGTATCAGTCTGGCGCTGATGATAATATTATAAAAAAGAGCTAGTCAAATATCCAATGTGCGACAACACTTAGGTGTAGTAGCTATAAAGCTGTCTTACTAAGAAAATGTTGTCATCTTAGTTGTTGAACTTTCTCCTAATTCTTCATGTTGTTAATGGTATGGTGTAGTATGTACTAAGTTGTACACTATATTTTTCTAAGAATATGCGAGTTAACGAATGCAAACGATTATCTGACTGTTTACCGACATAACATATAAAGTTGGAATTTGTACAAACAATTTTTTATAAACTGTATGTTTAGTTTATTTAGTACGGAAAAAATTAATTATATTGATAATATTTTATTGTTATGTCTATGATACTTCGGAAATGATATCGATGCCGTTATCCAACTACTCTTGCACCGACTTGCAATGGTTGGCCAATCAGCTAAACTGTATTGATCCAACTCATTTGCACCGGTGCAAAACGTCAATGATAAAATATATAAGTAGATAACAGCTGTGATAGTGAATAATCGTCGCTGATAAGTGTGAAGTATTCGATTATCACGATTTTATAACCGACGTCTTCAGTAATAAAAACCGTTTTATTTTTCAGCCGTTTTTAATTTACAGAAAACGTTTAAAATAATTTGTCTGTTTAATACAATGAACCGTAAATAAAAATTATTGAATGCATTTAAAAATATTAAAAACAAAAACATTGCGAACAACATTTTAGTATGGCAAATCAGCTACAAGGATTGGAATCCATGAATAAAAAGATTATTTTACAAATAAACTCAGGTTAGCCATTACGTTTTGGAAATAGAATGTTTAATCTCCAAATAGTTTTGTATACCATAGAACAATAATTAGTACCTACCTAGGATTAGCAATATTTTTCACATAATCTGGTGTATGGTAATTAATAGTAATTGTATTTATCTTAAAAACTATTAAAATTAATTAATTAATAATCTATATAAATAAATTATATTTATATAATGGCTAGAGAAACTAATATTCTAGTGAATAAAATTCGTAAAGAAAATTGACAGCTGAAAATTTTTTTTATAAATGTTACTTAAGTTAAAATACAATAAAATGCAGTTAAATCTATGAAGTTCTGTCAAGGATTTTTGTATAAAATAGTTTTGTAACTGTCTGATGATGGTAAAAAATACTTATATCAGAAAAATCATACAAAAAAAAATTGTTGAGCAAAAATTATGACATATTCTCTTTTAAAACCTTTGTAAAAACTAACATTACAATGCAATTGAACAACTGGTGGTCAAATCATTAATATGTTCTGTTCATACTTTTCACACAAAATGTCAATAGTATTGCTTTTATCATTTCAAAATCAGTTCATATTTCTAAAATATTTGTTTCCCAAGTATAATTTATGACCCGCAAGGCTACAAACAATAATTAACTTGGGATATCACATAATAAATAAGTAAAATATGTTTTTATTAATAGAATAATGGTTAAAAGAAAGTTTCATTTTTAATAAAATAAATTGGTTTGTCTGTAATTATAATAATTATTAATATTACATTTAATATCCTCTACATAACTTTGTTAAAATTAGTAATTTAAATGAAAATTATTTGTGTTTATTATAATTATGTAACAATAATTAATACTCGAATTAATAGTATACGTATAAATAAATTTTTTCAGCATATGGATTTGGTTTAGTCAAAGGATCTATTGTAATTTATGCAACATTGATGAACCAAAAATTACAAACAGCTATAATTCCAGTCAATCAAAATGAACTAAAATTTGCTTCGGAAATTGTTTGGTACATGGATAATGCTACATTAAAAAAGTAAAAACTAAAAATTATATTTACTTCTAAAACGCTTCTTATTTTCTTGTAATGATTTATATATATTGTTTTATATTGATAAAGGTTGAAAATGTCTAATGCGTCGATAAGAATCGAGTGTTTTCGTATTCCAATAGATAAATTAAGTTCAAATGAAAAGCTTGGTTACCTTTTATTAAAAGTAAAGGGTGCACAAACTATTAATCCAACATCCAATGATCGCGTAAGTAATATTGATTTCAAGTTTAAATGCATAAGCATGTTATTTAATAATCTATTGTTGATTAAATTATAATTAAATTTCAAAACTTTAGATAGAAAATATTTCATACAAATTAATAGGATCAAAAAACTGTAATTATGATCTTAATTTATCATTACGAATTGAAGATTTAAACGATAAAACTATTGAGAGATCACCAGAAAAAATCAAAAACTCAAATTTGATAAATAATAAGAATACAATTGTTGAAAATTGTTTGAAAAAAAGTAATGTATTATAATCGTATAATAACTAATTTCTAGATATTTCGTGAATATACTAATATGTATATGTTAAATATAATAATTTTATTACTTTTTATACAAAATTTCTTGGCTATTAATTGGTGTAATATATTTTTAATGGCATAATAAAATAATTATAAAATTAAAAGCAAAATTTTATCAATATTACTGCTTCTATAGCTATTTTGTCTTGAAACAATTTAACCAGTTTAAAGACTATCTACATTTACAATAGATTTAAAGACTGAATACTTAATCTTATGATTATCGTATACATAATATTTTTATTTTAGTAGAAGATAACAAACATTTTGAAGAAGACATTGAAATAAATTTACCAAAACCTGATTTTAATGTGTTAGAAAAAATTGATATTTCACCAGAAAAATATGAACAGCAGTAAGTTTTAGTAAAATTAATTAGGAAATAGGATTTTATAATTAAATAATATACATTTAATTTATTATAATTGATAAAATACAATTTATATTTTTCTTCAGATATGAATGCAATTTTGATGTTCAACAAAACTTAATTGAAGAATTAGAAGATTGGAAAGATAAACAAATGATATTATTTAATGAAAAGGTTATTTTATTGTTGATATTAGGTAACCACAACCATATAAATTACAATTTATTTTTATTTTATTTGCATAGATGAAAATAAAAGAAGAACAACTGTTAAAAGAATTTAACAATAAATGGTCTAATGATAGAAAACGTATTGAAGACGAACTTACCTATGCTATGTCCAAATGTAAAGCATTAGCTACAGATTTAGACAAAATGTCTGATATGTTAAAGGAAAGGGATGCTATTGTAACAGCTAAAGAACTAGAAGTATGAAAATTTATGTTATATTATTATATTTTTTTCTATTAAAATAAAATACATTGAGGTTTTGTAGTTAGCTTATCAAAAAGATAGTATGGACAAAAGATATTTTGGATTAATGCAAAATGCCCAGTCTTCCAATGCACAATCAATTAATGAGCTCAGTAATAAAGTTTTTGAAATGGAAACAAAATTACATGAATCAGAAAAAATAAATATTTTATTAAGAAAAGAAAACGAAGAACTGAAGTACATAAACAATTCTGGTTTGCATGTACAAGAATTAGAGAAAACAATTGTATGTTATTTAAATTTAAGCATATTATATAAATTGTGCATATAATTAATAAATAAATATTATGTTTAGTCAAATTTAGAAAATAAACTTGAAGAAGCTAATAATTCTTGTATGTTCTTCAAAGAACGGTGGATAGCATCTGTGAGAAAAATTAATCAAATGTATACCAAATATCATGGAACGAAAACTGATGATCATTTACTTAACAATAGACAAAAGTAAATAATTATATTTATTTTATTTATTACTTGAAGATAATATAATTTTGATATTTTCAAAGTTAAAAAATATAGTCAACATTAGATTCTTAACTAATAATTTTTAAATTATTTTATTTTAGTTACCACATTGATCGATAAAAAAAAAAAACTTTACCTTTTATGTTTTTCAGTATTCAAAACATATTAACTAATCAAGTAGTAGAACGACAACATGATGAAGAAAAATTAAGAACACTCTTAAATGATATAAGTAAATTACGGCAAGATATGGCCAATACAAATCATTAATTTAACTAATGTAGGATTTGAAGTATATAACAAATAATTATATTATATTAATAGATTTGTAAGATATTTTAAAAATTGTTTATGGATAATACAAATTTTAATAAAACTTGTTATATTCTTATATTTCTAATTTATACCATGTTTACTGTAAACTGAAGAGTAAATTATGTATAGTAATACTTAAGATTATCGCCTATTATCAATTCATTTTTAATAATTTCTTTTAGAATAATGTTTACCATTAAGTTAGATAAGATAAAATAATATATAAATATAAAATCTTCAAATATTGTTAAAAATATTTTTGTTAATATTCCAATAATTTATTTTACTAATATCAGAAATCAAATTTTTAAAACTAAATTCCTAATGTTTTCCTATAAATGGTAACAAATTATAATTTAGTCTTAAATGTTTTTAGTCAATTGCTATTGGCCTAACAAAATGTTAGACAATGATGAAATAGTTTATTATCATATATGCATATATACATATACTTTACTATTGTAATCTAACTTATTTATATAGCTTTGTTCCGCCTATATACTATTAAATAATAATATAAAAAATATATTATTTAAACTAGTTAAAAAGTATTTTTACTATTATTTTTTATAATGTTCATTTAAATTTTTAGTTCTCATTGAATTATGTAAAATTTAAAATAGAGTGGGTCAATAAAAATAAAATAAACAATTAGTTACAGAAATAATAAATAATATTTTACTATACCTAAAATACACATTAAGTATAAAAGGTCAATTATCTTCTAACAATGTAAGTACCATGCTCAAGAGCACACTGTTTGAGAAAACATGGAACACTCATAGATATTACTAGAATGCAATAGCTACAATGTAGTGGATTAATTCAGCAAATGGGTCAAGACCGATCTAATTAGGATAACAACAACTAAAGTAATAGTTGACACCATAAAATAAAATTTTGTTTAAGCTTTGGATATCCATGCACCAAACACCATTCATATCAAAGCTAATAATAGAAATGCTAGCTACATAAATGTGTGTATATAATTTACCACAAGTCATAAATATTTAATATGCTTAGTGTATTGTTGTTGTAAACAAGTTATCTGGCTTAAATAGGTCTTGGGTTTATTGCTTTTAAAACAACCAAATATTTCATTAAGAGAACGCTAGACCCACACGTGTTGTCTCCATCTTACAAACGTAACATAACAAATTTGCTTTTAGTTAAACCAATTATCTGTTTTTTAGCTTTAATACTCAAATAAATTAACCTTTTATCCAAGTTAAAGTTAAGAACATCTGTGCTTAATGGGATGCTTAAATATTAGATATTTTAAATATTTTAATGTTGTATAAAGCATGAGCATTTTTGAGTTATTTATCTTGCTTAGAAATTAAAACATTAAACTAATATTTAAGTAGGTACTATAGGTACTAGTATTCTTAGAGACATCTAGGTATATTGAAATAATACTTGTGGTGGATTTGAATTTAAATAATACATTTTATTTAAAAAAAAATAATTTCACAATATTACAAACTTAATCAAAAAAAATGTATTAAACCCCTTTTTGAATTGTTTACAAGTAAAATAATTTTAAAAACAATCAAATATTTATTCAAAATTAAATTTAAATTAATGTTAAAAAATTTTTAGAAGCATTAAAACAGTTTATCCCAAAAGTCTAAATCCCGACGTTATTCCAGGAGTATGATAGTTCTGTGGACAACTTATTTTTAAATTGAATTTCCCAATCTTTGCGTACCATCATGTACAACTGTAACGCTACTTTAGCATCTTCAACTGAGCTGTGTTCTCCTTCCTGTATACTGACTCCAAGTAATTTTGATGCCAGTAATTTCAGACTAGGCTTTCTAACTATTGATTTTTCCCTTACTTTCCAGTACGTTGAGGTATCTCTAAACATATGTTTTGGATGTGTTAACTTTAATGCCTTCAAGTCATGTTCTAGTCCATGACCCACCAATAATTTATTTTTGAGTATTAAATGAACTTCATTTTTTACTTTGGAAAATAACTCCCCGTTTTCAATGTCATGCGGTCGAATGCCGCTCACCCGCGTACGATAATCTGTAACTTTTTCTGAGGGCTTGACAAATTTGTCATAGATAGTTTCACCCTTAGAATTAACAATTGAAACACGAGCCAACACACTTCTTTGTCTAACGCCGACCATTTCGCAATCGATTGCTACAACATCAATATCTTTCTGCTTTTAAAACACAAACAAGAGGTAATCAGTACAGTGAGTCAACTATACTCAACGGGCTGCAACTATAAATGCTTAAATTAAGTTAAGTATCTATATGACGGCACTGTTGTTCAAATAAAAGGCGAGCAGGGGAGAACATTAGCAAATTTCTGGTGTTCTTACTCAATGTCAAAGTTTTAATTCATTTACGGTTACAATATTGGGTAATAAATAGTTATGAGAAAACAGTAAAATAACACAATATCACTGAAGAATCGGGCAATAGAGACTGGAATGGACTGGACTAAAATGACTACCGGAGTCACATGATAAGCGATAAGTGACTACAAGGTCTAGCCAGATATGATGAATTAGATAAAATACTTAGAAATTACACAACAAAAATACAAATAAATTAATTTTAAATTATTGGGCAGTGGCAGTTTTGGTTTTAGTTCAGTTTTAAGTAATTTTATCGATACGTAGCTGTGAACGTGAAAATACAATGAAAAATAAAAAATGTGCTATAAATAATAATACGCACTATAAAACTACAAATATGCATTTAAAAGGTAAAAATGTTGAAATATGCAAAATTTTAAAATACAATTCGTGTGATTTTAATAAAAATGATCTAAATCGGGGACAATTCTCATTAGATTTTAAAAAGCTTATTCAAATACGTATATACAATTGCATATGAATCCGGTCCCTAATTATTATAACATTTATCTATGTTTTTGTTTTGTTATTTTCATATAAAAATTAATGTTTTTTTTTTCTAATGAAAATGCATTGAGTTTTACTATATTTCTTGTGTTACCATTTTACGCAATAATTATTTTGGTTTTCCAATTAAAATTTATAAATGTCCCGCTGAGTAAAAAAGGTTACGTTATAGATAATAGATATGTCATATTTTAAAATATCAATTACCTTTGATAGTTGTTCATTGTTCACACGTTTTGCATCGCCATTTTCTGATTCATCAAGCAACACTTTTTGAGCAGAATTCGCCAAAGCCATTTTATTTAAAAATACCTAAATAAAATAATTATATGCCTATAAGAAAAAAAGATTATTTACACACTAGTAACAGTAAGTACTAAGTACCATTGATTTTATAATATTAATAATATTATACAATACACACTACAGATTAAAAATAAACCATTCTATTGTTAATAATGGCAGCGATTAATAATTGTATTCACCCGTTAGACGTCGCATACGACGACTAGTAATGGCATGATCGTGGAACATGTTTTTACACGGATTTTAAATGACGATACGATTACAGCATAAAAAAAAAAAAAAAACCTCCGACAAAATTCACGATCGAGATCAACTGAAATATTTATCAGTGAAAGAGTGAAAGAATTAGATTTTTATTTTTGATAGCTGACAGCCGTCGCTTCTATTTTGTTCATATAATATCTTTAATCGTGATTATGATTTATGATCTATGACACTATATCGAAAGTACAGTACCTTTAATAATACTCTTTTCTGTACGTATCATTTGTAGTAGAGCATCGACGTACGTACGTACAAATGATTAATGCTTCGTTTGTAAAAATCTAAAAATGTCTAAACACTCTAAACGTCAATGTTTAAGTTCGAAACAGAAGTGCGAGTTATTAAAGTCATACACGATGTGCTTCCATAAATGAACATCCATATAGATACATATTTTAAATCAAAACAATTTAATCTTAAATGCTAAAATTACAAAAAAGTGCAAAAAACGTAATTCTTTGCTACACGGCATAATGTTATTAATTATTAAATTGTTATCCACCACAACCAAAGGCCCGTGTTGCCGCGTTAAAAATAAGTGCGGTCGACTATACATCGACACTGGCGACTCGCGCGAGTCGCACGCGGCAACAATGTAACACACTTCATCTGTTTATCATAGGAATGTAATTAATAAAATAAAAATATTTTTTTGAAAATAATAAAATAGCTTATTTAATCTTATTTTATTATATAAATGGATAAAGAACGAGAATTACCACCCACCAGAAGAAATAACATATAAGTCGAAAATTAAAATAAAATCAAGAGACATTAAAACGATCAGTTTGATATTTTATTTCATAAAATATTAGTATCAGACATCAGTAAATACAAAATAATTTAGTTAAAAGTAATAAATAAATATATCAGTACAACATCACAAATACTATAGAGTATCTACTACTAGTATTTACTAACAACTATTACAAATACAAAAGAGTATAAATGTATACATTTCTATAAATATAATATAATATAATATATATAATATATTTTTATGAAAAAAATTAATGAATCATGACATCTTGTTATTGTTCAATAACCATAAATCATAATATTATATTAGGTAATTAAATTAGTTAATAATATTTTATATTTTTATGATTAGGTATTTTGTTAAATTATTATATGCTATAGATACTACCTAAATGCATTATATAAATAATCTAATTAAAATATGAACTTTTATAAATTGTAAATTTTGTATTAATTATTTATTTCCATAGCTTAAGTAGGTATTAATAAAATATTGCATTATCAATATGTGAATAAAAATTATTAAAAAATTAATCGATTATCCATCATAAACATTCCAAACTTCAAAATAAGCTTAAATATAATAAATAATTAAATCAATTTTTATTTTTTTTATTAGAAATAAATAACAATTTTCTTTTTATCAGATAAATAAATAATTATAATATGAAATTGTATTTAGTGTTTTAAATTTTGCAGGTCATGCCTGTGCATGATAGGCAGAACCCGTAGACATGCTTATGCTAAAATATAATAATAAAGGTCAGTGGCGTGTTTAGGGGTGGGCCCGGTAGGCATGTGCCTACCCACATTTTTGTATTAGTCTTCGACTAATGTAAGTTTGATGCTCAATGAAAAATGAAAATAGTATTTATAAATAGTTAGAAAAAAAATTTTTTTTGATTAGGTATTTAATAAAAATGTATAGCACTAAGAATGAGTGAGTGACGTATTTAATTATATTATACGTATTTATATTATGTATTGAGAATATTTTTAGTCGTTAGTCAACGACAATGTTGAGAAAAACCCATCGATAAGACAATCCGTGCGCGCCACGATTTTGCAAAAGATTTGAATATTAAAAGAGAAGTTGTGGATTTTTTTATACTAGATATTATATTCTAATATAAATATTGTTTATATTTCCATAACATTTTCTTTCACAAGTATTATTAGCTTATGGCTAATGTAAGAAACAAAGTAAATTACATCATAAAGTTTATGTTTAAATAAAAGGTAAGATACCATTGGTTATAAAAATATAAAAATTAGCAATTTATAATAAAAATACTAAAACTTATAAATAGATCAAATTATAGTATAAAAAGGGGGTAAAACCATTCTGAACTTAACTTTTGTGGCCCATCCAAAAAAAAAGTTCTAGACACGCCACTGATAAAGGTATTGCAACTACTAATTACATTTATATTTTATTTATAATTTATGTATCACATAGATTTAATAATATAAATAAATATTTAGACTACCAGAGAACCAGATAGTAGGTGTAAATATAACAAAAAATAAGTATCTCTAAATAGGTACTCATTTAAATAACATTTAAATAACTTAAGTCCACTGAAGCACTGCTTGGCAGCAGAATATTGATTTTAATGAATACCAAAAAAACTATTACCTATTCAATTATTGTAGCAACTAACAGGCAATAATATTTTTCCAACCAAATATTTTGAATAAAAATAAAATGTGTGAAAAATAAAATTATAAGTATTCAATACAAATAAGTATTTAAAATACGATTGAAAATTTTTCATGCTGAAAGTATTTAATAAATTATTCAATATTTAAAGAAGTATTCGAATACTTCACAGCACTGATTATATTATGTGTATAAGATAGTAGTTAGACTGTTTTCATAGAAGATATCCATATCAAGCATATGTCCGTCGAGCAGGTATGTCATTACTTTTACATATTATACTTAGGTTAAATTGGAATTTTGTGTTAAAAATAATAAACTATGTTCATACATATGTATTTGATATACATCAAACAATTTTAAATGCCTAAAATAGTATGATGTATACAGTAATTATTTTTTTCTTTTACAATATGCATAGTTATTCAAACATATTTTTATTAATATCCAAAAATGTGCATTTTCTTATCTATTATTAAAAAATTGTTTTCATATTTTATTATACTTTATAGTTTAAAATGTTTAAATAGTATAATATTAAAGCATTAAATAATTAAATACATACACAATAAAAATATAAAATGTTTTTTATGATTATAGAGGATCGTGGAGGTTCGTGAAGACTCATTATTTTAAAAATCGTACGTGTCTGGTAATAAATAACTATACACTGGTTTTATTTCTAATAAAAATTGGAAATTTGAAAATGAGTAAATTGGTTAAACTGAAAGAAATCAAAAATCCAGGAATTACAGTTTTTATATTTTCCGAAATCTCATTTAAACAATTTTTACTTTATCGGCGTTTATCCATTACATTTGATAGAAAATTAATGTTGGATAAAATTATATTTGGTAAAAAAAAAAAAAAAATATATAAGACAAAATGTTTATTAGGAGATATAATTGTTGGATAAAGTAGTGTAGCCCCATCAAAAACATCACTATTCACTACACGTCCCATAATAATGTCGTATGGTCCTGATAACACTGACAAGTGACGACTGACGATCCGCGGCTGGTCCGGTCGTTATCGTATGGAATTTTAATGCTGTTGTTGTTTAGTTGTTTTCGATTACAAATGTCATAGGTATTTACTGTTTGTCCGTTCTTTATCACCAACTTTAGACAATTAGACATTAGATAAGTGCTAAGTAGACCACCACGATCGATGTACAGACATACAGTGTCCATAATAGTTAATCTTTGGCACAGTTAAAAGTTAAAATTCAGAGCGTTATATTTATATATTTATATATAAATACACATAGACACAACCTATTTAACAATAAAAATAAGATAAATAAATATCCTTTAGGCATATTTACGTGTAATTCCGTACAGTTTCTGTAAAATTATCATGGCTTTTCAACCTAACAGTACAGTCAAAGTTCTGGATCCAATCCGAGAGAACTATGACAATTATTTGCTCATCGATGTTGGATCAAACATGGTGAACAAAAAGTTCAGCAGGGACTTGGAATCTGTATTACAACGAGCAAAAGATTCGGGTATGGTTATGTACCTCTGTTGATACGTTTCATCTATTAATATAATTGTGTCTCCAGACTTGTTTGGATTAACTGATGTTTGAGATATTGTATAATAATGACTTCCTATGACACTGTTAACTGTCAACAATTGTGCAAATATGTTACAGTGCTTATTATTCTACAGGTGTTCAAAAAATAATTGTTCCTTGTACCTCTCTAAGAACAAGTAAAGAAGCGTTACGGTTAGCAAGAATATATCCAGGAGCGTTATATTCAACTGCAGGTAATAACATAATACGTTATACATGTAGGTACTATTAAGTATTATTAATAAATTAGTCTATATAATGTGTATCTATTAATATCGGTTTGGATCGATATGGCAATTATTAAACATAAATTATAAATACTTAATGATTGTTTTTAAATAATTTTAAACAAATTTAAACTTAACTATTTTCAAAGAAAACTGTTTATTTACATAACATTGTAAAATATTTGACCTTAACCCTATAAATTAAAAATGAAATATTAGGTATTGTTATATAAAATATGTAGCTGAAATAATGTTATACTTATTTACCTATTTATTTACTGCTTTTATTAACTACTGACACTTTTTTTTATTATTAAACAAATCGTTATTTACTTATAATGATATGTGTTACATAAAAAATGTTTATTTTATTATGTTTAATAGGTATCCATCCACATGAAGCAAAATCTTGGGAAGATAGTTATTATGATGAACTGAAAGATATTGCTAAAAATCCAGAATGTGTAGCTATTGGTATATGTGGGTTGGATTATAATAAAGATTTTTCATCACCTGATATACAAAGAAAAGTTTTTGAATTACAGGTATTACTAAAATATAAAAGTATGAAAAGTTAGTTACATGTCTTTTAAATTTTTAAATTAATGTGTATTTTATGATTATCATTTGCAAACACCAGGCAACAGGTTAGAATAAAATGCTGTATATTTTGCATGTTGGATTAAATATAATATGTTTATTATTATATTAATTTTTGTTTTTTATGTAGATTTCCTTAGCTAAAGAAATGAAAAAGCCCATTATGTTGCATCAAAAAGGAGCTCACGAAGATTTTTTAAAGATCATAAAAACACATTTCCCTTTAATGCTTCCTGCAATTTTACATTCATTTACTGGTTCTTTCGAAGAAGCTACTGATTACATAAACTTGGGAATGTACATTGGGATAACAGGTAACATTTGTTATTATGGTGATTTTGGTTTTTGCATAATGAATGACAGTAATATGTTAATTACAATGGTCAATGTTAAAATATAAATATACAATGCATGTAGAAGTTTTCATTTTTTTGTATTAAAGCACATATTCAATAATTTTACGATTTTTTTTCTGCAGGAGGTTTGTGTAAAGACAGTTCTGGTAGTGGAATAAAAAAACTTTTGAACGCAGGAACATTAACATTAGATAGAATACTAGTGCAATCAGATTCTCCATTTATGTATCCAAATGCCAGAGCAGCAAATCTTACCGATGCATTAAAATCTAACCTTACCCAAAGGTATATTTTTACACTAAATATATATTTTAAAATAATTATTAATTATTATGTACTATTTTTATACAGATCACTGGGATTTTTACAGCGTTATTGTACATTTCATCGAAATGAACCATGTTCATTACCTATTTTAGTGGAATTGTTAGCTGGTTTTATTTCTAAAAAACCAGACGAAGTGGCTTTAGCGACATCAATTAATGCGCTTAAAATATTTGGAATGTCATAATATTAACACTTCAAAATGTTGTATGAATTTGTGTTGGTTTTATTATTTTTTTTTATTGAATTTATGATTTATAATTTATTATTGTTATTGTTCATCAAATTAAGGTTTTTAACTAATAATAACTATTAGTCAAAGTATAACAATGAATATATATTGTGCCATTTAACAACTTTTGTTATAACTGCTACATTGATGTAACTAAATAAATAATTTTACTTTATTTTTGTAACAGTTTTTTTGTTTTCATTATTATTGATTCAAACTTTGTAATTTATGTTCTAATTAACTATACTCTGCCACACATACATAAAGTACTACGGCTTGACAAAAACCAGTTAGTTTAGTGCATCGTTATGAGTTACGATGCACCACATTGAGTGTACAGAAAACATGGAGATAATCGACTAGTACAAGTTTCCACTGTATATTTATATATTTTACTTTTGCGAAACAGTAACTTATTTTCATGAAACAGAGTTTAGAATTGACCAGATCAAAATTCTGTAAAAATGGAACATGTATTTAAGAAGAATTGGTAGAAAAGTGATATCACTCTTCATAAGATAGTACTTATAGGAAAAGTAAACCTCCATTATTAATTGGTTTTGGTTACAACTTTGTATCTTCAGGCTAAAGTTAGACATAACAAAAAATATAACATAATTTTATAATTATAAATAATATACTATTATGGTATTATGGATGTGTTAAATTTAAATTTAATCATTATTTACAAAAAACAATTCTGAATGTTAATGATTAGTTAAGTTATTTTTGACATAGTTATTGATGTTATTTATTTTACTTTAAGTGTTACGGTCGGGTAGATGTAATTTTTTCCAAAAATGTTGCATTCATCATATTATTAGTGTTTAATTCTTATAATATAATTTTTACTATATGATTCACATATAAATTAATATAAAATAAGAATCAACACCTTTCTTAAAATACCTGAAATCAGAGTGAATTAGTTTATAGAATAAATAGACAATATTTTGAAATAAATTAAAAATGTTATTGCACATAGTAAAATTCATAATATAATGTAGATAAGTTTTAAATTTCCACGAGTAATGTTTTTAAATTATAAAAAATAACTAGCATCTTTAAATCATTTTGTCCAAATTTAAACTTAAAATTTCTATATATTTTTCTAGATTTTATAGTTTCAATATAAACTATTTATGATAAATCTTTGTATTACATTTTCAATACATAAAATATAAAAAAGAAAGTTTTTATGAATTTTAAAACTATAAATGCATATAAATAAATATTATGCTTATGTATTTTTAATATTTTTTTTTTACAGATATAAGAACTGATGTGGGATATTGTATTAAATTTAAAAAAATTTCAACCAAATAAATTATTTTTAGACATTTATTGAAAAAAAAATAAAAAAAATAAATTCTTATGGCCTAAAAATTTTCGAAGTATTAAAATGTTTTTAAAAACATACAATATAAAGAAAATGACAATATTATAAACATTTGAAGAACATTTTAATTTTTTGCGGTTATTCGTTTATGTATTCTTAAAAATTTTTGTTTGTTTTTTCTAATTATAAAAAAAGGTAATAGAATTTTTTAACTCAATGAAGTATAAACTAGATCCAATTTTCTATCCAAAACCACCCTCAAAATTGAAAATTAAAGCATTTTATCAACTAATAACGTCAATAAATAACTATTATCGTTTACAAATAAAATAAAACATACATTGTAAAATCTATACATTCATCGGGGTCTAAAATTGGCAAATAATATAAATAATAACAGACACTTTTCTTTTTGAATGATGAGCTAGGTTTTATTAACTATTATAAAATCAATTATTCCAAAATATAATTTTATAATACAAAATAAAAACTCAGAAATTACACATACAATAATTCACATATTTAGTACTTAATAATTAATTTATTTTTGTAATATTAAAATTGTATGATTATATTTAAAGTAATTAATAATATTATTAACATTCATTTATTAAAAAACATAATTAAATCAAGTAATGAAAAAAAGGAACATGCTTAGAATTTATTTTTAAGTTGAATATAATTAAAATTAATACAGAAAAATATTTAACGTATAAAAAATTAAAAACTGGTTATCTATACATTAGAGCTAACTTCTAATCGTTTGATTACTTTATCATATGATGGTTCTAATTCATTATACTCAATATCTAAATCTTCCAATTTTACAAGTGAATCAGCTTTTTGAATTTTTTCAGCTTCTTCGGCTGGCATTGCCAACATAAGTTTGGTAGGTTTTTTCTATAAGTAAATAAACACAGGATATAAAAATTAACTGTTGGAAATACAATTTTATATTTTATACTAATATTACATACTTGAAATGGCCAATTCAATCTTGCTTTTACAAATTTCTTATATTTTTCATATTCATCCTTATTCTGCCGATTGGTAATTTTTAATAATATAATTTCTATAACACGGCGAACTTGTTTCTAAAAACAATTTTAATCATGAGTTATTAATTAATTTAATAAACAAATAAGTGTGTTAAATTTTAATTATAATGATGAGCAATTACTTTGATTATTTTTAATTACTTTCAAAATAATATAAAAATAAAACCAGATTCATAGTTAAAATAAAGAAAGAAAGAATTTGATATATCTGCACACTCCATAAAATATATCAGGTTTCAATCTTCTGTATACTCAAATTTTAGGTTTTCATAGGCTTTTAAAACTAAGTTATTTAAATATCAAATAGCAATTGTTTTAAATGGTTTATATTTATAATGGTAAAAGTTTTCCATACTTAATTTATTAGGGGAAATTAATTCATTTTATAAACAATTTAATATGAACAACTATTTACGTGAGTAAAATGTAACATAGTATAAAAGATATAAAAACAAAACTGAACTTATATTTATAAATGATTTACAGTTAATTATTGTTGAACAGCGTGAGGTGAAAATAAGGAGAAAAATAAGGTATTATCAGATGGAATAATATATTTTAAAAATCTTAAATGTGTAATATCAAAATATGTTTTTAATTTAATTTTATTATGTTTAGTGTTTCAAAAATTATAAAATTTATAAGAGCTTCAATTTAAAAATATTCCACTTTATCTTACATACAATATATAAATAATTATTATTATAAGTAAGTTAATTGGCACTTTATTAGTACTATATAAAAAAATAGTGCTATACCTGGTTAATTTTGTAAAGATTTTTAAATTCTTCAACCATTTCTTGATAATGTAGTTTTTTTAATTTTACTTCATCAAATGTTTTCAGATCGTGAAAATTTGTAACATCTACAAAATCTCGAACTAATTGAAATTCATCGTTTGGACTTTCAACTGACAAAAGTAAGCAAATTAATATATTTAAACACATAATATATTACTATATATTATATTCACTTAAATCAATATAATTTAATACCTGTAATATCAATAACATCTGATTTAGTGGCATAATGTTTGTAAACAGAATTTAGTAATTTAGCACACAATCCTTTCCTTTGGAATGGTGGTAGAATTAACATTTGACTAATTCTTGGACGGATTTTATCTGGGTAAGCATAATATTCATAGATGGTGGAATATCCTACTGGAGTATAACACAAATCACCATTTTCATTCTTAAAAATTTCATACCTGAAATTTAACTATGATTATTATAATCTTAATACAATATTTTAGCTGACATGGACATTTAAAAACAATAATTCTGAATTTTAAACATTGTTTAATTTCATAATTAAGTGTTGAACAACATTGATAGTCTATACCAAATAAGAAACACCCACTATTTTTTGTTGGGCATTACCCACCACTTGCCAACTATTTGTATCATAGATGTATGCACAGAGACGGGGACTGCACCTCCAGTGATTTCAGCTTAGTTTAGTGTTTAGGTAGCGAGTTAAATAATATTTCACGAATAAAAAAAAAAATGTTAAATCTGTTTGTTTTTTTTAGTATTGTGCACTTACAGCAAAAATGTTCTGCGCACACCTATGATCTGTATGCCTGCTATGTAGTGAAACCATACCCATGCTCACAAGTCAGCCGCTATGCTGTAGGTGTTTTTTATTTGGAATAGAGTACCTATATATTTAAATTAAAAAAATATATCTTACAAGATAAATATCTTCCATTTAGTATCATCAAAATCGATGGTATTTGATGAATCTATATACCATAGAACAAATATCTGTAGTTGATTAAAATATTCTTTAAACTCATTGTTTTCATCTTCAATTACATATACTTCAAATTTCTTGTTTCCATCATTATGATCTACAATAATAGATAGAGATATTAATATGAATTTTAATAACAATTTGAAAATAAATTAATCTTACTTAAAATAAATTGATCGAGTTGAGTTCCATAAGGCTTAAACAATGGTTCATCTTCTAAACACTTTTCAAATACATCAATGTTTGTATGGAAATTTGGAGTAATGTAATCTTTAAGTTTCTCCATTATATTGTCAGGCTATACAATTTGCATAAAAAAATATATTTATTTAAAAATAATTTATAACTGAATTAAAATTAATAATATGTATTAATGGTGTATTAAATATATTCAGACAAGTATTGATTTGTTGGTGTTCAATAGTTAGCATTGAATTGTTAAAATTTAAGAACAAGTTTAGTTTCATCCTACTTAACCTTTATACTTTATATTTTTACTAAATTAAAAGATAATTTTATTCAAAAAGTGTTAAATAGAAGTATTAGACAGCATTATCTATACTAATTAATTAATGTCACAGAGCTGTATAGTTAAAATTTGGCGCCCAGGGCAAAATTAAAAACATCACCCCCCCCCCACTATTTTATTTATGTAT
This sequence comes from Rhopalosiphum nymphaeae, assembly GCA_036289425.1. Lineage (NCBI taxonomy): Eukaryota > Metazoa > Arthropoda > Insecta > Hemiptera > Aphididae > Rhopalosiphum > Rhopalosiphum nymphaeae. The sequence goes on from JAZAQC010000015.1 coordinate 2,029,567, forward strand.
AGTTTAAAATATTATAAAAACAAATTTTGGCGCCCGGGATGCATACCCCTAGCCCCCCCACCTGAATATGTGTGTAGAAGTCACATATCAATATCTCTATTTTTAGTCCATAATATTTTAAACCTATATTGGGATGTACTATCAATACTTATGCTTCCACACATTGGAATGTGTATAGTATTATGATCCACACTGAATGTGTTATTTCAAACATGCTTTTTTCACCAATAATATTAGATCAAGTATAAATTTTATAGTATATTAGTTTATTTAATGTTTATTTGAAAATATACCAAATTATCCAGTAATTTCTATAATAATTAGTGTATCTTGCTTAAAAAAAACTTATTAGAAAATATGACAATGTTCTTTGTTTTAAAATGCTTGCTATGTGTTTGTCATGAGATACTTCCAACATTTATAAAATAAATCACTAAAACATTTTTAAATTTTTAAGCCCTTATAATGTGTATTACAGATAATACACAAAAATTGAAATAAACGACAAAAATTAGTTGAATAATTCTGTAAACAGAATATAATACTTACATTCATACCAAATTTCTCTGAATCTACTTTTGCGGAATAGTTTATGTTGATATATAGCTTGAGACTACAAGCAGTGTAATACATTTTGACAACAAGGTCTTTGTAACCAAATATTTTTTCCCTAAAATAAAATAAATTTAGTTTGAACAATTTTATTTGTATTTAATTATTTAAGTACTCACATATTTCCAAATACTTGATAAGTCATGTCTGGATAAAATGCTGCTTTTGGATCATTAATGTCACTAGATTTACGAACTAAAAGATAAAAATAAACATTAGGTATACAACAAAATTTGAACATAGTTTTATTTATTTATTTATTATATAATTACCGAGCTTAAGTTCTAATGCACTATTACTGCTTACTATATACTGTTCCATCGTGACTATAAGATTAAAAGTTAATAAATCTGAAATAAATATAATAAAACATTAAATCCCACCTATTATATAAAAATTAACAACACATACATATTGTGGTTATAGTTTGCCTGTCTAAAAGAGAAACACTGTCTAAAACTTTTTAGAATTACTTATGTCTATTCTATTAGAAAAAATTAGAAAACATTTACTATTTAATTAATTATTTTCTGTAAAAAATATAGATATAAAATAGCATTTGATTTCAATAATTACTACTTTTTCATAATACTAAGCATATATAAGTTATTATAATATAATTATAATAATTTATGATTGAATAATGATACATTTTAAAAAATGTATTTATATAAAAATGTTTAGTTTTGTGAATGCAGTACAAGTGACTCTCCTAATGTGAAACATCAGGTCTCTGCATACATTATAACTGGAATCTGATTATCAAACAATTATATTAAAAAATACTCTAATAGTTAATGCCAGCAAAACCATTAAATATGAATAAATAATAGTTAAAGAAAAATAATATATATCTAATTCTAATGTTGTTTGAACACATAAAGGTATTTTTAATGACATCAAATGTAACTTTCATAAAGAAATTATTATAAAAAGAATTCCAATTATTGTCGGTAACATATATACTGATTAAATTAATTTTTTTACCAATAGTTAAAAAATAATACATGATTTGTATTATATTGTTAGGTATTAAATATTTTTAATAACAATGAACATAATTATCATAGGCACAAGTACAACTTATTTATTGTTATTTGTTGGTTAATAGTAGATTTAGGATTGAAATGATACTCAACAAAAACATAAGAGGCTAAATTCAAAACTTATCTACTACCTAAATTTAAAAAATTGTTTTCTGTGAAGGATGGTGCCCTATCTGTATTTGCTAACAAAACAATCATTAAATCTGCCATTGTTGATCATGATTCATGATTCACACCTGTTGCTGATTAAATTATGTTTAAAATATTAAATACTATTATAACTACAATAAAAATGATAAAATTACTATAGAAATAGTAATGGAGAAAATAACCAAAAGGCACCTTAAAATTGTTAAGGGGATAATTAACTTATAGTAATTTAGTGATGATTGTAATAGTGTGGTATTCAATTTTAAAATGAAAAATGTATAAATATAAAAAGACCAGCACACTACTGCAGTAACAATAAATTGTGTCTGGCAGCATTTATCTACACGTCTATCAAGACAATGTATGCAAACCTTACAGTGATTACTTAGCATGATTTTGTATCTTTAACTTCAAGAAAATTCACCTATGTAAAGGTAGTTAAATTTAAATTAAACTTTAAAATTTTTTTAAATGTTCTAAATTGAAAACTGAAGCATGCAATGGATGGTTGCGCATATATTTTATTTTCTAAAAGTAAAACAAATTTAGCCACATTACACTTATTGCCCAAACATCGATGTAGGTTATTGGTTTAAAGTACTTACCTATGTGAACGAGGTGAAAAATCAGTTGAAACGTAGAATAGGTGGCAGACTAAAAACTATAATCGATGGTGTGGACGTGACAGGTGATGTCTGCTCGACGAATAATTTTAAGTCGGGTTAGAATATCACTTTTGAGACGCCAACGATGACAGCGTAAAGAAAATGATAAATACAATTTTGGCGGTCTGTAGACAATAGCCGATAATCATTTCCAAACGCCGCAGTGTCACACACGGTCTTATCTCCCAACGGGGCGACGTCTTTCTCGTCACACACCCGGTTGTACTACGATATGATAAGACTATATCACGATGTACTCGTTCTGTGGTATAGATTGACGGTGATGCCGTGGTGACGGAGGTAACGCTTGTTGTTCCATAGCCGCGGTGTAGATAGTTGGTTATACCACAAATTAAATAAAATTTAAAATTAGATATAAATAATTTTAATTGATCCGTGATTTTTAGGAATCTACTCAAGAGTATGGATATTTTAGAGTATATTCTCCAAGGATCATATTCATACTTATTTTTGTATATGTGATCTATCTAATGGTCTACTGCTCTACCCCATCGTCAATCATAACAAAATAGATAAGTCAGAAAAATTGGTATAATTTAGTCTTTTTTACGCATCGTTGTATTTGTAGTTTTTACTGTTTTCGGTTTTTCATTGGCCATCGATCGTTTGGTTTTGGTATGGCAGTAACTGTACGTCCTATAATATAATTATTATATTAATGTGTACGTTCATGGACAGCAATAACATTTAAATTTATTCCATGATCGGTTTTCTTAGAATAATAAGCAAATCATAATTTCATCCATGACATAATGTATCAGTATTTGGCCAGATTATATTACGTTAGGCACAGTCTATTCTATCTTGGCGCGCTATTCCGTAAACTATAGTGGATTAATGTAGTATGTATTTAATATTTATTATTTAACGAGTATAATAAACACACATCAATATTGATATCTGATGATTACTGGGAAGCAACAAGTAACAGTCTTGATGATATTGTGATTTACCGTCGCGATTGAACACGAAGTTTCGAAATCCCGAGCTGATAGCTATCGTGAACTGACATAAACAATCGTCATCTCCGAACAGTTTATCAATCGTTTAGGCGGCACGTCAATTTACATAAAACGCAAAATTTACGTTTGTTTTTTTGTATAATTCAGGTAAATATTCTCGAGTACATAATGTGTATATTATATACAACAACTTACTTTCGACGTGATATTTGATTTTAAATTATTACTAAATTTAAGTAGTATTAGGATCGATCAATATTTTTGTTCGAGTTCGTACACAAGTAAAAATACCTATAATGTATACAATATACATAGCTAACAAAATTGACTCAAATTTAGAATGTTTCCCCCAATTTACAATTGTAAAAATAAGCAATATTATGTATATTTTATTTAATATTACAATAAATTAAAAATTAACTAGTTTATTAGACATAGATACTTATAACCTATACCTAATATAAACAAAAAAATATATAAGTTGTTTCAAAATTATTATGGGATCAGTCCTGAATTAAGGCATAAGTATGCCTGGATAAGTTAAACCTGGAGAAAAAAATCCAAAATGATAATATAATCTAAGAATTAGTATCATCTATTAGCACAACAAAGGAGGGTTTAGCTCTCTCGATTTTTTTAATTACCTATTTAAGATTTAATAAGCATAAGATAGTGAGATACATTCTATGCAATATGACCTAGAGAATTATTGTAACAGAATTATTCAAAAGTAAATTGTATAAATATAAAATATTGAAGTTTATTTTGCAATAGGTATGTAATTTAATAACATTAATTTTCTCTGATAAATATAATGTGAGCATGTGACAGTAGCATTGCAACGGTCACCATCCAATATTTTAGTTTTATTTAGGTGATTAAAAATGGTTATTGGGAAAAAATTATACAAATTATAATATGATCTCTCTGTAAAAATATAATATAATATTTTTATCACTATATAAAATGTTATTCTAAGAATTTCAATTTTTAAAACTGAACCTTTGGCTACTATGCTTTATAAGCACCTAGCTGAATCATGGCAAGTAGAAGTGACAAAGTTATTGCTAAGATTAAAATTAAAGCTGTTCATTCAGATGTTGATTATATTATCATTTTGGTTTTTTATTTGTATACCAAGTAGAGTGACCTACAACATATAAGACTTACTACAAATCTACACTCTTAGATGTTATTTTTTTTATTAGATAATATTTAATAAATAAATAAATTTTAATAATTAACATATAACTATTTGAAAATTGTATAGTTTTAGGTACAAACAGTAGTGCCGAACATGGGTATGAACTGGGGAAAATTCCCCAAAACTATTTATGAATGGGTCAGGTAGGTGGGTGGTGGATAATAAAAAATAGTTTGTTATGCAGTATCTTATATGTAAATAGTTAGAAATAAATAAAATATTATTCGAACGCAACTAACTAAATATTTTTTTAATAGGTGTTTCTAACACCAGCATCTTTCCCCCATAACATGAAATATAGATCGGTGTCACAAATACAATCTAATCTAAGTATCTTAAACTCTTGTACTTAATAATTTTTTTAATGATTTGCATTGTAAGGAAAAAAATATTATTTAATAAAAAAAAAGACATCATGGACAGTGTAAATCTATAAATTTGTGGTTAAGTTACAGTTCTAAATGTTGTATGTACTTATGACTTAATTTCAGGATATACTGTATAATAATTTTATATAAAGCATATTTTTTATTTATGTTTGTTTGTATCTAATGTAACTTAATTTTATAATTATTGTTTTACTTGTTGTGTATATTGCAATATGTACAATAAGATAAAAATATTGTTTTATTATTTATTCAAGTTGAATAATAATATTAATAGTAATATTTTTTTTTTATGATAATTGGTTATTATTGATTGAAAAATGTAAAACATGTGTATAATATACTTGGGATTAAACACAAATTAAATATTAAAAAAATATATATTACAAAGTGCTTTAGTAAAATATGGAGACATTGGAGACATCAAAATTATTCACAGTCTACTGACACCACAAGTCTTAATTTGGATTTTAAGTTTATATCATAAATGCATAGTAGAAAAATATCTAGGTTAAAATAGTCTATATATACCTAAAATTTCAAGTCTATGGTTATATATTTTAAAATCAATAAAAAAAGCAATGTTAATTTTGTGGAAAACTGATTTTGCATTATTATTTTTTATATATATTTTTTAAATTCTAAGATTTTTATATTTTTGATTGAAAAGTATTAGGAACTTTTAATTTTTACTTCCTTTCCCTCCAAAATATAACATAGTTTTAATTTGTTCCTTCTCAACAAAAATAAAACAAGATATCATCATTGGTACACCAAAACATTCATCGTTCTATTTAAAATCTAATTTAACCACATTTATTAATAATTTAAAAATATATCCTAAAATTAACTATAAAAATAATTAATTACAAAAAAAAAAAAGATCAGGATATCATTAAATTCAATTAATATCTATAGAAATATAAAATGTTTGATTTCCTTTCAATTGTATACATTAAAAAAAATAAAAGGTATATAATTAGTTATTTGTCTATGAGTAAAGGCATTAGTTATAAATACTTAAGTATTGGAGAAGATCGAAGATGCACAAAATTCTAACTAGGGAATGGATTTTATTATAAATAAATATTTTTATTGGTATGAGATATTTTAAATCTGATAAAAATATGTACGATTTAGATCATTCTAATTGAAATAAACCCAAATTTATTTTACATATTTTCGTCATTTTTCATTTTTTCATTGATTTTTGACGACGTTTAACATCATCTGCTTTGTCTAAAACAAGATGTGTAATTTTTGATAGAGATATTTTAATAGGAAAAATTTAACAAGGATCTCTGAAAATTAAATTTATTCCTTCTGGTATAGTGATTAATAATTATATATTCTGTTGATGTGGAACGGTCTTTTATCCAATACAAAAGTATTCACTGACCAAACTGTCGTAATTTTTTATATGCAAATTTACAACAATATGTTGTTTTTTATTGCCTTGTTCCAGAATAATATTCATAATTTTAAATACCTACTTTTATACTAATACATTTTTTCAATATTTACATATTTTGGATCTTTTATTCCATATTTTAAGAAAAATTGGCACATTATTGGTTTTTTTATTACAATAAAATCCGGTCCCTAATTATAACAATAACGTTTAGATATTATTGATTGTTATCTATAACTAAAAAAAGTATTGTATAAAAAATATCAGTATTTTTACTTGTATTTAATTGTTGAGAAGTTCTAAAGTAATGAGTAATGACTAATGATTATCAGAAAAAATATTTAACTTATTTTACAAACAAAAATACACTTTATACTCTTCTCTCTACATAAAAACATCACATTAAAAATATTATATATACATAGTTAATTTATTGTTATTAATTATTTTTTAGAAAATGTACGAAGCTAAAGAATTAGATATACAAGATAAGTTAGCACACATGAATTCATTAATTAAAACCCCAGCCTCTATTATAGGAGAATATGCTGCTAAAAATAGCCTTGTTCCTCGTTATGATCTCATACATAATGGTGTTTTATGTTCTAATGTCAGCTTTGAGTATAGCCTGACTATGGGAAAATATGTTGCTGTTGGCAGAGGAAGTTCCAAAAAAGAAGCCAAGCAAATGACAGCTCTAAATCTTCTTAAAATAATGATTGATGATAAACCTGAGTTATTGCATACTGATTTTCAAAAATTTAATTTAGATAAGTACATGTTCTCACAATTTGATAAAAATGTTAAAGTGAATGCAATTGGAAAATTGAATGAAATTTGTGCAAAATATCAACTGGAATTACCTGAATTCAATTTAATTAGAGAAGAAGGACAATCTCACGCTAAACTATTTACTATCAGTTGTCGTATAGCTAAAATTATTGAAATATCATCACACAAAACAAAAAAACAAGCCAAACAATTGGCTGCTGTTCAGATGATAAACAAATTAATGTCTATTGACAAGTCATTGGTTATGGAAAAGAAACAGGATGTATCAGAATCTATGAAAATTCTAGAACAAGTTGAATTGATTAAATCAGAGCAAATAAAAAACTCTTCATCCATGGATAAAAACTTAATTAATTACCATTTATTTTTCAAAAAAACTGAATGGATAAATTCAGATTTATTAAATGACGTTGTTAATCATTATAAAAAATATAATGAATTAAATTTACTTAAACCTTTTAAACTCTTATGCAGAATTGTTAATGAATGTGGAATGTACTTGATTCCAAAAATCATAAATACAGAATTACTTGATAAAAATTATAATTATATATACATTCTTTCCATAGATAATAATATATACCCTCCTGTTTATGGTTTGGGTATGGCTAATAACATTGATAATGCTCAGCAAATTGCTGCTAAAGAGTTACTCATTGCTATTTGTATATTATTAAAATAACTAAATTTAGTTCATTTTTACTCTGCCATTATTCAATAGATAAAGCACAACCTAAGCTCTGAATTTTGGCAACTCTCATAATTATAGCTAAATTAATTAATTTAAAAGGTAAATATTAAGCATAAATTACAATATAAGTACATTACACATTATTATTGAAAATCAAAATTAAATGTTTAATTAACATTGTACTGTGGTTTATTTGATCACAACAATATCTATAAAAATAAATTAAATAAAACTGATTGTTTTATTTGTTTCAGTATTATTTTATAAAAAATAAACTTAATCATGTGATTTAATTTTTGTTATTCTCAAATATATTTCTTAAATTATATTTTAAATTTGTAAATACATGTATTTAACTTATCATTATTTCATATGAGTATATTTTTATATAAGTGTGCTATATATTTTATGTTTAATAAAAATATAAATACTCAAGTTTACGATATTTTATTTTATAACAAGTTAAATAGTTTTGTGATTATTTGAAATTCTGTGTGAGAAAAATCAAAGCATATTTGAGATTATCATTTTTTTTTTTTTTTTTTAATTACATTGAGTTATTAAATAAGGGATTAGAAATACCATTGATGAGTATATAGTTAGGTATACTATACAATATAGTATGCTATATATTATATACTATATACTATAACTGTACTTACTACATACTCAATGATAATATTATTAATTATAGTATGAAAGAGTTGAAAGACACATAAACAATGTAAAAATTAAATGAAGAACACTTAAATCAAAATTGTTTGTTGTCAATATTTACTTAGAAACTGTTTTATTAAAATTTGTTAATAGCTATTGCTTATTATATTAAAGAAACTAGAAATTTAAACACTGGTCTAATGGATTCAACTATTGAATTATTATTTTAGTACAATTTTTTTTTTTTTTTTTTAGTGTGTATCATTAAGATATGAGCGATTGGTATATATTAGGATGACTAAAATAAAATATACTTAACATTCAGTTTAAAAAAATTATGTTCATTAGGTTGTCATTATATTGATATAAAATATTTTTTGACAGCCATTTTTAACCTACTAATGTTCATCAAATATCATAAATACAGTAGCTAGATAAGTAAATAATAATGTTAATCGTGTCGATATCAAGTACAAATTGTCTGATGTCTACAATCGTTTTATAAAAATAATAATGATTGGAAATTTGTCCACAATTAATATATTATATTTGTGTTTGAAATTCTTAAAAAGGTATTTAAAATTTGGCCACACATTACATTGTTTTTGATATTTTTATAACTATTCGCAATAATTATGAAACAGTGATTCGTTTATCGTATTTTATTGAGTAATGTGCGCAACTAAGGGGACTGGCAAGCTGACTTCCACTCAAAATATTATTTAGTCCCCTTCCCCCAATTTGTTTTATTATTTAATATTTAATATTAATTTAAGCATAAAATAGTAAGATACATCTTATTCAACATGACGTAGAGAATTATTCAAAAGTAAATCGTATAAATATAAAATATTAAAGTGTATTTTGCAATATGTAATTAATATTTTTATCTAATAAATATTATGCGGGCATGCGACAGTGGCATTGCGGCGGTCACCATTCAATATTTTAGTTTTATTTTATGATTAAAAATAGGTATAAAAAATTTATTTGATATTTTTAACAATACAAAAAAAATAGCTAGTCATACTTGTATAATTAACTACTATTGAAAGTTAAAATAACCCAGACGATCAATAGTGTATTTGGAGCTTAATCTAGGGGGGTTATTAAAGATAGTTGTACACCACAAAATATTGCAAGAAATTAGGCTATAAAAGTGATTAAAACATCACCAATAAATAATTTCAAGGGAGGGGCTTACATTATTGCCCCCTTCAGCTACGCCACTGCAAACGTTACTCCTAGTTTTCTAGAAAGCATGAAACAAATTGGGTATTTATTTGTAGAGCTGCAGCCCCCCTAATATTTTAGACCTAGTTGCGCTAATGGGTAAACTTGATGTGCAATGTGCACTATGCGTGTATCCATGAAATGTCTGGAATTATGTTGATGTCTGTACGACGAGATATAGGAAGATATACCACCTATATACCTTAGTATTATTATTTTAGATCGATAGCGGTGGGTAGAACTTCCACGTATTATAAATTGGCGATGTGTACATACACTTTTAAATTCTAATAGTGTTAATCGTGTTGGTCTTATAATAGGTGCCTACCTAATTTTTTAGATTGTGAGCGGAGCGATCAATGTATTGCTTTTATCATTATGTGGTTTTTTGTGCATGAAGACACAAAAAGTTGTCGATAAAATGGAGATGGTTTTTGATACTTTATTCTATTTCAAAAAAAAAAAAAAAAATTAACAATATATGCTTGAACTTTTCACCAAATGTTTATACTAGGTATCATTTTCATTTTTATTTTTATTTATTGAGATTTCAACTAGAAGATTATAATATCTCAACAATTACTGAGATCATTTTCATTCGATTCCAAATTATTTGCCAGATAGAAATGCCCGAAAAGTTAATACAAGATCCCACAAAGGCACAAAATATATTCTTATATATATCTGTATACAATTATTAAGATACATATAGTAGGCATACATGTAATACAATGTCACTTTCCGTGTCGTCAGATGAGTGAAGAAACGGAATCGGTTAACAACTTTACAAGTACAACGAGGAACATACTATGTTTTATCTATTAGATAAAATTCACCGTGTTCGTAATAATTGTTATCAGGTGATATTGATGATATAAATCGCGTCGATACCGTATGATAATATGCTTCGTATCACCAGTCACCATATTAATATTAACATTACTTAATACTTATTGTGCTTACTACTCACTGTATACTGCTTAATATTGTTTATAACTACTATGAATAATACCACAAACTTAGTTGAATAATACAATTTTAGTTATTTATTCTTATTACTGTAATATAGTTGTACGCCAATAGTAAGTGCAATTCATTATGGTTGATCTAAATATGTTGGAGAACTTTTCATTGTTGATTCCAAGTAAAGATTTTAAATCTTGGAAAGGACATATATTGTTAAATGTAAGTTACTCTTTATATATTTTATGATTATAATTTCTACAAATGGTGGAATATTTTAATTACTGTAATAATTTCTTGCAGGTGCATAGTATTTACGTAGAGATATCTTGCCCTAATATTCCATTACTTGACGATTTAAAAATTCAAATTCCAGAATTTGAAGCCTTCGATTTTTGTCAATTTGATTTGAATGAAAATGTAGAAATTGTGAGTTACTCTAATATTGTTGTACCTATATCTGTAGGATAGTTATAACTTACACGATACAGTAGAAATTACTACATCAAGAAGTGGTGGTTAAAATGAGGTTCTGTTTAGCAAGCTAAACAGTAGGTCCCGTGCATGATTATACATTAAAATATACATTTGATATAAACAAAAAACTGAGCTTTTACCAAGTACTTATTAAGATCAAATTGTTATCTTTTATTGGGTTGATATTGATACGATAATTATGTATATATTGTATTTATAAACATCTTTATACGAGTTTTGATGTTATCAAGTTTATGATTAAAAGTATGATCAGCGATTTGACAACTTTTAATCATATTGAATGATCAATTAGATTTGAGCTTTTAGTACTGACAAAAATCGGGATTGTTTTGTTATTTTATCAACTTCTATTTACAACAAGTACTTATTTTAATCGTATACAACTAGTTATTAATTACATCTTAAAAAACTTGCCTATCTTTTGGACTTTTTGTAACCGATTTCTACTGTATTTGTTTTGAACTCAAAATAGTATCATATATAATTATTCACTTATAATAAAACATAGATTTTATTTTTAGATTAAACAGAAAACTCATTCATTGCCAGAATTTTTAAAGGAATTAATTCCAGTTTTGGTAATACAATTTTATTTATTTTTTTTATTAATTTATGATTTATTTTGCTTATTCCATTCACATAAAGAAGAAAGGTGATATGTTTCTGTCTGGTGGCTTCAGGAAACACTTGTTTATCACCTTGACAAAGTTAATCAACCTACCCAAAAACTACTACTATAAAACCATAAATTTGAGTACTAATTTTCCATCAAATCGATGCCATAATTATTAACTCTGAGGTCCGTGTGCAAAATTTATTTGGAGGCCCCAAATTATTATTCTTATTTTTTACTTGCTTTTTGTTTTATTAAAGCGATTAATCAATACTTTTTTATTATTATAACTTATATGAAATCCTTTCTGATCTTTTATGTATATTATACTAATTATACAATAAGTTTACCTTATTATTAAATATATATGATTATTATGTTATTAACAGGGCTAGGATTTGTATGCAATAAAAAATTGTAAAATATGCATTTAAATTTTTATAAGATAAATACAAAAAATATAGTTACAAAAAAAATATTTATTTATTGATATACATCAGTGATTGTTTGTTTATTTTAATATAATATAATTGAGAAATAAAATAAAATAAAATAATTTAGAAATAAAATTTATATTTACATTCAATAGTGAAAATAATATATGTGTTACATGATATGATCACATATCTTTTTAAATTTTCAAGTATAAATTATCGATGATTGGATTGTAATATTGATATTAACTTACTTCTATTTATTGTGTTTATCTTTGCCTATCAAACTATTCAATATTTTATCACATACCTATTGTAGCATAGGATTATATTTATATAAATAAAATTTATGTTTGACAAAAAAACCAAGTTTTATACTTTAATCAGCAGGGCTAGAATTAAATACAAAATATACTATGAAACATTCATTTTTTGCATTCTTATAATCGAAATATGAAATAATATGCATTTTATCCAAATTATGCAAAATAAAACCACCATTTATCTCATCATGAGGTGATTCGTTGACATTAAGTCCCAAAAAAAAAAAATGTTGTGGCATTTAAATCCTAGCCCTGGTTATTAATATGAAACTTTATACCAAAACCAATTTTAATAATGTAATCTCTAACACATGCATGGTATTTTTGTATATTTAAAGCATTAAAGCTTAAAGCCACTTAAAAAAAATTAAAAATTAAATAAATGTTTGTTATTATTTTTTGATTTATAAAATAAATAATAATTATTAACTATACTCGATGCTAACATCATAGCCCATAGGGTTACCATAAAAAAAAAATTTGAAACAGACAATTTTAGATTTTGGTTTCTTAGAGCTGGAGGCTCGTGTGCATTGCACACCTTGCACACCCAGTAATTGCTGCCAGTGTTTCTTCTAAACGTGTATGGAGTTAGTTCTAAATAGTAAATATTACAGAATATAACAACAAATATTGTTTATTTAAAAAGTATAATTATAGGTATATGCTGTACTCAGTGAGAGGTTTTATGCATATCTTTTTGCAAGGCTTTTTGCAAAAAAAAAATAGTGCATTTGAAGGTTTTTTATTCAAAAATTGTCTGAATTTTAGGCTCTTTGGAAATTTTTGATACTGAAATTAATTAATGAATATCAATTTTAAATTTAACTATTAAAAAAAAAAAAGAAGTTATATAGGTATTAATAATAATAAGTTATTGATTATTAAATTTAATTAAATTATTATAAAGAATATATTTTTATTTTTTTCATTATAATGAATTAACATTTGTTAATTTTATAAATGTTTTATTTACAATTTATGTTTGATATTTTGTATGGATATTTTTGGTAACCTTGTCCTTCAATTGTTAATTGTTTATTTGCTTTTATTATCAATTTTATATTATAATATTGATGAAATACTAAAATAAATTTAAATATTTAAATTTTTCTAAAAGCTTAATTACAATTATTGATCTCTTTACAACCAGTTTGTAATCTTAAAAGTTAGTTGACTATTTAATAAAAATAAATTCAAAGATAGCCTATCTCTTTGGAAAGATTAAAGAATTTTTGTGAAATGACCCAAATGACTTGATATTTATTATTGTTTTTGTTAAGGTAAAAGTTTGGAAAGAAGATACTTCCACAAATTTGAGGAGCTTGAGCTATGTTGATGAAAATTTCTATTCTTTGATTCAAGAAGTCAATTTATATGGTCAATATGTGTATGAAATTGACGAAAATCTAAAACACATAACATTTAATGTTTTAGATATGTGTAAGCACAATCATTTTATAAAAATTTTTATACCTGATGAATATCCCATGGTTAAAAAACAACCATTATGTTTTGAAACTATAGTTCCATCAGTTGGTTTGAACTTACTTTTAAAGGTAAATATTTAGTTTATTATAGATAAATTTGTGGACTTATGGAGATTTCTTTTTGTTCTATCTAATCATAATTAAAACCCTTAAAAATATATACTTGTCATAATTTACTGTTGATAGTAATTCATAGTGATAAATTCAAAAATTGCACACTTTAAACTGTAACCATTAAGTTAGATGACTTTGTCTGGATTAAAAAAAAAAATTAGACTAACTTTATACATTTGTTTGGTTAAACCCGTATACATTTTAAGATTATAGGCAAATCTAAAACTGCACTTTTAAACACTTTTTAATTATTTTTAATTTATCATTTATATATTTATTTAAATAAAAAAAGTATATAAGCAATGATCATATCACTATAATTATATAAAAATTCAATACGTTTTTACATGTAAAATTTAATTTTTTTTTATAAACAAAAGCCATTTATTTTAAATGGTAAGATGCAAGAATATCTCAATTCAAAACAAAATATAGTGCTTCTACAAAACTCTTTGGTAAACTTGATAATAGTTTTTGACATTCATCAGATTTATTATTGATCTGTAGATTAAAAATAATGTGTGATTTTGGTCTACCAATCATTTTGGATTCAAAATCATCAGTGTGTGATTGTTGGATGCTACCATATTAAATTATCTCCCAATATCTGTTTCTAAATGGTTGTTTATAATATGTTAAATACATAAAAGTAATGTTTTTATTTAGATGAATACTATTACAAACTTATTTGAAATGTTTAAGAAAGTCGTTAATGAATTCAATAATTTTTGGAACGTGTACAACGAAATAATTACAACCTGTAATACTATAGGATCTTATACTTTTAAGGATGTTAATTATAGAATACCTATTGGTAAGTAAGAATAATTGTTTTTATTTCTAAATATTATTAAACTATGATATAATTGATTTCTAATGTTATAAGAAGATAATATTGTACCATTCATATTTTGGAGATCTCAAAGATAACAGCATATTTTAATATTTCACAATTGTTTAGATCATATTTTTATTGAGTTTATTTGTAAAATATCCTATTAAGTCAATTTATTTTATGTTTTTATCTTTTGCTAACAAATAATTTTATTTCATGCATAATATAATATATTTTTAAGTATATGCTGATGTATTTTTTGCATCATATCAACATACTTTTAAAGGCACATTTTGTATTTTTTCTTTAAGCATATAAATCTTAAACTCAACATTAGTTTAATATCGATTAAACAACTATAAAGTTATGTAATATTTTGTTTATAATCTAAATTTTATTTTAGATAGTCATGTATGTGTTGAAGTTGAAGTTGATCCATTAAATCCTTTGAACTGCCCTAAATTTAATCTTCATGGTCTTCCAGCTTTTATCGAGAAGTTTCAAGAAAGATTAAATGAAATCAATCCAGTTAGTAATTATTATTTAAACTTAATTAGATTATTTTGATTATTAATTTAAATTGATTTATTTTATTTTACTCTTTATTAATATAGATAAGTTTTTGAGGATACAATTTTTTTCTGTTCATAACTGATTTTGCGCGATGCTATTTATTAAAATTTGTTACTATAGCAACTAAATACCCATCATTGTTGACTGCGATTTAAAAATTATTTTAAAATTTATTTATGTCCTAGAAGATATATGGTTTATTGTTTAATTTCTGGCATGCTACAACTACTACTTTTTTTTTATGTGATTTTACTTGGTAATAATTCTAATATTATTATTATTATTACTATAATTAATTAAAATATTATATTATTATTCACTTTGATTTAAGACATCTATATCTAAATAAATAAATATATATATTATGTTGTGAATTTTAATTTATAAATATCATTACAAAATATTGTGTATCAAAAATCAGAGAAATATTTAATTTTTATAATATAGATAATCTTATGTATTTTAATAAATCTAATTAATGTACATTTTCTTATTTTTGTATAGAGTATGATTTGGAGTTCTGAAAACAGTTTCAAGGAAAATATTCTGAATGTATTTCAAGTTGCTACACTTCAGTTACAATATAAAGAAGATAACTCAGAACATCATATTACAAGTCAAAATGATTTGATTTGTTGTATATGTTATGATCAATTAGATACAACTATAAAAAAACAAACCAAATCGTGTATTAATGAAAAATGTGACGCATTGTATCATATGTCATGTATTTGTGAGGTATTGTTTATTATTATTTATTTAATTTTATGAGGTGAAAACAATGTTCATAATATAGTGGCATAGCAGAAATTTTATATGGGGAGGAGGGCTAAGTTTTACAAACAGTACAAAAAAAAAAAATACAATATTTCTTTTATGTACACTTTTTGTAAAATCGTGTTTTTAATTAATTATGCAACAAATTTTATAGGTTTAAACACTTTTATTTATTTATTATGGATTCATTCTTCTAACTGTATCCTTCTTGAGCGTTTTGAGTAAAAATTTGTATGAAATCTGTTTCCTTAACACATTTTTTTTTTGTTTATATTTGCCATTGCCTAACCATTAGGTCTTTTACATGATAGTTATTGGTATAACTGTAAAAAGGCTTCAAGGCTTGTATTATCAAAGTACTGTACTATAAATTTATTAACCGTGACTCTGTGATTAACTTATCATATTATCATGATAATATCATAGAATAAATGAAATTATAAAGAATGTAAGAAGCACAGATACGTTGTATTTTGCCGAAGTGACACTTCTGAGTGATGGTTATTTAATGATTGAAATTCTGATAAGGATTACTGATAATATGTGTTAATAGACAATGTTTTAATATTTTTTATTATAAATTATAATGTATATCAAGTAATAACGGCCATATTGACTAAAATAAACACAGTTGGGAAGGGGGGCTATAATCTCCTTAGCTCCCTTGGTTACTGCCACTGACATAATATATATATATATTTTTTTAGTGGTTACTGAATTCTGGTAGTACACCAATGTTTGAACATTTGCAAGGAAAATGTCCTCAATGTGAAGAAGTAAGTATAAATAATTTAAAACTCAATTTCTATAGTTAATAATTTCATTTTATTTTAAGTATTTTTACGATTCTTTTATTATTTAAGAGTATGTTGATCAATTTAGTTAATATAAAAATGAAACATAGATTAATTTTAAATTTGCTTTTTTTAGGATATGCTGGTAGCTTTGGAAAACTTTGATTTGATTAAAACTTGAATTTATGCTACATTATATTTGGAAATATTCTGAGAAAAATATTAAAAAGAGTTTGAATACTCAAATCATCAGCCTAAAAACACGCCACTTGGTAACAACAAACTAAACTCATTTATTTAAGAATACATGAAATGCATGTAATATTTTAATTTTAATTTATATTTTCATATTTTTTATGTTATAAGTTTGAAATTATTAAAAAAAAAATACAAAAAGTTTTAATTCTGTTATTTTTTATAGTTTAAGAATTGTATACTTTTACGCTGAAAGATAATTGCCAAATGGCGAAGGCTTATAAAATATAAATAAAAATGTTATTATTTTATTTTATATTTTTTAATATTTAAAATTTTACTAAATAAAATATAAATTTCATTAAAATTAATTTAAAAAAAATGTTTGTTACAATTATTAAAGAACTGTCTATAAATATAATGCAGAATCAAATGAAATTTTACATGTCAGACACTGTACAGTTATGTTATATGCGCCATGGTCAAAATATGACACTTAAATAATAACTTCTATTAAACAACAAATATATATTTTTTGGATAGACAAATTAACCATTTTTTTAACTTCAAGAAGTTACAAGTTTAATATAATAAAAAAGTAATCTTGTTTATCCAAAGTCAGTTGTATTTTTTTTTACTAAATATTAACAATATATACTAATTCCTATACAAAATTTGTCGATTTAAAATATTGTATAAATGTATAATATACTAAATTTTTCTGGTTGATATCCAGTACCAGATTGGCAAGGTTTTGGACTACTGAGGTTTAGTATTTCTAACGTTTAATCACAGCTATAGCTCAATGCTATATGGTTCAATTCAATTATATCTTTTACTAATTTTTGTACTATTATAAAAAAAGAATTATGACCAATCACTCATAATCAGCCCATATTTTGAGTAGCCCACTTTATTTAGTAACTTTTGCTAGGCCAATCTGACCCTGGTTGATATATGTATATTTAGAATTATTTGTCATATGATACCTGCTATTTAAAAGAATTGTTATTACTATCCGTTTACTACTTTTATATTTTACAATTATAGTCTATTTTATTAAACTACATTTACTTACTTTACATTTTAGAAATATTCTATTTTAATTGATTCCATTAAATTATTATTTCAAATAGAAAGTATGAATTTTATACATAATATGATTTTAAACTTATTATATTATAGACTCATTTATTATGATAAGCTGAGCAATACAAATACTAAACAACATGTAGTTTATATAACTATTGACATTTTTATACGAATCTCAATAACTTATAAGCACAGTGTACATACACTATTATTATACACTGATAATAATTTATACTTAAAAAGGAATAATGTATGGATTGTTATTGCTTTCAATAATTAATAGGTAAAAATTTAGATGATTCTATTACAGATATTGATTACGCAAATCCAAATAAAGAAATATATGAATATAACATGAAGACTACATTATAATAGTATTTTTACTCCTGCTAATTTTGAATCATCTCTAAAGTTGACCTCATTTTTTAAAAGTAATATATTTTTGTTTTGGAATATAGTAATTTGTATATTAAACTTTATATCATTTTAGGCATTGAAAGTAAAGTAAAGAAAAAATTATGAACTTTAAACAAATATAATATTGTTACTCCACTGATATTGAACATATTAATTAAGTGCTAATGAATATTATGAAGATTCTATCAGTGAGTACTTGAAAATAAGCTATGTTTAATTATTATTATAAATTTAATTTGATTTCAGATTTATACTAAGCAATAAGGATATGTACAAATTTCAAATATGATGTTAAACATCTTTAAGATGGTCTAGTTGTTAAGACTATTTGAATATTATAGTAAATAAAAAATAATCAAAATATTCAAGTATCACTATTTCCAAGAATTATCATGGTATACTACACAAAATAAATTTAATTATTATGATTGAGATGATATTATAAAAGTCATTAATATCTCATCATATTTTTTCAAACATTATAAGAAATTAAATAAGTAAAATATTTCATGAATTGTTTGTATAGCATTTATTATTTATTTATTTATTATTATTTATTTTGGATTCCACGACTTTCACTTATAGGGTGGACATTATATTAACTGAAACTATATGAGTTTCCATGCAAAGAATGTTTTCTATTACATTATTTTTTTTAGTTTTAAAAGAAAAGGAATATTTTATAATCTAAGAAGCTATGATTTTATAAATTGTCAAGAAAAATAAAACATAATTTTATATAGTTTAATAATTTGATGCTGTCATAAAGCAATTATCTAAAGATATTACTAATTTTCAACATTACATTTAAATAGTAATTTATTATATCCATATGTTATAACTTATATTTAGATCAGTGGTCTTCAATCTTTTTAGACCCGCGATTCACTATTTTAGACATTTTTTTGACCCACTTAAGCTTTATAGAAAAACAAAAAAAGCTAAAATTGATTAATGCTTTGTAGTAGTAATAACTTATATTGTGATTTAATATTCTTATGCTATAGAATATTAATTATATAAACTGTATAATTAACTGTATATTAACTGTATCATTTCATCTATTGAACATAATTTTTATTTAAAAAAATAGATTTATAGTGACTTAATTTTAAAGCTTACGCAAGATCACTGATTTATATAATATCATTTTTATACAAAAATGATTCAAATTGTAAAAAAAAATGGAACAAGTTGAAAATTGAATTATTCCTTACATTTCTTTTCTGCAGCAGTTGATATTATTTTTGTTATACCTATATATATATATTGTAATAATGTATGATGTTAATTATACTAAGATATTGCTTTACATTTTACAATCATTTTTTTAATGTAAATATTTTCATATAGTCTATTAATAAAATTGATTTATCATAATAATAATAATAATAATAATAATAACTAGCTTAGTAACTTAATATGATTATGTTTTCAATTTACTCTCATCGTTATTCAATACTTATATAATTTTTTTAATTTTATGACACCATAATAGTATTATAACTATGTTTGATACATGCTAATTTATTACTTATGATTTATAAATTAAACTATATAACCTTAAGTTGCTATATCATACTACCTATCCAATATTTATACATTTTTATATAAACATTAGTAAACTTTGTATAGAATTATTAATTATTTACCTTAAATTCAATATTATATCTGCACTTATATATTGAGTTTAGTATGTTTTATATTGAAAAACTTTTGAAATTATTAAATATGGCACAAACATCAACTAAATTTAAATTAAAAAAAAAAAGTTATTACTATCTTCCTAGATACTGCAGCAGAGAATGAATTTGTTGTTTAATTTTAATTTAATTTTTAAATACTTACTGACATTATAATAATTATAATATTTTTTTATTTATGTATTTAGATCCATTATTTAATTATTACTGAGAATTATTAAAGTTAAATAGTTTATTTAATTAAATTATGTATAATATAAATTATAATGTATTGTATTATAACAACAATTTTTAATATATTTGTATAAAATAATTACATATTATTTGTATATTAATTATAAAAGTTTCATAAAACATTTGCTTTATATAACTAATTGAAAATTCTTTAAGCTGTTTATGTTATAAATTATAAATTGTAATATTATATTATATTACAACAAAACATACATTTTTTTATATGTATATTTTCTCTTAACAACATCATTTTTGTGTTTAGGAAAACATGGAAATCAAATTTAATGAGTGTACAGAATGATTCTTTTATCATTAAACACTCATTATTTCATCAAGTGTTGACTTTTTTTTTCATTTTTTCATTTTTCAAAATATTTTGTTTCATGATTTTCTCAAACTGTACCTATGAACATTTTATTTTTTTCACCCTTTTATTTAATAGTAAAACCACTATAAATTTTAAAAGGTAACCTATATTTAAAATGTACTAAATTTTAGTGCTATTTTTTTATGAATTTTAATGTTCAAATTATTACTTTTAATAATACCATTTTATGAAATTTTAAATGTAGGTTGCCATTTGAAAATCAAAAATTGATAGTGATTTTACTATTAAATACCAGTATAAGGGTGAAAAAAAATTGAAAAAGTCATGATAAAAGATATGATAAAAGAACCATATGTATAGAATCATCCTGTAATAATATATATATATAAATTATAGCTAAAGTATTAAATTTATATATAATTTATATTCACACCGTTAATATGTTAAATTGTACACTTGTTTAATATATTGTTATTTTACTGTCCAATATAATAATAAATCAGATAGGACTGATGTCTTTGTTGGTGGTTATGGTAGGTAATGTTCATGTGCGTTAATTATATTATGAGATTACCGTTGTACAGTTAACATGTATTCTATACGTTTATCGTCTTATTATTAAGATTGTCAATAAAATAACTAAAGTTTAGAGTTTAGTAATAGTTTTATAGTTACACGTATTCACTATTTGTTTGTCTATATCCACTCTATTATTATAATTACAGGGGTCTTAAAACAACTATACTTTTTATTCCAGTTTACAGTATGTTCATAAAAATTGTTAGTAGTAGAAGCTGTTCTAAATGAATGTATTACATTAAGATTTGCAGCTTCTGCTCAACCACTGGGAACTGGTCAGAGTGTCGCCCCCCCCCCCCCATAATCCAGTAGTTGCCCTCCTAAAAATATTATAAATATAATATATACTATATATAATGCCCCCACCCCAAAAATTTGGTCTAGCTATGGGCCTGCCTATGTCTTACATTGGTACAATATATTATGATAAACCTATACATAATGTAACACTAATTTTTTTTTAATTTTAAGGTTTTATGTTGGTGATAGTAAGAGGATTGCATTCTTTAAAATACTAGATATGAAATAGTGGTATGTTATTAATTCCATTCGTGAATCAAAAATATACTTACCATGAAATTTAAATAAACACAAAATAATACTTAAACATTTGAAAATATTATGTGGGTAATAATATTAATATAATAATATACAACATAAAGACTATACCTACTACTATAGTCATCAAAATAATAATTAAAGAAATAGGTATTTTTAAATTTAAAAAAATCGGATTTTGAATAAATTCATGATTAATTAATAATTTGCATGCTTGATCAATCATTTTGTGTACCTAGTTAGTAGTTTATCAATATACATTGCAATAAATATCATTAGCAAGTTCCAAATACATATATATGTATATATATATATCAATTGTCAATTACCTATCAGGTAAATACCATAAAGTAATATTAGCCATTAGGTACTCTATGACAAATACACAAATATAAAACACATTATTTTATATTTGTGAGTAAACACCGATCTTTTATGTAAATATAATAAAGAAATTAATATACCTTTCTTTACTTACTAAAAAATATCAGGTTGATGGAGTGTTCTTGAAAATGTTAAATGACTACCTATATAAGGTTAGGTTTAATCTATTTTACTAGTAATCGGTCATACAGTTTGGGGAGAAAAAGTCTGATTTGAAAAAAGCATCATATTTTTTTTTACTATTTTGTAAAAATACACTTAAAGTCAGCCAAAAATTTCAAAAACACTAATAATTCAATTCACAAATTAAAATTTATACTCAGTTTTCTTTCACAATATTATATTTGATTAGGTATTATTTCATACATATAAAAATGGACTAATATAGGTAGTAATATTATTGATCCGTATAAAAAAAAAAAAAATAAAGTCAATTACAAAGTCAAAATACTAAGTTCGAAAATAAAAATACAATGAAAACCCACTAGGTAAGGTTACTAAAATTATTATTTATTAATCTCTTTTTTATATTAGATATTAGCTAATGTTTATAATTATACATAACTACACACACTTATGAGTTTCATTTTTACATAAGTAACAAATGAAATAAATCCACAAAGATTAAAAGATATTGTATTTAGGTATGTACACCAGCGCACTGACGATGGCGCAATAACCTAAAGCGTTTTAAACATTGGACTAAATGAAGCATGCTGTAAATTGAGATTAAAATAAAAGTGTACGTAGATATAGTACACCACTGACAAAAGATTGACGGTGTCGCTAAATATTGTTAGATACAAAGGGGTTGAATAAATTCCTTTCAACTATTCGTGCCTTTACACGGACCAGAATAATAATACTAAATAGCGATTAGTGAATAGTGATTGTAATACGGGTCCGTATCATTCTAAAACCCAACGACTATATATTTTAGTTTGGGTAGGTATAGTACTATAATAGGAATGTAAACGTATTAACGTGTAACGGAACAAACTTAAATAAGAAGCTTTTCGTATTGTCATCTGTTAACGGTGATGGCAGCAACGACTACATATTGTAAATACGCGGTGGGTATGACTAACAGTCCGATGACGATTAATATAATTTTTTAGGAATGCAATTAATTTTATTGTCGGAAATAGGAGAAACATAATACGTAGATATCAATGAATTTTATAATTATAAAAACATAATTGTATAATATAATATCATACCCAAAAAGTGGTGTGCCCAAAATAAAAAATTTGGGTCCTATGTATAATAGATATATAATATAATAAACTACTGTAATTGTAGTAAACAATTTATAAAATCTTCAACTTTAAATTGTTTAAAAGTGTAATACAATAATCTCTACAAGTATTTTTAGTCAAATTATTATAAAAAAAAATATATAATAGACATTCGAAGTTTAAATTTTAACGAAATTACACTTTTAAACAAAGTTCATTATTTCGTTATAATTTAGAAGCATCATTCTCGAGGGCTTGAAATTCTTTTCCGTAAAAATTGAATTTTACTTTTCGCGGTGACATTTTAAAAATATGTAGAGTGTAGATTTATTTTAAGATATTGCCTATTAAAAGTACCATGAATCTATTCGCACTGTTTTACGGCAATAAAGAGTGAAGGTATTGACTCAAAGGTTAGTATTTTATTAATATATAATAATATGTTATAAACTATATTGCTTAATATTATAATTAAATGCTTATCTATTAATGACTATTATATAATAAATTCGACGTTTTCTGTAAAAATTAAATCAATCGCCTAAATACTAATGGTGAAATAAATTACAGTATTATGAAATGTACTTATAGCAATGTAGGCTGACAGATCGTGTCTCCGCTCAGAATCGTTTTTCGTATAAACAACAATATATCATTGAAATTAAATTTAACACATCAATTACAGTGACACCTACCATACAGTTGAGTGGTTTTCACTTGCCCACCTTTTTATCACGGACTACGAAAATATAGAGACGAACGGAAAAACACAAGGGATATTGTCTATAAACTATCATATCAAATTGACTTTTTTAATATTGCACATGTAATTTTTTTTATATACACTATACATTATTCTACATATGTGTACATTTACAATGTATATAGCTACTCAATATATATTTCACGTGTATTATTATTATTATTGTCTTTAATATTAAAGTCTGCAATCCTAAAGTTCAATCTCGAGAAAAAAAATTATTTCGAAAAAAAGATTCTCTATTTAAACAGTTTACTATTTTGATTTCTGCAATTTATTCTATACACGATTTCAATTTTCTTGATTTTTTTTTTTGCGATTTTCACATACTCAATATTATCGTTGCCCGTTTAATAATAACGACAGCGGTGACATGTTCAGTTTTTCTGAAAGGGAGCTATCTATATATTTTTTATTATTGTCAGACTACGCGTTGTAACGAAAAAATATATATATATTCTTGCATTTACCCACCATAAGTATTATTTTAATAATATATCATTATCGTGTGTAAGAAAAATTTGTATATTACGTATATTAATTACTTATTAGTCATATTTTGTAAATTATGGCGAACGATGGTACATATATGCTTTAATTACTTCATCATATATCTTATTGTGATATTCATTTAGTTTATATGAGCAATTATAATCTGCAATAGAGACATTAATATTGAAAACACGAATCTTAACAATAAATTATAAGAAAACAATATAGACAAAAAAAAGTCAAAAGGGAGATAGAAATTTTTATCCTACCTCTCCTGTGAGCAGGGCCCAGGCCCTGGGCCTCGCGTTAGAAAAAAGTAGTAAAACATTGGTTTTAAAAATAGTTTAATTTTCGTAGCATTTAAATTGTATGTTTTATATAATTAGTAAATATCAAAATAACCATGTAAGTTTATCAAAAATATGTTACAAGTATTTTTATCCTGGGCCTCGCAAATTCTAAAGACGGCCCTGTCTGTGAGCACTCTCCTGAGGCCCTGAACGACAGTCAATCATAATAATAAATTAAGGTTTATAAAATGTTCAATTGTAATTGCATAATAATGTTTATCGTTTTAAGATATTTATGTTCATAATATTATTTATTACATGTTCATCAACTGATTAATAATGATAGTTACAAAATATAAAATATAATTTTTCTTTCAAACATTGTACTTAAAATTATAATGAAATACCTACGAATTATATTATAATCATGAAAGTTTTCATAGAAATTATACAAAAAATACATTTATTTTCTAAAACGGACATGTTATTTATATTTCTCTTACATACTTACAATAATATTGTTTTGAGTAGGTATTACATTGAATTATATACATACCTAGTCTCACAGCGTAGAAAACTAATAGACATTTTTGTATGATTATTTATTTTTTAACTTTTAAATATGGCTAAGTAACGAGCAGCTGCAACGTCAATCTAAAATGCTATCTTATAAACTAAGCAATGTTATCTGTCGGTATTATAGTCTTAAATTTACCGAAACAGTATTATCATTATGCATCTATATACGAGAATGCGCAGTATAGTTAGTGTCTAGACTATAGAGAGACAAGAAAATAAGGAGCCACTGTACAACGTAATATTATGTTCCTATATACAATATGGCTATAACGCTTTATGTAAATGGTCTATAATATTTATCATTATATAATTTTATACAGGTACATTGCCATAATGCATAATATCGATATCGTGCCCAATACCCAAGTGCGCCGTAAATGTACTTAGCAATACTGTTATAGGGGTTGGCGTAACGCTGCGTATTCAACAAGTTGAGGTATGACGCGTGACGAGTGACGATGATGGTATTGCACTATTATTATAGTCGTTACCCGTTATTACTGCGGTTATATTATTTGAAAGCGTTGAACAATATTTTACTTTTGTTGAATTTCATGGGCAATAAATTATTTCTCAAGCACGTTACTATCGTTATACTAATCAGTCAATGACGTTATTCAGTAGGTATATTTACTAAAATAAATACCGTCATTTTTGACCGTGACACATATAATATATTTAATAATATACAAACGATACTACGCTATAGCTTCTATTTACACGAAGCTTATAGAATAAAAAAATATTTGTTCAGTGAACAACATTGCAATACTCGTATTTAACTTGCTGTCCGTGTCATCTTAATAATGTAATTTAAGTACCTAAGTACTATTTGAAAAAAAAATTGTTTGGCGTTTATTTATTTACCCACATATTTAAATGTAGCTATTTTTTATATATATATATATATATCACGCCCTCCCGTAGTTTACCTTAAGCAATTTCCATGCGTCTCACAAGACTTCTATGCCATATTTTATTGATACGTTGTAATTATTAATCTGCAGGATTGTCACTCGTCACGTCCATCGTCTACAACAAAACAAACTACAACACCAAATAGAATCGAAAAGGAAATAGTGCTCGTTAAAATTCAAAATAAAATTACCACTAGCACCACTAATGCGAGGTACCGCAAAATAATTGTACACGCAGACTAAGGACATACAATATGTTATATTAATAAGATAGGAAGTCGGTCAACGCATTATATAGTGTTTTATTTCTCCTCTCTCATATTATGACCCGTGCGCAACACAGATTTTTATTCGGCTAAGTTGAATCGATCTATTATCAATTATACTAGATCACATAATATGTATCTGCGCGTCAGAGTTTTACGATATTTAAATTTTTCAGCGACATAATAATCATTTTTATATTGTAATGTCTTAATACACCAGTACGCCTTGTTATAGATCGTAAACACCAATAACTGGTGCCTAAATCGTATCTATTTTAAACGAAAAATGTAACTATAATATGTAAGTAGTTAACTGATGGTCTAACCATAGATACACCTCTCGGCCTTCGTGTATATGTTTTTGGTAGATACTCGCTAGTCGACTAGTTCGCGTACGCTTGGTCGCTTGGAAGCTGTTGTTCAAAAAGCAGTGGGTTGTAAAATTAATTCGTAATAAAAGTAACCGCGAATGGACG
The DNA here is from genome assembly GCA_036289425.1 of Rhopalosiphum nymphaeae. Classification (NCBI taxonomy): domain Eukaryota; kingdom Metazoa; phylum Arthropoda; class Insecta; order Hemiptera; family Aphididae; genus Rhopalosiphum; species Rhopalosiphum nymphaeae. Next base: position 2,057,319 of record JAZAQC010000015.1, read on the forward strand.
GTATTATCGACGATGTAAATGATCGCCCACATGACGACATGGAATACAATACAGCATCGATCACAACCGACGAAACGACGGGCCAGAAGAGAACAACTGTGTATTTATTTTTCAAATCACTATATGTATATACACATATAGGTACACTTATATAAATATAAATCTGCGTACCACGATTTGTCTATGCGTGACAGATATTTTATCACGACCAAAAATATCTTGGGGAAATACTGCAAGGAATTTTTAAATTATTTTTATTTTTTTTTTTTGAAAAAACGTCTGGGAACGTGATATTTTACATTTTTATATACGGTTATCGATTTTTGTTCTAAAAATACTAATAAAAAATACATATTATTTTCTATGATCATTTATTGTACGATTTACGTAATTATTAATTATTTTTAATAATTTAAATATTAACTTTGTATATTATATTATATATTTATTGGTCAACGTATTATTGATATTATGTATTTATTATTTAATTATGTAACGATTTGAATTTCGAATAAAATGGCGTAGATATACTACCACTATTCAGGTGGTAACTATATGAATATCATATACAAACTAAATACCGATTGAAATGATATTTTTTGTCGCTTTCAATGATGTAAATACCGTTTAAACCGGTTGGTATATATAGGTACCGATACCGATGACTGGCTATACCTAAAGCTAATACTTAAATATTATGGTTTTTTTGATGACGAATTCAGCCGTTGTTTTAATTAAATTTTTATTATTTTAAATAAATATCAATAATCATAGTAGAACTCGACATTTAGTAAAACAAGAAACAAAAATATTGGAGTTGTAAGGAATTTAAAAAATAAAAATAAAAAAAACGTTGATGCGCACGCCCTTGAATCGTGTGAATATGTATAATGTACCAGGACACAAAGTATCTATAATTTATTATTAACATATAATTATACCTATATTTACATATGCATATGTATATTTATACTTTTAAATATATATCTAGTCTTTAAGATATATCAGAGTAAATTATTAGAATTAATTAACCATCTACCTATTGTGATAACTTTTGTTCTTATAAATAACGTTATTATTATTATTTTTTTAATTTGTAATAATCCACAGTGAATATTTTTTTGAATTATGTAATTTAATGAAACGTTTACGTGGTTTTGCTTATATTTATTTACAATTAACAAACACAAATATCTTAATAAATAGGAACCTATATATTCAAAATATTTCAATCTATTGTACCATGATTAAACAAGATAAAAGTAAGTAATATTCCATGGTATATTATTTCCTCAGATCTTTTAAATTATGTAAACATTTTTGGAGGGCTGGAGAAATGCTAAATGTTTAAAACGTATTTTTTTTTTTTTTTAGAATACCTAAGTGATTCTGTAAATATTTACATAAAAAAATGGATTTTCCTATTTCATCTACTACATAACTTCTACACATTTTGAAAAATTATAATTTTTATAATTTTTTTTGTTAGCGGCAATGAATGTAATTAGCATGCTTTTTTACGACAATCTTCAAAGTATCAATAACATGTCCAAATTTTTAGTGGAAAATGCGTATCTCTGTTTTAACTGTTGCTCCAGCTTCCAATATTGAATACATTACGATCTAAAATTGTTTTTAATCAAAAATTAAATATAAATTAATTTTATAATAAATAGTAAATATATTTATAATTTTACATAATCATAAATATAAAAACTAAAGTTCCTAGATTCATGTTTTTATCCTTAAAGATATATATATATATATACAACAATAACTAATAACTATTAACATCATATACGAATTATTTTTACATTTAATAAAATACATATTTAACAATGATTTTAAATGTAAAAATTAAAAACCGAAATTAAAATGTTGCAAAATATATCTCCCCGCAGATAACTTTATAAAAATTTATTTTAGGATTTAAATTTAAAAAAAACACGTTTATTAATAATTTTTAGGTACTTCTGCATATTTTGTACTTAAAGCGAAGTAAGAGGTAGAAAATATGAAAACTTAATATATTTTGAAAAAATATTTTAACGACGAAATATAAAACATAATCGGTATTTAATTAATAAAAAAACAAAATCAAACCTTTTATATGTTTAAATACACTGTGAGTGTAATTAATCAATTCACATACGCCGGATTGTTATACCACCATAAGGAAATTATAATGATAATTAATACATTTATGAAATCGTTTACTCAGTATTCACTATCCATACATACAAACGAATTTATAGAGATTCGAATTCTAGTTTTGAATGTAGAACTTTACAAAATATATCAATTACATACGAAAATGGATGATATTTAAAATGTATCTTATTTACTTTAGTTACAAACTTCTTACATGCATAAACTTTGTTGTTGAACATCTGAGACATTTTTCGAATTACTGGGTTTGTGCAGCAGAATAAAACTCACAAACTAAAAGTTAAATAGTAAACGTATTCTTATTCATTTATTCTTATTCTGCAAACTATTTGTATTGAATACTTCAATACCTGCATTGTGTACTTAAGTTTGACGAACTATACAATTTGTATTCTGTATAAAATATATATTAGTTTTTAGTAAAGTGAAAGTAATCAATATAAGGTGAGGCAATAATACCTATTACATTAATTTGTAATACTGTATAGGTAATATCATTGATTTTATAATACTTAATTATAAAATCAATGGCAATGTTATACTCGTATATTGTATACTCGTGTTTAATGTAGAAACATGTATATTGAATATAAATTATTGCTATATTTGAATTTGTCCCAAGAGAGACGTCCAGACGTATTTAGACAAGGGAGCCGGAGAAACTTAATTATGTGGGAATATACGTGCACAAAGTGGGCAGTGGGTGGCTGGAATATTAGTAAATTTGCTCGTAGATTATTTTATTATGATAAACTAATAACTATTGCGGATGTTATTAACGGAACAAAATTGTATAGACATTTTTTTTTGTAAATCTAATAGGTTAGACGGTATGCTGTAAAAATTGTCGACACCCTTATAAAAAACTAGTGTTTGAAATTGGGAATATATAAGTATACAATTATCATGTAAGCCTTATTATCCGAGCTTATTTTCTAATAATCTTAAATAGTTAAATCAACATGCAGTACAGTAAACATTGATACATTTAAATAAATTTAAGCACTTACTTGTGCTCTCTATGTCATGTATCGTTGCTATTGTTTATTGAAATTTGGTTATCTTATTAGTTTTTGTAGATTTTTTTTCCTTTTTACTATTTATTTATTTCTTTTTGAGTACAATTAATTTTTATTTCTTTTTATATTCATCTGAATTTGTAAGGATGGAAAATAAATTTATACCGGGAAGTAAAAATTGAATGCTTTAATAAAATATAGAAGTAGAATTTATATAATTAAAATGTTTTTTTGACGAAGTATCTGATTCCAACAGTATTCGCTTACAAGTATATTATTCTCTTGTGCCCAGTTTAAGTGCTTGGAGTGGAGCACGTACTACACACTATTAATCCATACTCTATTATAGCGTCGCAGATGAGTACAATAATATATTTCGTTAAGTTTTCGCCAGAAACTTAGAACTCGTCGGTATACAACGTATTTTGTCTGACGAATTCATATCACTATTATTTAAATGTATTTACTTAGAACTCTGATCTATAAATGTAGTTCAAAACTGAAACGATTAATATCTATAATTATAAATCTTACATTAATCCATCTCATTTAAAAAGAGATAAAATAATTAGTACTATTAGAATTATTTTTTTCTTATGGATTTTGTTTTGTAAAAATGTATTAAATATAAAAGAGTATGAAGTATTATAAAATACACACATTGAAAATGTTGCCATCCCTAAAACATTTTAGTTAGGTGAATTGCGTCCAGGGAAATAAATATTATTAATAAGCTAGTTAGAGGTGAATTGCGTTGCAGATATAATTCTCTGGCAAGTGAATTGCGTTCAGGTTGTATTTCATGGGTAGGGTAAATACGTCTCCAGTTAAAAAAGTTACTAAATTTTTGAAAGACTATCCAAAATCTTCTTGTGGTGTTTTTTGAGTACCACTAATATGCCAAATCAGCGGCATAGAGAAGCTTAAAATACTTAAATAAAGCTTAAAATACAATTGTGACGCAAATCACCTAACACCAACAATTTACAGCAACCAACATTTATTCATCACGACACTGCGTTCTTTTATTTATTATAACTTGAAATATTAATCACTCGCCGCCAAGACTGTTTTAGACAAATATGAGTTTTTGACAGATTTCGTAATCAAAGTTAAGTTATTATTTAATAATACATTTAAAAATTCAATATTCAATTTACTTCATGACAAATTAATACTTTTATGGTGTTGACTGTATTTTAAGCTTCCTAAAACCACAATAACGTTTTTAGGACGTTAATCGTTCGCCCTGGATTATCGAGTCAACCGTTTGACACTTTTACAAATCTTTAACGATTATATGAATCGACCTTTAGCCTGCGGAGTTTTTAATCACTTCTATATTTGCCATAATTTGTATAGTGATTAAGCTTGACGTGTAATGTTTTTCGTACAAAACTCTGCGATTGTAGTAGAAAATTATAAAATGTAGAAAATTGTTTTGTGTATAATATACCTATAAATTATGTAGTTAGTATTACACAATCATAGTTTTGGAATAATAAAATCAATGTTTTTCTATAAATATATCTAGCTATGGATACTCTCTTGTAATTCATCTTATACAGTTATTTAAATATTATCAAGTATTTATGATGTATTGATGTAACTTAATCAGAGAACATGGTATATTTAAACTTTTATATGGATTGTTGTTATTACGTGTTAATGGAAAAACTTCATAAAGTTTTTTTGTTACATTAGATTTATAACTATTTACTATACCAACACAAGACCGCGTAGATTCAAATTGTTTTCAGTTATAAGTGTGTGATTTTCTAATTTTATTCATTACGGGATATGGGGGTTTGTAAAAAATTTGTATAATTGTATATTATATTTGAAATAATTAAATTATTATACTATTTGTAATTAGTTAATTTGACCACTAACTGAACTACTGAAGATTTACCACTAGAGACATAGTACTGTACATATTTCATACATAAAAACATTTATATCGAACAAATTAACAATTAAATACCTACATATTGATAGTAAGTTAAATTAAACATATATTGATATAGGCATGACCTATTGAAAAGCCGAACATTAATTAGTTAAAAATTAAGTTATGTTATTTTTAATTTAAGTTAGATAACTTCAAAAAAAAAAATTATTATTAATTAAAACAGTTAATATATGTGTTCCATAATATGCGGTTACTAATTAATTAATTGATTACATACTTGGTAATGTTAAGTTAGTTATTTTTCTAATATGAACAAATTTAAAATACTTTTGTTTCGGAAAAATTATTGTTTACTTAAAAAAAAAAATAGATAAATCATATTATTATTATTATTTCATATTTAAGCACTAAATTTAAGACTTTTAAAGTGTTAAGCTTTTAGGGATTAAAATAACGTATATATCGTTAATACAACGTTAGATACATAAATTATAGTCTCACACAACATATTAATTTCAAATATCTAAACAAGAACACTACCCAACAATTCTGTTTGATGTTTAAGATACAATCGTTGCTGTTATCCCTTTAAAAATTAACTTACTTTTAGTTAATATATTTTGTTTATTATTAGATGGGCTCGCTTTCTGTTAAAACTACTCACAGATATACGATATGTTTGTATATATTAATTTTAAAATATACATTTGTTTTATGTATATATTTTAATCAACTTTACTTATTGTATAGGTACTTACTATATTATGGGTTGTAATTATTCAGTTAAAAAAATAGCAACTGATGATTATAACTATGTTAAGTAATCGGCTTGACGGCTTATAATTTATAAAGAAATAACACATTTCTAATACATTTGACTTTAAACTAAATTTACATATTACTGTATTAACTAAAAGTACAAGTTAAAAAAATCAGTTATAACTTTCCCAGATTTGCTATTAAGAGTAAATTAATCAATAAACAATTTTCAACATTTTAAGTTTTAACTGTATAATATTTTAGTATACAAAATATGTTTATGACTTTTTGCACTTTGTACCTGTAAAATAATATGTATAAGGTTATATTGACATTAAAATCACGTAGACATAATATTACAAATTAAAATCAATAAGTCATTACTTTTTTCTAATGAATTATGATATATAAAAATAATAACTTTAAAGACATTTATTTTTTCAACTAAATACTAAGGTATCAAATTAATAAAAAGGACACTTGGTTACATAGCCATTTGAAATCGTTATCTATTACATTTATACATTTTTATATTTTTAGATGATACTGAATTAAATTAAAATTATATTAACTATACGTTTTTACAAACTTTATGTATAACTGCATGAAATGTTGTATATAATTTATTGTTTTTAACTTATAAATTATAGCTTTTAAAAACATATTTTTTCTAATTTTTATCACATATATAAATTTTACTTTTCTTAAGTAATTATTTTTAGTTAATTTTGAAAGAAAAATATTGTTTTGGTTTGAATGAAAGTATGAAACTAATATATTTAGGTATGTATGCATACTTATATATTACACTATATATTAGGTTAATATTTGAAATTTATATAATAATTATTTCGAGAAAAATATTTAGCTTTGATAGATATTACATGAAATATAAAATTAAGAATTTAAATTTAAAAGAATAACTATGGGTAAAACTAAATAATATTATGACTGTAATGAGAAATAATAAGAGTAAGATTTTTTTATTACTCAGTAAAATGTAAATAATAGTATTTATTATCAATGGTAGTACTCTGTACCTATTTATTAAATACTATATTATATATATTACCACTGATAATAATTAATAAATATTAGTTACTTAGATATTATATACGTATTATATATATATATACGAAAAATATATTAAATAGTTTAAATTATATTTATAAAGTAAATATGTGTACAATAAATAAATCAGTGTTTAATGTATATTTGATAACTTTATACTTATATCTAAATGCAAATATACATTAAATTGTATGGCGATGTCCACGTTCTTCAGAAATACGCTAGGGCTTAAAAATAAATCAATTTAAAATCACTGTAAATATTAGAGTACAAATAATAAACGATTAAGTATCATGTAGCCGATAGAAAAAACAAATGTATTATTATAAATTTAAATTGACAATTGTATTATATTATACAATATCATTTGAAATTAGTACGCAAAAAAATTATTTTTGATTATTTGGTATGTGCAGTCTATCGATTGTCATTGACGTAAATAGATCGGGTCAAGGACAAATTGAGATCATATTTATTAAAAGGGATCTAAGTACATTATTTATAAGCTTTGAAGCGAGAAAAAAATAAAATAAAATACAGTAGTTCTATTCAATTCCATATATTGAAGTACTAGGTATAGTTTAATTATACAATTTACTGTATTCAATTTGACGAATACAATATATTATTATGTACTTAAAATAAATAAAACAGCTTAACAGAACTTATACATTATTATTTGTTATTATTTATTCACCTCGCTTGCACTAATAAGGAAGTCCGTGAAATTAGCGAAAACATGAAAAGCGAAATTTCTACTATATGGTCATCCATTAGTTTTCAATTAGTGCTTTCAAAAGATAAATAAATAAAAAGATGTACTTTATCATTTCATCATACCCATACTACTACGGTTCACGATACTTAAAACCTCCCTCTATAACTCATATAAAGAGGGCGTTACAATTTTAAAAACGAAAAAATTAGCAATTGCTTATTTGATCAAAATAATTGTTGTATTAAAGTAATTGAAAACTTGAAAATATTAAAAATTACGAAAACTTAGGGTAATCTTAGTTATAATAAGTGAGTCATCTTCTGTTACTTTAGACATTTTTTAAGATTCCACAGGATACATTTAAAACGTACCATTCAAAAAACAAGACAAATTATTGTTTAACTCTGCCTAATCCAAAAATACTCGATAATTTATAAAAGTTATTAAAATATACATATATATATATAAATTAGAAAGAAATGGTTAAACATTTAGATATACTATAGTTATATGATAGTACCAATGACTATGTCCTAATGCTATATCAATTAAATATCGAATTATAAACGTTAGTACATATGATAGTTTGTATATTATGATGTTTGAATCTATATTCTGAGACCATATATTTTGTTTGCCAATAATACTTCAAAATCAGCTTTCTCAGCTTTCAATCAAATCTATACAATACAAATGTACAGTATTACAGTCAATACATATTGAAATATAATACGTAAATGTATAAATATTTTTAAGATCGTATTAAATTTTAAAAATTACATATCTTCAGTCACGAATAAATATTTCAATCGAGTCAATAAAAAAGAAAAAAAAATATAAATATTATAATAATTAACTGTAGACTTGAATCGAATAGAATTCATACAATTTTAAATAATATGTATTAAGGGGATTGTAAAACAATTTTTAAGGAGTTTGATATAGGCATTTTTCTAAGTGGATATCATGTGAATCTCATAAATGTGTACGTAGTAAGCGATTATTAAAGTGTATCTAACTGTAACAGTGTAACGTAAAAGATATAGTGAAGCGCTCACACACTCGCTCGTCATCAGTCACCACTGTGGCATTTCGAGCGTGAAGAATATAATATATTATATGTTCATTTGTATGTATAACAGAAAAAAATCCTACCTATGGACTTAATAATTTGATAAGACTTCTAAAAATTGATTCGAATTTTTCAATACGTCTACTGTTCTATTATAAATCGATTAGATTACATTTTAAGATTTTTGATTTAAATTTCGAGTAATCGACACTTAAAATGTATGATATTTTAAATATTCGAACCAAATTTATCGGTATTTGGGAACGAAGTGTCCTTAATCTATCTCTATTAGACATAATAAACAATTCATATCAATTTTTAAAAGTATAATCGCACCGTCGTTACGATGGACAAAAGATTGGTACATTTTGGTGGAAATAATAACTGACTATTTTGTAATTGAAAAACAGTCCGTTTTTAAGGAATTCCGTATAGGCAATATGTGCGAACTAGCCGCGTGGTTGCATATTATTGTGCATTTTTATACGTATTAAATGGTCATTAACATTGATTTTAATGTAGTATACTACATATTATTAATCAATGTCATTATTCATTAGATATTACCAACAGTGGCGTGGTGAAAGACGTTCGCCTAATGTAATTGTTTAGCCATAAAATATATCTTGAATTTAAAAATTAAGATTGCTGTGGATATTATGTATAATTAATTATCGTAGTACCTACTCACTTTTTTTTTATTAAATTATTGATGACTTATGTCCTTTAATAAGAATTCTAAATTAGCATACGGTTTTAAATTATATATTATGTTGTGGGGAATAGTGGATGAGTCATTGTTTGAATACGTTGCTTAGGGTTTGAAATATGCTTGTCTGATTATCAATTGTATGCCATTGCACACTTCCTTACACACATTTACATGTCCATAGAAACCTCGGTAGAGGGTAGGGATGGGATTGGTACAAAAAAAACTTTAATACTTTAATAAGAAAATTAATTTTAGTTTATTATAAATAAGTTTTTCTCGCATAAAAATTTAATAAAAAAAAATTAATTATAGTTGCTTCGAATTTTGTCCAAGTTTCTTAATTTCATTCTCAATATATTTGGTATCTCCTTTCTAGTCTCTTTCTATGAAAATTTATCAGTCATCATACAATTCATACACGATCATGTAAATTGATTTAATAAATGAAAACGACTTATACGTCTTGTGTTATACCCTTATATGTAATATTTTATATGATATTTTTGAAACTATACAGTAGAGTATCGTTTATCCGGACATCGACATAGTCTGGACATTTAGTTAATCTGGAACAGCGCAAAGAACCAACACACGTTTTCAAACCTATTGCATTTTCGAATTGTATGTACATTTATTTTTCGTTTTTACAATTCTTAAAAATCAACATGAAATTTATTTTTATAAACAATTCATTGATTAAAATTGTTTTATGTATCTAAAACTTATTTACAAACGTTTGAAAGTATTGATTTTGTTTAATCCCAATTTTTGGTAATTTGTATGGGGTTCGGTCTGGATTAACGAGACTTGTGTATTTGAGTACAAGTGGAAAAATAAGTAAGTAAAAAAATCTTAAAAAATAATATTTAGTATAGAACTGAACAAAAATTTATTAAAACGTATTTATTAATACAGATTAGATATCTAAATATATTTATTTATATTACGTATATTATATTAATAAGTAATTAATTAAATATAAATTATAGATGTGTGTTTGATAAATGTTGTCTTTATTTGATAAGTATGAATGGATATTTTATAAAATTTAAAAAAAATGTCTAGTTTAATTGTTTAATATTAATTTTAGTTTAACAAAACATCATAATAGTATATTGTAGATGTAAAACCTTAGTTAATGTTTATGGTGTGTTTTTCGACATAATTATTAAAACTGATTTAATACTGCTATTATTAAATATAGATGAAACGAAATGTTCAGCTATAGCACATAAAATATAACTTGAGTAATTTTCTGGGTTTTATCTCAGAAATACAAGTTTTGAAGTTTTCAAAATCAGAAAAGTTTTAACCGTACGAGAAAAAGTATACTTTACAAAGACTTAAACTTTATGATTTATATACATATATTATTTATATGCGAGTATTTAATAAACTATGAATAATTAAAATAAATGTTAATATTAAAATAATATTACTTAATATAATTTAATGCGATTAGATCTAAATAGATTATTAAAATTAAGAATTTGTGTTACTTAATTATTCATATATATTTTCTAAACACATCTGAATAATACAGGCAAAAAACGTTTCAAATTATATTTAATAAAATATTGAATTTATAACCTACGTATCATATAACCAATACAGATATTAAAAAAATGTACTTCTGGGTATAAAGGGAAAAATATAATATAGTGTGCTATGTCGAAAGATGATAGCCTCATACGATATTGACAAATGGCCAACAGTGAACAGGGTATAAAAAATAGGCACTCTATATATACACGCGGTTATTACTTTATTTTCACGAAAATTATTAACAATTTGGAAATGTTTTAGATTCTGAAAGGAGCTATGTATATATATTGATTTTACAATTTACAATGATGTGTGTTTTTTTTATTTTATGTCTGTATTCACGATATGTAGTAATAAAAAAATGCTTCGATATTTAACATTGAAGATGGTTTCTGATGAAAAATTGATTCTGGTTTGAACTTTAAAGGAGTAAAAATTTATAATATTTTTAAAAATATAATCAAGAAAAATAAACAAAAAATTAAGGAAAAGTAAAAGTTTTTATAAAAATTAGTTACTTGACCAAATCAATTTTTTTTTTTTTATTTTTTAAATCATAAACGAAAACCATAGATACTTAATTTATCTAATTCTTATCAGTGTTTTTTTTTATAAATGTTCATAAAAAAATGTTTATTGGATCAAAATAAAAAAAATTTAATACAAAGCTCTAATGTTAATTTTTCAACTAAAAAATATTGAAGATTTATAGTGACAAATTTTTTTATGAGCGTTAAAAGCATTTAAAGTTAAAATTTCGACAAAACTCGTAAAATCTTAAACATTTTTAATTTTTTTATAATTAGAAAATCGAAAAATATTTTTTTTTACTTAAAATTTGAAAAATTAATACTTTATTCTTTATTAGTTTTTTTTAACTAAAACAAAAAAAAGTTAACAAACAATCATATTCATTTTTTTAGAGGGTTTGAAATTTAAATTTTCATGACATTGAAAAATTATCTGTAAAACAACCATTTTTCCTCAAACCATTTTTAATATATTGTTGTAATTCAAAAATAAATAACCGTAAATACTTGAAATTTTCAACAAATGTTTATATAATAATTATCTATATTTATTACATTTTCTGAAAATATCTATGTATTAAAATTAAAAATCAAATTTTAAATAAAAAGTTATTCTTTTCATTTTTTTTCAGGCAATAGACCTAATGTATATTTCATAGGTATGCATATGTATAGGGTATTACTATTTATATAATGTATAGTGTTTTATTGCTTATAACGAATTGGTGTTGATAGTGTTTTATATATAATTTTATGATTTAACATTTAACTCAATAAATTATTGTACTAATAGTTGCTATATATTTTGTAGATAACAATTAATTACTGTAATTGTTTTTTTAGTAATTGTTATTAATTTATTAGTAATAGCATTATGCTATTCCGTTTCTATGTAACATTTTTATATATTATAATATATTAATATGTATATACAGTGATACTTTTGAATAGCGAACACTCTCAGTCACCGAAATTTTATCCGCTATTTAGAGGAGGTGTCCGCTATTCAAAGGGGGTTAATTTTTGAAATTCATAAAGAGTAAATGTTTTAAAGAACAAAATATGCACTACGTTAAATTTAATTATAGTGTTTTAATAATTGACAAATTAGTCAAATAAAATATAAACATATTGTTAACATCTAAAATAAATAAATTATAAAAATTAGTATTTATATGTATATTGTATGATATATACGTAAGTATCGTGTTCAAAAAGATTTATCCCGTAGATTTCATAGAAATAAAAATAAATAAAATAAAAATATAATATAATATAATATCAATACAACATTCAATTTCCTTTTAAAGAAATCAAATATAAAAAGGCGTGCAAGTGTTGAATGAACCATTGTAATATGGATGTGTTCAATTTAAAATTTATTGTTATATCATTTCATATGAAATTTTAGGTAAATGAACAACTTATAAGGAATCTTATATTTAATTTTCAAGCATCTTGACCCAAAAAATGTTATCAATATTTAAAGAAAAAAGATTGAAAATCTCAAATGTCTATAAATAACTTAAGAGAAGATATTTAGAAAATTATTTCATATATTGAAAATGCTAACATAAATATTTTATGAAAATTTCAAGTATCTACGGTTCGTTTTTTGAATAAGTTCCATAAAAAAAGAAAATCGATTTGGTTAAATATTGGTTATTCCTATTTTTTTTTTTAATAGACGTCCGCCGTTCGGAGATTTTTACAATGAAAAGTAATGAAAATGTCCCCGTGCCCAAGAAATCGTTCACCATTGGGAGGTGTCTGTTAGGGTTGGCTTCCTTGTGTATATATTGTAACCTATGTGTAACCAATGAAATATCTCAACATGATAAAATAATTTATTCAAAACGTAATTCTGTTGGTAAAGGAAAATAAAACTTCCTTCGAAAACCATAATATCAATATAATGTTTAAACGCTCAATAATTCTTATACATTACGGAGGTATTATATTATACGAATAAAATATATAAAACTTGTTTTAAAATACTTTCTAATGTAAACGAATACGAGGTGAAAATTAAATATAATATATAAGTAATTTATATACTATAAACACTCAAATGATTAAATATAATAATATAAATATTATATATAAGTATACTAATTTAATTTTTGTTTACACGTATATTTGATTATTCCTGTACTTTTTATTAAAGTTTATTTTGTTGGTCACCATAATATGTACTTCACCTGTTAATACATTATAACTGTACCTAATCTCTAATATAGGTATACATATAAAAGGTTTTAGCCAATGGCCCGCAATGTTGTATGTTGGTTGTAGTTAATAAACTTAAAAACTACTTGACCGATTTTGACAAAAATTACAAAGATTGTTCTCAGCAAGGTTTAGAGAGTAATTTAATTGAATTATGTTTGATAAAATTTAAAAAAAATGATATTTTTGTTGATTGCAATATGTCATATATAAGCCAGTAAACTATACTAATGATGATTACAAGCGTCTTGTTGTAAATCCGTTCATTTTACGAGTGGGAGTTCACATTTAATGTTTATCTTCTGAAGTTATTATACTTAAAACTAAATATATCAAACTTTGTATTTCATCCTCCGCAGAACTCTATTATGCAATGTCCGCCGTGGTCGGATTTGACCACAAACCAAAGCACACTGAAGCCAAAATATATATCAAGTGCCGTATTTTATAATTGTTTATTTTTTTTTCGGTCAAATTTGGTAATTTAGTGAATTTATAATTTTTTTAACTGTGCTTATAATTACTGTATTAATAACAAAAATAGCGTAGTGTATTGAAATAAGACAAACCCTCAGTAACGCGTATACGAAGTATGATAGAAAAATAAAATTAAGTAATAATATGTGATAGCTAATTACAGGTTAAGAGTGTAGCGAAGACTGCGCAAAATTAGATCAATCATTTAAAATGCTGTTAAAACATGCTGTTGAAGCATGTTATGCTAGTCAATGCCTGGACGAATATTATTTTGAATTTTTATTAAATTGAAGATTTTCGGATAACGGCCATTATATAACATATTTTGCATATTCCATACGTGAACTATTTATATATATATCATTAAATTTACGGCAAAGTTTGTAGTAATATATAATATGTATTATAATAATACTACATACTCAATTACCTAACTGTAAGTGTTAACGCTTGTACATGGTGTAGGAATAGATTAGGTTAGGTATATTTTTGTTGACCTGCTTAATTATAGATTCGTTAGATATTACTGATATAAGGTATAAGTAACATAAACGAAATTATACGTTTTGCAAATAACGAGCTAATATAGTACCTTTACGCTCACCAAGTATAGGTACTACATTGGACAACGTGTTCGTTTGGATTAAAAAAATATATCTCTAAAGAGTTTAAAGCATAATTCAAACAATACAAGTAAAGTATAATATTATACAATATATGTATATGTTTATTAATGGTTATTAAACTAATTAAATATTTATCATTTAATGAATTTAGACTAACAATATTAAAATAATTATGAATATAGTTAGCAATATGTTCTCAAAGTTCAAATGCCGAGATCTGAAGAATTGTTTTTAAACGAATTTCAAGTTTAGTAGATCAATTTTTGTACTAAAGTAGATATTTACTGGCGACTTAAGTTTAAATCATGAACTATTATTACTTTCTTGAATAAGTACCTATATTATATCGTGATTAACATATAATTCTTATAATTCTTAATTATTGCAATTAGCACGTATGTTCAAAGATATTATTTAAAGATATATAAATTAATCTAATTATAAATACCACTTGTCTACTTAATATTAGATTTAAAATACCATAAGTGAGTCATATATAGCTCAGTGTAGATACTAAAAAAATATCTAAAACTCAATTACGACACAAAACAAATACTATTAAAATGTTTCGTATACAGGAATACTTAAAAAAAAATAGTATTTTATAACTAAACGGTGTTATACAACATAACCTACAATATAACTATATAAGTTGTATGAAATTTAAAAAGTAAAATTTATTTGGGATTACTCAATGAGTAGCATTGAGAATAATATATTTATTCATATTATCTATTACTGTAATTCATAGGGTTTTAATTCATCATATAAATGTAAATTATCATTGTAATAAATAGATGCAAACATTTTTTTTTTTTTTGTAATATTCATTAATATTCCAAATATTTGATAATATATTATAATACTATAATAGACAAAGGTAGGGACATTAATAAGTTAAAAAATATAATATATTTTAAAATTTTTGATTTAACTAGTATTTTCTATTAACTTAATAACATAAATAGGTAGTTAAGTTAATGTATCGATTATAATTTAGCTTCTTCCAGTTAAATCAAAAAATAATAATTCGTACTATAATTATATTATTTGCCACTGTTTTTTGCATCGTTGTCACTATGAATGAAGCCATGAAGGGAGTGATTTACTGTCTATAGTGTCTAACTGTTATAGACTTCGAGCGGAGCAATTTATTGTATTTATATTATAATGATGATTGTTTATTTATCTATCTATTTATTTATTTTTTTGTATCTGTTATCACTTTTTAAATTTTATCTAGTTTGCAGGTATTTATGAGAGGTCAACATGTACATTTTCCAATATTTTTAAACTAATTAAGAAAAACATACATATAATTAAAGAAAATTTAGAGTTTTATGATAAAATCAATTTTGTCTTATACGTAAAACTTAAAAACGAAAAACCTTAGTTACTTATCGCAAAATGTTTTATAACAACATTTTATATACTTAATACAATTTTAAAAATATGTTGCTTTATTTGAGCTACTTAAAAGCATGAAAAATTTAATTTTTTTTCATAAGGAATTTTGATTTTTGTCAATAAAAAATGTTTAGTAAAACAAATTACTTTAATAGCAATATCAACAAGCACATGAAATATACTTGGTGATATAGGCTGTCTATAGACAGTTACCCCTACGAATCGTTTTTCGTATACAATGATATATCATTGAATTTAAATTTAACACATCCATCACATTGACCTACTCGACACCTTTAGTACAGCGGATTGGGTACCACTCTCCTGCCGTTTAGATTCTGAACGGAGCTATGAATGTATTGATTTTACTATGATAGGGTTTATTTTTATGTGTATATATGTACCTATCCTTTTTATGTACCCATCCATCATGTTGAAAAAATTACTTGATTCTTAACGTTGATGGTTGGTTTTTAATATCAAATATAAGTATACTATTCATAAGCCAAAATTAGGGAAAATGGGAATTTTTACAAAAAACCAGTATTCGACGAAATCAATTTTGTTTTTTTGACTTAACTGAAAAACGAATAACGGTATTATTTAATCCATACAACAAGAATATCGTATGTATATATAAATAAGACATCGTCTGTGCTCAATCCTACATAATATAGAGATATTCTTTTTTAAGATTGTTTACTTGTTTATACACATATAGAAGTTTAACATTTCGAATTTCGCAACAGTTAAATTTCCATAAATAGTTTCAAAGAACATCATACGAAATTGTAATAACACAACTACACAAAACCTAACCAACCCACAATCGTATTATTTACACAGAAACATGTTATAATAAACGCATTTCAAATATCCAATTTTACATCATACACTCGTAAACACATTCAACATAAATTGATTGGGTGGAACGTTCTACAAATAACAACGTTTAAACTTAGAATATCATGATCAAACATCAAAGTAATAACTAAAATAATAAAGCCAACTACTAGTAATGAATACTGACTACTGACTACTGAGAATATTGATTAGACGATAGTAAACGTGGGCATGTAGAAATGACGTTTTTACATTAAACTTATAAAGATTATTTAATTGTTGTTAATTAAATTATACATAAATATATTATATCACATAATATTTTGTATATTACTATAGAACGCGATGAAAACCTTATAATAATATATAATATTTTATATTCATATAATATAGCTTGGTATAGAAGCATGATAATAACTTCAGTTTTTTTTTACAAATAAACAAATCAATAATTATATTATTGTTAATGAATATATACCTATCATTTTAAGTTTTAATATTTTTAATTAGGTGTTATAAATTTATTAATAACAAAACTTTTTTAAATAATTAGAGTTCATAACTATAATATAATATTTATAATATTTAATGAGTCACCATCATGGATGATGTGTTAAATTTGAATTCAATAATATAATGTCATTATATACATAAAAGATTCTAGGCGGAGCCTAAATCACTAAGTATATTTCATTATATGTCTTTTAATATAGTTATTAAAGTTATTTGTTTTAATTTTATAAGCTTTTGTATTACGGTTAGATTGATATAATTTTTTTTGAAAATATTGTATTTGTCTTAATATTATAATATAAAATTATAAGTAGGTACACATTTAATGATTATAATAATTTTTAATTAAAAGTAATATAATATTAACTCGTATAAATTAAAATTTAATAACATCTTTCCGTGAATAATGTTAAACAGTAAAAATAGATTGATTATAAAATGATAATTTAACTTTTTAAATGAAAATTAAAATGTAAAAGTTTATTTAAAACAAAATATCAAAAATTGTTGATGGAGAAATAATAATTTTACGAGTGTGAATATTCAATGTCATAAAAATTTAAACTTCAAACAGTCATAAAAACATAATTTAGCTTTTTAGTAGATTTTTTTTATATTGGTTGAAAACTTATAATAAAGAATCTTGTACTAAGTGTTCAAACCTTAGGTATAAAAACAACTTTTTAAATGAATTTCTAACTTCATAATAATTTGTATATTTTTAAGATTTTGGCGGTTTTTATCAAAATCCAAAAACTTAAACGCTTATAAAATAATATTACAACCATTGATTTTTGATATTTTTGATTGAGAAATTAATAAATAAGAAGCTTTGAATTCCAAGCATTTCTAACTAATAATTTTTTAATTGACATTGTTGAAAAAAAATTAAAATAAAGTTGAAAATTTCTCATTAGCTAATATTAAATATAGGCTAAACATTTTATTGTAAATAGATAATGATAATATAAATATTTTATGAAAATTTGAAATATATACGATAATTCGTTTTTGAGCTACACAAAAAACAAAATTCATTTTATCGATAATTGAATTTACTTAAAAATTCCAGTTTTTACTTAATTTGTTTTTCCAGATTATAAAAAAAATACTGAGAATTTTTTTATTTTGACCCTCAAAGCACTAACTAAATTAGATTTTCTACCAGACACTACCTTTATTATTTTTAAATTAAATGTTTTTGTAATATTCCAAAAGCTGATGACAAACATATCTTAATAAAATTAAGTGTTTCGTTTCGCTAAGAATCTAAAGTAAGTTGTTTGCACGTTTTATCAAATGTGTTTGATATATTTGCTAAGTGTATTATTAAATTTTATAGATCAACTAAAATTATTTTATATTTTTAATCACATCGATAGGCTTTTAATTTAATTAAAGTAATAACATACGGATTCATTCTTTAAGGATCATTTAATGAACCTTTTTTCTTGTTCAAAATTATTTTTTATAACTTTTTCTATTTAAGCATGTATGTCTATATTTTGATAACACACTTGACACGTTATACACAATATATATTAATATATTACATTTTGGAGCACAAAATGCAATAAAATAATATTTCTCATTTACCGAATGACATGTTCAAAATCAATTGCTATTCAATAATAGTTAAACTCAATACAAGTAAATCAGTTATAATACAATAATATTAAAGAATCTTAGTACATAATAAAATATTAAAATACTTAGATAATCCTATTCATAATAATGCAATCACTCAGTTAGTCAGACCTTTTTATTCATTTTAACACTTTAGATTACTGATTCCAACTTAATTTGATACAAAACAATGTATATTTGGTTAAAATAAACAATTCATTGTATTTTAATCATTAAAATACATAAGCACTTATAATAAATAATGATATTAATAATTCATTTTAAATATAAAATAATAAAAATTATTTTATTATGAAATGACGAAAAAGAAAATTAAATTTGATTTTAAAAGCTCAAAATGGTAAACTTTTTTTAGTTGATATTTGTATATTTTTTATACAAAGTATAATTGTTTTTATTTGCGTTATTTTTATTTTATTAAAAAAATATTTATCATTTTAATATCAAAATTATTTTAAATAAACTTTTTTTCAAACATTAATACAAATTTTACAAAAATTATAATTATTATTTTGACACATCCCGTATGCATGTTAATTAAATAAGTTAGATATTTTATAAAATATTTCATTAAACCAATATTGACTGACGTAACAAATTACTAACATTAAATAATGTAAAAATAAAATGTATTTGATTTTAAAAACTGATACTCTAAAAAATATTTTAATAAACTAGATTAAGTTCCCGTTGCTTCTATGGTATATCTAGGTTTAATTTTTATCAATAAATTTAAAAAAAAATCTGTATGAGTTTGCTCAAATTAAATTAAATAAGTATTAAATATTTTATAGTAATATATACATAATTTCATTGTTTTTAATATTTTTATAGTAATAAAAAATACTTAGGTACAATAGTATTATTATAAATATTTTTTTAAATTTCTAGCACCACTATATTATAATAATTTATTGATTATTTTAATTTAATTGCTATTTTTAAAAGAATTTTCATCACCTCTGATAGAACCTAGAATTTTGATTAGATTTTATTTTCTCTGCATGTCAGTTGTTTTATTATCTTTTTTTTAGCTTGTTGTTTTTTTTAAACAATGATTATTTACTTAATTTATTTAAAACCCTTATACAATACAATTTATAAAATATATTAAATCATATTTAAAGATCTAACTCTGAAAATTAAATTATTATATTCACGATATGTATAATTATGAAGTTGCACGTGCTACTGGAAAAGCGTAGGTGCGGGTTATATGTATGGGTTTGCCATCCCCGCTTTAAGGCCAACTAATTCCATAATACACTACTGTCAAAACTGTTTTGATAAATGTGTGTACTCATACACAATTTGTAGTGTACATATAATTTAGCTTATATATAATATATGATATTCATCGTTTATAGTAATAAATAGTCAAACTTCAAAGAACCAATTATATTCAATTTTCTATCAGAAACCACCTCCATATTTGAAAATCAAAGCATTTTATCACCGACTACTAGCAGTGTTTGCAGACAGTAGATACACAAAATATTAAATAACAACACATATCATTGTAAAATCAATACATTCATTGCATGACTCAGAATCTAAAATTAAGCTGAGCTAGCGAAGTACTAATATCAAAAAGAATAATCAGTGAGCAAGCTTATAATACATATTTTACAGAATAAATCATAATCTAATATATATTATATATTATATTCATACCAAAAATGTTTTTTTTTTAAATGATCTATTTTTTATTTAGATAAATGTTATTATCTATTAATAACATTTTGTAAGTATTATATATTACTTTAAATAGATATATTTTAATTTTAGAATTATCCATTTATATAACTTTTGGATTAAATAAAATGATTATTATTGAAGATTTTATTATGTTTATGCGACACTGAAAATAAATATTTCTTGGCCTTATAATTTTGTTACATAATAAATGTAATAAATAATACTTATAATAAATATACAAACGTGTAATTTCCAAAGTAGTGGGCAGCTAAAGTACCTAGATGTATTTTTATAATAATGTTTAGTATTTATTCAAAACGTATGAAAGTTATACAATCACTTGTGTAACCCAAGACTCAGAAACCAGAAGGCAATAAAAAAAAAATAAGTTAACTTCTATTCCTATTTTTTTCATATTAACTTAAGTTTTAGGATACGTTCAATACCTATAACGTTTATACATTAATTTATAACTAAACGATTCTAATTTCAACTTATTTTAACTAATTAACCCTTTTCTCAAGTTGCCCATCTTTAACCATAAATGATCATTCGATAGTTAAAAATTACTTCAATTTTTCAAAACTCAGTCAATTTTAATAAAACTATAGTAATTGAACAAGTCCAATCTTTTTATATGAATTATGAACATTCATTATCACATAATATCATCTACTCATCTACACTTCATTTTATACCTAACAAATTTTTAAAAAATCAGCCTTGAACAATTTAACGTTAATTCATTCTCAATTTTTGATTTACAAATGAGCAATAGTATTGCTACTTATTTTACAATATCGTTTTGAATGTTGATTTCATAATAATCTGGAAAATTATATTTTTGTTTATTTTCTGAATATGGATTATAACAAGATATTTTTTTCTCTTTTTTCGAAATCCCAATATTGATGTCTAATAATTTAGTACACTTGAATTCTGCGAGTATGTCATTTGATACTGTGTCATTTAGTAATATAATCTAACGCATAATATTGTATTCTACATTGTCTGTGGCTATGGCATACATTACATCAGAAATTCCCAACCAGGGTGTTACGAAATTATTTGAAATATATATTTTAGTTTATAGGCCATAGGGTCTATACATTTATTTATAGGGAGCCTTTGGATTTTTAGAAAATGACTTAAGGTGTGAGTCAAAAAAGGTTGGTCCCCTCTGCATTACATTTTGTTTTTAACCGTAGAAAAAAATACATGCGTATATTAGTTTTGCAATTATAAATTATTTTTTTTTTTTTTACTTGACTATAATTTATTTTTCATGATAAAGAGATTCATAATGCTCTGTATATATTGGATATTCCAGTAAACCTATTTACCAATATACTATACAAGATTTGTTTTGGAATTTCTTAACAGGCATTGAGGAAATCACAATAATAAACTACGTACCTACATTGTAAACGAGTTTAACCAACTTTGGAAAAACAAAAGAAGTTACAACTCACCATATTACATTGATATACTTTATTAATTTTTGAAAAAGAGGAATAACAAAATTGTAAATTGTACAAAGACAATGCATAGATGAAAACTGTGTTTGTGCTAGTGCTTTAAAAATGCATAAACCTATTTTATTACGTATTTATTTAGTTTATTAATTTCTTTTATCTATTTATTTGTGCTAATAAGATTCCTTGAATACCTAGTATAAAAGACAAAATAATTTTCATGCATTTATAATAATTAATAGACTAAATTAAATTACCAATTTTTCATTACAATACATTAAAATTTAAAGTTATTAAATTATTGAATTAAGAATTGTGTTGAGAGTGTTTTAATAATTGTTAAGTTTTTAATTTTAATTATATGTATAATTTGTAAAATTATAATTTAATGCTTATAATTTTATATGAACATACGAATTTTAAATATATAAATTATAGTAAAAAAAAATTTTTTTACCTATGAGTTATAAATTATAATTATAGTTGAGATTGGTACTAATAATAAAAAAAAAATATTGGTTAAATTGCAGTGACGTAGCCCAGATTTTTTTTCGGGGAGGGCTGATCAATTTTTATAAAATACAATTTAAGATTTTTACTTATATATCCTTCAGATAAATATAATGTTGACTTAGGAAAGATTATCACCACTCGATACGATATTTATTTGAAAAATATATACGATTACCTGTGTTGATAGAGAAAAAGATAAAAAAATAAAAAAATAAGTATCAATAAATAATTAGATGGAAATAAATTCAAGATAACAGCAAACACAACATTATAACTAGTGAGGGAAATTATAGAACTCTGACCAGAAGACGCACTGTCCTCACAGTATCAATGGAGAAAGTATTACGAAAAATGGACGTCCCCTAAGGAATTGCTCTAAATAAATTTAAAATAAGACTCTTAGCATTATACATGGATGGTATCGCTCTTTTAGAGGAACGACGTAGATCTTTAGCTAAGTAATAATGTGTTTAGTTATGTGATTAAAGAATACCCAAAATTATAGGGCATAAAATCCTTTAGAGAGGCCAGGGTAAAAGTGTTTTTAATCTGTATCTACTGTGCGAAGAAAGACAATAAAGTAGTAGAACTAGAATTCCGATAGTGGATATCTGTAGAAAACAGAGAAATATGGCAGACATTTTTTACAGCAGTATGTTATAAATCTAAAATTTTGAAGAAGAATTATTCGATAATAAAATGTATGTATACAATTTATAAAATATGTACGAATAAATAAATAAGAAGGGTTGAAAAAAATACTCATCAGATGTTAAATAATACAAGATTAATGCTAAATATTTAAAATATTTCCACACGTGAATTGAATTTTAAAGTATTTTTTTTTTCAATAGAAGGGCTAATAATATGCTAAATAAAAAATCAAAGTCAACTGACGATACACGTAAAATTATTTCAAACAATGTAGGCTCAGCCTCGTTTTAAATAATTAATTAATTTTTTTTATGAAATTCACTTTTTGGTGATTTAAAAAACCATTTTTTGTCCATTCTTCTCATTTATTTTTGATATTTTTTTTCTGCTTTCTTTCTTTTTATTTTTTTCAGAAAAAAGCAACAATTTCAGCTGCGGTTCTGACTTAAATATATATAGTCTTACAAATACTTATAATAAAATCACAAACCACAAAAATAGTTTAAGTTCACAAACTCAAATAATTCGTAATGTGTAAACACTTACCATAAAATAGAATAAGATTTATTGTTACTAAAACTATAATACTATAGCGACGTTATTACTACAGACGAAAGTTACATTTATTTCTTTTTATGCAAAGTTCATGATAGAGCTTTAACAAATCTATCGACAGAGATCTGACAAACAAACTTTAGCGTGTGCGAAGTCTTTAATCGGCAATCTATTTCTAAGGATATATCATCATTTATTTCTATTTATATATGTCATTTATTTTTCTATAAATTGGTAGCTTAAAATAATTTTCGTATAAACATTACATAATATAAAGTATAATATAATAATTATAATATTACATAATTTAATATTATTGTTGTTATTAACTTTTACTTTTAATATATACGTATGGTAGAACGACAAAAATAGGTAAGTGGTATAAACTATTAATAGCTTAAATTAGGCTAAATAGTTTGAAAATTTGTTATCCATAGAAAATGATAATACAGATATTCAACATGAATATGTTAAGCAAAAGTTGCGCATTCCAATTAATATTTTGTTTGAATTATAACATTGACTAAAATTGTTAAACGAAAAATAATTGTTATGTTTCGTTTAAACATTCAATTTCGTAATAATAAACTTTAATGTTTATAAAAAAAAATGGTGTGTTTTCTTTTTTATTTTTGATATGTTTAGAACGCTGTAACAATAATTTATGAAGAATCTTGTATACATTTTAAACATTTAGCTATTAATATTAAATTTATAATGAATTTTTATACCTGTAAAATAATCTGAACATTTTCATGGTCTAAAAAACGGTTATAAAAAAAATAATATGTCATTATACACAAAACTCTTTTAATTTATAATTTGTTTTAAGTAAAACTTATTAGTAGGGATGAGAAGTTATAGGAGGAATAATTGTCAAAATATGCACAACAAAATACAAAAATATGTACAAAAAAACGAAAATATGCCTAAAAAATCGAAAACATGAATACAATTTTTAAATATAAATAAAAAATTAAAAAATTAAATAAAATAAATAAAAATTAAAATAAAATAATATAATTTAATACAATTTATATTCAACATAATTTCAGCATCTAATCAACGCCATTTTGGTTCAACGTCTGTTTATCTAAAAAAAATTATAAATTTTTGTAAATATTGTGACACTCGCATTTTATTTTTATTTTTTTTCTCACCTGTAAATTTGTTACATTGGACCACGAGCATTTTTAAGATTTTCAAAGTGTAATCAACGACGTTTATCTGAGAGAATATTTTCATATTTTATTTTAAGTATAATATTTAATTTAGGTATAATTTTCGATAATATTAACTAAATATGTAAAAAAACATTTAATATGCTATTCTTAACAAATTTACCCAAATATACAAAAAAAGAAACAATAAAAATGAACTCGCTAAGTTATAAAACGGATTTATAAGCTCGTCTAGCTACAAATAGAAAGCATAGACAAAAATATGCAAGTCCTATAACTTCTCATCCCTACTTATGAGCAACAATGTATCACATTTTTAATAATTTTGCATATTAAAAAAAAAAATTAAATAAATATTTCCGTTTTATTTTTGTTATATATATATATAAAATTATAATTTAAGTAAATAAGTTTGAATTATAAAGAAATAAGAAAAATTGTTTAAAGAGTAGTCGTTAGTATACTTTGAACTTTATTCTAACTTAACCTTTGAGTATGTTATGTCATAAAAAATTTAATTTTAAATTTAAAATATAATTGTGTTGATTTATTATAAACTACGTCACATTTTTAAAATCCAGTTAGATAAGCAATACGATTTTCAAAATATTAAGATTAAAATTTAAACTTGATTAAGTAATAATCATTGTCAGTTTATATAGACCTATACTATATTATATTATTTATATTGTTCTTAATAATGGGCATAGATTGTGAGTATAGATTTCTAGAGATAAGTGTTAGAAATATCTGCATGAAATAAGTTTTAACATTTTACATAAAAAAAATCCTTTTTACAGACGTATTAAATATTGAACTGTATTATAACTTGTTTTTTGTTCGAGATTTTAGTAAAGTAAGTTTGAGTAGTTTTATATTAATGGGTTTTTTACAAAAAAAAAAATAAATAAATAAATAAATAATTGCTTCGAAAACACTTTTCGTAACAGTACTCTAAAAGTTTCATATAAATTCTTTCTGTCAATTTAAAATCAGATGCAGTCGTTAGTTTTTTACAAAACGGCGTTGCTTAAACTTGTCAAATTTGTTGTAAATTTCTAAAAAGTTTTAAAAATAACGACATTTCTGATAAATTGGCTGTAAAACTATATTAACAACTGTATCTATTAACAATTGTCTTTAATATTTTACAAAACATCAATGTTTTTTTAAACTCAAATATTTATAAATTCATTTACAGTTTATTGTAATGTTTGAAAAATATGTTAACACATTATTTTACTAATATACATTTCATATTATTTATGCACCTAAAAAAAAAAAAAATGTTATGCGAAAAACAATTAACTGAACGATTTAAAGACAATGGCTAAGTATTGACTGTAGGTTATACATAGGTATCTAAACTTATAATTCTAATTTCTTATTATCCGTTTAGTATCTAAAGTTTCTTTTACCTTGGTATAAGGAAAGTAGTATATTTTTTTTTATTTTTTTAAACTTTCAATCAAAAATTCGTCATATCTTAATTGGAAATATACCGTAGTCAATATTACATATCTTATATTCTCAGTTATATTTTATTGAATTCTACTATCACAGCATTGATATGTATTTTTTCTATAATTGATAGACATCCAATCTGACGCAGCAGACAATCACTTATATAGTTATATTATATTACATTATATATCTTCAACACATCATAATTTTATTGAAATTATATACACACTGTCAGTATAGCAATGCGTAAGTAGCGTATGTTATTTAGAAATAGTCGTTAATAGGTTTATTTCATATTTTAAAATGGTGAACGAGTAAGTATAATATGAAAGATACACATTGATGTTTTTTGATTGGATTGTAATAATACTGTGTACACACTAATATATAATAATATTACCCGCTTAAATAATCCTTTTAAGTATTCCATAAATATGAAATACGATATGGTAAAGGTAGTTTTATCAAATAATTAAAACGGTTTAATGATTATACCTACTTATTTACTTTTAGCTTGCTGGATATTATATAGTATTAGTTCTACGTATTTGACCAAATAAGAAAATGTATTCGAGCTCATTAAAAAATTATATAATATTTTCAACTTTATGGAATCGCTTACAAGACGTTATACACTTATAAACGATGATATAGCCTGTATAAGGGCGTGTGTGTTAGGTATAATTTTATTAAATTTAAAAGCAACTATATAAGCGGTACTTCAGAACTTGTATATGTGAAAGATGATCACGAGATCAGTTTACAGTTCTAAGGACTTGCTGAGGCTTTCATGATTTTTTTCTTATTTAAGATGCTCGTATTATATAATGTACATCTAATACATTTTTCAGAAAACAAACATTTCAAGATTGCGTATAATTACTTTTATATTGTGAAAAATATAGGAATTATATTGCCACTCTAATGTTTTTAATATTAGTATTAATAAATAATAATCCATATACTATACGCGTATTAATTACTAAAAAGATAGAAACATAGATATCGTATTGTGGGACCAACAAATTAAGTCTAAAATGATTTAAAAATTATGGGTATCTTTACCTAAATGTAATTCTATACGTTAAGTTAATCTAATACTTAAATGTGGTTTCAAATTCATATGAAGGTGTTAGGTACATAATATAATAGATGATAAATATATTAGATTAGGTATAATGTATAGTGTATACTGTATACGAATATTACGTTTGTGTTGCTATTGTATAGGCATTGTATTCTACCTTCTTCATTTGTATCTACCTGAAAATTCTTGTTTTAATGTGCCACTTTAAACTTAACTAAGTACCTGTATTACTTAATTTGTATTTAAAATATCGTTGGCGTTTGACTAATATTTTAATACTCAACATTTGAGATTACTATATTAGCATAATTTTATTATTAATCTGTAAACTTTTTGGAATGTCAAATTCTAGTATTTTTATTACCGTCTATTATATTATTCTTGAAATAATTAATATAGATTGGATCTTAAAAATGTAGTTGACGAAGTTACTAATAATTTACTCTAAAGTTCTATTAAAAGTTAAAACAATTTGAAAATCGACAAACAAATAATTTTATTTTATAACTTTATTATTGTATTATATGTTTAAAATAATTCTGAGAACGTATATCCAAAGTGTTTAAACTAAAATTGAAACGTTATTACAGATTACTTTGCAGATGGTTATAAATGCTTATACAATTATGTGTGTCTATCGCAATGTACACAATATGAAATATAATATACATAATATATTCACATATATTTACGGTCGTAACATCAAACGATGCGCCATACATGTATATCTGGTATTCAGTTAATAATCTGAAGAATTGTTAATTGATAGAATATCTTTAGTGAATATGAATATAGAATATATATTGCCATAAATTGCTATTATTTGTTTAACAAAATATACCCACGTAATCTCTTTGTAGTCTTTGTAGAGTTATCTTCTCGATTAAATGTATAACTATTATTAGACTATTAATTAATTTGTGTTCTGAGATTATTATTTTATAATTCGAGTGGGAAATAATCATAAATACCTAATCGTATAAATAATCTTTGTTTTATAGATATTTTAAATTTTAATTTGGGCGTTATTAAATATTTGAACAAAGAATAATTATTTTAATTATTTTGTTGTAATTAAAAAAATACTATTCGCAAGCACTTGAAACTCTTAAAGTAAATAAATATATTATTATATTTTATATACACAACGATGACATTTTTCAATGTTATGTTTTTGACAAAAATTAATTTAACTTACTGTACATATTAATAGAAAAAAAAAATTACTTTTACCAATATAAATACATCATAAAATATACTTAGTTATATAGGTTGACAGATCTCCTTCGCTCATAATCGTTTTTGTAAGGAATGATTTATTATTGCATTTAAATTTAACACATACATTACAGTTACTTACTCCATACCCTAACTAGATACACTCGACATCTATATTATACATTAGAGCCGTATAGTAAGCCGAAGTAGCCGCAATGATTTCTCCCCTTTTTAAGATAACATTATCAAATTTTTTAATGTATATTGTGACACAATATACATTTTATACGATGTGCCTACGATAATGACACAAAAATCGCTGACGTGATGAGCATTTGCAGAGCCAAGCGCCGATTTTTATTTAGTGACGTTTTTAAATTTAATAATTACCATATGACTGAAATTGGTAGATGGACCACCCAGGGGGCGTGTAGGGTACGGGGCTGTACGTACAAAACATATGTAGATAACAATATACATGTTATATTCCACAACATTCAATTATAATGAACCCAAATCGGCGAAACGAAAACCAAGGGTAAAAGAAACCCATTTATCAGTTGAAAACATACACAGCTGAGTAGTAAATTAAATTAGCTTTTCGATAGACATATTGTAAAATGTTTTATGTTATCTTAAAATACCACGACATTGCAGTTTTTCGTGGATAATAAATTGCAATATTATTCTAAAAAAATGATTAGGTACCTACCTAAACACATTTATTTATCATTAAAATTAAACAGAACACCTACAGACTAGTAGCTCCTTTTTATTTTATGATTGTATGTGAATATAATGTGCACGTATAATAACTGTCTACGATTTGTGTGCAATTAATATAAAAATATATTACTCACGTTATAAACTTATAAGTCACGTGCCAAAATTTTGTAAAATTAGTTCATATAATATTTTTTAGATAATTACTTATGTTATTTGGTATTTATGTTTATAGCCATTTTATTTGACGTAATATTTCAGATTTAATAGTTTGATTGTTTACTATTTTAGTTGCGAAAGAGAATGCTTCATAGCTATTGAATTACTTATATAGGTAGGTAATTTAATTAATGGTTTTTCATACGGTTTTTTGTAATAATAATAAACCATAAAATATATTATATAGGTCCATGATCGCACATCTTTATAGGCCGAAAACGAAATTACACTTCAAGAATATTAATAATATAAAGTAAAAATGGGTGTTCATATATGGATTTCAGTTTTGAAACAATCAACGTCGTATAAATATTGTAAAATTTCTCTAAGCATTTCCCGAGTCTCCCAAAATCAGATGGATTTCAATTCCAGATAAGTTACACTTGGTATATAGTTGTACGTATATTATTAAATATAACGTTTGTCGACTTTCTGTTTGTATATAATATGTGGTGAACAGTATGCGCATTGCATTTTATGTTGTTGTCATCATCAGATAACCAAGCGTATTAATAACTTGAAAGAATTTTAATCAATGAAATTATCTACATATTCACAAATATGAATTTTGTTATGAAAATACCTGCGAATGGCAGCGATAAAGAACAGATAATAATAACAATATTATAATAAATTAGCATAACATTACAAACGTGAATGTCTCGGACAACTTAAAATAATATATTGGCACGTGCAGTCGTGCTATATAGACAGTGGAACAGATAATTGAAATTGTTAAATCAAAAACTGTAAAACAATTATTAAACACCAACATATAAAAGCAAATTTAAACATAATAAAAGGAAAGTTTATAAAGATGTTCAATGTTCATATAAAAGCGTACAGACCACAGACATATTTATTTTTCCTTATCTATTCCATATCAATATTTAGTACCGAAGTACAATATAACTTATCATATTCATCGAATAAGGCTATATTTTTAAATAAAATGTGATCCATAAAATTAATATTGCCTTCTAATTTTTATAGTTTAATAAAAAATAAAACATCATATTTATAAACAAAATATTATACAATTTAAAATTAGTTCATTTTACACTCCAAGTATATTTTAGTTTATATTTAGTAGTTACTATTTAGTGTTTACTACAATCGTGTCCTTTTAAACAAAATATGTGTTTTACACTTCTATTATATAATAGCGATTTATCTCTACTAAAAACATAATCGATTAAAAATTCAATGTTTATGTAATTGAATTGTTTTTAACATAAAAAGCTATATCGTTTTAAGCAGAATTAAAAATTATTAATTATTAATTAATACCTATGACGATTTAATTTCAATTATGCTTTTAAGCCAATAAAATATATAAAATGTCTACTGTACAGTTAGTTTTGAACGTGAACGTTAGTTTAATAATTTTCGTTTTGAATTTAAACAATTTTATTAATATCATGATATTTGCATTTAAACATTCAACTAAAACTAAATTTGTTTGATGTGCATACTATGATTTTGTTTTTAAACGTTATTAAAAATACGCTATCCAAAATTCTTAAAATATTTTAGTATATTCATTTATAAAGATAATTTTATAGTAATTAGCTTGATCAAAAATTGTTCACATTTTTCCTTTTTGTTGATTATTAATTATTTTTTATGCCATGATTGTATTGTTTAATAAAATACCTACGTGGCTATGTATATTATATATATTTCAGGTGGTTTGAAATCCAATTAATTTAACATTGAAGTACATTAATTCAACATTATTGTGTAGGTACCTGGTTTAGATGAAAGGAGCGACGGTTAACATAGCGACAGTAAAACCGCAATAACAAGTAAAGGTAACAGCGATTACAATTTTCGCGATAAGTAAAATATATTAGTATTTTATTTCATAAGTGCATAAAATTGGTTTAGTTAGTAATGATTCATGAAGGATGATAATATGCTCAACATTAGTTTCAATGTGGGATATTTTATGTAATATTAAATTAGTAAATTTTCTGTATGAGTGCCATATTAATTTAAAATGTAACATATAAAAAGTAATAAAAATAAGGATTTATTAGTACACAACAGTAACATGTATAGAGTTGATCATAAGATTTACGAAATAGTATACTGGAGGTGTATTTAGTTAAAAATGTTAAAAACCGCATTACTATTAGAGGTGAATCAATTATTTTAAAAGGTTCTTCAGAACATATTATAGGTACGTGTCCCGGACTTTAGAACCAGTCAAACCCAAGACAACTTAAATATACAAATGATTTTACATTCTAAAAGTCATTTGTTAAAATAATTAGACTTAAATTAAGTACTAAGAGAATTGGCTTCAAGTAAAGCAAGAAAAAAAAGTATTTGATAAAATAGTTTTTGTTTTATATATTAATTTTTTTTGATACTTATTGTAAAATTGTACTGTAATTTTTATTTAGTGTTTATTTTATATAACTTTTTTTCATATTATGCTGTTAATAAATTTAAAATTTTCAAATTTGTACCTAAACTAATATAATATGAAGAAGGAATTAACTTTTATTATACTATAATTAGTAGTTTTATAGACATATAAAGTACATATATTAATAATTTTATAATACAATTGTCAATTTGTGAAATAGTTAGAAAATGTATTTTCTTGCGACCATAACGAGTAGCTTTGTAAAGATTGTTTTGTCGAAAAGGCCCGTATGAAATTTCAGCCCCAGTGCCAAATAAGTCCTTAATCCGATGTTGAATATAACTATCACTTCAATTCTTTTCTAGTACACTTAGTACAGTACTAATTATGAATTTTATGAATTTTATGAATCGCTCCAAAATTACTTTATGTGTTCTTTTAGTCTTATTTTTGTTGACAATAAGAATAATATATATTGCCATTTTCCCGTATTTCCACTCGAAGTTAGTCAGGATTGTCTGTCCAAGTCCGCAAACCACAAAACCGTCGGTCAGGGACACGTGATTCTATGTCACTACCATCATCGTAATAATAATATTCAATATATTGATATGGATTTATCTAAACAGGTACAGAACCCCATATTTTTAATACATATGGTTAGATATGCAGTATGTAGAAAATGCAAGGCGATGTTCAATTGTCTTGCCTACTAAATGTACATAATTTAAATTCTATATTTAGTTTTTTAGATAGCAATTCAGTGGCGCATCCACCACGACAACGCAACGACGGCAATTGCAGAGTCAGTCTGCATAATATGCATGGAAAATATAATAACAAGGATACATTTATGATAATTCCTTGTAGACACGGGTGGCTGTGCAAATCCTGCACTTAACATTTAACTAATAATATATGTCCACTGTGCAGTTAAGAAAATGTGTCCTTTCAACGATTGTTCGTGTAAATTGTATTAGTTTTATAAATTATGTTTAATAACAGGTTTGTTTAATTTCCTATTCATGTGAAATTTTGCTGGACTTTTGCTTGTGATGCAATGTATAGTGTTGCTATAATCCAATAAAAATGTCATTAATTACAAATATTTTATTTTATATTATTAGTGACCACATTAAATGTTGATATCATTTATAAGTCTAGGTTTACGGAAAATCTATTTCAAATTTGATGACACAGTTTAATCAGAAGTTTCGTTTTTCAATTATGCAAAATATGAGTAATGGTAAACATGTGTTCAAAAATAGCAGAACAAATTTTCCATTAACCACAAACTTAAGACAGTAGTAACATTTAAAAGTGGCACTAATAATATATCAACTTGGATATAGGTATTGTAACGTGGTCGGGAACGACCAGTTAAATATAAGATATCTAGCGAGAGTCGTAGGACTCTATAGATATAATTAACGTAGCCAGGGGTAGATATATGGATATCAGAATCTTAAATGTTTGTTAATAACTAGGATTCAGTTTCAGTTATTTCTGTTATTAACTTTTATTATATACTAAACACTTATCAAATAATTATACTCACAATTGTGTTCTATACTATATGACCTTATCGTAGTCGTACGGAGTCCTGCGTTCGTAGTGTATTTTATGTCTAAGGTGTACAGTGAACTAAACTACTTATACATCCAGTGTCTTGACCATAGGCCTTACAATTATATATTATATGATAGTGCGCCACGACGTGATTTTAACAACTCTACTGCAAGACTTAACTAATATTATGATATTGCTACAAAAACTTTGTCATTGCTGCCGCCGCCTTGTATTAAAAAATATGCGATTCCGTACACGGTACTCATGTATAGATCAAATCCATTTAATGCTTGTTTCAGCGATGATCGTAGAGACAAACGGCTGTTCGTAGAACCACAAGACCAATCTAACCAACGGTTTTTCGCTCAACGATACGACTCAACATGTTAACAAATGCAGATGGACGGCGTCATTAGTATTCTGACCTTTATGTCCAGTCAGAATTTCATCAATCTGGAGAGGGACCCAACCGTGAAAAACAGGATAGTTATTAATGAAAAATGCACCAAATGAAGTTCTTCATCCTCATCCATATCAGCCATAGAACTGAGTAAAATTCGTCAATGGGACTGTTTAGAGATTTGTCAATACAATTATGAAGGAATATATTTTCAAATTGGTAGTTATATTCATAAGTTTCAATACGTCGAACGAAGCATTTACTGTATTAGTAGAGAAGAACAAAATACCGTTTTTTTTTCAACACTAAGATGCGAGAATTTCGTAGGACTTGTAAGCACGTGTAGTCACCTAGGGAACGCACTACAGTACATCACTGTTGTTTATATATGTCAAAAAATATTGTGATAATACTGTTCTATTTCTATTTAAAAATATGAGTTTAATTGTGGCTGGACATTAATATGATTGAATCTAGACAAATTGTTGAAAAAATGAAAATAAAAGCGTATTCGTCTAATGATAATCCTCAGTAAATTATTGCTAGTTCTTAAATCTAGCTAGGCGTAGCCGGAAAAATTCTTCACTTTTTAAACGTACTTTACAAAGAGCACGTCAGAAAAAACAGAATGTCCCTCAAAATATTTTTTTCTTAAACTAAAACTAAAAATATTCGTCTATTTTTAATATTTGACTGCGATCAAATTGAAAATCATATATTAATATGTTCTACTGAAGAAAACACGAAACTGATTGAAAAATCTATGTAATGTTCACAGACAGAACTTTTCAAAATTTCCGTCTTATTTTTTCAAATTTATACGTACATAATATTATGTTAATAAATAACGATACAATAATACTGTATATGCATTACTACTGAATAAAATGCAAGATATTTTCACATTGCTGCTTTCAAAAATTAAATAAATTGATCCTATTTTGAATCCAGGGACTAGTATAACAGATTTCGAACAGTTTAATCGCTATTAAAATCATATTTCCAAATATTAAACAATATAGATGTTTTTTTTATTTCACTCAATGTTTGTGGAGAAAAATTCAAAAAATGCCTAGTCTAGCTAAAAATATATATCAGATCTAAATGTTTTCTTTACGTATTTCAATATTACCAGCTTTAATTTATGTTTCAAAATCGTATGTAGTAATACCATGTTATGAAGAATTATTTAATTTACAATTTTAATAAATATATAAATATATGACAAAAAAAAATAGAATATATGATAAATTGATTTAACACAAATAATACAAAGAACTTTTGAAAAGATATAATAGCATATAATTTTAATCAAAACTAAATAAAATGTTCGATATTTTTGTAATCACTAACAACTAAATTTGCTGTTTTTGGTTTCATTAATATAATCGTTACAGTAATATATTTTTGTGATTTTTCCCAAATACCGTATTTATCTAATGCATTTTTTTTTTTAATTTGAAATTTTTCTACCTCCGTGATATTCTACATTCAAATGCATATTAAATCGATTTAATTTATTTGTATACGTGTGATTTATAGTTCAAAAAAAAAAAAAATTACATGCGCTTTTTGTTATATTACTATTTATATTTGCTATTATTCATTATTACGTAGTAACGGTTTTAACTTAAAACTTATAATAGTTATAACGATCTAAATTCGATAATAGTCCACCATAAGTCATATTTGACACATTTTTATGATCAGAATAATGAATGTATTTGTTTTACAATGATGTGCCACACATCATGTATGTTTTATATATATATAGTAGAAAAAATACTTCAATCTTCAACTTTGAGAGAAGTTTCTGGTATCTAATTTGATTTAAATTTTTAGTTTTTACGTTGGAGCGTGAAAGGTCAAAAGTAGAAATTGCCTTTTAAAACGATCAAAAGAAATATAACATTTGAAATATTATATTAAATTATTATTTTCTACACACTGTGATATTAAAAAAAATATTTATACTAATTTTGATCTATTTATATGCACTTAATAATATGGAAAAAATATTTCATACACATTTGAAGTTTAATTTCTTACAATATTGAATATTTAAACGAAAAATAACGATTTTAGGTAATTTGTTGGAATTAAAATTATTCATAGGGATTTACAAACGAAACTTTTTACCATTAAGTGCATTAATATTTATTATAGACAATTAAATAATTTCAAGATATTTAAATGTATTTTAAGACATTTTTATCACAAGTTACAATAGTTAATAGCATCATATACTTATAATTATTTTGTAATATAATATTTCAACTATTATTATATAATATATATGAGATCTATTTTTGGAAAAAAAAAATCAATATCTACTAAATTTGTAACAGAAAATAAAATTATTTATCAGAATATAAATAAAATAAATAATATCCTTATAGAGAATATAAACTGATTTAATTTAGAATTCTTTTTTTTTTTTGTATGCAATGACTTATTATTTAATTCAAATTTAACACATCCGTTACAGTGACCTACTCAATGTCAAAATATACTCAATACCTAATTGTCCGGTTATATATATATTTAAATATATTTATAGTCATATAAATACATAACATATATTTTATTGATACCTAAATGGCTAATTCGTACTAAAATCTAAAATAAATAAATAACACAATATTGAAAATATTAAGAGTATGTATTTGAAAATATTATGAGTAATACTATTATGAATGACTTCGGTATATTTATAACTTTTTTACTATTATAAATTCAATGAGGATATTTTTCCATACTCTAACACTTTTATTAGTTGTAAATTTATTCCATATTATGTTTCATCATAAATTAATATTAATTCAATACTAAATATTGCTTTAGTTTTATCGTCTTTTGAATTATATGTAACATTTATGATAATACAGTGTAGATATCTAAAATGAATACTCAATGATACTCGTATAATATTCAACTAAAGGAAGTTGATAAGTTCTACTATGAAAATAAAGGTAAGCAATTGGGTACCGCTCTTCTATACATTAGGTGTATAGTTGGTCATTATTATGAGTGTGTTAAATTTAAATTCATACCATTATATACGAAAAGTGATTTTGAACGAATATAGTTTGTCAGCCTATATCACCACAGAACTGTGATATTACTAAGTATATTTCATGCTAATATATGTTTTACTTTTAGTATTACAGTAAATTAATAACAAATTTTCCGAAAATATTGCATTTATTAATTATTTTATTATTAGTATTTTATTGTTTTAATAATACATAATCATACCATATTTTATCAACTTATATAACTTAATAGTTAATAACATCTTTTTGAAAATAATTTAAAATAGTAAAATAGATTCATAGTATAAATAAATTATATTATATTAAAAGAAATCAAAAATGTTATTGCATATATAGTAAAATTGATAATAATATAATATGCCTAAAAGTTTTAATAATTCCACAAATAATACTTTAAAATTATAACAAAATAATTAAAATTTGTCGTTTAAATATGTAATTTTGTTTAGTTTAAACTTAAAAGTTTTATTTCTTAGATCTTATGATTTCAATATGAAATATTTATGAGGAATCATATATTGCTTTTTTAAAACTCATAGATATACAATTAAAAATTATTACGAATTTCTTAACTACAAAAAAGTTTGTATATTTTTTGGACATTGACGAATTTTATCAAAATTCTGGCTTTAAAAGCTTATAATAACAATATTTCGTGAAAAATCAATATAAAAAAAAACTAAAAAATATTGAAATTTGCATATGCATATAACTAGTCAAAATTTAATCGAAATATTTTGAAAATGTTTATCGTAAATAGAAAATGTTAATCCAAACATTTGGTGAAAATTTCAAGTAACCACAAGTAGTTATGTTAAGTTAAGTTTAGGTTTTAAATTTACATAAAAAAAAAAAAATTAATTTTGTTGAAAATTGGAGCCCTGTGGAAATTCCTGTTTTTCTTAATTTTTTTGTTTGTTTTTTCAAATTATAAAAATAAGAACTTAGAATTTTTAAGTTTAACCTCTTCAAAATACAATCTAGATACAATTTGCTATCCAAAAACACCCTCATTTTTGAAAATTGAAATATTTTATAAAACAATTTATCGTGTACTCATACAAAAAAAATTTATCATGATAAAATCAATATATTCATCGCTCCACTCGAAATCCTAAAAACAAATTTCAAGTTTAAAAATTTGAAATAAAAGTCTATATGTTAAATTATTAATATTGAATCGTAATTATTACTTATCTTTTTTTTTAAGAGAAAAAAAAATACTAGGACACAAAACTTGATTAGGATTACATTTTAGAATTTAAAAATTGATATAAAAGTCATGTTCATCTTAAACACGACCACCTTATTGAAATAGTGAAAAAAAATGATCTGGTACATATAAAAACGCAGAGTGTCATTTTTATTTTTTACACGAAGTATATTATAAAACGAAGCAGTCGTAACACTCGTAATAGTCACAGGCACAATTTACACAGAATAATACGAATTATCTCAATATTATTATTTACAAGAGATGAATCAACAATAGGAAAAAAATATATTTTTAATTTCATTTAGTTAAATAAAGTAAAATAAAATATTTATTTTATTAAAACAGTATAATTAAAATTATTTTTAAAAAAAAAGTATTGAATTATACTATGTATTTACTCGTACACAGTAAAATACACTAATAAAAATATAATCAATTTGTTTGCATGTTTTGTTAGCGATAATAATACGATGATAATGTAATATTTATTTTATTCTCTTATTTACAAAATTACAATCATAAAACAAGAATATCGGAGACGGAGAGCGATTGATATAGTGATTAATAACTACTATAGTTACCTACTAATTATTAATAATAGGTATTAACGTAATACATTTTTGTATTTTTGTGATTGTTATACTCAAAAATTTGTGATATTATTTTTTACTTGAGATATTCAAACTTATAATAAGCATACCGGTACCTATAGTATGTAAATTGTATAGGTATTACCGAATATAAATCAAGTACTTACTCGGTTAAACATATATTATAGAAAATAATAAAAAGGGTGATACTCTTCACGAATAAATGCTGTATATTTACAATTGCAATTTCAATTTCTTCTATTCTGCAGAATCAATATTTTGCACTTACGATAAATGTGCTAAATTTAATGCTATAACTATTAGGCTTTGTAAAAATCGTAAGGCCATCGATATGATTCAACCAACATTATTATTTTTATTTTAATTCTCTAATAAGAAAAGTAAAGTGTGCTTACCATCTGGATCAGCTAAGCATGCTTTTCTAAGTGAAAGTTGTTCGTTTACTATAAATAATATACAATACATTATTATTTGTTTGTGTTAGAAGAGGAACTATGCAAATCATAACCTTCACGACTTTTTTATATTATACAATATGATATACTATTATGTATAGGAGGAAACTTAAAATTGTATTAACAACCTAATGAATTGAACTTTTGCAGGGTAGTTGCAATATTATCCAGATAATTCCTATATGAAACGTTAAAAAAATATGCATGCTACAGAACCCAATAATAATTGAAAATTGAAATTAATTATGAGTTTTTGCATCAAAGCTAATTAAGTTAACCAATTTATAAAAATAATACATTTTGTTGTTGTTAATATGGAGTGGCTTTAAAATATTTTTGACATCCATTATTAATTTGAGAATCCAGTTATTATTTTAATTTGTATTAAATAATACTACACATTGAAGATCGTCACTATTCAAATAAACGCATACACATTAATTGATTTAATTGAATCATATTATAATTGGACAATGAATTAAATAATTGTAATTAAAAATCACATCAACATAAAATTTAGTTCCCAAAAGCGGAGTTGATATAAACTATAATATCAGGAGAGAAAATAACAGTTGATTGATAGTAAAGTTTAATTCATAGTTTTATTAAGTTTTCAATTTCTTTGTCATCGTTATGGAAAAGCATAGATCGGAAATCACTATATTATTTATTTTTAATGAAACAATTATTTTGCCTCGTTGCGCCAGTCGACATCAAAATACATTTTGAATCAACTGTTCACTGTTGATAGCATATATTATATTATGTTTAATATGCTGCCCCAGAATATATTAGTGTGATGTTGAAACCACCACCCACGGTTATTCGTAGTTTCTGAAAGGATCAATCAATGAATAGCAAATATCAAACATGAACTCCAGATTGATTGCTGATCGTGCATTTTAATTAAATAGTAAATATATAAATACTCAAAAATGAATTAATTTACTTATTTTTAGCATAAATTGAAAAGAAATATAAATTAATTTTAATTTTTAATTAAAAAAAAATAAACTAACGAATATACACGATATTTGCGAATATTCACGTCTAAAATATTAAGTTGAGAATAATCTGCAAAAAAAAAAATTATAATTTATGTTGAAAATTAGGTATTATTTTTCATTCGTTTATATAAATATGATAAAAGTCATTTGGAAAGCAAACAAATTAAATTAGTCACAGGAAAATTAATTTAATCGTTAAGTTTTGGTGAAACGGCTTTTTATTAATTTGCTCAGTAAAATATATGTTAAAATGTTCGCCAAAGACTGTTAATAAATGTGATATTGTTTTGATAATTGTTTTTTAAACTCTGTTTATGCTACAATTCATCATAAAATGCAATGAATCATAATGATAAAAATTAAATTAAAAATACTTGATTTTATATTTTATACCAATTCAAGGAAACAAAATAAAATATCAATAACAATAACAATTTCATAGTTATGATTTTCATTTATTATTTATTATTTTATAACAAACATTATTTAATTGTTTTCAAACGAGTTCTTTAATAATTAAAAATTCTTAAAATTATGTTACAACCGTATGGTAATCCATTATATTAAAATTAAAATAAATATATTTTTTTTTAATTTACCTTATCTGATACATAGTATTAAAATAAATAATCAATGGAAATGTCAAGGACTGTTTTCAGATTACTATTAAATATACAAAATATTTCTCATGAATTATCAATCGTGTACAGGTATAACGACTAAACGTGTTCAATACTTGGTGACCGAGTTGAATTTAGATGCATATAGATATTAATCAAATCAACTATGCGGAGTTTAAAAAAAAAATCATAAGCACATTAAAATAATTCCATTGACGACAACAAACGATTTCAGTTATAAAATTTTAAATTTCCAGAGACATTTTGTCAAAAATTATAAAATATATAAATTGTATATAATTCAAACGATAGATTTCATAAAATTTCTTTTTTATTCATCACACTCGTGGGCTGATTTATACAGTTATACATGCGTTCAAGTGGAAAAACTATACTGACGACTGTGTTCTACCTAACTTAATCGGGGTGGAACAGATGGTCAAACGAGTGATGGCCGAAAAAAAACTACTTAATTTTGTTTTATTATACAATTTCTATAATACTCTATGAAATATATATTTAACGATGTTTAGCCTGTTTAGGTATTATTAAATTATTGTCGACCAATGAATCGCCGGTTGTTTACGCACAACAAAAATAAAAAACAAAAGCAAGTTCATGGGCTTCGACGTTTATTCGTTGTAATATTGACGAATTATTATATTTAGATTCATAACAGCGGTTTAATAATTTAAAATAATAAATAAATACTAAGCTTAGTAATTATAGTAGACGATATAGACAACAATACACCATTGTTAAATTTACTAATGTAAATAAATGGAAAAATTTAAACTTTTTATACAGTATTATGTAAAGCGTATATTAATACCGTGCATGCGACATAGATAGAAAAAAAGTTTTGTGTTTGATTCCCTCCCGCCACTATGGACCTGAATTCAAATTATGTTAACATGAAGGGTGGTTTTAATAATATAATATTTAATATTTATGTTTAGGAATCACATGACAGTGATATTTTTGGTTACCATCGTTCCACTACTAATTATAAGTAATTACTATATTACACAAAGCTATAAAATACAAAATACAACAAATTTGTTAGTAACTTGTTGGACATTGTTGGATTACTCCTTGATGTTGTCGGACTTTATTTTTACCGGAAAAGCTTTTTTTATGTTTGCGCTGTCAACTTTACTTTAACTTCACAACTTTATATTAGCTATTTTTTTTACCGAGTAAAAAATGTTGAGCTCGTTTTGTCAGATATATTGTCAAAGCACTCCCAAATTTGGTTGAATACTTTTTATTTTCGCCAGTAGAGATTTTTTAAGTTTACACTGTTTACTTTATGTGAGTCCACTACACATATATTATACTTGCCATCGCTATCTAGTGTCTAAACGAAATCACCATTGATATACGTTATCAAATTATATTTTACAGATAAAGCGAAATGCGTAATATATAGTTGCTGCGGGCCCGAAAACTTTCGCGCCCGACTTGGTTTATTCGGCGTAGGTACA
Organism: Rhopalosiphum nymphaeae; assembly: GCA_036289425.1. Lineage (NCBI taxonomy): Eukaryota > Metazoa > Arthropoda > Insecta > Hemiptera > Aphididae > Rhopalosiphum > Rhopalosiphum nymphaeae. The sequence goes on from JAZAQC010000015.1 coordinate 2,100,153, forward strand.
TATTTACAATTTCTGACATTGTGGGAAACGCAGTAAATATCGTGTATGCCTACCTACTTACCTACCTACCTACGTATAACCGAAAATTACGGTAGATAACTGCGATTGACGGATGAACCGTGTACACTGGAATAGACAGCGTAAACAACCGAGGAGCGGTGCTCGCGTTTTCGTGTTGTGTTTATTTTGTACTCACAATTTCCGATGAACTTTCTTCTGCCACACCACTGCAAGGTCTATAACGTTAAACTAATATCTACACGGTAGGTATACTATCTAATGTTTTCCGATTATCTAATTAGTTTTACCCCGGAACGCTGCACAGATTATTCAATCGCGTACCTTATATCGATGTATATTATTGTATGTATGCGCTTACCGCCAGAGAGCGGAGACAGCCGGTCGTCGTTGTTGTCGTAGACTTAATGAATTCGCATTCCGATTTGATGAGATGCAATTATGCGGACTTGTGTGTATTGTTATAATAATGTACGTAATACGCGGGGCGCGGTTTATAGACACGCTATTATCGTTATCATTATAATATTGGAGCAAGAGAACTATTAGAAATACCATAGACCCAATTGGTATGTATACCATATTATACAGTCGACTAAATCAGTCGCGTGTCATATAACAATTGGATAGAAAAATCGGCGAGCAGATGAGTCATGCGGGGAGTACACCAACCTACGGATACGAATACGAATTCTATAATACCGACTGGGTGATAAAACAAATTGGTAAAATAAATTTGTGCCATCTAAATATAGGTATAAGTACCACGCTTCAACGCTTGTCGCTCCGTGGTGAACTATAGTCGAGTATTAGTAATAATCATTAAGCGATGGCAATAAACGATGTAACTCTAAACCATCAATTAAAATAAGAATATTATATGTTTGTATAAATGTAAAGTTCAAAGAGTTAATTTATTTTATGAAAACAATTTATTAAGTGTTGTAAGTACGAATGTCATAAATTATTAATATATATATATGTTATATACCCTTTCGGATTATTCGTACCTGCAATTTATTTTCACGTGACTGAACTTAGGGAGTCTCGACCGATTGGTCGAGACATGATATGGTAGTATGGTACTATGGGCCATTGGGATACTATTCATGTTGATAGAAAGTGATTATTATTATAATTATTATTATTTTTATTATCCAAAAAAAAGCTGTACTGATATAGTGCAAGTAGTCCTCATATCACACACGAATGGTGTATAGATTAAAAAATTGTTTAAATACTTATATGTACTTGTCTTTTTTAAATTGTTTATTTATGAAGAAAACCTGAGAAAATAGTTTTATATAAAAAATATAATAATGTAATAGAATTTAGAATTTAACAAATCGTTTGTGAAATTTTACTATTGGCTCTACAGTTATAACCGATATTAAGTAATATAAAATATATAGTTTTCACATTTTTGTAGTAAGTATATACATAGGATACTTAATTTATTTTTTTTGAGGGGGGCTTTATTTAATATAAAGTTTCTTGCATTCTGATTGTTAATAAATTACATGATTCACGAAAGGACATAAACAATTATTTTTTGAGAGGATATTTAAATTTTTGGTGAGGAGATTTAATCATTTTGAATTGTTTATGGGTAAATATATTCAGCTAAGTTTGAATATTGTGATTAAATTGTTTTTACTCTTACAGTTTTATCAAGTTTTTTCAGTCATTAGGTCATTTATTTCATTATTTGATTCGTAGTAAAAGTTCATTCTATTTTGCTGTTTTTAGTTTTTTTTGGGTTATATTTATATTAATTGAAATAATTTAATGTTCATACTGCTCTATTAATATTAAACATTATTTTTCAGTTTGGCAAACACTCAAAAGTAATTTTTGAGCTGTAAGCTCCCATTTTCTGTAAACTTCGTAATTTAATTCTGATTCTTAGAAAGTTTTAATTAAGTTTCGTTTTTAAGTTTCTAACATTATGTTTCAAAGAAACAATTATTTAAAATCTTAACTTTCTGTAATTATTACACTTATTAGCCAAAAATGTGTAACGAAATTGGAACGAAAAATTAAATTATGTTATTAATTATAAATTATAATAATACAATAGTGAAATGTATTAAAATAATTTTCGGAAGATTATTAGTTTATTAATTTTCAGTGTCTTTTAGTAGATTTTTCTTCTTCATACTATTTTATAGTTTGTATTGAACTATAGCATTCTTATAATTATTCTCATTACTTAAACTTATCGACATACAATTGATCATAACTTATGATTCATAAGACATACGGATGAGCACCGATATATATATATATTATAAGTTATAACATAACAATACGTGACATAAAATATTACTATGTATTATTTGTAAAGTGCAACAATGGATATATTTTAACATCATCGTTTGTGTTGGTATTCATTATTTTACTCGAGCGAAGATGGGTCGAAGTTACAATGAAGTACCGATCAGACAGAGGTATATTTGGTAGTGGGGGGTGGATGTTCGACCCTCGTGGCTTTATGTTATTTGATTGATTTTTGCCCCTCTCACCACTTAAATAAAATCGCAGTCGAGCACTGCAAATACGTACGCTGCCAAACACTATAACCGGTCTCTCTCTCTTTCTCTCTCTCTCTCTCTCTCTCTATATATATATATATATATATATAGTTGTATGTCGTCGATGTATGACATTGTTGTTTTGGAATATAATGTTCGTTATTCCACGGTGGATACCAAAGTAGTTCGAAGAAATAAGGAAAGTCTTCGCAGGTACCTATCCTTTTTATTAAAGTAGTATTATTGCTTCGACGACATGTATGTGGTCGAAAATCTCGTTAATCTCGTGCATTTGGCATATTGTGTTCGCCTGATTTTCGCGTACCGTTTTATCCCTGTGCAGCTATACCTGGTATCGAGATTTCGCTTTTTTCGTTTTTAATTTTTTTATACGATTTGTGCAATTACTGTCTTTTGGCTGTTCCATCTGCTGCGATCCCCTTCATCGAATATATTGTTTATGTCAATTATTGTCACGTTATCAGCACTGTAGGATTTATTTAACGACAGCCTTTAAATGTTGCAGTCATTTGATCGTGTTTTTTTTTTATATACATGTTAGTCGGTATCCGGTTCGATTTGGTAAGTACCGACATTGTTTTTCACGTCACGTAATCCCTACGAACGATGCTATATTAAAACACATTAGACATTCAATTTAAGCCCTTAAAAGAAATTGACATTATTATTTTTTTTCAGCAAGTGTTTCGATTAGGGGTCGCGGTTGTGAACGGGTATTAGAATACACGGGCACACGGAGCCTGGATACCCGGGTAAAAAATATATTAAAGCCCGTGTATTAAATACCCGTGCACATATTGTATATAAATTCAGAATTCAGATATACTTTAATATAAATATTTTTTTTACTAACTTTTCCTAGCTCTTTATACGAGTCTTTATAAGATTAAATAGCACAACAAGTTAATTATATTAATACTCATTTATTATAAGTTATTTTTATAGTTATTAGTTATGCTTAAAAATTAGTTTGATGCATTCGTTTATTGTTTAATATTATATAGGCATAAACACTATAAGTTATAAGTATAATAACATATAAGAGAGTAATATTAAAACTGGTTTTAAAATTCAAACATAAATATTCGCAAAGTTATCTTATCGCCAATTGTATTGCATTACATTTACGTACCTACTACCTATGTATGATTTTTATCTAAACATTTTTGGTGATTTTAAAATTGCTCGATAGTCCATAGTGGACTTTATTTACCTGTGTTCACTATTACTATACGCGTCATGTAAAGTGTAGGTCTTGACATTTATTTTGTATTATACATATTAAATATTCTTTCTTTGAAAAATGAGTTATCGATCTAAAAAGATCTAAAATACAAGTAAACAAATAAATTCTGTATTATTTTTTATACCTACTTTTTATTATCAATTATACATTTATACTTAGATGTATACACACATTTATTTAATTATTGATGATTGTGATTACGAATTTCGAACATATACTAAGAGGTAGTATTGAGTTCAGAAAGTGGAGCAATCTTAAGTCAGCACTACAAAATAGTGAAATACGATTTTATTTAAATATATGAGTATTTAAGGTTACGGGTATTTTTATAACACGGGCTTTAACCCCGTCATAGGTAAAAACACGGGTATCCGTGTAGTTCATTACACGTGTAATCGCGACCTCTAGTTTCGATATAGTTCTTGGACAAACGTATAATGGTTTATGTCTGTGCGTCGGACCACAAAATATAACAATTATAATACATTTATATTATATATTTAACATTTTACGGAATACGCATATATATTCTTAATTAATTCGACGGTTTTCAATACAAACATTGAAACACGGGTTTACATCAGATTCACACACACAATTCATAGAACTCGTTAAATGGTGACACACGGTCTTCACTCTTGGAAAATGTATGCACGCATCTAATTGAAGTATATCAGCATAACTCATGGTAATTTTAATGATTCGTGAGGTTACGCTAGCATGAATGTTTATTATCATGCATGGTAATTACTAATAATTAGTGTATCATTTTCTGTTTATAACTGCAAACATTACACATATTTAGTGCCTAACCAAAACAAATTATTAAAATAAAATAATAAAAAGGAAGAAAGTAAGTACTTAATTGCTTTGCTGTACAAGTAGGTGTCAAGTGTACCTCATAATTGAGGAGTAATAGTCTCTGTAATATATGTGTTTAATTTGAATTCAAAGATAAATTATATTGCATACGAAAGACAATCTTGAGCGAAGACAGTCCGTCAACCTATATTTTATAATATATTTATATTACTACCTATTAAAATAATAATTTATTTTACTATAAGTGAGATAGACTACCGTGTTTTTAAAGCGGGTGAATTAATTTTAAGCAAAAACGTTGTACATAAAAATGTTATTGCGCTTATAAAATATAATAGTATATGTTAAGAGTTTCACGTACCCACAAAAAATATTTTTAAGATTTTTTGTCAACGATATGATCTACTAAAGATAAACATTGTATTCAATTTTAAATTCGTATCTTTATAAAGTATACATTTTAGACATTTTTTGCTATAAAATGATTTGCACATTTTCGCGATTTTAACAAATTCATTAAAGTTTTAACTTCAAATATAGTTATAGTTAAAAATTGTGACTATGTATGTTAAATATTTTTAAATAGCTATAATAACAACTTATAATGAAACTTGTATTGAATTTTCAAGCATTAAATTGAAAAAAAAATATAAATTTCAAATGACTCAAAGAGGGTTAGAATGTTTTAGTAAATTATATTATGTCTATGTGTGTGTGAACTGTATAAAATGAGATAATATAAATGTTTGAAGAAAATTTCAAGAACCTACAGATATTTGTTTTAAATCATAACACAAAAATCAAATAATAGTTATTTTATAGGTGAATATCCCCCAATGTTGTAAAAATTTCAATTTAGTTAAAAATGTAATAGCTCATAAAAAATAAATATGATTTTCGGATAAATAGTTTTATTTATTATGCATAGAAAAATTACGAGAATTCTTGTATTTAATTTTCTAATCTTAGATGTAAAAATAAAATATTTATAAATTTCTAACTACAAAATAATTTGCAAATTTTGTCAAAATTCTAATTTTTAACGCTTACAAAAAAAAATATTATAACTATAATGACTATATATTTTTGATATTTTTTAATTGGTAGGTAAATAAATAACTTAACACTCATATCTTTTTTATCAATGTATATATTTATTTATCTATTTAGAATTAAATACGTATACAAATAACAAAATATTTAAAAATTGTAATTATTATGATTTATGTTTTCATTAATTAATTTGGTTAATAACTAATTAATCTCGAATCAATTAATGATATATGATATTTATATTTATATTTATGTATGATAGACAAAATGTAAATAAAATTATAATTACAGCTTAGTTTATGATATAATTAATAAAACGTAGCCATAACCATTAATTCGATTTATTTATTGTTAATAAATATTGACAATGAAAACGAAACCATTATCTTTATAACAGTATTAATCCCGGATACCGTTAGATAAAAAAAAATAATAAGAATAATATTAATAAAAAAAAATAATAATATAAAAATAATCGGAATAAGACTATAGTTTGGCAACGAAATAACGAAATACTTAAAGAGAAGTAATGCAACACCCCGCCCCCTTTATGCTGCAGTTAAAAGGGGATAAAAGGCAACAAAATACTTAAAATAAATGCTTTTTGAGCTAAAATCAATACGTACTTTAAAATTTGTACATGAAATTAAATGTTTTAACTTAGTAAACCAATAAAAGAAATGAAACAAATAAAAGTTAAATATTAAACAATATTTTCGATTCAAAATTAAATATTAAAAAATATTGTATATCTACGAGTACATCACATAGTAACTGGTTACTAAGTAAATGATAAGCCTAGAGGTTGAATTTGTATGCATTTGCATATTTTTATTGACAATCGTACATTTGTACTGTATTCTAAGTATAAAATGTAATTCACGAAAGAATGATTAAAGATACGGTTTTTTAAAACATTTTTGAGCATATATTTTAATATTTTATACGGTTTTTATTTTTTATTTTACATATTTTACAATTTTAAGGTTTTGGTCTTTTTACGGAATAAAACATTATTCTGTAATTTAAATCAAAACTACGAAAATAAAAGAAATATAAAGAAAATAAAAATATTATTAAATGTAGTAGAAACAAAAAAGATAAATTCAAAGTCTACCTAATCAATCATTACCTTTACCGTGTTATTTATTTTTGTATTTTACTATTATTTTTATTGAAAATTATATAGTTATATAATAATAAATGAATAAATAAACATTATTGTAAGATGCTTCGTTTCAATTTAAAACCCAAAATAATACAAACATATTTTACTGTACACTAATTCATTTTTTGTACCTCATTAACCACTTATTTTAAGAACATTATTGTGATTTCTAAGTGTATTTATATATATATATATATATATACAAAATGTATAAGTTATGAATTTAATAAGACTCTACCTGAATTTTAACTAGTATTATAATCGACGATGAACTATTTTCTTTATAATTAATAGTATTTATATATTTTTTTTTTATTTTAACATATTACATTATAATTATATTGCATTATTTTTGTGTTCCTTACTTCAAAATAATTGACGGCATTTTAATTCGTAATTAATACAATTTTTAACATCAATTAAATTTTAACTAAAATACCTACCTCTACAAATATTTTTTTTCAAATATTTTGCACATTAGTAATGTTGGAATGTATTAAATATACTCTGGTATTATATTTAGTTTAATTTTAATACAATAATTAATCTAGATATTTATGATTAGGACATTTTTAAACTGTCATTAAGGTTTATCGGTTTACATTTTGAAATATGCTTTTAATTGCAGCATATAATACAACTATTAATTTGTCAATGATATAAAATAATGTACAATTTTGATTGGAAACATTTCTTAAAAATGTATTACGTATTATTTTTATGTATGTAAATACTTAGATTTAAAAAAATAACTTTCTCGGTATAGATGTAGACACGTAAGTACCAATCTCCAATGGTAAATATTAAATAATGCTTTGCATAATGTGGTTTTCAGAATGGTTAATAATTTATCATTGATTAAAACAAACTAAAGATAACTACATCTCATCTCACTTAAGTATACAAAGTTGCCATTAATAATAAATAACTCAAAAAATACATAATTTTGTTTAATTAGTTATTTTGCTAAATTATTATCCTTCCAATGTATCATACTATACCGTATAGTGCCATAATATTAAAATTAAACTCACATAATTAATATGATAAGCTTCTGTTTCCGAAACGTGATAAAACGTTGTTTTGATGTATATTGATGATCTACTAACTAACACTGCCAGATAAACCTTTACTAAAAGCAAAATAAACAGTTATCACGATAAAGGTCAAATGTACTATATATTAATACAGAATTTTGACAACAATGGAATTATTTGATTATTTGTCATCCTAAACAAAGAAATTATTTACTTATCTGTCATCATCACGTACAAAAATGTTGACCTTTGAAATATTTCATACTCTAAAAAAACTTTTTTGAACAATTTTTGTTAAAATGTATTTAAAAAATATCATTATAAAAACTTATTGTACTTTCAAAATGTAAAACAAATATATTGAAATAGGTACAGTCATTACAAAAATAAAGTAAACATTACTTTTCAAGAACCTAGGTTATAGTTTACCTATTTACTGCCGTAAACAATGAATATTCTATATTATTTTTATAGACGTATACTAAAAATAGTGTAAGATTACATGTTTATTAAAACAGTTTATTTAGTTTACTTAATATATGTAATTTTAGAAAAATAAATATCATAAAATATAATAATACCATTTTCAGAGTTTGTTTTTTAAAATAATTTAATATTTAATTTATTTAATATATTTTATTTATTGTTCGGTCAAAAACTATTTATTTTCACTGATGCACAAATCTAATAAAATAGTCATTTATTTAATCCAAAAATTATACAGATCAATATTTGCAAAATGAAAATATATCTAGATAAGATAATAGATAATACTTAAGATATTTATCTAAATAAAAAAAAAACATTTAAAAAAGAACATTTTTCTCATAAATATAATATGATTGATATTAACCTTTAGATTATGATTTATTCCATAAATAACCTTATAAGTACTAAATACTATAACTAGTTTGGAAACAAGAAATACTTAGTTACAAACTCACCAATTGAATATTTATTTTATTATTAATAATACCTTAGTATAATTTTAGATTCTGAGTCGAATAATTTTACAGTAACACTGATGTGTGTTGTTAATTTGCGTGTCTGCAAACACGGTAAAGTAAACGATAGAATCCTTTGATTTTAAAATATGGAGGCGGTTTCTGATTGAAAATTGGATATTGTTGGTACTTTGATGTTTAACCATTTACTACTGCAAACGATAATTATATATTATATTTATTTTATTTTTAATAATAAAATAAAATAATTCAATTTTCAGAGTTAAATCTTTTAATATAATTTAATATTTAATTTATTTTATATATTTTATAATGATGAAATGATTACCAATTCAGTAAAAAAACGTTATTAAAAAAAATAAATAAGCTAACAAACAAAAATGGATAATAAAATACCTGATACGCAAGTTAAATAAAATCTAACCAAAATTTTTTTTCACTGGTACCAAAGGGTCTAACAGCGGTGATAAAGACCTTTTTAAAAATAACAAGTGATATTCAATAAATTATTATAAAAGTATAGTAATACTAAAAATTTAAAAAAATATCATAATTGTAAAGTACTTGAGTCTATTAAAATATTTTTTCTTAGAATATCTATATTAAAAATAAAATACTTTTTATTTTTAGTAATTTATTACGTTAGTCAATATTGTTTTAATTAAATATGTTATAAAATATCTAAACTTATTCAATAAACAAGCATACAATGTGTCAAAATAATAATTTTAATTTTTATAAAACTTTTATTAGTGTTTGAAAAATTTTTTATTTAAAATAATTGTAATATAAAATGATAAATATTTTTTTATAGAATAGAAATACGGAAAAAAACAATTATACCTTATATAAAGAAGAGTACGAATATCATCTGAAAAAAATTAACTCATTTTTAACTTTATAAATAAGTTTCAATTTATTTTTTTCATCATTATACAATAAAAGAATGTTTATTATTTTACATTTAAAATGAATTATTAATATAGACATACAGGAAGATACAGGATATAGTAGAAGTAGTTATGAAAAAATAATTTTAAACAAGAAACACAGTCTATTAAATGATCCTCAAGTAATAAATCCGTTCGTCAATACTTTAATTAAAAGCTCATCATATTAATATGTTTAAAAATATAAAATATACTTATTTGATGTGTAAAGTTTAATAATACATTTAACGACTTAACAAATATGTCAAACAAATTTTAAATTGTTCTTATATCTGTATAAAAATATTAAAAACACATAGGCATATTTTTTTAATATATATTTGAAGTGAATGAAATTCATAAAAACTTTTTTTATATACTTAAATCTTGAAATTGTAATATAAGGTTTCTTATGAGTAATTTATACTGAAACTATAAAATATTTAAAGTCAACTATTTTTTGTACATATTTAAGTTCAAATTTGGACGAAATTACTTATTTAAATGATAAATATGAAATTAATTATTTTGTTTTAATTTAAAAATATTATTCATACAAACTTAAAATGTTTATGTATATTTTATCGTTTTACATTTTATTATACATAAAGACATATTTTATTTATTTTAATATATTAGCTAATTATACTATGAATCTATTTTTACTGTTATACGGTATTTATAGAAAGATTTTATTAAATTTAGTTAAATATAGTATAAATATATATTATTATAATAATTAAATATTAATAATATAATAAATGCAATGTTTTTGGAAATAATTATATTAACCAACTGTAATACTAAAACTTGAAAGTAAAATAAATGACTTTAATAACCATATAAAAAACATATTATAAAAGATACTTTGTAATACACACTAACAAACAGTCTCCGCTCAGAATCGTTTTTCATGTATTTATTATATTATTATATTATACTATTTAATGATATATCATTGAATTTAAATTTAACACACCCATAATAGTGAATCGACACCTAATATTATATATCAGAGCGGTACCCACTTGCATACCTTTTTAAATGTTATTCCATTTAAAAACATGTGTGTAAATTTCGTTCATATTTCTCAAACACAGAATTGCTTTTCCATTTTTCATTTTTTTTTTATATATTTCAAGGGGTTTCAATACCAAGATAGAATCCTTTATAAAAAAAAAAAATGAATTCGTTCTTTAATAACACAGTAACTATGACAACGAAAGTCATGACGGCGGATACACAACGGTCATAATGGAAGGTATTCTTTTTATTCGTAGTATAAAGTAACCTAAAATACGAAGTATATATCCATTGGCTAAAATATATATTAATAATATAACTGTTTTTCAATTTTACGGACGAAATTCCAAAGCAAATATTTCATACGTACCTAGTCTTTTATATTAAAATGAAATGAAAATTGTTCTCTCTAAAGTTTTAACGTAACTTGTTATTAAAAATAAAAGTTTCGAACTTCTATATATATCGTCATTATTCATAATTACGTAGCATATCTGTATGGTACTTATAATGATGAAATTGCATGTCTCCTGCAGACATGAGCATTGCCCAAGTATTCTAATTTATTAACTATTACAATCAATATTTATATAAAATAATGTATAATGAAGAATTTGAATTAAAAACTAGTAAGTACATTCATTTCTCTTTTCTATTTTGATTTGAATATTGAATAACTTTGATATTTAACACACGACTGGTTTTCTAATATTGTGGTATTTCATTTTTTGATTGATTATGTTTCAATTGTATTTTATATGTTTGTTATACTGTCAAGTCATAATATAACGAAGCTCCAAACAACGAAAATCTTGATATAACGAATGAAACTGTCGGTTGCTTGAAAAATATCGTGATACATAATACGAATATCGATGTATCGAACTCAGGATATAACAAACTTTTTTCTTAGTCCCTTAAAATTTGTTGCACCTAACACGAGTTGACTATAAATGGAAAAAATATAAATGTAGGACCATTAAATATGGCTTTATTTGATTGGCTTCAGTGGCGAATTAACATCGTTTTTAAGAAATTAATAATAGTAAGAATTTAAAAATCGTAGATCAAACAACCTATAACCATCATACACTGGGAAGCTAAACGGTTTAATCGTACTATGACTATAATAATAATAATAATAATGAAATAATAAATAATAATAATACTATATAATACCTTCCTAAGTTCAAATAATGTCCTATCTTAATATTTAATAAACCCCCGTTTAATATATAAAATAAATAATTATATATATAAATGTATAAATAAATATATAAAAAAAAAATTCTGCAGAAGTCAAAAGTTTGCACACTACGATTATCGAGTAATATTTTTCTTTTCGTATTCATACATTTTTTTTTTTGTTTTACTTTGAGTTATATATTAAGACGAACCTGTAGCATATAACGAGCCGCAGTAAAATAAATAAATAAAAACAGAATTTACATATTTATATACCAGCTGCAGGTTAAAACACGCATACAGATACAAAAGAGTAAGTCATACCATATAGATAGGTATATAATATTCATATACGTATTATTACAATCCTATGAATTAGGCTCTCCAATATCAAATTATATAACGATGACTCGTGTGTACATGCAATATTATACTGGCGCGTTTTACCTGTTGCCATGCGGCCGTCGCAGATGTCTGACCCGACTTGAAAAGTCAAACAGACATCGTAAGTTTATTGCACTTTTATGCTTAGGCAGATATCGGAATCCGTAGCGGCTGCAGCTGTGCTTACATGATGTACTAATTAAATAAAAATATATTATTTCATAGACTATCGTCATTCGTCGCCTATGCCACGATAATAATATACGATATATTATATTGTTATAGGTGCCTATTATATACTATACACACGGCCTAGATAGTCGTGACTCGGTGATTCATTCCGCGCAGACACCGGGCGCGTGCACGTCATCACGGTCCATAGTCCATAAACGCACGATAGATGATAGCTGTATGTACCAGGTGTCCGGCCGTAATGCGTATAATATTTTTTTTAAATAATATAATAATATTATCGTCAATATATCAGTCTGTCACGCCTAAAAATTTGTCGTTCACGAGACACGTCACCGTTTAGTCCTCTTATCGAACCAGTATCATTATGAATTGTGATAGTTCAGTATTGTGTACGCAATGCACAACAATAGGTCTGCGCGTGGGTCATCTACTATTTAATCTATATATGATATTATAATAGACGGTACACAGATAGGCATCGCCCATTTGCGCCAAAATAAAAAAGATATGTTTTTTTCGATGGCCCATTAGCGCCAAATTAACCTGGTATGATTATAATAAAGTAGTATATTTAAGTAGTAAAACAGGGGAAAAAAAAATAAAAAGTTTTTTTTTTCTCAAATAATGATAATAATAATTAATACAATTTTATTTAATTCATAGCAAAGAATACGATTTTTTTTTTAAATAAGTAATCAAATTAATCATAAAATATAAATAAATACATCATACATAATATTATCCTAATCTTTATTGTACCTACCAAATTAAATACAACTATTTGTGCATAACGTTAATTTTTCGTTTTTATAATTCTCAATTGCTTTTAAAGTTTTTTTTTTTTAATCTTGTTTTAACTTGTACAATTACACAACGATCGTTCTTTTGACGAAGAACGGTACCTATATCCGATAACTGAGTGCCTACATGGTAACATAATAAGACTGATATAAAACTTGTTTTCAATCTTTCTATACAAGCACAATAATATACAAAGCTTTAAAATCTATAGACTTATAAAAATAACTTTATGATACGTTACAGACATGTCTTTTAAATAAATGAATTAACCAAGTGTTAATGTAAAATTTTTATGCAGGTAAGTTTGGCGCAAATGGGCTGTACCCAAAATAAATAAATATTTTTTGGCGTATATGGGTAACCCCCGGATAGATGTTTGACGGTGCTCTGTGGTTTTCGTGAAGTATCGGAAATATCGCTGTACAAGTACGCACATATCATGAGTTATATAATATTATACATACGTATGTTATGCGAGGGCTTACGATGAAGCGAACATGTCAAAAAAAAAAAAAAATTTAACGTGCGTCGCATGATTGCGTTTTATCCGTTACAATATATATGTATCTTATACGTATGTTGATAACGTTTTTGAAAAACCGGATCTAATGGTCCACTTAAGAAAAAAAAAAGACATGATGAAATGCTACTTTAAGGCAGCTTTCGACTGACCCCTCACATTCTACTACACTGCAATATAATAATATAATATACACTAATAAGTAAAAAATTAATTACCGTCTAACTGCGTGGTAAACAAAATCATACACGAGAAGTTTATTATTTTGTGCAAGTTCACTGAGAAAATTCTAAGAATAACTTTGAATACGTATGGAAATTTACTTTCAAACTAAGTTTTATTTTAGTATTTTTATAAATTCGACTGATGATGATTAAAACATTGCTAATTTTTGCCTATCATCAGGTGTTAGAGTGTAAATATATTATTATAAATACAGCAGAATGTTAATTTCCATTTTTCTGTTGATAACGGCCGTGTTAGTTTTGTTTCAGTAAAATTACATTTCAGTGTTCAACTTTGGAGTAAAGTTCACACTTTGAAAGATTGTACAACATCTTCAAACAAAGGACTTCATCTTTACTTAACTCAACTAATAATGTATTTTGAATGTATGAAATTTTATTACAATTATATAATATTTTAATTAAACATTAATGTTATAATATATACGTATATATTTTAATGGCTTGGGGCAAGAAGTGTTAATATTACATTTGAACGAATTTGAGATTATTAGACTAGAATAATTTATATTTGATTAAATTATTTATTGTGTTAAAACGGCTAGTGTCACTATAATATAACACAATTGTTACAATTAATAAATGCATTAGTTATTTTGACAAAAATCAAAAGGAATATATCAGTATATTTTAAATATATTTTAAATATATTATGAATCTATAATAATATTGGCTATTTTAAAATCAATTAATACAATTTATAAATATATAAATTACTAATCACTAACGTTGTGACAGTTGATTATTATTATTAGGTTTTTGATGAAAGAATTACATTTTTAAATATTAAAAAAGTAAATGTTTTATATTTTAATTTTTAGTCAATTTCAGATATTTATAATATTTATTATTCATTAAGAAGACCAAAGTGAAAATAAAAATTAATACATTTTCTAGTTTCACAAATACAAACGTTTTATTAAATTTATAATGGAATACAAATTAATCATCGAATTCGACCTTTTAACTTTAAAGTTAAACCAATTATTATTATTATTATTTTTGAAAAATTGACCTAATTTAAAATTCAATTTCCATCAATGTTCTTTTTTGACATGTATTAAGCCACAGATTCAACAAAGTATATATTAATTGTAACATGTTTTACTTATTATGTACATTTTGATATTTTAAAGGTTATATACTTGTATTGCATATTGGGAATTTTTGATGAATTTAAATACACCTTTTAGTAATAACGTACATTATAAAAATAAAGTATATAAGCAGTGTATGTAGCCACATAGTGCTTTCTTATGATATTTGGTTAAAAGTATTAACTACTTTTTTACTGGTATATAAAATACTCTATTTTTTATTTTTATAGTAATAATCTGAATCATGAATTAAAATTTTAATTTGACTTTAAGTAATATGACTGTTATTGTGTTATTTATATGTAATAATAAAATGATAAACTTTAATTCCATAGAATTATTATAGTCTACATAAAGATGTTTTGTAATAAATTTTCAAGGTTGTAAATATATGTGATAAAATGCAAAGTATATTAAATAAGTAACTATTACAATAAAATTCGGTAAAGTATGACGTTTTCCTCCTGTTATTGTCAACATCAAACATATTGTAATTATATTACGTATCTTATATAGGTAAATACGTAAATGTCCGTTATATCGATGAAAACTATATACACTCGCTTGACAAACAATCAGCATCAATGCATCACATATTAAAGGGATAGGTA
This sequence comes from Rhopalosiphum nymphaeae, assembly GCA_036289425.1. NCBI lineage: Eukaryota > Metazoa > Arthropoda > Insecta > Hemiptera > Aphididae > Rhopalosiphum > Rhopalosiphum nymphaeae. Next base: position 2,116,007 of record JAZAQC010000015.1, read on the forward strand.
CCTACCGGATTTTACGGACACGTTGAAATATTAATTTGCTTTGATGTATACATCATGACATCGTGTACGCGTGTACAATCATTGAACACTTAACAGTCATTGTTTCGGACATAGTACTGTACACATTCAATTTAAATGTCGTTTCCGATCAAATAAGTAAAATATAATAGAAATGTCAATGGGTAGAAAATAGAAAATATCGTGTGTTGTTCTTGAACTGACAGTACATATTATATGTATATAACATTATAGCAGAATGATCGTTAACCCGAAATCTTATTTTTGCTTTCCGCCCATTTAGACTTTGTATATTTATTTTATGATGCACATCTATATTAATATACTATATAAGTGTATACGATTATACAAAGTGCTAAATCATGAACGAATAAATACAGTATACTAATTCACATATATTTTTCAAAATTATCGAAATTTTATACTTTACCACGTACCTAAAATTATTATAATATAGTCACACAAGCATTATGTACGAGTATAATATATTTACATATTATGGTCTTTTCAAGTATTTTGTTTTTCATAATTAAATGCGTATTTTCTTTTTTCTAATAAGATAAAATTAATTATAAAAAGTATGTACCTACCTATTTGTATTCATCTAAAGTGCAAAAACAACCCTTAAAAATCCAATTTATATTCAAACGAAAAAAAAGTTAATACATTTATTAATTTAATTAAATTGTAGTACTTATAATGTAAATAGGTATCTATGGTATCTATGTATGAGTAACTTTGGACTTGACACATATATTCTTGTGAGATTGATGAAAATAAATAATTAAACCACCACTGTATGTCCTATATAAATGTATATGAGTTCGTTATCATAAAAAAATACAAATTATTTTCAGTAAATGGAAATAATATGAATACAAAGTTTGCATTGCAAACTGATTATCGGAATTTCTTTTATCTAAGTTTATCTTATGATGACATTTATACTATTTCCCTACAATTTAAATACTTGTTTTCCCACATGAATAATAACATTGCGTATGGGCGACGTACCTACGGCCTACCTACACTAATATAAATTATTTCTTTCACTCAATCTTTGTATGCTTTTTTTTATGTTAAAAGATAGTTTTTAGAATTCACGATGTCGTATAGTTATATAATATGGATTGTATTAGATTAATACAATAAAATAATAATAATAATAATATTAAAAAAATAAAATAAATAATACTATATGATTTTCATTCATAAAAAAAAAATTATACATTTATATTTAATTTACCAATTATACGAAATTTGTTGATAAAAAATGTATTAAAAGCCATTTCTTTATAAGCGGATTTATGTCCAACAGTATAATCCTTGACCATCTATAATCGGTTTTGTTTCACAGCTACACATAATTTGCTAAAACAAGTGATTTTAATGATATTTCAAGTTTTTTTTAAATTGTTTTTTAACAGTGATAATAGACAAGTAAGTCACGGACCCTGTGATGATAATGCAAATATTCTCTCAAAACACTTTCACTAAAAATTTACCATATAGTGGTACCATATTTTTGGTTATTTAGTTTATCATTACAGCGTGAAGATAATAGAATTAAAAAAAAATTTATTCTCACGTTGATATTGTTTTTATTTAATGTCACACAACAACTTTTAAATGTTCCACATTTAATTATTATAAAAAAAAATGTGTTTGTCGTTATTATCAGCTAAGCATATATATATAGTCACATAATAGACCTATTACAATTTTTGATCAGTTGCTTTAAAGTTCAACATTTTAACGTTATCTATGTTTAACCAGTAAGTGTATCGTTTGGAAAACGGCTTTTTACAATTGTAAACATTACAAATAATTATTAAATATATTACTATTTTAAACTCTAAATTGACACTTGTATTATTTATATACCGTTTTTTGTACAATATTATCTTGTCTACAAATAAAGAAAAAAGTATTTATTCTTTGAAATAGACATTTATTCAATTATATAGGTCATCGCTACTATAATTAAGGTTCAAAATACACATATAAAAGTATAAAACATATTAATAATTATACGTATTATATTAATTAAAATGAAAGTAAAGAATAAAATGAAGCATTCGGTTATGATTAAAAATTTCCCATTATAAGCGGTATTATATGCATATTTTTGAAAATACTTATATGCTATTTAAATTTGTAGATAATACCAATAACATTTTAATTTTAAGTTTTCTTAATTTTTAATTTTTATAGGACAATTAAAACTTTTTATTGTGACACAATTTCGTTATTAAAAACCAGAAGTATCTTTGTAGAAATTTGTTTGCACATAAATTTTATTTTCAAATGTCTATTTCAGCAAAAAACTTTTTAGTATGCAATAAAAATTCTATTTAACTTAAATACGACCTTTTTTATAGATTGGGAAATTGAAGATATTGCTAGTAAATATAAATGGAATTTTAAGAAGATATTTTTTCGAATTGTTTTTCTTTTAGCGTGATTTACAGTACACTACATAATATGATGTGTATAATATATATATATATTATATTAATATTTTATAAATTAAAAAAATGTATTAAACAATTTACGATTTAACCATTATTATTATTACGTTTATATATGATTTTAACGCTTCATTAAATTGTGAATTAAAAATAAAGTCATAATATATTAATATTATGACACACAATATAATATGTATTGTATACCTATTAAAAGAATTTACTATTGACATCATAGTTAGCATCGCCTTAATCTTCGATTCTTAAGATATTAAATTCCACGCATTAACGAATTTATGAATTTGTAACATGTATAAATGATTATGATCAACTTATATCTATATACTAATACAATCCTCAGGGTATTGTATATTATAGTATGAACTATATTATATAATTAACTAGTTCATAAAATACTTAACATAAACATAGGTAGGTATATACGTTGTACCTACCTATGTGATAAATAATATATATAATGTAATAGAAACAGTGAGGTACTAATAACCGACGTTCATTTTGACTATAAAACGGTAATATTATTGAACCGTAATAAAATATATTAATATAACGTTATTAGTTTATACCTAACACTTTAAAATCATGAAAATTTTTATTCTCTGTAATTAGTCTGCATTAGAATCGAAATAGCTAGTGTATTATATCTATCGTTAAGTTTTAAATTTAATTTATATATATATTTTTTTTATATCAAACGCTCACAATGCTCTTTAATTCATTCTTTTTATATGGTTTTCGTCATTTGTTTAATAGAATTTGTGATAGTCAATCAAATTGCAACACTGTACTTACTCGTTGTGTGTATAATTTTTTTACGGATTTTTCGACTTGTTTCAAGCTTTAATCGTCAAACCGGTAAGCATTAATAATATTCATAATCAATATTAAACTATTAAATCTACAGTTTTCGGATACTCACTTCAAAATATTCTGTTTGTCAATTTTGGTTTTCGTACAGCACAATAAGCTTATTTTTGATGTTCAAAGTTTCTGCAGAATAACATTATATATTTTCGAACATAAATATTATTACTATTTTTATGGGTGAAATATTAGTTTTATTCGTAATATAAATAAATAATATACATCGTTATATATATATATAAATTATTTATAAATATGTTCAATATAAAAAATCCAGACATGCCAGACAAGATACTGATACCGGAACATTTCAGTTCCGCTCATCATTACGCAGGGTTAATAGTGAATTATTACTAAAATAACAAATTTAATATTTGAATACAACGATAAATTATAGTAGGTAATCAAAATAAACAACATGAATAAATCTCGATCTTCTATAGTCTATATTAATAAATGTTTTAAACAATTTTAAAACACAAATTGTGGTATTATAATAATACCTATACCGGCATTAGTCCAATAACATTTATTGAATACAATACCACACCTATACATTTTGAGTTATGACTTATGAGAAATAATACCTATTCAATATTGTATTAAAATAATAAAACGCTAAACCTTAATCATGAACATAACATTTAAAAATGTGACTGAAATTTTGATTTTTATGTTTTTAAATCATAGAGTAGATAATCTTGGTTATACAGCACTGAAATAAACTGAATCGTTGAAATTATATGTTTCAACATAAAATGAGATAAACCTTAAACAAAAGTTAGTGATGGGTGCATTACATACAATTTAATTGCAATTTTTTAATAACTTTTTTTTAAACTTTCAAAATTTTAAAACACACGATCATTTTTATCAAAATAATGACCACGTGCTTAAAAATAAATAATCAAACTTAATAAAAAAACTATTACTGTTGTAGTACGAATATATCCCACATAACTTCACTTTTGGAATTTAAAACACCTACCAATTTAAATAATTATAAACTATTATTAATTTATATAGACATAAATATTATATACTTTTGGTTCAATCATTTTAATCGATTGATTTTTAGCTTTCAATCACGTTGATTATTTTTGACTGATTATTGCAAGTATAAATTGTAGTCATGAAAAAATGTGCATTAATGTTATTTGAATGATCATGAATCGTATTTGATTCCGTCGTATTTACATATTATTAAAATTAATTGTATACAAAACGTAATGGTTCGTTTATTATCGATTTGATAGACAGAGAATTCATCGAAGTATAATAATGTATACGACGTATACGAAAATATAATAATATATTATATGTCTATATTATACAGGTTGGTATACAGTTTCCTAACAGTAATTAAGGGACCTTTGAGAATATATCCTCGCTTAGCGAGTATAATTTTCTCTCTAAGAATCGTCGACTATAATATAATAGAATAATGTAATTTTTCCCTCTTGCAGATTAAGAGTACCTATCCCATTCAAATTTCAAATGCCAATACATCGAAACGCCCGCCGGTTATGTTTTATGATGATATACATAATTTATAAATATTATCATATAATACCATCGACAGAAGGGATAAAAACTTTATAATAAGTTAGTCAGGACTCGGGGCGTATAACGTCTTATCGGGTTAATGACAAATTTGTCGAATTATGTTCATACACGTCCATCCCGTGACCCCGTGTCCTTTCTATTCATTCTAAGCGAAATATTATAAACTCTCGAGGTTCAAACAACACTATAATATTATACATCTGCATATTAATACTCTTATTTATGCATATGGGTATATTATATATATAACCGTACCGTATTATGATTGTTGACATGTTCGCGTTATGGCGGGCGGAGGAGTACGGAGAAATGTATAACCTGCCTCTGGGACATAGAAATCCTTGTGCACGAAAAGTGAGTCACTGCACCCAACTGCAGTATGGAAACCGGTCGTACGTTACATAAATAATTTACAATTCATATCCACAGCAGCATTCACGCGTGTATAATTTTTTTCCTTTTATTTCCAAATAGACCAGGATTAATTTTATTTAAAGAATTTTTTATTTATTTATTTGTTTTTTTTTTTTTTTATCTCATTTGGCCAGGGTCATTGGTTCTGAGAAATACGTAATGTAATACGATGTTTTATATAGGTAGGTACTGCGATATTTTCTTATAAATCTACTCGGACGCATAACGAATTTATTTTCGTTGTCTTGCAACGATGTATTATTCTATATTTAATATTATTTATCTTTATCGACCAATGGACTAATTTCAGATATTGTATAATTTGGTTGGCTTCCTTGTCAATATCAAATAATAAAATGTAATACACGATTAATAAAATTATTCTTACATCTTAATATAATTTACTATGGTAGTTGAAAGTATTATTGCGACCAGAAATTAAAATAATTTGAGCTCTGTTAATTAAGTCTGTTTATATGTTAAATTATTTTTTTTGCATCGATCGTGTAACTTCCGTAATAATATTATGCCATTCTATACATTTTTAGAGTTTTAGAACATTTGATTGTATTATTATTATGTTATATATTAATAATTTTATTTCTAAATAATTAAATTAGGTACTCTCGGATATTGAAATCGTTATTATATCATAGTTAACTAAGCATTCAAAATTAAAAAGGTCCTGCTTAATTCAAAATAATTTTTGGTTGAATGGAACTCAAGTTAGACTTTTATTGAACTTTATATTTTTACATAAAAAAAGTTCTATGGCTATTTTTCGATAATTTAATTATTTGTTCTTATGAAAATAAAATTTGTCGAAAAATTATATTAATTTCTTTTCTTACTACTACGTGAGATGATTTTGAAATCATTATGTATTTACTATGAAAAGTTTCTAAAAGAACAATATGTTTTGAAAACGAACTGCAGAGTATGATAAAATATCCCATACTAAATAATCGCATATTATAAATCGACTGATGTTTACAGTGTGCTTAATACTTATAATGACATATTATTATCTACAAAATTAATTACTTATATACATTTCTAATTTAAAACTAGATATTTATTATCACAAATTTAATATAATTGACGACAGCAAACTATATAGATATACCTATCTAGTATATATTAAAATTCCAAAAGAGCATTGCAATTATGATTGTAATTTAGTATTAATGTGATAAATTGATGAGTAATGACTAGTATTATAAACAAATTAATTCAAAATACCTACGTTTCCGGTTATTAGTATGTTTTATCGTTTAAGTACACAGTGATTATATATAACAATGAACGTTAAACAGTAACAAATATTTAGACATTTATTGGTATATCGACGCGTCGTAGAATAATTTCGTGTTCGTAAGCAAACATAATATTATCATGTTGTAACTTGTGGTTAGATAGGTACATATATATATATATTATAATATGTAGCTGCGTCGCGACTTGCGGCAATTCGAAACTTGTGAGCGCTCAATATTATTATTCACTATTATATTAAGAGACGTTAAGGTGTTAATAGAAACCGAAACTCGAAACACCAATAAAGTGTGTGCGGGATCTGGTCTAGTCTGCAGGTTCATAGGAGACTTTCTAATTCTTAAAATGTTTGTCGACAGGATTTTTACACCAACCCCAGTAACTACCGCCCCCCCCCCCAACCATCACATATACACACCGGCGAGAGCCTAATATTCGTCTGTATGGGTATAGACGCACCGCGAAGGCGTTCATTAACGACGACGGTTATTAAGGTACATAAAATTTAATAAAGCATCCGTGAATGCTGCCACGGACAACTCTTTAGGTCTTATGTCGTTGTCCGCGTATTAGGACAACGGTGCGCGTAACGCTCGTGCTACATATATTTATGTGTGCACACGGTCTTTTATATTTATTTTACTATATACGTATACTACGCCGCGCGACAACGCGGTTGTATTACTTGTATATTAAATATATTATATAAGGCAACGAGGACAATGGGGCAGTTTCCCTCGGCCCCCCCCCTTCCACCTGTCCGCCAAACCACCTACGCGGTCCGCCGGACGATTGTGTGCACACACGATGACGAGCGTGTTGTACGCGTTCGGAGGAAAGTGATCTCTGCCCCGCGGGCAATGCATATCATAATATATACACATAGGTAGATATAAGTAAGTAGGTATACCTATATAACGTTGGTTGCGGCGTATTGTGAGTCGTTACTTGTTTTTATTCGACTAAAAACCACAGTATGTAAAAACAGCGGATGCAATACAATCGTTGCATATAATAATAATACACGTGAATTGTGATGTGTATACACTGTGTTTGTATTGCCTGCGGTTAAGTATTAATAAAAAACGATCAATCGATCTACGCGGTACATATACAGTGTGATGGATTTTAACCGGTAATGATGAAACGCTATATTTATACAGAGACAGACTATAATGATTATGGCACAACGATGAGACGTTGTGTGAACTATCAACTATGTTCTATTGATTACTACCTAATAGTTTTCTATTATTATTTTTAAATCATCATAGACTCCATAGATTTCAAACGTATTACCATGAACTCATATGTATATCATTAGTACACGAAATTAAATGACTAAAAGACAATTAATTCGATTTAGACGCATCGACGTTTTCAAAAAAAGTCATTGATAACAACTGTCAACTTACAAGAAAACGAGAAATTCTCATTTGAAAAAATAGAATTCACCAATATATAATTGTCTCAGGAACATAAGTATTCGAAAATATGGTTATTTTAAGTATACTAAAAATTTTCAAAAATCCTAACTTGAAATATTAACTTTTAGAGAAAAAATTATGATGCCTAATAAATCATCCTGTACAATGCAGTATTATACGTAGGTAACGATAGTGGATATTTATAAACGGTGTCTATATATTTTAGTATACCTACTTTTATTTTAGTTCAAAATTTCAGTAAGACTAGAAAAAAATGTTCATTACCAAACGTTTTGTTGAAAACAATAGAGTTTTTGGTTACTAATTTCTTTAAATCATTGCTCATATTACTTTGGACTTGATTTATCAAGATTAAATGAACGATTATTGACATTAAAATTTAAATGTCATAGAAAAAATAACAAAACATAAAATTAATAATAACCATCCTTTATAGTTTGTACAGTTGAACGGTTCATAGTTTATATCATGTTTCCGGGCCGGCCGCAGTTAACTGCGTTATTCGTACTAGCCCGAGGCGGCAGCTCGAATTGTAATAATATATTATTACAATATTGGATTCGTGTGTGTTTTGCACGAATGTGTCAGAATGTATAATATACACACTGGTACACTACATCACACACAGTAGACGCCATTTACGATTTTTTATAGATGTAGTGTTATTTCAATATCAACTATATTGTTTATTATTTTTTGTCCATACACATTAAATTGTCGCAGTGATGTATCGACCGAACCGCACAGATTCATTATTACAGTGTATATATAGTGAACAAAATATAACGCTATTGGCATACTATAATAATAATAACCAGTTATTATATATTTGTATTTGCATTAATGCCTGTTGTGTATGTGTTTGTTATTTTTTTTTAAATTATCGTGCTGCTACTAATTGTGATGTCCGACAATTTGTCACGTACCTACTCGTCATTTATTTGCTCGTTTGCGAATCATAAATCTTGAAGTGATTATAACTGTCATTATATAGTTAGTGTGTGTGTGTGTGTGTGTGTATAGTCAGAACTCGAACTCGAAAGTGAATATTATCATCGCACTTGACCCGAATATATTTGCATCCGCTGCAAACCATCATCGGTCTGAAATTAAACGTATCCTTATTATAAAAATATTCAATTCAGGCATCATAGTATACGCTGTCTGATATATATTATAATTCGCCGTCAACATGTCTGCTAATCGACCGCTTTTTTAAATTATCACACAGGCGCATGTCACTGTATTATAATATGTAAACGTTTTGAAAATAATAGTTTGCACGGCGTGTTTGACCACTAATAAAATGTTTTCAATAAATTCTGTGCAATGTCACAATTAAACCATAATTTTTGTTTTTCATGAATATACCTGCAGTACAAGTTTTGTTATGTTTAAATTGTTTAAATGTTTATTTATCAGTCACCATACTCACGTTACGAATATATATTCAAAATTTGTAAATATTAGCGAAGATTTACAGTTGTAGAACTCTGCTATTAAACATTATAATTATACCGTTTATTATAATATGATTAAAAAAAAAACATGATCACTAGAGTAAACTATGTGTCTAAATATTATCATAATAATATGTTTATATTAAATTGTTGATGTATACGAATTGATTTCATTGTATTTAAATTTTTCTTAATTATCCATAATGACTGATTATTTTGTTTAAATTTATGATATTTGCTCTGTTTATTTTAAAACAACAAACATTAGTTATTTTCTTATGTTTATTGGATTAATTAATATCATACGTGAGAGTAAACCTAAAATATATTATATAATCGTCTTTATTAGTAAGTACTACAACATTGAATGCATTCAATTTTCTAGTCAATATAACAATATGATATAACTTTATATAATTACATTACAATTTTTGATTTGTATAGCAATATGGTTATAATAATTGTTCGTATTCTCAGATAACTCTATGCGTATTTCAGATTATTTTGAATAATGTATTTTATATTTAAGTACTTATTTATAAAGCTATACTTGTTTAAGAAGCATAATAATGCAACATAAATTTATATAATTCTGATCACGAGACAATTACGATTATAACGATAAACCTTTAAAGTTTTAAGTTTAAAGAATTAAAATCGATATTTATTTTTCTAAGTTTATGCACTATTATTGTTTAATCGAAGTTTTTAAATATCCTACCATACAAATCAATTAAGTACCTAACTATTAAAAATATAATACTAAAATTACTTTCTTTATATTTGTTTGTTAACCTATTTCAATGATATTGTATATTATTATATTTTATGTACACATAATAAATAAATATTTTTGTTTTTTTAGAGAAAAATTTGTGATAATTTGTAATATACGAATAAATAATTTGAGGAATAAATTAGTAATATTAACCAAACATAATTCATATTTTGTATATATATATTTCAATCTTTATAAATAATATATTTCACTTATTTATTTATAATATAGAAAAAAAATAAAATTGTATTATTTTTATAAATTCAAAGACTCATTTAAAATAAATTAATATTTCTAAGGGAATTTATAATTATAATAAATCAATTACCACGATTAAAAAAAAATGTTGGTTTTATCAAAGTATTTCAACTTATTTAATATGTCAATACTACACCTACTTAAAAATATATAATAAAAAATATGTCAAACAGAAATAAATGTAAAATACTCAATACACAAAATTGAATTACATAATTTTTAAATAGGTTGATATAAATAGCATTTATAATCTATTATATTTAAATAATGTATTAGAAAACATACATTTAAGTTATTCGATTTCAATCACAAATATTCCATTAAAAATATGAAAAGTCTTCGATGTAAGTTTTAAAGTTATAATTAAAAAATTCAATTTAATTTTATACGCTTTCATGGTTTATATAATTTTTATAAATAACTTTCAAATCGATTTGTGTATTTATTTTATTACGAATAGTAATTTTTCTCAATTTTCATCAATAAATAACAAAATTGTGTACTTAAGTGATCATATTATATTAAAGTCTGTAGAATATATTTAAATTTACCAAATATCTGGTACTGTAGATTATGTAGACGTCATACTCGTACGTTCCGTATGCTCCACAAAGTTATTAGTCTATTATTCAATAAACTGTTAAGGTTTTTAAAACCATTTAAATTTAAGTTTTCTCAACAAATTAAAACAAATGTAACAAAAACAATTAGATATTCAAATTTCAAAGTACATAAATACAATACACATCATATGTAAATATGCATTAGATAAAAATAAACATAATAATGTACCGAATATTAAAATAAAATTATTTAAAATATAGATTATACGCGAAAGAAATGTTAAACAAACTATTAAAACTAATAAATAAATAAGGTCAACTTACTATAGCTTTGGTAGTTTTCATCACTATGTAAATAATAGATAAATATGTACTATATGCATATAGTCGTTAAAAAAAGATAAATATTTTATTTTGTACTATTTACAATATTACTGAAATACTTTTAATTGATTAAACAGGATATATAGATATGACATACTATAAATAAAGACTTAAGTGTCAATTGGACGCACTTTGTAATTTTCGATTTCGTGTGTATATAGTCGTTAGTAATTAGTAATAAAAAAAAATGTTAATATTAAATCAGTAAGCCTATGTGCGTTTCTTAATACTTTCTTTTATATATTAAATTAAATCTATTTTATCATTATTTATTAATTCAACTCTTTATCGTACTCGAGGATTTAAAATCATTTATTATTTTATTATACTGTTACGATTTTTACTAATCAGTTATTGTTGTTGAATCAGTATTATGGTAGCATTATAGTTTTGCAATTTATTATATATTTATCATGATTATTCGTTTTAAAATGTATTAATTTAAAGCACTTTTATTTTTGTCAGCGGAGCCCCTGACAACCCTTAGTGCACTAGCAACTACGAAGGAATTATTTATATTAATATTTATGATTATACAGCTATAGGAAATAATTATAATATAAGTACAACAGTGTAGGGTGTTTACTATACTATATTGGTTTATACGTAGATAAGTAGTTCTGTTATAAGTACTATACAGTGTACACTTCTAATGCGTCAGGCACTTAATTCAACTGTACATAGGTACTTGGTATTAAATAGTATACATATTTTACACGTTATTAATTATTATGATATGTATTTGGTTCAAACTATTAACGAATAATAATTTAATTCATAATTTAGTTTTTGAATCATACCTTTCTGACGTTAAAAATTAATTAGGCAAATTAAAAATATTTGTAAACGTTAATATTTTATTATTTTTTTATAAAATAATCATTTTGTGTACTCGGGAAAAAAATATGTCTTATTAATCATATAATGTTCATCAGTCATCACCATAGTAAAATTTCAAAATATTATGAATAGTGTGCCTAATTTACATACAAGGTAATTTAGTTATTTGTTGTAGTTCATTTATTTACTTTTTTTATAATATATATTTATTTTTATAACACTATACAAATATTTTTTTTTTTAACAATTTAGTGCAATTACTATAGTTTAAACGTTGAAGTATTAGTATATATTTTATAGTTTCATACATAGTTATTAATTTTATAACAAAAAATATTTTACACAGATCTTTATGTTTTTTAAATTCGTATTAAGTATTGATGCAGACGTTTTAATGACGAATATTATGATTAATAAGAACGTTTATACATTTAACGAATGATTCATTAAATATAAGTCTCAAATGTATTGTTCAAACATAATATAACTATCTCATTAGACTAGATGGGTTTGCATTTAGGAATTTAACAAAAGTTATACGATAAATCATTTAGAATTCTTTAGTAGATGGATGTGAATAGTACTCTATATAAATAATACATATTGTTATAGTTTTTGATACAAATTGGGGGAGATAGTGAATAAGATTATGAGTATCGCTTCATACATTTACGCGATACCATAATTTAATTGTATTAAAATCTAGATTGTGAACAGAATGATAAAGTTTGTCGAACCGCTCTTTTTACTTTATTTTGTTTTATATTTCCAATACAACTTTTAAGTAGAAAATTCAGTGTTTCAATTATATCATATTACCACTTTGTTGCTTAAAAATTGAACATATTACAGAAGCTTATTTTTTGGTTGACGTGTCAAAATTTAAATAATTAAAACTGCAGAACTTATGCTTATAATTATTAAATCGTTGTAAATGTATAACTACATTGAGCATATTTAACCGTTAAGTAAAATACTCATTATATATTATATACCTACATGCTGTATATATAACGATATGATGTTTTTGTATGATAAACCATGTTAATATTCTGTAATGGTTGTTATAATGTATCATTATATTTACAGCAATATAATACAGAACCTATACATAAACTATCTGATATATTGCATTATTTCGAATAATTTGTGCTAATTGTACTAAATGATCTGAAAGGGAATTTGACGCTAAAACGTATAATATATTAATATAAAACTGAACTGAAAAATAATTTTTAATGGTACATGCCTATCTAACTTAATCTAACCTAATCTGACTATGATAGTTACTTAGCTGTCAGTAGTCACTAATGGTTATGGTTTAGCTATGTATGACAGGTATGTAGTAAGTACATACTGATAAAAATATAAGTACCTACTTTAAATTAATAGGAAAATAAATGTTTTTTTTTGCTATAGTAATTGAGAATGTATTGGAATATTCTCATATGTCATTTCTACAAAAAAAAAAACATTATTTTACCGTTTAAATATTATTTTAAAATACATATGAACATTGTACAATTAGTAATCAGCAATTAATTGCATTAATAAATACTGTTAAAATGTGAAATGCCCCAATTTTTATAAATAAATAAGAAAAAATTGTATATTATGAAGAAAAAATGTTTTTGATCAAATTCACCCTATCACCTGTTTAACGGTCTATTACGTCATATGTTACATCAAATATTTAAATATACCTAAGTTATAACATTCAAATTAAGGCTAATAGAACCATAAAACTTCTTAGCTATAAAATTACTTTATAACCATAAGGGTATCATGTACTCCTACACAAATCCTAATTCGTGAACTTGCTTTTCCAATGATGTAAAACGTATATAACGTATAACAAACTTTGTTGCGGGCTTGCGGCATCTTATTGATACAAAGGTATTGACGTAATGTTTTGTTCATGGTGGTCAATACAAATACAACATTTAATAGGCAAAGATCAATAGAATTATTACTATTATTAGTAATTTCTACGACGCACAAAATATGAGGTAGTTGAAGCCTTGAAGGGATATATCATAAAAACCTTTTATAACAGTTTTTTAAAAATAACTTTCATGATTATTTTGTTATTTATTTCGTAAATCAGAGACTTGAATCATTAGATATAAGAATATGATATTAATTCTCAACGAACCATATGAGGGTGAATATGGCTTATATTTTTATTTTCTATAGTTAATAATAGAAATTCAATTACAACGAAAGTCAAAATATGTAGGTCGTGTATTTTTTTTTATACTTTTAGTTCTGATCGACTAAAACAAATTCTACAATTTCTAGTTATGGTTAATTATATTACGTGTATTATAAACAATTAATATAATGAAAAATATTTCACATTATTGTATAAATATACCAATAAAATTAGTTTTTACTACATCTGGTTATAAATTGAATTAGTAGTACGATATAATATTATAATGACCTATTGATAAACTTACTAAAATAATAAGAAAATATTAATTATTTAAATTGTATTCTTGTTTAAAAATCAAAAAATTGATTTTTACTTAAATTTGCAATTTTTATAAAAAATAAATTACTAGACATTTTTACCATAAAAGGTAAAAATCAATATAAAAGTTTTAAAAATAATATACTTTTAAAATCACATGTTAGATAAAAATTAAAATCTGGTATTCAAATTTACTTCCTCACATAATAATATAATATGTGTATAAGTATAATACATTTGTATAATCAAAATATATTTTTATAAGCATCCTAAATAAATATGGAGATTAATGTTATACTGTAGATATTAATTTAAATAAAGTTATAATGAATGCACATCAAATTCATAAAAAAAAGAAATTGTTTTCATTCATTTTCTATGCTTAACATAAAAATATAATTTACTCGTACATATTTTTTTGGTTATATTTTGCCAAAGTTAAATACTATAATCACACATTATTATTATTAATATGTTACTTTATTTTTAGTATGAAATTTTTAACAGAAATTCATAACGAAAAGGTTTGTTTCTAGAACAATAGTTCGTAGAGTAATTGAGAAAAAAATGAATAATTGAGGTCGACCCAAAACTATTGTAATCCTACTATCCTAGAGAACTGTGACATTTTTTTTGCAATTTTTAATATTTACTCTGAAAATAAATTATTCTATTTTATTATTATGTCATGTTAATATGTTATTAAACATTCTGCTGTGTACAGTTTATTTGTTTCCTTTGCAAAATTAAATATGTAAAACATTATATCATAATATGTGGAAATATTTAAATTGTATTTTAAAAATACATCCGTAAATAGTAGACCTTGAATATTGCGTATTAATACCATTTTTAACTTCTTTACAGAATTGAAGAGATTTCATTGTTAAAATAAAATATTCCGTCATTGAAAGTGCATAATAATAATATTTTGTTCCATATCCATGTAAATAATTATAGTATTATTCAGTTTGTAGTTTGTACCTAAACATCGTTTTATCATTTAAACAACCTCGAACTAAATTTAATTATTTAGTGTTTTCCATAAACTTAAAAACTATGTAATATTGAAACATAAATAATAAATAAGCGTTCTAAATAAAAAAAAAACAGATAAGTATAATGTAAATAAAATAATGCATGTATAATGCTCTTTAATGTTTGTGCAGGCATAACAACAAATTACATCGAAAATATTAAATATTGTAAAATTATAGATTTATTCTTTTTTATTATAGTTGGAAAAATTCACAATAATTGTCATGACTTCAAAAACTCAATATTGAGATTTATAAATTTTTATTCAAAGAAACATAATTATCATAACGGATCGTTCAATTGCCACATTAACCGGAGATTAATTTTCTCGTGAAATCGGCTTTTAAAAGTTTACCAAATAAGCCCAACTCCAAACTTGTGATAAAACAACGAAATTGTCTAAACTTCGTTATTTATGAATTGTGAAAATTAAATAATGATAGTTGATAGTTTGATACCATAATTTTTTTTATCAGCATTATTATGACACATTATTAATGTTCATAATAAAGTAGTGAACTAGTCTATACTGTAACCACTCTACTTTACAGTAAGTGTCGAGTGATAAAGTAAGTCACTGATGCGTTAAATTTAAATTCAATGATAAATCATTGCATACGTAAAACGATTTTGTGCGAAGATGATATGTTGGCCTATATTATCAAGTACAATACTAGATTGCTATTATAGGAATTTATTTTAATTCTAGTAATACCGTAACGTCCGTAACTTGAATTAACTTTTCCCAAAAAACATAGGGTTTAATAATATTCTCAATTATTTTAATGTACATATTTATAATTTATATAATTTATTATTGTTCTTAACTTATGAAACAATCAAGACCTTAAAAAAACGTGTAGAACGGTATGAATAAGTTCATGTTATATAAAAATATACAATAGCTTAAAATTAATCTAAATATTTTAAAAATATCATTGTAACAGATGTTAAGTAAAATATAATAATATATGTAAATTTTTATTGACTATAAGTAAATATAACATTTTTTTAGTGGTATTTATAACCAATGATATTACCCACGAATAATACTTTTTAAATTACCTGAAACGAAATGACTAAAATCTTTTTTCTTCGTTTAAATATCTAATTATATGAAAATTTTAACTTAAAATATCTATAAAAATAATTGTACTTCTATTTTTTGAAGACTTTTGAATTCCAAAAAGAACAACTTACGATTAACCTTGTTTTGATTTTCAAGCCTTAGCCATACAAATTGATAATTTTATAAATTTTTAACTATTTATACAGAATAATTTACAAATTTTTATGATTTTAACGTATTTAAACTTTGAAAGTTTATAAAATAAATCTTGCATATGGCTTTTTAATATTTTTGAATTTTTATAAGAACAATTTTATATTAAAATTTAAAGTTTTTTAATTGAGCCTAAACATTTTTATCAACAATTTAAAATGTCTATCTACAATTTATTTATTATAATTCGTCTAAATATTTTGATAACTTCATTAATTATAGATCAGTATAATTTAAATAATAATGGTAAGTATTACTAGTTTCATATCATACAAAAATTAGTTAAGGTTAAATCATTATTACGAGTATACGTTTCAATATAAAATTTGAACTTATTTATATTTCTTAAGACTACACTAATTTTTTTATTTTTTTTCAGTAAATAAAATTATGAAAAACATTGAAGATACCTAGAAACAAAATTATATCATATTTAAATCAAATTAAATTTAAAACAAGTCAACATTATTTTAAAAATATTTCTTGTCTAGCAAATGCTAATATGAATATTTGATAAAAATGTCAAGTCTACAACAATTTTACATTCAAAGTAGATAATTATAAATTCTAAAAAGTCAGTTAAATTGGTTCGTATTTGTATCAAACAATATTGGTAATTAAAAGTAGAACATTATTCGTACTTTTTTTTTAAAATGGATAAGCAATAGATAAGATTTCTTATTATATTCTTAAACTTAAAATTATTATCGTCGGTATGTCTGACAACATATAAATTTAAATAAATAACGAATAATTTTCTTTTTATTATTTACAGATTTCTTTAACAGTTACCATTGTCAATTGATAAACAATGAGCTAAATTCTAGCAAATAAAAATAAATCAATCCATATGATCATATTATATTACTTTACTTTCACTATTAAAGGATAAATATGTCCATCCACAGATAAAAGACAGAGCAATAAAAATATATAAAGGCTTATATGGTCTAGTTCTAGACAGAAAATCACTTTTACATATTATGTAAGGCTTTTAAATCTCATTTATGTCTATTCAGGAAAAAAATACACGATAAATAAGCTAATAATTTCTCGTTTAAGCGAATTATATGTATGATATATGATGGTTTATGTGGAAGATGTACATTATATAAAAAAGAATGATTAGTAAAGTCTAATGTACAGTCTAATACTGTAATTCCAGTACGACGTAAAACTTTCAATATATTTGTCTTTGACTTTCCTCGTTCCTCATCACCCCTAATATGTCACAAATGCTGCCTAACTGAAAGGTAAATAAATTAAAACTCTATACCAAGAGCATACGATTGTATGCAAAACAAAAATTTATATCACACAAAACCCCACCCACAACAAGACACATTATACTACAAAAATAATTAATTATTAATTAATATAATTATTTCAATGTGCATTATATAACGAAAGAAATAATTTTTTTTTTTTTATAATCTCTTAGCAAAATATTAATAATTACTAAGAAATATAATACATCAAAAGTTAACATTAAGTATTTATTTGACAAAACTCTTTAGCCGGTGAGAGGGGGGGGATCTGCAGGCTGCAATTCGTAAGATACTTTTTTCTTGCGGTATCAGTTGCCAGTTGCTATGGTGACAGTATATGCTATCTACTACGATGAACACGTAAATAATATATAACTCTAACTGTTTCCTTGCAATTCAAAAGACATTTTCATGATCAATGGCTTTCTCTATCTCGTGAAAGTTCTTTATCCACTCATACTATAGAAAAATTGTAGGTATTGTAATTGTTGAAATGTCAATGTTAATAAATAATAATAATTAATAATGTAGAATTATAATTGTATTAAACAATGCCGATTAATAATTATTATTTTTATTTATTCTATCTTTTTTTTATCACTTTAATAAATGTAAACTTGAATAAATAATAAATACTTTTGTCTTACATTGGGATAGTTTTACATTTTAATTTCTCATAATGATGGGCCGTGGCGCCCTAAATAATGCACTGGGACCTAAGACAATAAATGTCCCAGTTGACTTGACCATGTTTATTAAGTATCTACATTTTAATCTATTGCAAAAGTTACTACTTTAAAGTTTGAATCAATGTAAAATTTTTAATTATAAATAATAATAAATAAAGTGATCTAATACCGTTGCGTATTTGTTAATTTATATAATTATATATTATACCCATACAATAATTTGCTGTGTACATATATTAAAAATTAAAGAAAATTAATAACTAAACAGAGCATCTATGATCAACACCCTTTATCTATAGCTAGTACTTAAGATATTTTCAGTATTATTAGATTTAATATTCATTGCCCTTAAAGACTTGAATTGATTTCCATAATTTTTGTTCCTGTCTAAAAGATATATAATTATAAATTATAACTTATAAGTTTATAATCATATTTCAGCTGTTAAAAATCGGTGAAATTACCTATAAATTTGAAAAATATATGTTTTTTAATTAATAATTAATTAAGATATGTTAAATTATTAAATATAATATGTACCTATGACGTTAGGAAAGTGGTGTTACCATGGCCCAGTATCCAGTCGCATTTATTTTTATTGGTGGTGATTTTGCCTTCCAATTTGAAGGGTCGAATATAGGGCTAAATTTAAAAACCAAGGCTCAAGAAAGTCTTGATTAAAAACTGAATGGAACATAGTAAAAGATATTGAAGGATTAAGGATTGAAATATGGAACCAGAGAACGTTATCTCAGCAGAAGAAAGTTTGAAAAAAAATAATTGATGAAGTATCCAGATACGACACAATATACCAATAGACAATAGTAATATTGTAAGTTGATTGGATTAGGGCAGTATTAAAGCAGGTAATCACACGATCTTTTATAGTAAATCGGTCTAGATCGAGAATTAATAGACCGGTAGCGTCTCGTCAGGGGAAGTAAGTGAGACTCAGCCTCATTCGAGGGTACTCGCAGAAATATAAACCGAGAGGGGTTCAAAG
This sequence comes from Rhopalosiphum nymphaeae, assembly GCA_036289425.1. Taxonomy (NCBI): domain Eukaryota; kingdom Metazoa; phylum Arthropoda; class Insecta; order Hemiptera; family Aphididae; genus Rhopalosiphum; species Rhopalosiphum nymphaeae. The sequence continues at coordinate 2,136,120 of JAZAQC010000015.1, forward strand.
TCAAACGTATAATTATTTAAGCTATGCAAGTAGGTAATACAACAATTAATATTTAATATTAACTTAATAACTATTTATAAATATATAAACTTGGCCTCATTTAACTAATTTTATGAAAAAGAGATATAAACTATATAGTTATTTATAATCGACTTTAAGAATATTATATTAATTAATATATATATATTTAAAATGTTATTTGTTATTATATATTGTCATTATATTAATTATTATACAATACATACTGTCATTATTATCAAAAACCATAACGGAAATGTTCGTGGAAAGATAGAACAGTCTCGATGAAAGCCGAAGAGTGTCGAGAGGCTAAACATATTTTTCCTCTGACGGCCGTAACGTGTGATTATAAATATATCAAAGTAGTGACTAGTGGGGGAAGTCAGAATTTTATTATTATATAAGGCTGAACGATTCTTGCCTCAGATTAATGTCAACATTATCCATTATTCATTTGTTGAAGTGATATAACTTCCACTAATATAAATAGGAACAGCAAGGTTGTCATAATGTTGTGTAGTATAAATGTATACCTATTTGTAACAGTAGCTTCCCTAAACAACTCAGGGGAAGGGGACGAACCTACTTTTTAAATCAAAAATTACTATAGTCTATTCAAAATGAGATCGGTACAGGGTGGCGTCGGCGATGCGTATATGAGTCGATCCCCACCAAATCAACAATCTACTGATTTACCAGTCGTGTCTCACGAAACTTGGACGCTCGTACAGATCTCATTTTGAATAGACTATATAAGCTTATTTTTTAAAAGTTTAGAGGAACTTATGTCAATTTTACTGACTACTATTATCTATGTGGTTATAATAGTTATTTCTACACATAACCGTAAATTAAAATTTTGATCATTATTATTTTGTTAATAATGAGAGTAATTATATTATACATTAAAATTTGTTATGGAGGGGGAGGCAAATGCCTTTTTTTCCCTCTCCGTTGAGAACGCACTTGACGCGTAATACTTTATCACAAACTAAAGATATCGATTCTCATAAAATTTAAATAACAATAAACATATTGAATTATTTTAAAAGTTAATTTGAAACTTATTTTTATATTCTAACAAAGAAGCAAAATAAAAAAATATTGTAAAATTATCAGACATAATTGTTTTTTTTTATTTTGATAAATATTTTTTTCCCATACATTTTTTAAAATATCTGTTTCAGCCCTCATTCGGCCACTGTAATAGACATGACTTTGATATTGATTTCCTAGTCAGCAACTCAATACCTCCAAATACAAAAAGGTTTACTTCAATCAGTGAAAGATAATAGATTTCTATGAAAATTTAGAGAACGCGTATAATTCGCTGTCCGTAAAAATAAATAAAGATCAATGATTTAGGAGATCTAATTGCGCATATTGAACACGAATCTGGTAATAAACTTATTGATAAACAAAAAAATCAACATATTATGACGTGTAACAACAATGGAGTATAGGCCATAAACTTTGCTATGTCTAAAAATCTTGTGGTAAGCTGTACGGTTTTCTCGAGAAAAGTTATTCACAAACACACGTGGGTATCCCCAAACACTATAGTTAAAAGTCAAATTGACCACGTAATTATAAATAAGCTAAACGTAAAACCTCTACCTATAAGTAATGTAAAAAGCTATAGCGGATTAAACGAAAATACGGAATATTTTACCTCTTAATAATAGAATATTATAAAAAACTGTCAGTTAACTACAGAAGAAAACAGTGGAAAAAGCAAAATAAACAACTCGACTGGGTTAAAGCCAAGGACCTAAAAGAATTGAAAAAGTATCAAACCAGAATAGTTAAACTATATATTATACCTGATGATGACAGGAACTTAATAACTTTAATACAGCCCAAAGCTTATCTTTTTTAAGAACAGAGCAATTTTTGAATGATAAATAAGTGTTGACTCGAAATAACATATTAAAACAAATAATACATAACACTGTCCAATCAGAGTAGTTGGAGCCAAATTGAGGTGATTACCAACTCCCTTAATAACATTAAAGTGCCAGAAGAAGAACACGTTTTGAGTCCAGGAAGACACAGAATTTATTAAGATAATAAGACCACACCTAGTAACAAATGTAGCAATTGATTGGAAGTATATAAGTTAATGAAAAATTCCCAAAGATTAAAATACAACAATCTTATATTCAATTTTAAAAATAAAAACACACAAAAAGTATAAAATTATCGAGATATTTCATTGTTAAGCACAAGTTGTATAAAAAATTATGTCCAACGGTCTAAAGACGAAGTATCGAAGTATACTCCAAAGACATATTTGGAAAATTCCAGTATGGCAAGAAAAAGTCAACAACCGATCACATTAGGTGTCCAACAAGTAATGGACAAGTGACTACGAATAATGACTTGTTCATGACTTTTGTAGACTTCAAGTTAGTCAATGATAGTATCAATAAACACTAACTATGTACACTGTATAGAGCCGAGAAATGTTGGGATCCTATAACAAACTGATAAAAATATTGAGATGTATAATTCAAACAACAACTGTAATGTCCAATGAAGGGTCTGTTAGTTATATGTTGGTTTTATGTACCTTATATGAATAAGTAGCATAACTATGTATTTTTTAGTTTTTATTTAGTCACTAGACCTATTAGTTACGCTTTACGCGTATAACATTGTTATATTTAACAAAATATAGGTAATAATGAATAAATTATAAAATTATTATAATATTTAAAAAAATATATTATAACTATGATTTATGAACTATTAAATACACTTTCTTAAATGTCAAATTTATAAAATTTACTACAATCTTGATAAACTCTAAACAAATAATAATTATGTGAATTTATCTATTATTCTCTGTAGTAAAACAACAAACGTTAAATAAAGAATAAAATATAAAAATGCAGATACTTGAACGGATGACTCATTTATGTTTAAAGTTCAGCTAGTTTAATCAATAATCAATGTATTCGAAAAATGATTTATATTGACTTACCTCGAATAAGGTCAAGGTTTTACAATAAGGTTAATTACCGTCTTTTAACATTTTTTTGTTTTTGATAGGCTGTGTGTTCTCCAACTTAATTTTAATATTATTTTGTCACTTTGATTTATACGAGTATTTGAGTGAAACAGGCCGCGCCCTAAAAATTACTGCGAGTAATTGATAACATAAAGTTTGTCAACACCACCTCTTAGGTACCTATTTAAGGGTTCAATGTCTCTTTCGAATTTAATACCTCAACTCAAATATAAACTACTATTCGAAGTGATTAATTTGAAATTCAATTTCAAAAAATTAAGTTGACCCTTTATTGCGAAAACATTCATAATATGTAATTAATCAGTTATAGAATAATAACATTTAATTCCAACTTGCAACACCTATAATATTATTATAAATATACTAGGTATAGTAGATTATTATTATTTAAGCGTTTTTGCAAATTATTTATCATATTATAATAGATTAAAATAAGATTAATGAATAAATTATATTTATTTATATTTCCATACAGCACAAACATTGGTTAATTTTAAGTAAAGAAGAAAACAATTTAAGAAAAAATGTTTTAAATCCAGTGCACTGTTAATAAATATAAAGGCATGCAGAAAATATACAATTAAATAAATTCTTCGAACTCCGTCAGAAAGCTTTTAATGTCTATTGCTTGGCTTTCTATACGGTTTCTTTGAAACTTTACTTGCTTCCTAATATAACAATATTGCCCGTAGGCTTTAATAATATTTTGTTTGGAATACACAGGATGCCATCATACATATTTGAAATAATCTTTTAAACAGATTTCTGATTTACGATTTAAAAATTTATAAATTCTATACGCTTAAAAACTGTAATATAATTTTATTTTATAATTAAAAGTTTAAAGGTTTCTGTAGAGTTATAACATTAAATCAATTTTTTTCAATCTAAAATGGAACAAAACAAAGTTGAATGGACTAAACCAGATTTATCTAACTCGTGATATTGTTTATAAGAAAAACTAAATAAGTGTTAATTTTATAATCGCTTTGGATTTATATATTGTTGTTTATATCGATTACAAAAATTAAATATGAAATAATCATAAATCATAATTTGAGATTTTTCCTAAAACTTTTTTATTATTGTAGTTTGAAAAAAAATAACCAAGAATATCGTTCTACTGTATAACAATCAGGCAACCAGTAAATGTTTCAATTGTATACTTCATTATTATGTTATATACTATTAGCTCATTTTCTAAGGATATTTTATATTATTATTATTTATATTAAAAATAAAAAATATTTAAAAATGTCAAATTTCATAAAGCTCAGAAAAATGACTAAGGAACTAATATTTTATAATTTTTAATCTAAATAACAATTATCTAAATTTATCTAGTATGATTGAGTATTGTATTTTACAGGAAAGATTCATGTACATTATTAACACGTAACATCAATACGTATTATTACTTATTTCTATAAACCTATTTTTATTTAGGGATACAATAAATACACCTAAAATAATATGAATTATAGTATAATATTTGTTTATATTAATTATATTCAATATTATTTTAATAAGTTAAAGTGTATAATACATTTAAAAATAATAAAAATGTATTTATAATAATTATCGAGGTAATCTATATTTATTTGTATTTATTCAAACAATTGATTGTTTAATGTTCATATTCACATAAATTGTTTATAACTTATGAGAATAATATGAGTCATATCATGATAAATATGCCATGCTTAGTTCTAAAGGTATAAAAGACTATCAACCGGTATGGTTAGTGGTAAATAGTATTGATAAAACAATTTAAAAACCAAAATATCAATTACTTTTATAATCTTATCTTTACTCTTTTTACACATTTTTTTATCTTTTCTCAATTATTTAGCTTTTGATGTTGATTTGTAGTTATTTTTATTTATATTCCTCAAATATTATAATTGTTTTTGATTACAATCCCTACAATTAAATAAGTATAAATATTATTACTTATATGACTAAACTTGGAAAAGTCAACACTTAATACTTATACATTATTTATTCGTAATTTATAGTATCTAATTCAATACATTTTTAAAATATGTTTTTGAAATTTGAATTATTATTTTTATTTATATTCGACGTAGTCACGCATATTGAATTGTGTATTCAATTGAACAATTCAAAGGTATATTCACGAATCGCTAATCGTAATGGATGTGTCTAATCAACTAGTTTCAGCAGTGCGACTACGCAAACAATCAGAAAATAGTTGTCCAAAAGCCAATATGATTTATAGTAATGACTAGGTACGATATACATTGTAATACTTTGTCGTAACACCAGCAATTTAAAGCATTTCCTCCACTTTGATTTTATCTACGATACAATTAAATACAACAATCAAATTATATTATTGACACAAACCATAAACATAATAACCAAGAAAATAAATAAATCATATAAAAAATGAATTTATTAATAAAATCAGGGAAAAATAATTATTGTTACAATTTGTACATACCGTGATATTAAATCAATTTACCCAAAATGATAATGGCTTAACTAATAAATCTGTGTTTATTTACAGTAGGCACTTTAAATATTTTTACCATAATATTATGTAAATGTATATTCCACTCGGAATAAAAATACTTTAAGTTATTTAAATGTGTGTTTTATACACAAATTAAATAAGAAATATTTTAAAAAATACAGTTCGGAAATATTATCATTGATTGGAATTTTTAATAAATGGATAAGATTTAAATTATCAAGTTTATTTGAAATATATTGTTTATTTAATAATAAATTTATTGAAACTACCGATCCCGATGTGTATAACTTATTTTCATTGCAAACAAAAACGTTCAAAATAAGTTATTATCTGATATTAAGATACATCAATATAAATATTATATGGGTTATTAATATGATGATATGAATAATAAATAAATTAATATTTTATCATACTTTATTCCAATGCTTTATGCTCGTACGCGCGTGTACAGCGTAACATTTTTTGAATGATTAGATTTTTTTCACGTAAAAATATACAATTAAGTCAACACATTTTAATCATTCAATTCATGATTTTGTCATTCAAGTAGATACCCTTTGGAAATAATAGTATAAAAGCAACATTAATATTCATTTATTTTAATTGTCTTCTTTAATATATTTTTCGTACTATATACAAAAAAATAAAACACGTTTATGTATTAGAGAGTATAGGTACATTTTGAACTTAAACATAAAATATGTCTTCAAACGAATATCATAATATTATAATATAAGATTTAACTTTTATTTAGAATAGTAATTTAATTTTTATATAATGTTTACTCTACAACAGGTGTCATAAATCATTAATATAATAATAAATATAGTAACATAATAATAACTTTTGTATACTAGTACTAATATTAAGACAATTATAATTCTGTGTTCTCCAATGCGTGATTTCATAATAATTAAATAATTATTGGGTTAAAATCTAATGATAAAGTTTTATTCGAGCATGAAATAATGTTCTATAATAAAGATGAACCTAATAAAAACGAAAAATTACTAAATTGTTATAATTCATTATAAATTCTTAAAATTTGTCATAATACATTTAAAATAAATTATTATTTTCCTATATTTTAGTCATGATTTGATTTAACTCATGAATTAATATTATGATAAACCACAATTTGTGCTTCAGATTTTCGATGTTATTTACGCATTACAGTAACATTGACATCCAAAATACATGTATGCATGTCGTTTACTTATAAACGAAATAAGAACTGACGATAAAGCACTAGGGTTCATGATTATATTTAATATGTTGTAATATTATACTGAACATCGTCATACAGCGTTTCAAACATACCCATATTATAATATAATGTAAATTTAATAAATTATAATTTCAAAATAACGGATATGGTACTATTTAGTACTTATTCAAAGAGAACCTGTAAATAAAATAGGTGACTTCGCAGAGCGTATTTCTCAGTTAATGGGCTGTACGAGTCACGCATATCGTCGGCTGGAATAGATAAAGTCTCATCGTTTTGCAAACCATATAACATCAATACTATATAAATAATAAATATTATACATATATATTAGCAAATGATGATACGAAAACGGTTGATTATTATAAATATAGATCGATATTTGTAGCCAGAATTTTGTCGCACTGCATAATACTACCATAAAGTATTATATAGTAGTATTACCATTGATTATAATTTATTAATAGTACTATTTATAATAGTACATACACTATACAGTAATATTTATTTATTATTAATTATAAACTATGATAAAGATGAATTTTAGTTTATTACTAGGTACAAAAGCGCACTCAAAGACGCGATAGGTTATAAATCGAAAACAAAATGATGATGCAATAAGCATTAAGACGGAGAAAACGGCTATGATAACTGATTCATAGGAATAGATGACGGCAAATGTAAATAGTGGTTGAGTAGCCACTAAAAATTTGTTTAAAATGATTATTTTCTTGTATAAAATATACAAATCTATAATTGTAATTTTTTAATGTTATTTTATACCGGTCCAAACGCGTGATTGATCCATTTTAGAGTCTGAGCGAAGCGATAAATGTAATGATTTTAAAAAAATATTTGTTTTTTTATTTTTTGTGTCTGACTTCACATATACAATGGTAATATTGTAATAATGTTTCGAATTTTGTTGTTAAGGGTGATGTCTGACGGTGAATTCAAATTTAACACGTCCATTACAGTGATATTCAATGATGATGTACGTATGTACACTACACGTCTACACGCAACTACTAAAGACCAAAGTGACTTTCTTAGATTTTTTGTTTATAATAATAGCTAATCACACACGTGTCATGACCTTTTAAAAAATATATACACAAATGCGGGGTCTATCAAATTGCTATCAATTTTTTTTATCTAAAATGTGCGAAAATGTTTAACAATCAGCTATGTACTCTAATAATGTTATGTATAGGTACCATAGAGTATACCTATGTATTGTAAAATTACATACTTATATATAACCTAATCGACTTATGACAACACAACTAACAGAAAAACTAATCAGACATTCAATTCTTATATTTTGTTGGACATATTTTTAAGTTGAATGTTGAAAAACCTGTTTCTGAGTACGAGGAACACGAAGTATAAAAAAATATTCTTAAAAACAAGTAAAATGTTATAAATATTTAATTTATAATATGTAGTATAGCAGTATAGGTATACAGATTATAGAGTCATATTTTATTTCAATTACTACCAAAAACTATTACAATAGGTATGGAGGATTGATTCATAATATAACTTAAGCGGCTACGGAAATACGGAATAGAAGCTTATTTTCACGAATACAATGAATTCATCGACTTCTCTAAAAAACACAACGATAAATATATATTATTGGGATCAATAATGATAAAATAAAATTATTGTCTTAATATACTGTATTTAATATGTAATGAATATTTAATTAACATTATTCAGTTTGTAACGTCTTTGTCAGAAAGTGTAATTTAATCAAATACCTTCAGGCTACAATGTATTTATAAACATATTATTCAATATTATGTCCTGATAGTGGAATATGGAAGTAAAATAGTGTCTTTTGTGGCATGTGAACTATGGAGCGAGAGATGCATTTCATCTGTAACTGAAATTGCCTTCTCGCACGAGTCAAACATAATATAATTTTAATATCTAAATTTTCCAATCGGTGCAAAAGCATAACAACATATCAGATAGTATTATTTTGATAATTAGACAAAACGTATCGATGCGTTCATGAAGTAGTCAAATTTGGATAGTATACATTTTCCGCCCGCTGGATAATAAAAGATATTTTCCATTTCTTCAACTGAAATCGAAAATATTAAACTTTTTGTGCAGGTGTGACTAAAAATAAAAAAAAGTTCTCTAATAGTCAGTACAAAGTAGAGTATAATATATAATATTATATTTTAAATTATAATTATATTGCTATGATTCTATGAATTAAGTATAATACAAAACTATAAACATTATTAAAAGTAGTTTTGTTTGTATGAAACAGGAACAGGTTAAGAGAGGTGAAGTATGTAAATAATATATTATGTACCAAATAACACTGCAGTAATACCGTTGTCCATTTTATTTTGGAATCACCGAATTTGAAATTATTTACAAAGTAGTAAAGTACCTAGTTGAAAAACGTGTTTTATTGTCTATATTTATTAGCTAACGACGAAATAGGAATGGAACCTGTTCGAGGAAATACTATACCTATATCATTTTTTTTTTTGTTAATATTTAAGGGTATACACGTACTTTAATTAATTTCCGACTAATAATAATAACATTAATATATTAATAAGTATAATAATCAATAACACGACTTATTGGATTATTATTGATTTTCTTGATATATATGAGAAAATTAGAAAACAAATACAATATTTATATTAATAGTCTATTAAATAGAACATTTAATTATATAACAGATAATAATAACTAATTAAAACGCAGACTTAAATTTTTCTTAACATATTAAATATTTTTAATGTTGTTGAGAAACAGGAAAAAATTAAATAAAATTTAATACATTTGAGCTCATTCTATTTTAATGTTTATGTTTTACACATGCATAATATGCATAATTTAGTAAATCTACGTATCGGATTCTTACTACAGTTTATTTATTGTTAGTATTATATATTTATTACTGAATTTGTAGAAGAGAATATAAACTGTACTCCATCAAAGAGTTTTTTGTCATAATGTGTTTATTTTAAAACGAGTCATACGCTTTTTAAATTTTAAATTATTCAAATATTTATGAATCATATTAAAATAAAAAATATAAAAAAAATTTCTGCTCAAGCACAATTCATATTCTCTCCTAGATAATAATACATCAATTTGCTTTAATAAGTTATATTCTGTACTTTGAAATCCGGTACATGGTTTTTTTATATTACGAGTGTAATATATACAACACAATTAGGTATACGATATCCTCTAAAACTCCATTATTTAACATATATAAGTAATTAATATGAAAATCACGACAGTGACATACTTGGACCTAATTTATCTTATTTTTTGGAGGGGCAGAGGACATCCAAGGGTGTTAAATACATAGATAAAAAGAAAAATTTCAGTAAAAATATTTGGTCATTAATGTATATTTTACAATTTCTATGTTATAAGTTTTATCATCTTATCTACTCATATTGTGTTGACTGGTAATGGAAGGATAAAATTAAAGTAAACGGCGATAAATGACAAAACCACTGTGTATAGCTTACTATACATTTAAAAATGCATATTTTTTGTGAATATAAATCTGCGACGACGATACCGCTTTGCCTCTACGACGAAAATACCGCAGTGTAGTCCAACCCTAATATTTTGATCATTCGTCGATCACTATAGACCTATTGAAAATTCAGATTTTTCGTTTTGTAATATGTAAATAGTAATATCTTGTATTACTTCACTTTTTTGCTGGATACTTATTTGACACTTGTAAAATTATAACTGTCTCTTTTTATGGAAAAAAAATGATATTTATTTAAATAAAAGAAAATCAACAACTAGAAAAAATGGATTGTACTCAATTATTTCACTTTTATGAAAAAAAAAGTTGGTGCTGAATGTAAGATAAATCATAACTAGTCTATAAAAAGTGTCGTAAAGTGTCAATATTATTGTTTAGAATTGCATAAGTATCAATAGATATAAACGAAAAATAACGATTTTTCCTCTTTACGATTTTAGTTATTATATGCCGATAATAAATTACAATTCCAAAATTATTAATTGTAGGAATTTGAAACCTTTTGACACTTTGTTTATTATTATTTTCTATATGCAATGACGTTATCAAAATATTTAGACTAATTTTAATCTATTTTTACGATGAACTTAATAAATCAACCACAATATAATACGCAATGTATATGTACATGATATTATAATATTATAATTATTATTATTAAAATTAATATTAACCTACTATCTTATTAAGAGTAATATTAACTCGAAGAATTGTCTCCGTCACAACTCATAATTGTTTTTCGTATTCAATGACCTATCATTGAATTAAAAATATTTAATACATTCATTGCAGTCATAACCTACTGAATGATAAGAGGTATTACTTAAAATCTACTAAACTGAAGAGAGACTTCCTAGATTTTTTTAATTTTTTTTTTTTTGTAAGAGTAATAAACTTATTACAAATTTTATAATTATTTAATATTAATTCATTTTATAACAAATAAAAAAACACACATGTTATTTTAAATAACATTTTAAATGTATTTTTTTATTCAATTTTATTTAAAACTTATAAGTATAAAATATTTTCATCTAATGATATAATTGTACATATTTAATTCAGTAACTAACATGCTAATACAAAATTTAGAATTTATGTCCTTCCACAACTATTAATGTAACTATAAATTATAATAATTATAATATAACGCTACGGAAAGTTATAAATATGTATAGTACGCTATAATATGGAGTAATCCTATATTATACTTAATTATATAAGTTGCATATTAAGTTCTATAACAGAAACAAGTTTAAGGTACCTATAGTAAATAATATACATAATAATATTGATTTGATATTGCTAATGTTCTTTGTTATATTGATTAATATTATTAAAGTCGCTTACCTATACTATGTAGTATGCTAGTATGTGATATTGCTTAACTTACAAATTACTATGGACTGTTCAATCTTAATTCAATGACATTACATGAATATGATTATAGCCAATAATTCAAACATATATAAATAAATGTATTTATTTTTACTTTTTTTTGCATTTCACTTCGAATAACTGTATTATGACCTAGAACAATTTGTTTTGCATTTTTGCTGATTTAAATTTGTAGTCTATTAACCTCATGCTATTCTCAATAGCTGTATTCGCATTAGTGTATATTTGTTTTCTATGTTGAGGAAAATTGGAAACGCTTACGTGTTATGCGAGTGTAAATTTTTTTACTTATAGATTTAAGAAAAAATTCCCATCAAACTGCTATTATTTTTTTAACAACTTTATATAAATATGTATAAATAGTAATTAACACATTTATATAAGTATAATATTTTAAATTGTTTGTTGATGTTTTTTGAATGCCTTTTCATATACTTTAGCAAAAATCTTTTTACTAAATAAATTAATATTTTTTTTTTAAATAAAAGATCAGGTCATTTGTATAACTACGATTTAAATAAAACTTATTACTGTTTGAAATTATTTAGTTTCACTAAATAGTTTTAGTTTTAGTTTCACTGAATTCATAATATTATTTTACTACACAAAATATATTACATAAGTGATAGACTCGTGGACTATCAGAATATAAAATAATTAATTTTCTTACTATAATCTTTATACTTTATACATTTATAGTTTTAAAATATTGAAATGTTGGATAAACATTGCTGGTGTATTGCAACTTTTGGTGTTATGTTTGAAACTAATGCAACATTTTCGTATTCTTAACAATTTCTTTTTTATGATATATTGTTATATTTTATACTGCAAGATTATCATTATTCAACACTTGAATATACTTTATTCAATGTTTTGATTGGTATATATTGTTATATGCTTATAGATACGTAAGTACTTACCAACTAAATAACATTTTTTATAAAAAATATTGTTTTATCTTTCTAAACTAGAAAAAAAAAATACACCATTTTTAAACTCATATACACGTTGTACATGATATATCTTAATTTTGTTTCATAAAGGCAATTCAAATCTTTGTTTTCATATTTGATTTTTATGTTAGTGATTTAATGTTATCTAATTTATTAAACTAAAATTAAAATACCTATATCAATGTGTAATAACTTCCTTTTAATTTAAGTTTAGTACTTATTGTTGTTCGTATTATCATTATGAGTCAACAGTTCAAATTCAAAACGGATGAAACTACAATAGTGAGTATTGATAGTATTGATAGTATTATTAAGAAAACATAGTCAATTATCAATTTATAAACGATATTAACTTTGATAAAAAATATTGATATTTTTAAATGTATAATACAATATCTATTCATACTGTATATCTTATTGATGACTAATAAATACGTATTTATCTACTAACTATAAAATATCATGTATACTATACGTTTACGACTATCAAAATCTGTATTGTTTAATTTTTAACTTAAATATGAATTGAATTAAAATGTAATCGACTTTTACTGTATTGTATTAATTTTTATATCACGGTTTTTAATATTTAATGTCTTTAATAATAAAGATAAATAAAATAATTAGTAAACATTTTTTTATACTATAAATTATTGATAAATTGATGACTATGCTTATATGAGATAAATTATAATAAAACAAATTAGTGCAAAACAATAAAAAAAAATGTACTTTTATTTAATATCACATTTAGGAATTTAGCGGATATTATGACTCATTAACTCTTAGATTGTATAATGCGTTTTAAATCAATACTTTAAAATTTACTTTTAAATATTATGAAAATTAATATTTATTAATAAATGAATTAATATTAAAGAGAGAACCTGTTAGCTGAGATTCAAAATATTTTATTAGTGATTTACAGACAATAAACTGAGATTAACATTTGAAGTAGTTGGTGCAACCCCTTTATTTTTTAAATTTTATATTATTAAAATATTTAGTCAAATAATAATACTATTTGTAGGTATATAATGTAGTTATAATGTAATTATAGAATACATACACACATTATAATATATTATATTGTAATAGTTTATTTAAAACATAAAATAAAAGTTTACGTTTTAATATTCATGACACAATTTAAACATGGCCATAATTGTCAGTTGATAAATGCCCGTAAATATAATATCAATTAATGAATTAATAAAAACTCCAACTATACTTTTCATGCGAGTAAAACTGTAGAGAGTGGAAATTGTTTAGCCTTTTAATAAATATCAAATATTCGTAATATAATATTGTAATTATTATATTAATCATTAATAATTATTTTATTCAACTACTCAAGTATAAAGTAGTGAGTGGAAAATTTTATTTTATTTAACATACAAAAAATAAAAAGTTAAAGAATACTACATATTATATTTTGTACTAAAGCGAACTTCTACGTTCTGATATAAAATAAAAACAGAAAGAGAATACATTTTTTTTTTTTTTTTTTTTGGAAATGTAATTTACAAAATGTCACGGAAAACATATTTAAAGATCGTTGGTGATGTTGTTCTGCACAGTCTAAGGTTTTTTATAGAACCAATTTGAGACATATTTTTTGCTTCAGCTTTTTATAACAACCAATGTGGAAAATATTCTTTAAATCTATAAATTTAAAATACCGTATTTTCGTTACGCCTTTTCGAAACGTAATAATATTACAACTTTACGACCAAGTCCGTATATATAAATATAGATAATGTATGTAATGTACACACTGTCACCATAATAATTTGCAGATAGGGAAATATGACGTAAAACACTACATTATTCTAAATTAATTTTTAACGGTTTGACTCAATTCTATTATAAATATATAATACCTACAGAAGTAAAGTAAATATGTATGTGTATGTCTTGACGCAATCAAATTATATCGAAGAAATAAAAAAAAAAATCGATTTAAACATTTCGTGTACACGTCTCGCGGTCGTACCACCGAAATAGTTGATGGGGAATGGCAAAATATTTTTTCCAAACTTAAATTAGCAGGAGTTTGGACAAAAATAAAAACCCATGTCGGTGCCCGAGATGACAGTGGTGGGTTGTAGGAGACTGTTTCCCAGACACGGGAATGGTGGGTGATTGGGTTGTAGCGGTGATGGGAGGGGTGGGTAGTCGTTTTTTTTTCCAGTCAAACGCCATCGCATTAATACACACACTTTTCTTTAAGGACGACGTTTTCCCGGCGGCGGCGGTGGCGGAGGCAACGTCATTTTCCGCCACCGCCGCGGCCGGTCAACTCACAAACTCGCCGCTGGGAGCGCAGCCGGACCGAGAGATTGTTACGGCGGCGGCGGCTACGACGACGATTACGGAGCGCTTGGCACGCACACAGCCGCGTCGGTCGAAGGCCCGGGAGTTGCCAGTCGTCCGCCGTCCGTGCAGCACGTCGTTTCTCGTCGTCGTCGCACGCGTCCGCCGCGTCCAGCAGCTAAACACACGCACACTTGCCTAGTTTCCCCCCCATTTCTTGTATTACCCTCCGCTCGACAACGCATCAAACGGTCGCGCGGCGCCGCGCCGCCCGCCCCTTATCAGCGCCGCCGACGTCTCTCCCGGTGGGCACGTCGCCGTCATTGGTTTCGGTTTTTTCGACTCGTCAACACGAATCTTCTCTCCCCATTGACCGTTTCCGCGTCGTCGATGCCATAATCTCCGGACGTTTCCCGTCCACCACCGGCGCACTCCGCCGCGTGCCCGCAACAATTTCGGCACTTAATAAACGTTATCGTTAGAACATTACCACCTACCGTTGTCCATATCTTGCAACTGTCGTATTATTGTACATTATTATACGTGCCTACCTGTATGCACACGCACAACTGACCCAATTATACGCGGTACCGGAAGACCCTGGACACGACGTCTTCATAACAACTTCCCGTGAGTACCTACATCAGCTATAATATTATACTGACCGATAATTGGTTGACTTTTACGCTAATATTATTATTAAATTAATTAATACTTACTATTATTGTTATTATAATTTTGTAATTTTGTATTGTATAGCATAAGGATTTTTCTATTTTTATTTCTATATTTATTGTCTGTGTTTGTCTGTCTTTGTACTTTGTTGAGTTATTAGACAATGGAGATAGAAATATTTAGATAATATAGGGTAACAAGGCACCGAACGAACAATATTAAAACGTTTGAATTTTAACCGTTTTACGTGCTCGCCAAAATTGTATTGACCAGTAGTAAAACCGGTAAGGATGAAGTTTGGAGGTATTCATATGTTATATTAGAGCACGTGTTGACTGTTAATATGAAAAAACTATTTAAATCTTAAGCAAAATTTGGTAAATTTTATTCCGTAAAAAAAAAAAAATAATTTTGGTTATTGTATAATTTTGACATACTTATTATGAGCGAAAGGTTAAGATCGATTAAAAACATAATTATAGATGAGAAAAAATTAGCCGTTAAATATCACTTAAATAATTCGATGTAAATTGTTAATAAGTAACTATAACCGAGAAACCAATTCTATCTTTCTCTACTTCTTTATTAAAATGTTCATACTTTTTGATATTATATTTTGTATTAGGTATCCAATAGTTATGTAATTATTTTCTTTTGATTAAATATAATATATTGTATCGTTACCCAAATAATAATAATTATTTGGTAGGTATCAACTAAACAATGTATAAATATAATATTATTGTTCAATTATTTATATTAACGTCATTTCCGGGTACTTCTATTGATGCAAGTTTAATCCAGATATAAAATATAAATACTTAAATTGTATACACATTACTAAAAATAGATACGGTGAAATACTCATGCGTACAAATGGCTTTGCCGTTCTTGAGAATTTTCTAATATTTGCTTTTTTTCAATAACTTTCCAAAGAATGTTCCAATAATAAATTTAAAAAATAACATTATCAAGTATTGTACAAAGATTTTAGCACGTGTTCTATCATTATAATAATATACTACCTAACGATATTTTGTATTATCATTAATACTAATGAATTTGCGTAATTAGAAAACCGCGGCTTATAATTTATCATCAACCTCAAATTGTGTTATTGAAGTACAGTACTAAGTGCATTATAAATTAATATATAGTAATTCTGAATTTAACATTTAAAAGATTCGCTGTCTAAATCCGTCAAACTAATTTAATTTTTTTGCGATTTACTATTATATATTGTAACTATGTGTATAGTAATAATAATAAATATGTTATGTATTAATATCTGCTGTGGTCAAGAGATGTGACCACCCCGACAGGTAAACTTATTTATATTTATTTCTTAATACATTGATATTATGGAAGGTATTTGATTTTAAAATTATGTTTATGACAATGATGTATAACTGAATAGAAATAAATTAATTTTTATTAGGTATTTGAAATTGTATTAGATTTAATTGAATTATAACTTGTAACCGCTTTTAATTTTAATCAAACATCAAAACTTTCTGGCAAAATATGCAATTTAATTGGTATTAGAACTTTCAGTTGGAAAAAATAACTATAAAAATATTGATTTATTTTTTTACTTACGAAATTAATTGTATAATTTTCTAATAAAGGGTAACTTCTTGAGTAACCAAGAACTAATGTTTGACAACTTAATATTTGCTTTATAGTACTTATATTTATTATATAAGATTATGTTTAGTTCACAACTATCAATGTATTATAAAAATCAAAAATACTTAATATAAAATGTAATAATCAGAATAATACTTTTTAGTTTTTATATATGTTTAATATAATTTTTAGTTACTTATCATATTTTCCATTTTTTACGCTTCATATAATATTTCAAATTTATAACGCCTAACAAACTATAGCTAATTGGCTTATTTATTATGAAGTTATGGAATATTTAACAAAGTTTGATAATAATTTTTTTACCCTTTATATACTGTATTTTAAGAAAAAAGTTCGAAAGTAATTTATTACATTTATGCTAGATTAATTTTTATGAATAAAATAATAATGTTTTCTAATAAATATATTTTAATTTAGATATAAGAATCTATTGACTTGTTTGGGCTCTGTAGAAGATTCTTATACAACGGACTACAGCCAGACAGAATAACATTTTCAAGATATTAATTTTTCACCTCTCATCTCAAAAAATTAACATAATGTACCGTAAACGTATTATGGATTAACTAAGACTTACACAAAAATGTGGGATTAGTTTGGGTTGAATACAACCTAAAGAAAAAATAATTACTGAACGTGTTTTAAATATTAAAATAATTATTAAAGTTGTATACAATCTGATTATGTGCTAATATGTATTTCAGTAAATACAGTTGTAAATATTGTTATATTATAATTTAATAGTTAATAACTATACTGAATATTTATATTTTTATATATCTGAGTTCTATAATTTTATCTGTGATTTTAACTTCTGTGTGTTGTTACCTCTTAATTATTCATTACTTTATTTTCAAAACATCGTTTTTAATGCAGTCGATGTACAAATTAGATTTTTATTAGCAATATAATATATAGGTACAATGTATATTATACATACATTTATTTTCTACTATATTAACAGTATTAGACTGAAAGGTGATTCATTGATGGTAAAAATAAATTGTTTTCATTATATTTTGGTTAAGAACAAACATTCCAAATATATATATAAAAGTAAACTTTAGGGTTTTTAAAATAATTAAACAAATAAATTTAGGATAGATACATTTTGATTATATAATACTTTAATATGTTATAGGTACTAGTTATATTTCCCAATAGTTAATAAAATTTAAAAAAAAATAAAAATGTATTGGCTATAATTTATAATGCCATTATAATGTCATTATGTTACTAACATTATTTGGTCAGTTGAAATCTGTATAGCAAGGTCAAGTTATAATAAGCCGTTATAATAATTCTACTACAATGTACCTACTATAATTTATAATGATCGCGACAATATTTTATATCCATCCAGTGAAATTGTTCAAAAAAATGCAATTTAGTATCAACCTAATCTCAGGTTATTATTTGGGTTAAATTTAACTCGTAAGATGTAACAACCATTATTTTCGTTATGCTAAACTCCTTATATATATTAGAATTTAATTAATAGTTAAATATAACTTAAATTTTAATTTATTATACCTGTATTATAATTATCTTATTTAAATTCAATCTTAATTTGGGTCTTATTAGGATTATCACAAAATAAAATATTATGGATACTATTATTTATGAAGATCTACTCGTATGTACCTAGTTAACAATATTATAGTAAAATGTTTTAAAAATTAAAATTAAATTAAATACCTAGAAATATTTTTCTGCATACTGTCCCCTTAAATATATTTATTAAATAAGAAATACTATTATTAGGTTAGTTAATTTTAGTAACAATTTCTAGTAACAGTAGTAAGGAATGGTATATCTACTGATTTGTAATTATCTGAAACATGAATGAACGGTATATGGTAATATTTTTGTATTAAGTATCTAGGTACCCATATTGTGTATTGTATTTATAATTAAAAAGAATAGATACAAACATATCTTATACATTTGTACACATTTTTTAAGTATAGTCTTAAATATTCAAGAATTATATAATCTAAAGTTTAGAAACAATTAATTAAGAATTCTGTTTTTATGGTACATACTTCATTATTCTTCAACTTCTGTCACCGATTAAAAGAACGTCGTATCTGCAAGTGTTGTCGCACGTTTTTTAAACAGAAAAAGCAAATTCGCGTTTAGCCGAATTAATTTTTTTTAATAGTTTCAATATAAGAGTAATTTTATTATAAAATTAGATGGTAAGAACAGTATCTGTATTTAACGGTTTTTATGATGTTTCAATTTTTGAGCGAGCAATGATTATGTATATTATTGCGATTTTTTAATGTTCATAACTCGCTTAGTCGTTTACCAATTTTAATATCTTGTAAGCCAATTTGAAATACAGATAATATTATTACCTTATAGTTTGATAATAGGTCAATTAACTTTAATACTAAAGCTAAAAAAATAAAATGGGTTCTGCTTGATACGCAAATTTGCTATGTTGAATGTTCGTAAGAACACATGCGACACATGCAGAACATATTACATATTTACTTTAAAATGTACCTATTCTTTATTTCAAATGCAAATTTTGATCCATTAATTTTGTATTCACAATTATTGCTGTAAAAAGTTTTAACAACATTGATAATATTATATCAAGTTTATTTGTTTTCTTAGGTCGTTATATTCGTCTTATATTCCTATTCCAATTTATAATATGATATATTTAAATCAATATTGGGTTGGCAACGTCATTGTTATCTAGTATATGTATTAAATAAAAATATAATATAATCCTGTAGCTCGAAATCTGTACTCTAGAAAAGGAAATAAAGGACTTTCTTTGTCGATATAATTTCGCAACTATGTTGTTTGTAAATGTCGATTTCTGATTATTGTTATTCGTGATTCACATTTAATTTTCTTTTATATGCTATCATGCCTAATGTTTATTTTTTTTCATAGGTGCAATTATAAAATAATCTAGACCTTTCTTGTCGGCAACTAGTTTAAATACTATATAATAAAATAAATAAAATATTGAGATTATTGACGGGAAAATTAAATACAAAATTGTTTAGATAATGTTTTTAATATTATATTGAATAATTATAAATATTCTATTAATATATCATCACATACTTATTGTTAGAATAAAATTAATCTTAAAATATTATTCTTGAAATTATTCTTTTAAATTCGAATTATACCAAGTAACTACAATTGTAATAATGCAAAAAAAAGTTTCCACCATTTAACTAGAGTTTGATTGAATTCAAAGAATTACATTTGTGTAAATAAATACAATTTATGTCTAAAATTTGTTCTACTAACAAATAATAGTAACATACTATACCAATTTATTATTTTTTAAACTATTATGTATTCATATACTGTAAATTTAATTTAATTTAAAATTAATTTAAAAAAGGAAAAATGCATAAACTATAATTTTATTCTAAACAAATATTTAAAAGAAATTTAACTCCTATTATTTTAAACCATCGAATGTATGTATTTAAATGTTTGAAACTTTTGACATATCTCTAGACTCTAATCATATATTTTCTGTTCATTGTGCAATTGTTCGTATTTATCTAAAAGTTTAAAATTGAAATATAGTTCATATTTTGTTATAATATTATTGTTTTAATTGTTGGAACTCTGAACACTATTTTACTTTGATGTACATTATTATGTTTTTTGATAAAAAATGTTTATGAAACTATAAATATAGGCAATAATATATAATATTATATAAATATATCCATAATATTTTATTTTTTGAGGAACATTGTAATTAATATTTTATATTATTTTCGGTAACAACTGCACACATGTTTTTAAATGCATTTTAATAAATAGTCAAATGTTATAATAATTATTGTATTGTAATAATAATATTGTATTCCATGGTTTTCAAATTTCAATTGTTGTTCTAACAAAACCTGTTCGTAGCAGGTAGTGAGTGATAAGTTTTTTATATTTATTATGTAGGTTTTATATCACGGGAAAGGATACTATAATAATAAAATAGTTTTCGCCAAGGACAAACCACCATATTTATATAAGGACCACTGTAATATTACCACCACTTTAGTTATCTTATTTTATCATCTAGGTAAATTTTATATATTGGACGAAAAGTAGTTATTTTAGTTTTGGAAATCGCGTTTAACTTTGAAATATAGGCCAAGTGTTACCAGTTAATTTTTTTTACTACAACGTGTTTGCTGCATAAAATATGTATGAACATTTAAATACACAAAGTAAAATTTAAACAAAAAGAGTGAAAAGTGCATTGAATTAAATTTATAGTTATTTGTTAAAATTGAGTTCAATTGTTAAAATGAATTATTTTAAAACATTTTGTAACTGCGTATTGTATATTGTCCACTGGAATTGCCCATATTAAATGAATATTTAGATATATGTTTATTTTTGTATTGGATTACCTTCAAGATATATAGTTTATATCCAATAATATTTATTTAATAATTAAAATTAAAATAACAAGAATTCTAAAATTCTGCAATATATATCATTATTATGTCTTATGGATTGTTATTAAATATTAAAAAAATTTATAATTTACATATTTTTTATATTATTATTTAATTAAATTTAAAAAAAATATATTAACTGGTACATTTACTACATATTATATTATAGGCTTAAGATATTCATTCACCTTGATTAAATTAACATTATTTTAATATTATTAAAATTTAATAATGACTGTTTTTAAATTATAGCTGCTCATAAAAAGAATTTACAATTTATGTTTTGAAAATAAAAGTTCTTTAATGTATTTAGTAGGTATATAGTAATAAATATATAATATCTATTGGTAACTCTAAAAGTACTTCAATAATTTGTTATTAAATTATCAAATTTTACATTCAAACTAGACATTTTATTAAAATTAATCTAGTATGACTTAACGAATTATCTTATATATTAAAATATTAAATTGGGTTAATGCACCTATCTATACATTTATAAATTTATAATGTTTATATGTAAACATAATATTATTATATTAAATAAATATCATGTATTTTAGAGTATAAATAATCTCGTAATATAAGTCATATCAAAATTTTACAATTTATGTGTATTCAATATTATAAGACCTTTTAGAAATAAAAACGAATAGGCGAAAAAACAACTTTTTTCAATACGTTGAATAACCAAATAAGATAAATATATTTTTAAGAAAATATTTTTCTTTTATTTTAAAAAAAATTTTAATACCTCGAAAAAACCATAAATGTCAAATATGCTATATTTAATGTTATGTATATATTAAAAGCTATATAAAACTTTTAAAACATTATTTTGGCTCAAAAACGACTTACAGTATTGTAAGTATTGTACCTTACTATCTATATACATTTTTTAATATAGGGTACATTTAAAAATGGACTGAGTTTGGATTGCTTTTGAATTATAATAAACGTATCAGTAAAATATTTTTCTAAATATTATTTTATGCTATTATAGTAAAAACATTAGAATATTTTAAATGTTCGGTGCAGAGGATTGATAACGACCGGTCTAATTTAAAAACACGATAAGAACTACTATTATGGAGACGATAGTGGTAATTTTAAATATTAGTTTACTACAAACAATAATTGTGACCGAATTTGAAGTGAATAATTCATCTTAAAAATTAAATAATTAAACGTAAGACTAGAAGTTAATTTTTTTTTATTTTTTACCGAAACTTTGTTACCTACCTTGCATTTGAATTCAAATTGGAATTAATAATAATCTAATTGTCGTACGAACTGAACAATAGTAATGTTTTCATTATTTTTGAAAATTAAAGCGTATTAATTATCTATGACTATGACTATTCATATGCATATTTTAATTCTTAGATGTTAAATGGTTTGAATGTAATACGTATTAATTAAAAATATGAGCAAACAACTATTATAAAATCAAATCATTTGTTCCGCAAAATGTTTTCTTGTAGGTTTTATGACCTATTGTCATAATTTTTATTTAAAAATTCAGAACGAAATAAAAATTATATTAAGTAATATTTGTCTTTTTGTATAAAATATAAAATTATTACTTTTCTTGTTTAATATAAAGCTTGTAGATGTTGTAACAGATCAGTTTTGTACTAATGGTTTGTTGGTGAATAAATGTATTATTTCTAAAGGTATATAGAGGAAAGAACTTCTATTCCCTTTTGGATAATATACAATACACACAGTTACAGACTAATGCCTTAAACTCATTTCTATTTATAAAATGTTTGCTATACCTACGTTAATATTGTATGAGGACTTGAAAAAAAAATATAAAGTAGGTAATATCTATTACTCATATAAGTTCTTTTGATATTAATATTAAGGTATTAGGCTGGGGCTATACACGGCATATTCCGCTGCATTTTGAATTCGACGGAAAACGCCGTGTATAGCCCCGGCCTTATGAATTATGATAAAGCATATGATTTCTGAACAAAAAAAAAAATAAAACAAGGTGCATCTTTTTATAATTTTTAAACACATAATTGTTAAACAAATTTATAATTAAAAATAATTTGAATCATATCTATACAGGACGGATATAACTCAACATTATACCGATTAGCAAAAAAATATGTATATTTAGTAGATTGCCGATTTATGTGGGTGGGCTCGAGCTGTAGGTATAAACAATAAATATAATACATTTGAATGATACTAATAGGTTAGTATAATACTATAGTCCACCATGTTCCTATATATAAATATGTATAAGTAACTAGAATTCAGGTTTTAAAATTAACTAAGGAAAATAAATTTATAGTTTTTACTGGTCTTTTATTTTAAGTAGAAATAAGTATATGCAATTAAAAATTCCAATTATCAGGCATCAAATATAATCATTAATCACGATTTTATTATATACTTAATTTATCATTATAAAATACGAGGTTTAAAAACATTTTATGATTTTAAAAAATTTCTAACAAAACTCAAAATTTCTAACAAAATAATAAATTATAAATAATTATTTATAGTTTTCTCGATCTTCTCGGAATTAAAAATAAAAGGTTTCCATCTTTTTTAAAGTTTGTTATTTACTTTGGTATTAATATTTTTTTTTTATACTCTCAGTTACACTACATATATTGAAATGTCTAAACGGTTACGTATATTATTAAATTTCTTGTAAGCCACATAAGTAATAATAATTTACTATATTAAACATAATTAATTAGAAAAACGGGTTTCAGTAAATATGTAAATAATTTATAGAATAACAATCCATTATCTATACTGTAGTAAATACATAAATAGATTGTGAAATGCCAGACCTTGCATTATCTTTAATTTGAAGTGCCTATTAAATAATTTTAAACAAATCGAAAAATTAACTGCATTAAGCTTATATTTTTACTTAGTGAATATTTTAGTTTATAGATTAAAATATTAAATATACTTATGAATTATAATTATATTTGATTATTCTTATATCTATTTATCAATCAAACATGGCCTAAAGATGTATCAATCATAAATCTCAAGTGTGATTATAGTGTATTCATGTACATTTACATTGTGTAACCTAACAATATTTTTTATTCTACTTTATAATGCCAATATATATCATCCAATTTGTATATTAAATACTTAAATTTAATAAGATATTGAGGTTTTTATGCGTTAACTCTTAGTGTTCAAATTTATTGAGTATTAAATATGAACAATAATATTAGTTTTTTTGCGAAATAACATGAATTAAAAAAAATTGTATATACAAAATACATTAAATATATAATTATTTATATGGTATTTCAAAATGTAATATTTTCTTAAACTTTATAGTGCTATTTAGAATAAAATGCTTTAAAATACCCTGTTTATTTTGCTCTTCAACACACTTGCATGTGCATAGATGTTTTGTAAAAATATTTAATTATAAAATAGGTTTTAATATTTATTAAATATTTTAATACTCATAACTAGAGCCCGGGTTTAAATGCACTTACAACTATACAAATATGCTCTAAAAAATAGCCAAAAATACCATTAAAAAATGCATTTGACCACAAAATGACCTTAAAATTTTTTTATTCAATTTATAATTTATAAATAAGCTATAATAATAATTAATTATTTTATTTAAAAAAAAAAAAACTCTATACATTCAATAATAAATTAATATAAGATAAAAATAAAGATGAAAAATGTGTATGCGAAAATCCAATAAACCTACTTAAATATCAAGAAAATAATTTATTTTTAGATAATATTTTGAATAGGCTAAATTTTATTGTATATTAAACAAATATGCTTAAAAAACCTATAAAATGACCCAATAATGCTAAAAAAAAAAAACGTTGAAATATGCAAAAAAAAATGCAAAAAAAATGCAAAATACAATTTATAACTTTGAAACCCTCGTTTCATGAAACGAATTATGTACTTAGAAGACATTGTGTAAGATCAACCATAAAAGTATGCACTTTGCATTGAAATCCGGACCCTACTCATAACTAACTTAAAAAAGAGTATATTATTTATTAAAATTAATTAAATTAATTTTGTTTGACTATGTTATTGGATACTTTACTCTTATTTTAATTTTCGATTGAAGTACGTTGTGTACTTGTTATTTGTATAGCCAAGTCATTATTTTTTTTTAAATATTTACTTTCACCTTTTTCTGTGAAAATTCGTTTGAGTTGAAGATGTATTTAAGTTTCATACCATCCTATTTATATTTATAGATTCTTTGAACAGATCATATTTAGATTTTCTCAAACGTTTTTATTTACCAAATAAATATGTAAAATCATCAGTAAAATATTGACAATGCGGTTTTTTATCGTTGGTTTAATTTTAAATATCTTGGTAATACACCATATATCCTCTGTCAATCTGAAGGAAGCTCCAAAATCCAGTCTATATTATCTTGTACCTATTTTTAATATTTATGTATACGTATATTATAATTATATTTTTAAATTTACAATTTATTAATACGTAATTTAAATGTTGTAAACACAATATTTCAAAAGGAATAGCTCATTTTAATATTAGATTTTCCCAAATTGATTTGACATTTTGTTATTGGTTTTAAATTATAAATAGTACTTTTAGCAGTTACAATTTTATTTCAATCAATTTATTATTTATTTATTCTGAAGTCATATTTTATGAAATCATGTTTATGACATATTTATACAGTTTAATTTATTTTCGTACTTTTAAGGTTTCGTGGTTATTACGAATGAAACCCAAATCTTGTGAGGTACAAAAATATACTTCAATTTAAAATGGTGTTTTTACACGATTGTATCCTACTTTTTTTTATTATAAGCATTCAAATAAGTATATTAAAAAAAATTATTTTTATACTTTTATCATGAATATGTAAATATGAAAATTGAATATGTATATTTAATACTAGTATGTGCTTAACCATCGAATTATTAATAATGCCAACGTAATTTAACAATCAAAACAATTTTTAAGTTTTTATAGTAGTACCAAATTATTTAAAATATTATTATATAATGAAATAAGTATAATTTAACATGTGTTATTTATAGTTAAATATAGGTATTAAAGAACATTTTTTTATTGTAATAGTTTCACTTCACTTCACTTAATACCTTTTTATTTGGAAAAAAGTATAATATTTTGTATACAAATCTATTTTTTCAGGATAGAATTAATTTAATATATTATGTGGAGCAATAATTTAATGTACATACACAATTACTATGTTTTAAATATTAAGTTATCTTTTTTAATTGATTAATGAACTCGAAGTTAGTATAGAAGATGATGTTATTTAAAGATTGAAATTGATAATAAATCGACAAATATTTAATTTGTATTTAAACTGATATATTTTAAGTATCTATGTACACATTTATCATATTATTTTATACCTATATATAATAATATGATTAACAGAGTAAGCGAACTTTGTAAACAATTTTCAAACTAAATCTGTGTATATAGGTAGTTGTAAATATGCATTATTATTTAGGCGTGATTAAAACATTTTGCTGTTTAGATTTAAGATGCTAGATTATAAAATGTCTAAATAAGATTAATTACTTAATTAAATAAATAATAAATTATTAAATTTATTAAAAATAAGGGTCGGCGCTTAAGAATCTTATAAAATTAATTCTTGCTATTAACAAATAATTATTAGATGTTAACTACGAAACTTTTATTTTGAGAGTTAATTATTAAATTAAACTTTTTAAAGAATATTTAATAATAAAGATAAAAACTAAATTCTATTTTAGTATCTAATTTAGGAAAGTAGGAAGTTTATTATTTAGTTTAACATTATATTATTTGGTATTATACATTAACCTATTTGACATTTTATTAAAACATATTTTTATATTTTGTAAATAACCATTTTGTATTTAGGTACCTAATTAAATGAGATTTGCAAAAGTAGAAAAAAAAATTATATGTTTTAGGTACAATAAAGTATGATTGATAGTTAACTATATATATATATTTTTTTAAATCATTTTAATTACTCATATTGATGAATGATGATTGTCCTTAAGACTGTTTGATATTGGTGGATATTTAATATTAATGTACGGATAAGTTTTCATTTTTTTTTTTTTTGTTCAATGAATTATATACTATCAAGTATTAATATCAATAATATAAAGTACCTACAACTAAAAAATAAAATGTTTACTTTACACGTTACACGCTGACATTATATATTTTTCTATTTTGACCGGTTTTATAAATTATTAAGTAATAAATTTTAACATAATTTATTGATAGTATATACAGTTAAAGAATCGAAATCTTCTTTGTTATATTATATATAAAATATCGACATATTTTTCCCACACTTTATCTTTTATAAATAATTATAACGTAGATAGATAATATAGTCTTAGTAATTTGTTTGAACAAATAAATTAGACTACACAATTAATTTTATCGTACCTATGGGTATATTATGTATATACAATTGGTGTCTATTATATTAATAAGCAATATAAAATAATATTTACACTGAATAATTAAATCTGAAAGTTCAATACACTGAAATTATAGCTTATTGATTTGAAAAAAGATTGTATATTAAGCATAATTGTATTCATTGATATAATAAACAACATAGATCTAATAAATTTCCAAGATTTTTAAATTTTATTTCTGAATAGCAATACAATTATATGTAGCAGATGTGGGTATATAATATATATATATTTTAATTTATTATTGAATAACTAAGTGTTTGTAGTTTTCTGTATATTAAAAAATTATTTCATCGTAATTTAGTTTTCCTTATGAAAATTTGATTAATTTAATGTATATATTTATAATGAAAGTAGGTAATCTAAAGCTCAAAAGTTAAAGAGAACAAAAAGTAGTTTGCCCCTTCAAAGTATTTGAGATATAGGTATCGTGGTTAATTTTTTTATTACAAAATATTGACCTTTAACGTCAACTTCAGTGTATAAATATGTTAGGCATACATATTATACAACATAGATTGTTAGAATATATTTAAATCTCTTACATATTTCCATATAATGTAAGTTTCTTTAATAAGTTCTTGAATTTAAAAATTTATATCGAAACCAAGATATATAACTGTATATGTATATCTAACTGAGCAATAAGAATGTTCATAATATAATTGGATTTCTTACTGAATCTAACCGACATTATTGATGATATTTGTTTTTTAGATATATTGTATTTCTATGCAGTACCTATATGTTAGTTAAAGGTACTAGCTCTAGGGAAAATTCTGATGGCCGGTACCACTATAAAGATGCCCACACGTTATTTTCTTAATCAAATTCGGATCACGTAAACGATTCTGCGGATTTTTTTTTGTCTAGGTCGTTGGTTTTTAACCGGAAACGCACGGGCAACGATGGTCTTGTCGGTAGTGTTTGCGTTAGTATTCCCCCTGAAGACGACAGTTTATGTATACTCATTAATATATATTTTTTATTATAGTACAAAACTAAATTATAACGGGTGAGCACACATTAAAAGCTGCCCGTAATTACTTAAAATATTGTTAACAATATTTTAAACAGTAGTATTAATTATGTGTAATGTTATATATAAATATAGTAATATGTCTTTTATCAACTATTCGTTCACACTATATACCTACCTAATGTGTGTATCCTTAATTGTTTAGCTGACCTTACAGTCTACAGATAAAAATATCATATTATTGGTTACCATAATAAAATGTAATTATAGGTAGGATAAATTCGATCCAACATAAAACACTAAGAATATCGTATTGATCACCATAATATGCGACACGCGAATTTTCAGCCACATTGGCTGTTTAAATATAAAATCATTCATTGGTATGAATAATATAGGGAAATTATTTATTTTTTTCCTCGCTGTTCATCGTTTAAACTATAATACAGTTTCTGTGTAGCAGGTAAGGCGGGCAGGGTAAGGGTAAATATAACGTTTTGCTCCCGGGCGAAAAACATCTTAATTCTGCACTTCGTGCAGCGTATTATTATTATTAAGATTTTTACGTTTATAGTGGTTATTATTATTATTATAAATTCGGCCTCTATTCGTTTTTATTCCATTGCCCCTTATTTACGACGATAATATTATTTCTGTTTCATAATCGTGTGTATATAATATAGTGTATACACACCTCTATAACACTACTCGCAACTATTACTATATATTATAACATAACACTGCTTCACATAACAGCGGGTGGCGGGAGAAAATGTTTCCTCCGATGATCGTGTTTTTGTTGTTGTACCTTCTTCGCTCGCGTTTTACCGGTTTATCGTTTATATTATTATATTACGAGTATTACAGGTACGTACACGTCGCGCGTCGTGTGCACGCTGCACATGGCTTCGGACCGGTTTTTTGTCCGCCCCGGCCACCGGCGGTTGCGGGGGGGTCATACCCGCCCGTCATTGTTTTGATCTAGGAGATAAAAAATAAAAAATAATAAAATAAAAAAACCGATCCCGTCTCCGCGAGCACTGAAACCGGTTGATTGCCGCACGGAAAATAATAATAATAATAATAATATGACTTTTTCTCGTTTCGTTCGTATATACATCTCGAGTGCACGTCTACTGCGAGTTCCCCTGCGTTCATGTCGTAGTCTTCGTCGTCGATGATGTCCGTGTGTCGTAGACGTCATTATAATCTTCGGTCCCGCCTCCGCGTTCGCATAGCAATGACGACGGCGATCATAATGATAATGATGATGATGATAATGATGATGCACTATAATATCTATTATTATAAGATTGTTATTATTATTATTATGTGGTATCGCTTTTATTTTTAGGTCTCTCGGCTGTTGTGTATTCAATAGAAGGCGGTGTGCCTATTGAAAACGGGTAGCGCCTGGAAAGTGAACGAGAAAAACGCGAAATATGATAAATAATAGTATTATTATAATAGAATATAGCACTAGGTCAGACGCTGTATGTATGTAATAATATACAGTAATAATAACATTATACGCAATGTATTATATTGTACGCGTTCACCGACATATATAATATAATAATAATATTGTGTCGACGTCGATGACTGTACACACTTACAATATAGGTATCGCGCGCGCGTACAGTTTGTCGGTGGGGGCGATGCGATGGATGACTAATCGTGGCGGAGGAGCCCACCAGCATTGAGATCGTTTGACTGCGAAAAGAGATTAATATTATTATCGTTGTCACCAATTTTGTTTTCGCGGTTCGCTGTGCTCAGTTAGCTGCGATATTTTGTTTTCTTGTTTCGTATATATGTTACCGTTTTATCAATAATTGCCCAATTATGCGATTGTGGATAATAATATAATATAACATCTACCCAAAAACAACTGCATGTGCATCATAACAACTTAATAGATAAGGATAAACACGAATTGATTCAATAACAAAAAGCTTATGAAAATGCGTGACGGTCGACTGACTATTCGTATCTATATACCTATTACATGTATAATTGACGTTTATTATTAGGGCAGAAGATATATAACACTAATATAACACAAAATGTACCAGCACTTGTGCACTTTAAAACCTTAAAGATATTAAACAAATTTTTTCTAGCCGTTTAATCAATAAATAGAATCGAAAATAGAAACGATGTTAAATTTGACACGGATAAAACCTAAAAATACCATAGTCTCGTACATTATAATTACTTATTAATCGACCTGCAATTATTTTGGAAGTACATGGGGGATTTTAAATAATCCAGTGGATTAAGAAATGATTGACGTTTTATTATAATTAAATCTGAAAAATATCCCAAAATAAAGACATTTGATTCAATAAATAAAAATTAAGTTAAACATGTCTTACAAATCAAAAAAATATCAAAATATGCAACATAATATTATAAATTTTGATTTGTCGTAAGAAGAAATAAGTTTTTAGCCGGTTTTTTTATGATTACAAAAAATAAATATGGTAGAATATGTTCTTTGTCCTATTTAATTTATTATATGAATACCTAGTGGTATATAGTAACGTAAATAACAATATTAAGACACGTATTAGACTGATACTAGTCGATAAACGTGTTACGACTTGACGAGTGGTATTAAAAAGTTTATGACGATGAATACAATCCTGAGTATTTTATCATGTATCGATTTAAAAAAAAATAATATTATAAATTAATTTTTATTCGATATTGGAGAAACCGTTTGATAGAGATAACTCGTTGTATAAATGGCATAATATATACTGCTCAATTATAAATTATTATACTCTCGCTGTTATTTACGACTTCATTTTTTTTTTTTATCAAACAACAATTAATAATTAGTTTTTGGCAGTACTCCCGAGATTAATTATACATCAGACAGATATTTCCGGTTTTTTTAACCGTATTTAAATAATTTAGTAACTCTTTATTATTTACTATACACCGTTCGTACTACTATAATATTATACGTATTATATGTTATATTCTTGTTAAAATGTTTCGAAAGTAATATATATTAAGATTAATTTAAATGTTCTGTAAACATTATTACCTAAACATTATATACTTAGGTTTAATGTTTTTTTTTTTTTTTTTTTTAATATTTATGATTCATCTGTTATCTTCATTCCGCAACATGTGTGCATGTTTTCCTCATATTAGTATTATAGTATATTACCGTTAAAGTTATCTTATTGCAGCTTTAGACTAAGAATAATAACTTTCAATTGTTGTATAGTGTATACACAATTTTATAATCTTGCAAATATGAAATAATGCTGAATCGTTAATTAACCCGATTAATGCCCACCTTTTGATTCAACCGAATTGTTCAACTACGTGAATGAGAATTATTGAAGTATGATATTTACTCGAAACCAGTATTACTCGATAGTCGATTCACATATTATACGCTTGTGTCAATAATTTTATTTTTCTTAGCGGCGACGGAATGTAAGCAACCAAAAACATTAATTTAAAATACTCTATATTGCAAGATAATATTATTATACATTTTTACCAAGTTTTTCCCATCTTCGAGTTTTCTGTTGTATATGTTATTTGTTATCATAGTAGTTATTAAATTTATAATATTATGTACTGCATATATTGTAATTATTATTTTTACATAATAAAAAAGTAAATAAACTTCAATTGTATATGGTGGTGTTATTTTACCATTGAAGTAGGTATTTTAAGTTAACAATATATTTTTGAATGAGTGCATATTGTTTTTGACGAATTATCATTACAAATGGCCGTGCTATTTTAATAATAATAGTTTGGTATATGAAATCATAGCTTTATTCTTTATAAAATATTTTCTAATTAAGCTTTAAAATAGTTTTATTCAAAATATTATGACGAAAATGCTCATATTAGTTTATCGGATGTTTTCAAATTGGATTCTCATTCGTTTTTAAATTATTAAAAATTAATTTGTTTGGCTTAAAATATATTATATCTTTATATGTATTTATATTTTATATTTTTTTTTTTATAATAATTTATATTTTATTAAACATTTATTCATCAGGCCAATGGCAATCATAATAACTTAACAATTTTAATTGTCCATTTATAATCAGTAATTATCACAAGAAAAAACTGTAATCCCGAGGGCGGCTAATACAATTTGATAAATATAATTTTGGTCCTACTAAACTAACTGCAGTTGTTAACAGGTTAACTGTCTTCACGAAGTAATTTAGTATTCTCAATACGTAGCCACGTGTACGTACCTACATTTGATTATCCCATAAGACTGCATACAAAATAACATCAATTCATTGAAATTGATGTAATATATTTATATAGTATATACTTATGTGTTGTTTGACGTTTGAATATAAATCATGTGGCCTTCTAGAATATGTTTTTATGTAGGTGGCGAAAAATAATATCATTATATGTATGTATTGTGTATACTGTACACGTCATCTATGGTTTAAGTTACAAATAATAACAATTAACGACCGTCGTTTTGTTTAATTTATTGTATAAACTGTTAATATTTAAAGTTTAAGTAAGAAAATAAAAAAAAAATGGAAAACTAAGAATTTGACAAATCGAATAAAAAATGTAATATCATATTATAAATATTTATGTTACTATCATTCTATAACGTAAATATATTCATACATGCAATACTAAATATTTATGGGGGATCTATTTTTATTTAAGATAAGAGTTGAAATATTTTTATTTTATATTATATTATGTTAGGTAAATTGTTTATTTATTTTTCTAGTCCAATTCATACAAAAAAAAAATATTTGAATCCTACTTTTCTTCGTTGTAATGTATTGCTATATTTGACTAGATTTTATGTTTACTTTTGTATTATTATTTAAGAATAGAGTTGTTTGGTTCTTGTGTTCAGAAATGGCTATATTGGTATACATATTTAAAGTTTATTATTGCGTATACATTTTAAAACGATATTATTATTGCTTGATTCAAAGGAACAGATTCTTTTGATTTTGTTCGAATTTACTATGCATGACCGAGTGGCCGTGTTTATATGAATATTGATAAAAAAAAAATATTTTTCATTTTTAATATATTCCTATAAAATTATTCCTGCTGTATACCTAATTTTTGTTTTTGTAAAATGTATTTGAATAATCACTTTGTAAGTTATAACTATAGATACAAAATATAGTCTTACAAATCAGTTACATTTAGTTATTGAGTAGTTGAGACCTTTTTAGTAAAATAAATTCGTTTATATAAAATTAATATGGTATATCTCAATATCTGTAGACGACTGCCTTTGAAATGTCTTAAACAACTAATAGAATGTTATGGATTTATTAACTTTATAAAGCACGTCAAGATTTATGTGGGTGGCTAAAATTTAACAGTTAATTAAAATTAAATATCAATCCATGGTTTTGCTTTCAACGGCTTCAACCTACTAATTTATGTTTATGTTTGAAAAAGTGTTAAATATAATTATCTATGTATAAAACCGTAATCAGTTATCATTATCAAGGAAGATTCAAACACATAATATATGTATTTAGAATATTATAGTCATATATATATTTTTTATTATTATTACTGTTGAAATTTTTTTTCTTATAATGTTAACATGTACGAAGTAAAATAAACACTGAATAACAAAAGTTGGAATGATATAAGTACTACTATCGTCCAGTAGCTTAAAGCATTAGAGCTGAAACAAAATAATACCTACGTGGTTTCTACATATTTGATTTCCGTGAATTTTCGTTTTGGAATTCATCCGTTTTATATTTCTATACAAGCAGTTTGTGCTTCTTATGGTTTGAATTTAATGTAACCTTACAAGCTAAATAATTAAGTGACAAACAACTTTTAGTACATACAGCAACACGGTGGTCTAAACAAAAGGTAAATTGTTTTATTTTGAAGATAAAATATTTCTTTTAACTAAATATCCCTGTATTCGTAAAGAATTATAAAAAAACTACGAATAATGTAAAGTATAAAGTTAAAAGTTTAAATAATTAAAATACTGCTGATGGTATTCATCATGAGATACATAAATTATTAACAGATTTAATATTAATTACTGAAATTCTCAAAATGTTTTAATAGAAAGCATTGCTATGTATATTTATTACTAATTGGTTTTATACTAGTGTACTAATTTATTAATATGCTATTAAGTAACAAAAATATTTCACTTTATGTTATTTCAATTTCTGTTGGCTTTTGAATTTGCTTTTTTTTTTATTTGTATTCTGTATTTTTATTTTTATTTTTCGGTATTGAGAATTTTTCAATTATATTATATTTTTTTTATACTGAACCATAGGACCATAGTTTGTACCGTTTTTGTTTGTGTGTTTATTTGAAAAAAACTTATGTTCTTTGTTGTTATCAATAAGATTTGAGTTTTTTAGCTTGTCTGGAAAGATCAAAGTTCAATTTTCTAGACCGACTAGATTGATTTCAATTCAAATATTATTTTATTTACTTAAATATACACATTGAATTTATTTATGTTTTATAAATGCCATCTACGGTAAATAATATTCAAACATTTTATACAAATCATATAAACTTGTTATTTTGTTTTTAAAAATTTTGCAATACGCTGTACCATAAATAATTATTATATATGATTTTATAGTTGAGTGTACTGTATACATTTTAATAATTGTACATATTAATGCTTTAATTTGTAAATATCGAGAGCTAATATTGAGTTTTTTTTTACTTAATAAATTGTTAATAATAAATTAAAACTGATAGGATAACGAAATTCATTTTAACAAGATTATTGAGTTGAATAAATATTTAATTTTAATATAAACTTTTGAATGAGCTAAAGTGATAATAATTATGATTTTACTGTCAACAATTGCAACAATTGACATTAAAATATTGACAAATTAAAATCAATATTTTGCACAATACGCCATAAAATATCTATGGGTATCTACATTTTTATTTACACTTAACAATATAAGCCGCTGATGCAATTTCATAATTAAATAAAATATATTTTTGTAAAATATTTTTAACAATATTGTTAAATTATCGTTGTGATAATTACTATAGTAGAAATATTAAAATATAAATTTAATATAAAATTTTAATCATTGTTCCTATACTGAGTTAAAATTACTGTTCACCAATAAAAATACATATATAAATTATATTCTAATATAGTCATTAAGCTTATTGAGCATGTATATTTTTTTAAATATATATATATTTTATTTTTATAAAATGTTACTATAATTATCATTTTATAAGTATGTTTTTTAATAGGGTTTCCTTTAGAATATCGTTTAATTAATTAAATTAATAATCATAACATAACAAAAAAATACAGAAACGTTTGACAAAATTTTCAATTATCATTTGAATTTACATTTTCATATTGATATTAAATTATTTTTAAACTATACGGAGAATAACCATTGTTAAATCGAGTTGAAATTAATCATTACATATTAATTATAGAATAAAATATACATTTTGAGTGTAAATTATATGGTTTCTTCACCTAATTGTACCCAACTACCTTAGATACATATTGGTAATATAATTTAATATCGAATTTAATATAAATGTAATAATACAAATTAATAAAATTGTTCTTCTTTTCGGGTGTTTACAAGTTGTACTTGTAACTGAACTGATAGGACTAAGTCAAAACATATTATAAAAAATTTAAAACTTAAAAAAATTATAATACATTTATTTAATATTTTTTGTACCTAAAATTTTTAAAATCACTATTACTTATCAAATTACTCGATTTATAAAATAATTGTTTGAAGCTACTTTTAATTTTTTGTCATCATTTACGATTTCGATACTAATAGTATAAGAATAATATTGATTTTCTGTATTAGGTTAATAATTATTTTAAACTAATTTTTTTTATTATTGCGAGTGAGTCGTGCCATTATTAATTATTAATGATACCCACAGTAAAGAACAGAACATAAATATTTTGTTTGCATACTATTTATTTAAACGTAGATATATAATAGGTATAGAATTAATCATTAATTCATTATAGTTTATATGTTAATTATTTTCGTAAAAAATGATTTTTATAAAATAATTTTAAAAATTAAAATAAGTTAATCATTTTTATTTTTTTTATAGATTTTAATTAAATTACTAAAATATTAATATTATAAATGTATTCTGCATAATATCAATGATATATACGTAATATAGTTGTACCTACAGTAAAATTAATAATGTAATTAAGTATAATTTATTTTAACTGTTAAAATATTAATGAGTAATAAATAAGCAAATAAAATATTATTGGCGAAATATCAATAAAAAAAATTATTCATTTATCTGCTACCTATGCTTCAATATCATTCATTGTCGAATTTCACCGTTTTGTTGTGTTCACTTATTAAAATTAAGTATTAATATCATCTATAAAAATAAATTTATCACTTAAGTTCCGTCATTATTTCTTAAAGT
This sequence comes from Rhopalosiphum nymphaeae, assembly GCA_036289425.1. Taxonomy (NCBI): domain Eukaryota; kingdom Metazoa; phylum Arthropoda; class Insecta; order Hemiptera; family Aphididae; genus Rhopalosiphum; species Rhopalosiphum nymphaeae. The sequence continues at coordinate 2,173,835 of JAZAQC010000015.1, forward strand.
TGTATTCTTCTATACATTCTTTTAACTCAGTGCAAGGGCGTAGCCTGGGGGATCGGGGTAGGGGACCCCTCCCCTCAATTTTTTTTCTTGAAATAAGATTCAATAGTTTCATTTTTTCATTTCATATTTTATAACATAATCTAATCCCCCCCCCCAAAATTTTTTTCTGGCTAATGTACTGTATACCATTTCTACGGGTTTTTTTTTATATTTTTACATCGTCCTTTACTTTTTTTTGGTCTATGAAAATGCTATTTTGTGAAATCGGTTATTTTTGTTTTTAGTAACGTTTCATTGGTACCAAAATCTGCAGTACCAGTATGAATTAAAAATATTTAAAGTTATAGAGTACAATTTTTCTTATTAAGTATGTGTAATTAGTTGAGTATAACGGTTAATTATTGTTTATGATTGTGCGGATTTATTGACGAAACTACAGAAGATAGTTATTTTTTATGATTAGACGATTTATAGAAAAAATATTTATATAATATTTCAAGAAGATATATTTGTACTATAAAGATGCCTTGTTATGTTTAAAGTACAATGTGTACAAGCGTACACATTCGTATGGAATTTTGAAGTAGCGGTTTTGTATCAAAGCGTTATAATAAAAGTGGTGTTGTTTCATATTGTATATAGGTACAAAATCGCGATCACAGCAGTGACGGCGTTCACTTGTGATTACAGCGGGAATGATAGAACCGGTTTTAGCGGATAATGAAATGGCGCCAGTTGTCGCGAAGTTCATAGTATGAGAGCTTAAAGATATTATATATTTCTAAGCATATAATTGTATATATTTATAAATAAGAGGTGTGTGTGTGTGTGTGTGTGTGTGTGTGCACGCGCTTAGTCTGACAACTGATCACTAGTAGACTTCACAATAGATATTTGCAAAACACTAGTAAAACTATAACCTAACTTAAGTCGTAGTAAATAATCAATAATCATATTAGGTATACAACTAAAAAGCACCGGTACACTGCACTATTAGTATCTAGATATTGGTAGCAATTTACTTTGAGATCGCTAAAACCGTTTTTTTATTATCGGGTATTGCCTCTCCGTGACTTACTATTGATGTTTAATGACCACCCATTTTATAAATATTTTTCGGTTCATTGAAATATTATTTTACTCGGCGTTGAAGCATAAATTAGTATTAAATATGTATACAAGTTTATTTTATATGTTCATGCCGAAATCCTGATTAATAGGTTACCTATTATTACTTATGCATTTAATAAGTTTTTTTTTCTCAAAATTTGATCAATTACAATCGAGTTTTGTGCATAGGTATTGGCACTATTGTTGGGTGTACATAGCTCCTAGGTACTTGTACATTTTTAATATAATTTTTTAGTAACCAATCGAATTGTTAACGCTAAAGTTAATAGCAGTCTGTGATACCACCTATAAATTGTTTTAACAGTAGGTAAGTACAACAAAAAGTATTAAATTTGTGTGCCTATGCCTGTTCTATATAGATATGATATATATGTATATATTTTAATATATAATACATATTATAAATAAAATTCGACGCCTCTACATGCTCGAGTGTATACTGACGTACAAATAAATAATAATTTAAATTTTAAACTCTATATAAAGTTAAAAAAAATCTTTTATTTCTGTCTGATTGGCGAACAACTTATAAGGTATGAAACGGTTCAAATATTCGTGTAAAAAAATCGTATAACATACAGTACAAAGTGGTTATTGTAATAATTTGCAAGTATATTATTGTACTTTCGAAACAACGGTCTAAATTTATATTCATTGATCATCTATTAAAATATAATACATACACGTCATGAGCTATTGATGATTGTCGTTACATGTGTTTTTCCTATGAATAATGAATTAAATACATCAATATTTTAACGTTTCGTTACTTCCAAATCGTATTATAATTCCACTTTTCTTTCTGCAGCATGTAATTACCTCGGAGTATATAACATATATGCATACGCAAACACGTCCAACGAACTCGTAACCGAATTTATTCACTCGAATCGACCTTGAATCCAATTTTTTCGCTCAATATTTATGTTCTATTACCACTGTTGTCGTCGTCACCACCACCACCGCTATCGCCGTAGTCGTTTGTATACGAATGTGGTATTCGAACGTACATATAAACGACCTCAGAGTATAGTATAATATTATATTATGTGGCATTTACGGTGTTATTGCTATAATCAGAAGCGTGCCGCTCGTGACTGACGATCGACAATAGGTACATAAATATATTCTCAACGGATCGAGTGTGTGTAAGTGTATACAAACGAGTATAAATACAATTGATACAGTAAGATAATATAATATGGGCAATAAGCTCACTCATTTTCGATATCCATCCATATTTGTAATCCTTTCGAAAAAAAATTTGTTTTTTAAATTTATGTATCGCGGACCGCGATATCGCTTACAAAATTTGTATGAAGCTAAATTTCTTGTTATTCGTACTTTAAATAAATCTACAACATTTTCAAATTATTATCGACATTTCCGGTTTTATTATATTGAAATTAGGAATGTATTAATATAGCGTGCCATTTAGTCTAACTATCCTTTTATGCTACTTGCGTTTAAATATACCATAAAACGTGCGTTTTTCGTGTGTATATTCAAAATACGTACGATAATAATATAATATGCTTAAAATATAAAAATAAAATATATTGTGTGTAACGGTACACGGATGAGGTGATTTTTGGACGTTATTTTCTGACCAAATGTTTAAGAGGACGCTGCAAAAATAAAACATACCTATCAATGCTCATAAGTCCCCTAAATTATCCTTAATTATTATATCACGCGCGTGTGTTATTACATAATGGCCGTAACAGTCGTAGTCTATCGTCGTTGTCGTGTCGTAGTCCCGTCCTCTCCATATAGGCCCTTTCTCAGCAATCGTCGTCGCCGCGTGTGTAGTATGTACACAAATTCGACCTGCAGGTCGCCGCCGCCAATACCACCACCTGTTTGCACTCTGCGCACAATATAATTATTACACTGCCGCCCGCTGTGTTCGTTGTTCTTTTTATTATACGGCTGGCAATAAAAACGTTTTCTCCGTTTTGTTATTTTTTTTTTTTTTAGGCACTCTAAAACGCGCACGAAATTATATATCATTATTCGGTTGGTGGTGGTGTTGGGTGGGTAGTGGGATGGTGGTGGTGAGGTAACAAGGGAAAAACGGTATTAGACGTCGTCGTTACATGTATGGAAGCAGGTCCTCTTCTCCCTCCGCCACCGTAGATTCTTACACGCGTAGCAAACGTGTTTTTGTTTTAATACATAATTTATATTTTATACACCGTGTGTGAAATAATCGATGACGACGGTCGACTGATACGACGGCGACGACTATGAAGTTCTGGTTTCTTTCTTTCATTCTTTCGTTCGGTTTTTTTTTTCTTTTCCAAATTCCGCGTACGAATTGTACTGCGCCACCAGCTAGGGTGCCGCCACCGCCTTATGTTCTCTGACGTGCGGCTGCATCGGCGAACCGGTTGCCAAAAAAAATCCGTTCATTTTCGACCGAATTCGCTCTAATCGCCGCACTCATAATAATGTACCTACCTACCTACGTTTAATATACAATAAAACAATTTTATTATTTTCGTTTTCAAGCCATCATCAGATACGGAAAACAATTATTGTATTATACCTTCAGTGACACCAAAAAATATTATGCGTACAACCGTATGTATTTAGTGGACAATGTTTTTTTCGTGCTATCGGATTGATTCGATTTATGCTATAAGCTAATTTTCATTGACAATAATTATTGCGACTTTCGGGTCCCATATAATATTGTTATTATCATTCATCGATTTAAAGTAATATGCAGCACTCGTTTTGCTCAGTCGTTATGAATTTTGCCGTCAAGCGTGTGCACACGATTGTGTCGTCGTCGTACGTCCGTGTCTGCGCTAATCGAAGTGCACTAAACGTAACCCATTATAAATCAATTAATGGAAACATGGTTCAGTGTTTTATTAACGGTTCCGATATTATGTTTGATTACGCGGGACGATATACATATACACACACATGTACTATTTTTACTTATTATATATTATTATAATAGTATTACGAGCTCTCGGGTTAAGAGTATTTAACAACACTAGGCAATAATACAATTATGATAATGCGGGTAAAAAGATAAATTATTATTCCGTAAATAAAAATAAAACGTTTCAGTCGAGTATACTATAGGTAGTAGGAGGTACGTATGGTATGGATGGTTAATGCAATTATTAATAATTGTACAATGTTCATAATATATAATAAAGAGTATACATATTTATATTATTATTACTGTGGCATAGTTTAGAATATAAATATTGAAATATTGTTTCGAATGTGTTTTTTTTCACCTAATGCTGGAATTAACATCATGATTAAATATTTTTTTAAAGGTTTTTAACAATTATTTTATTGTTTTATATGCCGATTTTAAGCGTAACAAAATACAGTAATAGATAGTAGTACTATATTAATATCTATGTTTTAATCGAATCATTCTATCGCCGTAATCGGTCGAAGGAAATATTTATGTACTTTTGTTTTTACATAATTTAATAGTACTTGGCATTGGTGTTTAAAATAATAAACGCATTACCAATGGCGCTGAACTCTAAACTTGACGAGTACCTATATATATATATATGGACAAGTAGGGTCTGTTGTAGAGAATTACATCTGAAATTACAAATTATAATTAATACACCGGTATAATTATTATTATTTATTACTGTTACACTGAGTTATTTGAGACTTCGGAGATAACTTCTATTTCGATGAATAATATTCTTATGTATAAAATATGATTTAATTTTTAAATGGGGTTAGGTGGATCATATTAAAATTTGATACTCGTTGAAGTGGTTTTTTTTTTATAATTAGGCCTCAGCGTAAATGTATACACCATAAAAAGTTATAATTAACTATTGATCGATTTTTTTTAAATTATAAATTCTGCAATGTCTTATGCTTTAAGAATGATTAATAAAACATAGTTTGTCGTTAAAACGAGAAGTTTCGAAAAAAAATAATATTTATTAAGTGTATCCCCTAAAATTGTATTATTTACTTTTGATTAATTTTCCATTACTAATTGTTTTCAAACAGCTATCTACTATATTTTAGATTTTTTTTTTATCGGTTTGTTTTAATAAAAAAGAAACAGACATAAAATATAAAACAAAACTATCTCCATCAAATATTCTATTAAAAAGAATTAAGAATTTTCAATAAAAAATAATCTTAAAGAATTGTTTTTTGCAGTGATCTTATAAAAGTAAAAACCGTTGTGAAGTATCTATCTAGTAAAATGTTATATATTTTAGTCTTAAATTCTTCACAATATCTATTTGTATGTTATACATATGTTGTTTATTCTATGGTTTACGCAACATGTAAATAACCAAGTATAGGTAGGAACATACTCAAGATAATATTAACTCGTTTCTTGTTAATTGTAATAGGTGGTGTATAATAATTGAAAATAAAAAGTTAATTTAGTTTAAAATGTTTGTTTAACTTCAATGTTTTATCTTCAGTTATTCAGTTTATTTAACAGTAGTATTTTTATTACTAATATTTAATATAATATAATATATATTTAATAGTTGTGTATAATGTCATACGAATATAATTTAGATGTATAGTTTATAGTTTAAATACGAAATAAGATTAATTAAGTTGAATAATTTGTTTAATTTGCAGCAACTAATAAAAATATTGTTACTAAAAAATAATTAGATAGTGCCTAGAACAGAACCTACATATTATATAAAAAATAATGTGGTGGCCAAAATTATTGTTCGATGCCACGTCGAGTTATTAATGAATATGATATACCTAATTATAACAGTAATAGCACGTGAACAATTTTTTTTTAATTTACACATTATTATACTTATCAACATTTCATAATTCTTTTAGTAAATTTTTTATTTTTGATAAATTATTGTAGATATTGTTGGATCGATAAACTGATTTTAGAATTATATTTATTATTATTTATGACTCAACAGTTTTTATTTATATAGAACGTCATCTGTTTTTAACATGGATTATTATTTTTTTCACTTTTTTTTCAACTCGCATATCGTAAATACCCGTAATTTTGAATGATTTATTTTTTGCTGTAACGTAATAATATGGTGTGAATTTACTGTTGTATAAAAACTAATCGCCTATATTATGTGGTTTACTTAAATTATTACATTTCAAATAGTTTTCCTTTAAATAATAAACGTACTGCAATTTAATATTTTACTATTATCGTTCTTCAACGTTTTAAATTTAAAATTTTTTGTTTCTCTATTTATTATCATTAACTTGTTAATTGCATTTTTTTTATACACACATTACGATTACGTTACATTGATTAGACGTTAACTACCTATTGTTTTTACGTTGTTTTTCTTAATGAGATTACGGCCTATTATTTATGTCTTTTCTTGTACAATTTTAAATTTATATATAATATTATTGTATGTATCTTCATAAATATTATCAATATTTGTCTTTCTATCTTTACCAGTCAAATTAGCACATCAGGAATTACACACGTCCGATTTGATATCCGAGTGTTCAATGCGATTTCGTGCTCATTAAATAGCGATGATCCCCCCACGTCTTACAAAAATAGTTATATCTGATTCTCTCTGTTGGCAAGCGGTCACAGCTCTGTATATTATTATATTATTTTCTATTATGCATAATAAACGGTTGAGGATTATATTGCAGTTGATGCCACTTACACATTTCATTAGTTTTGAATTAATAATAACTTGTAAACTTACCAAAGGTGGTTTGGTTTATTTTAATCTCAAAATTATATTAATGTAATGCATTCTAGAAAATTATACTGAAGATTTATTTTTTCATAATCTTTAAATGGACTAATTTATGTTATTTATTATGTTATAATATATTATTTAAATTGGCATAGGGTCATGCAACTATTTTTATTAGCAACAATACTTAATCTGATACATATATTACATATTTCAATGCAAATACTTTATTTATCATACAATTTTAATTGAATTGTAAGTACTAGATAATAATAATATGTAGGTTTTAATTTATATTATCTTAAATGTGTTACAACGCGAATAACTGATAAAATTACTAAACAATATATGTACCTTCAAGTTCATAATCCTTTTCCTAAATATCATTTACATACATATGTATAATATATAAAAATTAAAAATTTTAATACAGTATAGGTGTATCAACTTAGTATGTACATTTGTTGTTGTGAAATTTCTATTAACAACTCCACTTAACATAACTATTGACTATCATGATATAGTTCTGCATGTATTAATTTTAATGTAGTTGACAGTTTTAACAATATATTCTCATACAATTACTGTTCTTTATTTTCACGACATCAATTAATGAGTAGGTATATTAGATTAGGATAATATAAACAAGAAATTCTATGGTTTTAGATTTATTTAGGTTTACGTGAAACACTTTAGCTAATTCTCTCTCTCGTTGTATGTGTGTATATATTTTAATGGTAATTACTTATCACTTACCACTTAAAAATCAATAATTATTATATTGCAGACGGCTACTGAAGTTTTATTACTCTTTATTTTCTACATAACAACCAATAACATTTAATTGCCAATGCTGTTGTATGCATTCATGCATTTACTAAATTTACGTAGGTATTGTATAGCATACGTTTTTAAAATAACAGTTGTTTTTTTTAGGTTTAAATGGTATTTATTGAACTTAGATAAAAGTTGTACATTTTGATTGAAATATTTTTTTTTATCAAATAAATTATTTTATTTGCTGTTATTTAACAAATATGTTTAAATTAATTTATACTTAGGTATATCTTAGCCATTTTGAATATCAAGGTTCATGTTCTTTGAATATTTGAGTAAAGTTATTAAATGAACAAAAATAAATAATAATGTTATCCTTACATACTTTTAAAAATAATTACTCGTCACTTTGCTATAATTGTTACCGTGTCCAAGTAACACAACAAAATAACCGTACTCGCGTTGCTTGCATATCATTAAATATTACATAAATAGTATTTTATTAAAATAATAATAAAATGTAAAACATGTAACCTTCAATAAGTACCTAGTGAAATAAGGAATGGAATTTAAACAATATACTATATTTAATCTATTCAATTCCCAAGGCTCTATGTAACTCAGGGAATTTGGGGGGATACAACAATAACGACATAGTTTTATAATACTGAACCGTTATAACATTTCAAAAGTATTTGGAATAAAATCTATAATATATGCATTATGCATATTATCTATATAATTCAGATACAATTAGAAAGTTATTCAAAAAATCTGACTAAACAGAATAGGGAATTAAAAATCATAAAATTTTAATAGAAAAAAAAACGTCGAAATGGTAGATTGTAATAAGCACAATCCAAATAATGTTGAGAATTTACGTAGTTTTTTTTTGAAATTAAAAAAAATAGATTTGTGTTTAATCTTGTTCGATTATCTAGCGTTTAATTGTCGTATACCGCAGCTCAGCTTTAAGGTGAATACAAATGAATAAAATAGGTACTTACACACACACTAATTATACCTATTATAATAGTCACTACGAGTAGAATAAATTATGAGTACATAAAGTTTTATTTAAAAAAAGATATAATATTTTACTTTAATTCTTGCATGATATATTGGGACTGAACTCTACATATTACTTCAATTATTTTGCTATTACTTCACTTTCGTTGACTTTGATAAATTGTACATTTTCACTGAATACTTTCAGTATTTTATCAATTAAAAATAAAAGTATACATTTAAACAAACTTTATGTATATATAATTTAATATGACTACGTTTTTTCGATTGTTTTGTTATGAAATAAATTAAATTTATAGTTAATTAATAGCATTTAATAGTTAAAATCTGTTTATGTATGGTCGTTGGTTATCAAGAACATAAATAACCGTATTTAATCTTTTAATTATTATATTGACCTGTGCTAAGATTAGGTTTCTAGAGCTATAATAACTAATATTATTTGTATTTAACTGGGTTAAAATATAATTATGTGCTGTTTTAAGATAATAACCATTATAAATAGGTATAAACAAAGGTTCATACCTATTATGAAAGGATTTCATAAATTTAAACTTTAATAATAATAATTATAATACAAAAAATGTAATTCGTTTAAATTAGTTAAATAATTTTAAAAAACACAACTTTTTCATAATGTGTTAGATATTTTTTTCAATCGTAGTATAAAATGTTTTAGAACACTATTGTCACATACCTATAATAGGCACTTATAATATAGTTATTGTATAATCATTTGTCTTCAATTCTGTCTTAATAAATAGTATTACTGAGACATATATTATTTCATAAAGTAGTTTGTTATGATAAACTTCGATTGTTGGCACTTAATAATTTTTTAATGATGTAGACTTCACTATTGACAATTTATATCTTGCAGAAATATAATTAAATAGTTTAAACTTAACGTTATTATGATTGGTAATATATGTATTTGTAATTTATACGATTAATAACTTATGTTATCACTAAAATAATTATGTTACCTTTAATAGTACGTACTTATTTTATAATAATTTTAGTACAAGTTACTACTCAATTTCTTATATTCCTATACACAAGTATCGAACACTTGAAACCTATGTAAGGAAAAATTGGATTTTTGTAAATTTCAACATTAGATATTTTTATTTTAGTATGCAACATATAAATTATTAAAATTAATATTGGATATTAAAAATAAACTGTTGTATTCAAGTTTCTTATTTTTATAAAAAAATTTTTATCGTAATGTAAATATTTATTAAACTATTTCCTTTTTTTTTTTATTTACTAGTGTTTTATTTTATTTATCTGCTGTATGCAATGACTTCGATTAATTCTTAACATACTTTAAGTTTAACGAGTTTTAAATAATTTTGGATGGAGTGTGTAGGTAGTAAGTATTACATAGTGTTGGAGTATTATTAATTATTATAATGTATTAAATCGTAATATATTTCTATTAGCATTACAAACACCTAAACAAATAATTTACATTGCTATATTGTTTGTCTTTATGATGTTTGTGCTATGACTGTACGATAGAAATTAGTTCAAAAGGTACCTACGGTGAAATGGTCAGATTTTAGTCCATTTATATTAATACATCAGTTGATTATGAAATACCTATACGCGTTTTCAGTGTAATGGTAACTCTAAAATTTGTTTGTGTATATAAGATTATTCAGATGAAAATGGCCGTTCTAGATACTATTAAATAACTCGTTTTTTTCGATTCAATTAATGCAATAATATTTCACATGACACGAGTGTGATATTAAGTTTCGTACAAATGCTTTTCATTTAGATTTATATTCATAACACAAAAAGCGCATTTAAATAAGTTTCTGAAGTGAGTGTATTATGAATTATGGTAATTCGTTCAAACTTTATTTATATATAGATTTAACCTTCAGTATAATAGGCGCACAATCATCACACCTGTATCTGATTAATTTGCCACCTTGATATTTTAAATAATTATGAGGAATATTGTAGTTTTAGTATGGCCAAAATCTGCAATGTCCGTGTATTTTGATACACATACTTATCGTATGTTTGATAACTATCTAATATATTTATGAGGTGTATTTAAATTTTTTTTCAATTTTCATTCAGTGAACAAATTTTGTTATAAAAATAAATTTAATAGATTTTTTCAAAGATTTTTAATTGTTGACCTATAAATTTGCAATGGTTTGTACCAATAACACTTTAAATGTACATATTATTTGCGTTCATTATCAAACGAATGGGGATGCTTAAATTAATATCCTCAATATATCATTTTGATAAACGGTTACCTATAAAGTTCCCAGTAGTTACTATCATGATAACTTGATACGTTCTTTTTGACAACTTAATAAATAGGTACTTAATACATACAATATAATGTTTCCTTGGAAATTAGATGTCTTATAGTTTAGAGTTAATAGATTATTTCAACTTAACTCAAATTACAAGAGTCCATCAAGATATCGCACATTTTTAGCGTCGTTGTAATATATAATATTATAGTCACTCGAGGACCGTTTGATACGTATATCGAGAATCTTTAAACTTAGTGGCTTTGTCTATCGAGTTTTATTTATTTGATGTTTTCTTCATTCAATACAAACATCTTAATTTTGCAGATATTCTCAGACACAATAATGGTGTTGTCATGGCAACTGACTAGCAGAGAAAATAAGTTCTAAGATATAAAATGAAATAAATGTTATGATGTTAAATATATTTTATGAAATCAATAAGAGTCGGGATTTGTATATTTTTATCGTAGGTATCTTCATCGAGCGTTTGTAATCTGACGGGAATGAAAAATTAAGATGGTTCATTACACACTGTGTTCAATAAATAAAGTTTTCTTTTTGTATATTTGAAAAATATTTCAAGGATTTAAGGGATATTCAGTTTCTATAACATAATATGCACATAGTTTGTAATACAAGAATTATGCTTATTATAAGAAATATAAATTTTAATTTAATACATTTTGTTTTAATTTTCAATTATAATTATTAATTTTAATTTTGAGATATCTAAACAATTTTTTATTTATTTTTTTATCTTTTATTACTTAATTATATTTAATCTTTTTTTTTTAAATGGTATACCTTTTATGTATTTCTTAATATAAGAACAATTCATAGGTTTTAAAATATATATATTAGCATCATATTTCTTTACTTTTTTTTGAACACAAACATGTTTAAAAATAACTACGACAAATCATGAGTAAAACTATGTATTATACAATAAGAACTTGAATGAATAATAATAACATTTTTGAAATATAGAAATATTTCAGTGATGTAATAATGTAGTAAACCAATAAATTACTTAGAAAAATTAATTAAAATAATGAATAATAATAATAATTACTGTTATCGCTTAAAGTAAATTCATCATAAATTAAATCATAGTATAAAATAAAGAAATACGTTTAAGGTAGGTTATCATAATCATTTTTACCTTTATCATTTTTCTGAACTAAAAAAAAAATGTTTGCTTACATAGAAACGTATTATCAGCTATATACACCAATATATATATATGTGTATTATATAATAGAAATAAACTACCGATTAAATATATAATTAATTATCTATTTCGTAACGTTAAAGTTTATTTTCAAAATATGTTGATAGATAATTAACTTGTGGTTCGTTGCATATTGTTTATACAATTTTGAATTTGAAAATTATCTTGCAGTGGTTGAAAACCAATGTGATAGTTGATTTTTTTCATTCAATTAATTAAATAAATCTGAAATAATTATCTTGTCTTTTTGTTTTGAATAATATTTTTTATACTAAGGGGAATATACTAGTATTTTACTTTTACTATAAACTATACAGAACCAGCATTATAAATCATTAGCGTGATTAAATCATCATCGTGGGTGTATTTTTTAAGTCTATATATATACACACAAGTGTAAACTATTAAAACGTATGTTGGTATGTTGCTGACTCATAATCGCACAACTATAGATATATTATGTCATACCAGCAATATAGTGAAAACAACCATATACATATATAACTGTCGTGAGTTGTACTTATATATAGTATATGTATTGGCTTTGTGAAATGGGCGATCGAGGGGATATAGAACGATGCCTATGGCCAATGGGATTCAAACAGGTGGTTGAGTAAACAACCCTCGGTTTGGCTGAAGAAAAACATCGTCCTGATTCTGTGTAGATTGTATATACTCGTCCTTGAAAAACAAATTCTTGTTTTCATATAGGGTACAGGATTTGGTTCAGCAGGTTGCCGCAGGTTGCCGCAGGATATTTTTTTTCATATACAACAGACGCAGCTACCCTCTATATTATGTACAATAACAACGCTGTTATATGTTTACGTTTTTGAACCGAGATACTGCGTCGAGGGACGAACTCTCATGTTTTCTGTTCGATAAATATTTTGCTTTGTGTTGTCGAGTAGAAGATTACTGAACATGCTCCCCGAGACCGGTCAGCCTGCAGAAGGTGTCTAAAATGCGGTGCTGTATTATACAATAATAATTTTCATCATTTACTTACACTATTGATATCGTTAAGTAGTACAGTAGCTAAAAACTAACTTCCTTATTAGTTGAATTAATTTTATCACTGTGATTGTTGTTGTTAAGAAATTTAAGAATTTTCATTCAAATGATATATTATATTGTACGTAATATTCAGCCACATCTGCATTAAATTTGTTTCTAAATATTTAATAGTTATAAATTTGAACACTGTTATTTATTTTTTTACGGTTCGGAAAACATTTCTTTATGCAGTGAAAGTAATTCAAAAGTTTCTTATTGAACATCTTTCTTAAAAAGTCCGTACAGTTGTTGTTATGGGTGGTTGATTTCCAGTTTTTTTCTTTAGTCCTTCCCGCGAAAAATTTTGAGTTAAAATAAAAATTATTATATTAATTGTGAGTCTTTTAAGTTTTTTGGAAATAAAGTTTTTAGTGTAGGTATAGATACTTAATATTTGAATTGGGTGTATATATTTGCATTTAATAAACGTTATACAATTCACTGTAAATGTGTTAGCTTAGGAATCGGTTAACATTTATTTTAAATATTAAAATAAAAGAACTGCTTAATTAATATTATACGTTTGTTTGAAATTTACACAGCGTACTGTTTCATGTATTAAAATAAGTAATAACATAATAATATATCAACATTTCGATTTAGTTACAAATTTGTGTTTGTATTTGTATCGTCAACGCAGCAATAATGTGTGTTGAACACCGAATCAGACAATATTCGAATACGTTTTTGTTTAAAATAAGACATTGTGTAGGTTTATACAATGGTCCGTACACTATCATAATAATCTGGTTTAGACATTACATTTCGCTTTGTATTTATGTGTTCGCTCGTTATAAGTCTTAACTATACTGACAAAATATAATTTCTAGTACTTTACGGTAATATTCCCTATATAGCTGTACCTACGCCTGTTGCTTGTACCTCTGTAATAATATTAAACACAAATTGATTATAATGACAACAGCAGGTTAGGTACGTTATGGTGTAATATATTATTTATGTATACGTCATAAAATATTATCAAATACATAATATTTTAGTATTGTGTTATCGTGTCTACATTATAATACTGCAGATGGTGTAATGACCTTATATCACTTAAATGTATTTAATCATTTCTGTGAATGTCTTAACTGTTTTAAGTAAACGGAGATTTCATACTAATTACGGTACAGTTTTATTTTTATAGTTTTAACACAACAAAAGTAGTTAGATATATAATAAACATGAATACTTTAAATGATCCGAATAAATTTAGTAAGACAAAGCGGACTTTTCCGCCACGACTATTATTTAAGGTAATATAAGTGCAACAATATACAAAGATCTTCGACTGTCGGGGTTTGTTTCTGTAAAAAAAAATATTAAGACAATCGACGCCGCCTAAAATAATTACCCTTCAAATTGTTTTTAAGATAATAATTATTTTATAATTTACCGTTATAGTATATACCCTCTTAAGTGTCCTACACTTCTACCCTATTACATAAAGTATTTCTATATAATGTCTAAATTATGTCATTTTATAATGACCTACCTATATAACAACTTGCAGATGCAGGAATATGTGCAGAGATGAGTTATACGATATCGTTTATCCATTACACATAGTATTTATTTATTTTTATTGTGTGTTTTGGTTTTTGTCTCGGGAACCGTTAAAAAAATATTTAATTTTATGATGGGGCCGAATTCATTTTAAGTAAATGTCTTCGTAATATTTTTATTGAAGTATTAGCGCATACAAACGGAAAATCTTTCGTAATAATAATAACGACTATTATTAAAGTATTATTTTAGGACCACACGGTATACGCTATAATATGGTCGTACGTCATCGCGTAGGTATTATATGAGGAATTCTATACGTGTTGTGTAATGTAATACTTTAAAAGGTTTAATCGCGTATAAGGTATACATTAAGTCTTATTTTGGTTCTACAATGTAGAGTTAATAATTCTCTGGAAGAAACTTACACGCGGGCATATATACACATGCATCGGCTCTGCAGGTAGACTAAAGTCTGTTAAAAAGGGCTGAAACGGGATTTTAATTAAAAGCTAACGGAATATTTTTCTGAAAATATAAAGAAAAATCTTACACGTAACACTTGGGGCCGAGATATTATGAACGAATGACACAAATGTCGATAATACATTACATTTTCATCCGGTAAAAACTATACGTGTTTAATTACCGAGGTGGGAGAGGTTACAGGCCGGGCACCTACTTTGATAATAAGGTGTGCGTTATACGATCGCCAACGAGAACCCAACTTTTCGCGTATCATTAATTATTATAATAGACGCGTTGGCTCAGCGTCATGTGTATAACATTGTACTTGTAATAGATAATATTACAATATTTTGAGACAAATGCATATATTGTAATATTGAATATCGATTGTGTGGTGATGTTGTTCGCAGTGCGTCGTGCCATCGGCAAATTTGGCTAGGGCAAAGTGTAGAAAATCGTGCAAAGACGTCAGGACACGGAGAACCTCTGGCGTGGGTAGGTCCCGTCGATAATGCTTATGGGAAGGTGCACTGGGCACCACCGCGTTACATGGACGAAGATTTGGACGGTGTTCGGAGCGCGATCGGTGGCGGCCAAGACGACGCCGCCACTAACGGTGACAAAATCAAAAGGATACCGCCGCCGCCGCCGCCGCCGTTGCACCATTACCAACAGCAACAGCTACAACAACAACAACATCACATGCAGCAACAACAGCTACAAATGTATCAGCAACAAAGTCATCAACAACGCCATTCGCAACAATTGCACCATCATCAGCAGCAGCTACAACAACAGCAACAGCAACAGCAACAGCAACAGCAACGACGACATAATCAGTTGCGCCATCATCAAATGCAGCAGCAGCAACAACAACATCAACACCAACTGCAAAAATATCAACAATACCGCAATCGCCATCATCAGTATCCGTCCGTAGTGGCCAATAGCTCCGCCGTCGCACCCGTCACGTCCGTCAATTCTGCCACCGCCGTGACCATCACTACCACGGTTACCACAACCGCTGTCGTCGTCAACTCCACTGCGTATCCGTCGAAGCTTCAACAGCCCTTGTCCAACAATGTGCTGCACGCCATGGCTGCTGTGGCCACGCCGTACGCCGAGACCGCCGACAAGTCTGACTCGGGTCTCAGTTCGTCGCGCACGCTCAACTCGGGCGACGAACGATCCGGATCGCATTCGAGCGCGTTTAGCGGTTCTGACGACCACGCGGCCGCCGTGTCGCCGTCCAACGAACAACATCAAACGCCGCCGTCTCCGTTCAACAATATACCCGTCTGGAGGGACCCTCACATGTTGCAGGTACGTGCGTGCGTTTGTGTGTGTGTGTGTGTGTGCGTGTGTTTGTATTTGTATTTGTATTTGTGTTTGTGTTTGCGCGTTTGAGTGTTAGTGTGATGGCGTGATTGGTGCTTGTTTGTTTTTGTTGTCGCATGACCCCTATCCGTGAGTATGGATGCCATTTGGTTTTATTCAAATGCACCGAAAAGATTCATTCAAAGCCATAAGCACCTATTAGAATGTCACGCGCGTATACACAAATGGACGATAATCGGAAAAAGACAATTTCTTTGATGTATTTGAATGCTACATTTTCATAATAAGGTTTTTTAAATTTAAGAGTTTCACTGCCAGTGAAAAACAATTTTTTTTTAAATGTCATTTCAAAACTGCGGTTAATGGTGTTGACAATGATGTAAAGTGTTACAAATGTGCAAATAAACGTCATAGTGCTGCATTATGATGTTCTGGGTCAGGAGTCCATTTAATATCATAAAGTTACAAATCATTTCGGTTTGCGCCTGAAATTATACATAGTATATTTCGTATATTAATAATAATTAAAAAATTTTAATAATAAAAATAAACGAATAGGTACATTTACATATTTTACTACATCTATGTTTTATGTAAAACCGTCAAAACAGCTTAATGTCACGTAAGCGATTACAAACAGTTTTGAAATGTTAAATTAGTATGAAAATCTGAATGCTTGCACTTAATAAGTAGCTTAAATGAATTAAACCCGTTTTGATTGTTTCGAAACGGTTCAAAAATGAATCATACAAACGTGAGCTGTCATTGAATATGATTTATGAATTTGAGATATTATACAGTGTATTGATGCATTCGCTACAATAATGCTGTCGATGTAATTTTTTTTTTTTTTTTGTTATTTGAACTTGAAATATTAACAATCATAACGTTTTATTGAAATTCACACAAGTAAAGCTAATCATGTAATTATTATTATTAATTATTACACACAAAATATTATGCAAATAAAGTAAATTGTCAAACATTTTTTTTTTTAAATTGTATACGATAATAGTATAGTTAATATTATAAAAGTTTGCGCACATATTTTAACCTGCATAATACCTTACAAATTAATTTTTTTCTTTGTAAAAACGTGTACACATTACATAGTTATAATGCGCGATTATAATCAATAATCATTAATATATCTGCAGTAATATGTGTACCGAATTTCGCTGACATTAAAAAATGTCGACAGGTGATATGAAAACACAATCCAGAGCGGAGGGATCGGTATCGGTCATATATTATATTGGCCTACGTGCAAATCATTTTTAGATAGATTATACTTTCAATTTTATATTTATCGCGGTTATGATCATTTAAAGGACGTCGCACTAGTAGGAATTAGTTGTTAATTTGACACACTCCGCTACACATACAATCCAGTTTTGATTTGTGTGACTAGTTTTTTTGCACAAATTGATAGGTTAGGTAGGTAGGTTACCTAGGTACTTAATATTATATTTATGTATTTTGATGTAAAATTAAATGAGGAAAACAAAACCAATAATGTACCTAATGAATTCTATGCGCTTCGCTTTTGTGATATTATATTTTTTCCTGAAATAATAAGACGTGTAACGCTTAATGATGATAAAACATTTTCTAAACAACAAGCCAATTAAATTAAATTTTATATGATTTTCTTTGCACATAAGTAGTGTGCTACTTAGTATAATGTTATACGATATAAAATTATTGATATATATTGTTATTTTAGTCGACAGAAAACTTTGACGTCACTGCAGTCGTTTCTAAGTTCGTTATTTTTCTATACAGGCGACTTTTGTCTCGCACAAGTAGTAATATATTCACTATACGTCTTATACGAATTATTACGAGCGCGCAGTATAATCTCGAAAAGAAGAAACACATTCCATTCTTTTTTGCCTCACAAAACACTTTGTATAGTTGACCTATAGAAGCTGATTGTGTACATCCAGCTACGTAATAGAATTTTTTTTCATTATCGATTTATAATTGGTATATATATATTTTTTATCACTACAGAACATTGTATGTAATAACAGTGGTTTCGTATGAGACGTTTTCTTCAATAAAATTAATAATGATACTCGTTTGTTATCGCACCGCCACCAGGCGACCGTCAGTCTTGCTCAGACATTTTTTATGTATTGTATCAAAGTTTCAAACTAAAGTAAATAATAATAATAATAATTAATCATTAATTAAAATAAAAAACAATTAATTATAGGACATATAATTACATGCGAATAAAAAAAAAAAAAAAATTAAACAATTTTCTAAAGCTATCTTTATTTTTAATCATAATTTATAACTGTTGGACATTTTGTTCAAATAGTATTTGTTTTAACAATAATTTTAAATATGTTTTCGTTATGTAAACTTAGATGCAATACCATTATTTTAAGTATTACGGTGTATAATTCGTTACAATTAATTTTTAACAATAAAACCGATTGTAAATCAGTATGTACTGTTTGTAGATTTGACACATTTGACACGGTTGACCACGTGGACTTTGGCTGATACTTGTGACACGATGATAATAAAATAAAACACAATAATTTCACATTTTTATTTAAAAGTATTTTCCCCTTTTCTATAAATAGACTACGCATTAGACTTTATCAATAAATCAAGATACGATACAGAGAAATATTGATCTTAAATTTAGAATTTTTAAATTAAGTACATAATATACCAACCGACAGTTACTGAGTATTATTAGGTATTATGTACTTTGCGGTTGCGGGACGATAACAATGTTAATACCAAGTATCTTGAAACTAATATATTATATTACATAAACGTTAAAATAGTCATATTATGTCCCACTGTTAGTAATTTGCTTTGTACGCTATACCCCATCGATGCGTACATATATTGCATTTAAGTAGATAATATAAGACACCCATGTGATGACAACTGCAGCTCATTAGTCAAAAGGCTTTTCCCCACATAAAATCCCCTTTGTAACACGCAAACGACCTCTTCATGTTCGCGCGCGCGCGCGCGCGTGTGTGTGTGTGTGTGTGTGTGTGTAACATAATTATTTATGCGTTTTATATACTTTTGTTCTGTAAGCAATAGATTCAACATTTTTAGCGAGTTTAATGGTTTATTTTATTCTCGTTCGTTTCGACCAGATAATATCCGACCACCGCGCATCGTCTTCATATATACGACAATAACTATATACGCGTTTAATAAAATGGACATAACTTCTGAAATACGTCCTTACGAATTTTGTATTTTAAATTACATTATTATGACTAAAAATAATTAAAATACTTGGATGTATTCCTCCTTAGTGCCAGTATTATTATTTTTTCATTTTACGATAAAATTTAAACAAGGCTTGTTTGTTTGTTGTAATTTCCTATTTAAAATAGTATCATTAATTTTCAGTTTTCCATTTAAATATCAGTACAACTAAAATAACTTATAGGGAAATGTAATTTCATTATACCTATTAATGATTGTTTTACAAAATATTATTCTAGCACTTAATAAATAATTAATAAAAACACGTTTCTCTACATTAAATTATCTTTAAGAAATACATTTATTTTGTTCTTTCTTTTTTATATATATTTTATGTTTAATTTAAAAAAATCATATTTTTGATCATTTTAAATGAAAAAAATGTGTTCCTTTAAAAAAATGAAACTAACTGTTTTTTTTTTAAATTTGTATGTCAATAAATAATGAAACCATGGCTTAAATAAGTATTAATTTAATACAAATTTACAAACGATAATAATATTACATGTAGGTATGTTTTATAATATTTATAGTTCTATTCCGTTTATCGGACGTCCTAAGTCCAGTATTTAAGTTTTAGTTTATAACTGTTATTATGAAACATAATACCTAACTAATTTATAAAAATAAATAAATTTATATACAGGATGATTTAAAATTTATGTTACAGTAATTTTATCATACAAATATTCATGAGAGAAAAAATTTTAGTACGAAAGTTTTTTTTATTTAGACACATTGATAATGATAGTAATTTTTATATATTTTACAAGATTTTGGGATTAACTTGTGAAATCTAAATGCTAACCTTTAATTTTTTTTCGGAAAATTTGGATACATAAAATCAAAATTCAAACGAGTAATTTAGAGATTAATATTTAAAGTTTTGATGAGCGGAGTAGAGTGGTGCGCAATGATACCTTGCTTTAGTTGTTCTATACTACTCCAATCGCCTAAACTCTAAATACTTATAACTTATACTCGTTTGAATTTCGATTTTTATGTATTAAAATACTACGAAAACAATTCTTCACATTATAATTGTAAAATTATAAAAAGTACAGGTTCCCATTTGAATTCTTTAAGTTAACCCCTAAAACCCCACCTCTCCCTAAATTATTGTAAAAAAAATACAAAAATTACTAACCATTTTAGATATTTTTAAATAAAAAACTTTCGTATTAAGATTGTTTTTCTATTATGAATATTTATACTTATATGATAAAACGGCTGCAACATAAATTTTGAATCGCTCTGTATATTATTTACTTGTTTTATTTATTTATTTGGTAAATAGTTATTGTGTGTTACTAACTATCTCTATAATTTGTCTCGGTGGTTTTAATTAATCAGTATGTACATTTTTATAATAATATTTTTTTAGTGATAAATCTATTATGTGAGTTCAACAAATGTATTCTCGTTAGATTGCAAAGTTCATAGTAAAATACAAAGAATAATATTTTGTTATAAAGCAATAAACTTGATACCTATTTGAAATAGTTACTGTTTTCAAAAATAATATATATATATAGTTTATTAAAGTTTGTTTTTAAATTAAGAAGTTTTTACCAGTTTAAGAGTCGGGTTAGTTTGTTGAGTTGTACTGCGAGGGGTTGTAATCGTGGATGGAAAACTTCTTTTAAACTTTAACCATAAGGCGTTTTGTACAGCATTGCACATTAATGAAATAATTTATAAAATACCTTATCAACAAATATATGTATAATATAATTAATAAATTGCTCTTTTTTCGAAGAAGAATTCGATCTTATTTTTAATGTGCAGGTTTTTATAATAAACATTATAAAAAGTAAAAATATAATTTACATTCATTAAATATACATACGTATATTATAATTAATGTTTCAATAACTTATAAGTTATGTATTTGTAATCCAAAATTAATAATAAATAAATATTTTGAAATTATACACTTAATAATAATACAAGATGAAAATAAATGATTATTAAAGTATAAGTTTATGTTATCAGAAAATACTTAAATTTTAGTTTCATTATTGAAATATAATATTTTGGAAATTATATGGTATAAAGGCAAAATTTAAAAATAATTAAATTTTCGTCAAAGCTTTCCCTAAAAGGTATAAAATTAATATTCTTCTCCTTGTTAAAGATAATTAATGGTTTCTGTGCATAAAATGCTGCAAATTATTACTAAACTTTTGAGGCTTTTATGAGACTTTTTTTGTATTCTCATTAATAGAGACATACTAAATTATATATTTGTTAACTTATTGCTTTTAGTAAACCAATAACTATGTAAAAAAAAAAACAAACGTATAAATAAGATCACTTTTATTTGTTTAGTAATAAATAATTTAATCTTCTGGTTTGATTTTAATTTACTAAATTCGTGATAAACCGAATGTCGAAAATTCGATATTATATAATTTTATATTTAATAGCCTCTTTTATTAAGCAGAAATGTCTCAATTTGTCATTTTTATTTCGTCGCCTTAATCCGGAGTAGAGTTAGCACTACATTTATATATAACATTTTATACGTACACATAAATAAAATGCGATTTAATGGAACTTGGATGGAATACAATTAATAGAATAATTTTTTTCCGCTTTAAACATAATTTGATTGCTCTATGAGTCAGGATGTCAAATCAACTGTTTCCTTTTCAATAGTTTCATGCTAACAGTATAAATACTACTAAATAGATAAAAAAAAAAATAAAAATAAAAACGCTAATTAGACAGACTTCAACCCTTATAAATCTTTGACTGTTCAACAAATTATAGATAATTGTCAGCAGATTATCATTTATATTATTATATTGGTATGTAATATTTTACAGATGTGAATAGGAAATATTTATTTTACGAGTATTTTTATTTTTATTATACAGTTTACTATTTATATAAACTTAGTACCTATATTTTTATCGATTTCAAATATTTGCCTGACTTTATATCTGCTATAAACGGGAAAATAAAATGAATAAATAATACTTTATATATACGGATACATAATTATTATCTTTAAACATTATATTTACTAAATATTTCTAAGTAAACTATATCGTTATTAGTTTTAGGTCCATACGCGTTTTACAGTTTATATTTTTACTAGTATTTAGTTATTAAACGCCGTTATTCCTTTAAAAGTTTAGATGGAGAATATATCTAATAAGTAATAATATTCTCTATTGACGCTTTTTATTTTATCGTTTAGTTGTAGTAAAACCAATTCTGGTGAGAAATGCGCATTTTTCAAAATATTATAATATAAATCGGCTTTTAGGTAAACGAGAAAAATATATCTCAAATTCGATCAAACCTCATGGCATAATAATGCGACATAACCTGGTAGTTGTCGTAATATGTACCTACGTTATACGTGCGTTGAAAGTTCATAAGAGTATCATGTTCGTCGACACTTTCGGGAAGTGTCCTAAAGGTGTACATTTTATTATTATTATATGTTCAAGCTACAATAAACCGCGCCGAGTGGGTACCTATTGTATATGTTATATTTTTTTAAACTTGTTATTATCGATGTTTATTTTGGTGGAAAAAATAATAATAGCACCCATACACGGTTAATAATGATGATGATGATGATAATAATAATAAACAAATATATACCTCGCCGGGTCGTCATAAACTCTCATCGGGCCATAAATGGAAATACGGAATACCTATCTCGCCAGTGACGCGATAAGTCGGTGCGGGCGGCGTGTGGGACCCGAGCGCAACCCTCTACAATAATAGTACTTAAAAACAGTCAGTCGGATAGGGCAACATTTTATCGCACGTCACGTCTATATAATATTATTTTAAAACATAATAATTGCGTCAATATTACGTTTCAGCATAATATGGGTGTTGTGTGTGTATAGACAACTGTGATGTACGATCATCATCATCCTATAATATTAAATTACGCGTTACGTGCCATAGGTATAAGCCGATGGGTAACGTGTACTATTATTGTGCGTGTTACTGGTAGCGTTTGAAAAATTGAACCAAACATACTATTTTCAAACGATTCATTATTTTCACCGTGTCAATAACTTAACCAGTAAATTATTTATATGAAATATATTTTTCGCGTATAAACATAAGTCTTCTTTCTATCCCAACCCGACTGCTGTGTCCAAAGTCTATCTCCGATCTAATCCACATTTTACAACCAAACTCAAATATTACCCAAACGCCCTTGAGTGTAGACACTATAGATAGTATAGTATAATGTAGATTTATTTATATGATTTTTTAAATAACATAATATAGAGCGCGTGTTTGTTTTGCTAAATTATTTAAATTTTTGAAAAAATTACCGACATTCTTGCAGCAATTGATCTACAATGAGAAAATGCCAAGGTGATCTACTACCAAATTTGAATACATGCCATTTAACAACATTTATTTTTCATTAAATAATGAGGATTTTAAAAATAAATCAGGTCATCAATTTGTAATTCATTAAAATATTCTGTTTCTCGTCATTGGCGACCAGTGAAACTAATAATATTGAACTTCATAAGTAAATATTATTATCGGAATTCGGCGTACCTATATGAAGGTTATCATAAATACGATTTCGAATTATCCACATTTTGCGTAAATCCCGTGTATTATATTATATGTAATAAATATATAATAGATATTAGTTTTAAACTAATAATACAAAAGTAAAAGTTTACTTTATCGACTGAACTGTTCCTATATAGAAGAAATGTGTAGGTAACCGTTAGGTATATTTATAACATTTGATAGATCGTCTGTTACAATTAAAAGATATAGCAGTATTATCCCGCTACACCAATTACTATAAATAACATAATATGATTAGTTTTAAATAGATTTTTTTATATATAAACTAATACTTAGATTTGTTAATAATGCATGCGTTTTATGTTGTTAAAATTCTTAAGACAACTAATTTTTTTTTGCATGGTTTTAGCTACTATCTGAAACACATTGGGTTGCTCAACGTAAATTTTTACTTACATTCATTTGCATCACAATAATTGTTTATTCGTCTTACTATACACATAAGACTGTCTATCACGAGACTTCTATCAATTTAATATGTATCGACTGCCAATGATCATCAAACGGTTATTTGAATAATCTTTGTCCGCTCGCATTTGATCTTATAAGCTATATTATGCCCCCGGGTACACCCACAGTAAAATAGTGAACGAAACAAAATAAAATATCAACTTTCTCGTCAGTGGTAGGACAATCTAAATAGAATTTTTTTTTTTTAATGTATAGTTTTTGTGTGGATCTGGTATTAACTCTCGAAAAGCTCTCTCGATATAATATAAATTTTGTTTTATTTCATTCTATTGAAATTTATTTTTTATTTATATAATATGCATGTTGCCACGTATATTGAACATATAATTTATGTTACCGTGCGCGCGCTCTAGTTGATAAAATCCGACAATAATCGTCACGGTTTTAACCATTTTGCAGTATCGTTTAATTGTCGCCAAAACGAAATTGAATATTACGTACTCATCTTGCTGGGTGCACACGGGTACTGCTGCCGCATCGTTTATATAAAATAATTCATTAATTATTAAATAATATTATGGCATTGTGTTGTCGTTTACCGCTACTTATTTGCTATGTCCTGTTTTACAGTCGCCGAACGGTCCCATAAGACACGTGGACAGCGTTCAGCACCAGAGTCTATTCATGTCGAACACGGCGCAAATGCCACAGATGATGTTGCCCTATCAGCCTTTTCCACCGCCGTCTGTTGGGCCACCGCCGCCGATGCCACCTCAGACGCCAACGCCTGCGATGCAGCCAGCCATGGGCGCAGCCGGAATGCTATGGAAACCACCAACCGTTGCCTCGGCAAACGCCAATAATAATTCTACAGCAGCCAACAGCTATTATCACCATCATCGCCCCAACGAACATCACAAACCAAACAGCAGGTAAAACACAGGTGTATAATATATTTTAATATTGTTTTCAAACGTGAGCATCAACTAGTTTGTTAGTTTTCTAATCAATTTAATATATTCATTAGTAAAATAATACGTTAACTTAAAATCGTGTCTATACATTTGACATGTTATCTATAAATAGGGTTAGGTTAGTTCTTTTATTTTTCTATCACATTGTAGGTATCCATTGATTTTAAATATGTTAAATTGGTTATTGAACCAAAATAAATATTTCTTGCACAATAATAGTAATTGAGTTATTACTAATGTCTAATTTTGCTAATAATTTCCCAAACCATTACAGCTAGTGTAAAACAATTAGAAGGGATATAGACTATAGAGTACCTATATTTTTAATAAAATATTGAGTTATTAATAAAAAATTCAAAGTTTCAATTCCACTATATATGTGATACGAGTAATAATTAAATAAAACTTAACTTAGTTAAGTTACTATTTTTCTCTATATTTTTACTTTAAACTAGTTTTTTTTCTAACGAATAGAGTAATAGACAGCCCATTGTTTTAAAGACATTTTTAATGAATGCTAGCGGCGTAAAACTTATTTCAAAACGTTTCGACTAATATGTTAATCATGATATTGTTATCATTGTTTTGTGATGTAATTAGTAGGGGGACCGTCGTTTCAGCTTTTCGGTAATCGTATGCAATAATTATAATATTTTGCTGGGTTCTAAATTATTATAGAAAAATAAATATAAAATCGACTTTTAGCAGTTTTAAAAAGGACTATTAAGTACTCACTTGCCACTCTGCTGTAAAGTAGGTACTGAATGGAGGGTTACTGTAATGGATGTATTGAATATCATTGAATACGAAATTATGAGCGGATGCAATTTGTCAGCCTTTATTTGTTTTCAATAGTATATTTTTGATGCAACTATTACAATAATTTATTTTATTATTAATATTAAATTATTATCTATGAATTAAATTAGTTTTCATATTTGAACAATTCATAATACAATTATAATAATAAGATTTTAAGTTCCCAAGAATAATGTTAGTGAATTATGACAAAATAACGAAGATCGTTATAATACCTATATAGCTCAAGTATGAAATTTCGTTTAAATTTAAAATTCAAATGTCTATAAATAAACAAACGCGCTTATAGATTTTTTTTGTTTTAGTATAAGAACTAGTTACTTATGGGAAATTTCGTATTCATTTTTCAAATCTTATTAGCTATAAAAAATGAACATTTTATAATTAGAAATTATATTATTTATTTATACAAATTTTCACGATCTTATCCAATTTTTTTCAAATTTCATATGATTATGAAAATAAATTGTGCCTATGTATTTTTATATGTTTTTATATAACCTCAAGAATAAGTTATGTAGGATCTTGGATTAAATTTTCAAGTTTATTTTTTATCACTGGAATTTGTCTCATTAAGACATTTATAGAAATAAAACTAAAAAAAATACACATGGTTGTAAAATCAATACATTCATTACTCCGCTCAGAATCTAAAATAAAATAACTATAAACCTATAACTCGAGTATGAAATAAAACGATCTACGATGACGGGTTGATCGAGCTTATACTTTGTAAAGTTGACGAACGTAAGTCGGTTTACGAAGAGAAGTTTGCAAACACTGAAGTGTACACATGACAAATATATCAATTATATTAAAATATCACGCTACATAGCTGTCAGGTATAATAATTGTCGTCTCTTAGTATATCAAATAAAATATACCGCACGCATACGACGTAATAAAAAAAAAAACGCGCTATAACCTGCTCAGATTTTCGTATAACGAGCTTGTCTGCACGAGTATATCGTGTTGTCTATCATGTATCGTTTTTTTTTCGCAGAGGAAATGTAGAAAAGGACATTTACAAAGAAATGAAAAGAGCCAAGCAGCCACAGTATGCGCAAGGCTCTTCTGGGAGTGGCAAAAATAGGGGCGGAGGTATGCCCATCGAGAATGGTTCAAATAACGAGTATGGGCAGGTGGAAATCGAACGGATGATAAACCGTCACCAGAGAGGCAATCGAGAACATACCGAAAAGCAACAAGCCGAGGCAGCTGTCCATCAGCATTTCGAGGAGAGCCTGAAACTTGCTCAGCAACAAAGGGTAAGAGTTTTCAATTAATTATTTTTCAGTTTGTTTTTTTTTTTTCATATAATTTCTTTATAGTTTAAGTGTATTGTTATACTTTTGCAACACTATATTAATTCCCTGAAGATTGTTTTTAAGACCAATATTATACAATAGCTTCATTAAAAATGCGAAAACCTATACTTATATTTTCTATTCTTTTTTTTTCTTGTTTTAGTTCAGACTTAGTAGAATTAAACAATAGTAATAAAATATTAATTTATACTTTTCATCCACCAGTGCTTAGTGTCTTAATAAATACTATAAAAACGTAATCATAAAAATATATGGAAAAATATTAGTGTAAAAACAATTTTTGCTAATAAAAAAATGTTGATTGTTTATATTTCTATAAGGAAAATAACATGCGTCATTGAGTATAGTAAACTGTTTTAAGCTGGGTATTATAAATTATGAAAATTATAAGTTGTAAATATGAAAGGTTAGAACAAAAAATTATAAATTATTAGTGTTTGCTTGTATTTGAAAAGTACTTACATACAAAATAGCACATTAGTGTTCAACAGTTCCAATTTTGTGTAATAACCTCATGGCAAAACACAGTTAATGTTTTTACCTTTAAATTTTATAATAGGTCAATTCATTCTATTATTAATGATTATTACATAAAATTGAAACTGTTGATCACAAAAATGCTATGTTGTACTTTTGTGAGACGAAGACAACACATGACCTGACCACACCCACTTGATTACTTATTATTATTTCATCAAATACTCCCATATAATAAAACCAAATTAAAACGTAATCATTCAAATGTCATAATACTCTTAATACAAAACATATTATATAGTATAAGCAGTACATTTGTTACATATTTTTCGTACATTTGTATCGCACAGATATGTATATTATTATCTTATATTTTCACTTTAAAATATATTTAAAAACAGGGTTTTTATTATTATTTTAGATACCATATTTTTCTATTATTCTAGGTAAATTGGTTTTTTTATGTTTTAGTGTTATTATAACATGCTGAAATGTTATACAGATATCTATTAGCAGAATACGCACCCGAGGCGAGCTTTTGTGGTAGTTTCAACTAATGTAATCAAAATAACGTTATGAAAATAATTATCCTCGTTATATACTGTATTCAAACTTTAAACACTTAGGTCAAAAGACTTTTAAGATATTTGGAATACGATAGACCTAGCATTAAATTACAACTTTTAAACGCATTAATGCATTACATAGATGATTACAAAAATCATTATAATATTGTTCCGATAAATAAAAAATATTGTCTAAACATGTCTTTTACAAATCAAAAATAGTAGACATTTTCACCAAATTCATTAAACAATTATTGTCCTTAATATGAAGAATTACCTGTTTTATAACAATTTATTTTAATTTAAAATTGAAATGTTTTAATTGTTAAAAATGGTATTGCTTTAACTTTCAGTTAATTTATAAAGTTTTTACGAATAGTACGTATTATAAAATACAAAAAGTACCCGCGCTAAATAGTAACCGGAGTACCAATTGTATCAAATTTCTAAATGTTAAAAAGTTTTATAATATTATATTATGCAACTTTTGAAATACCTTATTTTTACATAATAAATATGCAACACATTGTAAAACCTGAAATATAATATTAAAATCCAAATCGTATTAAGTATTTTGTTGATAAAATTGCAGTAATATTATTTAAAAAAAGTTCTGCATTCCCAATCTGAAATATAAAACTCACGAAACTTTATGTTGCAAAGGATTTTGTGTATAAACATTTAATATAAAACCGAGATTATTTCTAACACAGGTTTTAACAGTTAATAATATATTTAAATAACAATTTTTTTTTGTCACTGATAAAATTAATACATATTCTGAAACAATTATTAAGTCTTATTATTAAATATAGACATCCCATCTATTATTTATCGTAAAAAAAAAAATAGTCTGATTAATACACAGCTTAAAAAACACTACAGTCTACAATAGATATTTCATATAATAACAAAGTGCTTATTGTATTTTATTTTATTTGTATTAGATAATTAGTTTATCTTTACAAGAGAACGTATAAAACTAACCAGATTGTTTTGGAACAATTTATATCCTTTAATCTTTATTGAATAATATATGTCATATTGAGTATGAAATTAAATTATTATGCACTCGTCACTATTTATTTTTACTTTTATTGTATGTTATAAATTATAGGTAATAAAAAAAATAATACCTTAATAATGGTGTACCTTCATAATCGGTGATAAAGATTTTGGAAACAAACATAAATATGAGCAGAGTCAAAAAAAAAGTAGATGATAAAAACTTACTGTACATTTTTATGTATAATATGTGTGTGTAAATATTATTATTAAATATAATAACATGAAATGTTTGCTATCATTTACAGCAATATGCATTTTATTTGAACGGGCATACATAAAAATTTACCCAAGTACCCAATCAATTCTATAGGTTATACATTATTGTAAATGTGATTCGTATCTAAATTAAATATTATATACTTAAATGTTTGTTAAGATGGTGCTTAATATTTACCTTTATATATTTGCATTATAGTTTCTTTAAATCAGTCAAACTTATTAAATACATATAATATACTCTACTCGAACCTAATCAATCACCCAATATTTATCGTATATATCTAAACTTGTATAAAAATTTTGTTTAAAAGTTTTTTATATAAAATCTAACATTTTGTATTATTTAAATATTGTTTTTATCAGAGAACCAATTGGATATCAAATTTACCTTCCCCGCCGAAAAATGTGTACCCAAGTCAAGGACACAAGACTCAAGATACATTTAAACAAAGACATCCATCTCTAAATGGAGCAAACCAAATGGCCAATTATCGAGGAGTCGACGATTGGAAAGATAAGAAAAACAAATATGCATATCCTAGATCAATACCGGTTGATCCTTTATCTTCTAGACCTCCAACTGTGAGTATAAACTTAAATATACTTATATAACGGTTATTTAAAAATGTATTTTTTTTTTTAGTTAAATAATAATTATTATGAAGTAAACAATTTTTTCAATTGAATAGTGGTTTAACTAAAAATTATTATAAAAACTAAATATGTTGTAATAAAAAATTTTAATTTAAAAAGCGATTCTGAGAATATTTAAATTAGTTTAGATTAGTTTAGTGTTCTCGAAAGGTAATTATATAAGTTGATAACTATTTCCGTCGAAGCTTATGAACAAATAACAAAATATATTAATTGAAATTATTTGAGTTTCAAATATATATATTTATAAACTATAAGTAATTACACAATATTATGACATCCTAAAAATCTCAGATTAAAATATCCAATAGTTAAATACTAAATGATTTCAACATTTCCAATAAAAAAATTTAAAAATCAATATTAACGATATTAATAAATCAATTCTTTATGTACAAAGATGTCACATAATAGATAGTTTTAATATTTTTTGAACATTTTGTAGGACGCGGAGTATATTATACTATAGATAGTGTAGATTATACATTTCAATACATTTAACTGCTATTTTCTAATAACAATTTTATTACATCAATATTTTAGTACAATGAATATTTAATGCATATTTATGTCATTAAAGATAATCAATTTTATTGTATTACTATGGGTACACTTAATGATTAAAGTATATATTATTTACGCATAGATTTTAAATTCTTAAGTCTTAAGAGCACACTACACCCATATGTTGTTTCCATCTTACAAACGTACAGAATAACAACATTTTACGTTCATAATAATTAATTTCTTCTGTTTTTTTTTAAATTAGAGTGAAATGACCTATTATAAAATTTAAAAATACGATTATTATTTAGAAAATCGTTTGAGACATATAAACACATAATTTATGATCATTTTTAAATTGTAATCTTGGATATCTTTAAAAATTTAAATAGGTCAATTCACTCTAATTTTAAAAATTACGGAGTAAAATTAATTTTCGTGAACATAATATTTGCCATGTTGTACGTTTGTACGACGGAGACAAAATATGCGGGTATGGGTTTCCTTATAATATCTAAAATAATTAAATTGTAATGTTATTATATAATAAAATATTCTGCAATATTCAGAAAATATATTCAATCATGAATTTGATAAATATATGTATAGTAAAATAATAAATACATGTTTCTTATAAATTATCAGTTACTTTAATCCATTTGCTAAAATTTTCTTTTTTAAAATATTATTGCTGTATATTTCATATTTATGATACGTTTATAATATACTTATAATTTTACGTTTATACTTTTATATTATGTAAATATTATATATATACCTGTATATGGTATAGAATATATATTGTATACTATATATAATTTGAAAGTAGTCCGTTTTCTCATTAAAAATAATGTATAAAATGTATAGTTTTTATATAATATGTACTAAACGTAAATAAATAAATGACATTTTTAGAAATTTATATTCTTATATTACATTTTGTTTTTTATTTGTATGTTCATAGCAACAAGCACATTATAGAAGTCAGGCTGTTCCTAAATCGAATTTTGATCACGAAAATGCATTAACCAACGCCAACGAAAGTGGAAACCATAATAATATGATCTCGTATGCTTCTTACATGAATGCAAATCATGTATACGCACCTCCTTCCAATTCATCAGTGATAGTTAGAAATGAGTCTTCGTACAAAAATTCATCGATATCTATGCCAGACGCTTATTCCGTCTATAATCGTACTCCTACTATTCTCACAGTCCCTGCTGTAAAACTAGAATGTAATAAAGAACCAAAACAAGCTAAGTCAATGCATTATTCTAGGCCATTGTCAGTCAATACTAGTCAATCAAAAGGTTATAACTCTTCTCCAGAACCACATCATCCTGGGCCACTGTTAAATACACATGGTCGTTACGCGTTGTATCCACCTGTAACTGATAAAGCTCAAAGGGATTTGGACACACCCCCTCCAGCACATTTAAATGCAATGATGTCTAATGCACTACCAAAATTTGTACCTGTCGCAGTACCAGTCGATGATCTCCAAACGGAAGCATTAGATCTAGTTATGATTTGTAATAAAGTTACATATGAAACTGATGTTCCTTTTCATTTAAATTCTAACTACCAAAATGCTAAATCAGATCCTCAAGATACAATAAACACATTTGATATAAATGTTTGTATTAAATCTAAAAAACAGAACTATTTAGAAATGTATTTGCCTAACAATGATAATGTAAGCTCATCACCTATCACATTAACAAACAATTTGACTATCAATTCAGCGATCTTATCGACGACAATTTCGTCGAACAGTTTAATAGTTTCGCCTTCTAGCTTTTCAGAAACTAATTCATCAAATATATCAACAACTACTTTTACAACTGTACCAACTTCTATTCCGTCTACTGTTTCGGTGATTGATCCAAAGACTATTTCAGTTTCTAATTCAAAAGCCGTTTCGTTCACATCTTCGACAGAGATTTCAACTATTACTGCTGCATCAGTCTCAGTTACGAGTTCGGCAACCAAATCGTCAACTATTACAACAACTAGCTCGGTGACAACTCCTTCAAATGCTACAATAACCAATTCAAATACCTATGATTCTTCCCCATCTACACCTCCTCCAGTGTTAATGCCTGCTACTTATACAGAAATGTCAAGCGGAATTAGAACTCATCCGCACAAGTTAAAGAAAGCATGGCTACAACGACATGTATGGGCAGAAGACTTAAAAGAAGCCGGTGTTAATATCGACCAAAATCCGTCCCATTCTTTCTCTCAAATGGACGATACTCCTCCAGTTTTACAATGTGAAATCACCAAAAAAAGAAAAAATTCTAAAAGCTCATCAGATGATAATACTGAAGTAACATCACCTCCGGTAATTTTGCCATCTACGAGTACTTCACACGCCGAACCGTCGACATCTGTTAATGGGACCAAAAAATGCAAGAAAAGAAAGGTTTCAAATTCCGCGACATCTTCGGAAAGTAAAAGTACAATAGACAATGCTAGACCTTTGGAAATTGTAGAGAAGAAAGTTCCACCCATTAAAATTCCTAAAAAGAGAGGAAGAAAACCAAAGGTTGTTGTAAGTATACCATTAAAAAAAGGAAAAAATAATGATGGTGAGGTGCGGTTTTTTCAATCGGGCCCATGTTTAAATGCTGGGCCAAAGATTCATAAATGTAGAGAATGCCGTATTTTTATAAACAATAAGAAAAATGATATTATGACGCAAGATGAAATTGATAACATATTTTGCCGGTTTTATGCATTTCGTCGTTTGTTCACAAATAAAACTGGACAATTAATGAATGCTGGATTCCCTGATCCTTTCTTGGATATTACTGAAGTAAGTTTGTGCTTATTATATTTAAAATTTAATCAACATAATTTATTAATTTAACATTCATTTTAGGATGACGCGAATCTTTGGTTACCTAACCCGCAATGTCCACCAAGTTCATTAGATGTCGAAGTTGCAAAAAAAGTGTTAGTTGAGGCTGGTCGTCAATTTTGCTATTTAGTGAAAGAGGAAAATAAAGCTCTAACTCTTTCACCATATTTCCAAGGTAATTAATTTAACGTGATTAAAGTGAATCAATAAGTTATTTTTTATTTTTTTTTTTTTTTTACAGGCAAACCTATTGCATGGAAAAAAGCAGCGAATGGTGTAAGGGAAATGTGTGATGTTTGTCTTACGACTATTTTTAATTACCACTGGGCATGCGCAAAATGTGGTTTTGGAGTTTGCATTGATTGTGTTAAGGTATGCTGATTTTTAAAAAAATAATCGTTTAACTTAAAACGCATAAATATATATTTTTAGTACTTTTCCTTATAAAAGGTTTAAAAAACTGTTAAATAGAAAAATGATGTAACTATATATATATGTATAAATATGAGTAAATACAAATTAAAAACTTTAAATGCAGCCGCGATTAAAAACAAAATAATTCATGGTTAATTTTTTTAACTCATGATACTAAAACTCGAAATAACAAAAACTCACTTCGATTTATTACTTATAGGATTAGTTATTATAAGTATCAGTTTTATTTTTAATAGCTTATCCATATAAATTCATACATTAAATTACATAAATTGCTGTTAGAAAAATGAATTATTATGCACATGTTATCTTTGCTTATATATAAATATATATATATGTTAAATCAAGAATCACATATTTACGAGACATAAGTTTGGTTTCAAATATTTTCTCTACACAATATTATTATATCTATATAACTAACACAATTATATTATCGTTGTCGTGCAGGCACGTCTTAATGGATCGTCAGAGTCGCCAAACGCCGCGACTATGACTAAGAAGGACCTACGAGAGAAGGATACGTTCACATGGATGACTTGTAACAGCAAACATAATCATGACGTCGAGAGACTCATGCTTACACAAATCGTAGCCAGTGACTCAATGGATGTTGTATTCTCAGATTTACACAGAGTCAGTACTTTGTTCAACATTGCCATCGAATGTGGTTGTCCAGGACATCCTTTCCCCGAGCTACAGGTAAATATTTATTTCGAAATAAATTGAATGACGATATTGTTTTTAGTTTAATTTGAATTTTTTTTAAGTATCTTAGCCCCATTTTTACTATCACAGTTTTATTTAATAGTCTATTCACTTAATTCAATAATTATTACAACATTTTTAGATTAACCATAATTTTTATAAAAACCTTTATAATATAGATAGTGCTACAGACACTAAATGAATCAAAGTTTATTATCGTTTTTGAACACAAGAATTTATTATATTAATTATATAGGTACCATTATCTTGTGCTAAAATGAGTGAAGTAAGACAAGTGACAAAATCTAGTCATTTAGTCTTGTCTGATCTTTTATTATTTATTATTCATTAGATTCAATCTCGTGTTTTATTTTTGTCTGTGAACATATTTAACTTTTTCCAATATATTAAACAATCATACCTAATTAGTAAAATGCTGTAAGGCAGTGCTTACCTGATTGCTTTGTTATTATGTATCCCTGATTACACGTAAACAATTTAATTCTCGAAAATTAAAAACATAAAATATTGAATTTCTAATATCTGTAAAAAGAGTTTTATAACCATATTAATTAATTGAATAACCATTAAACTTACTATTTACATATTTAAAAAAAGTAAACTTGTATAAATAACTCTTTAAGATTTTATTTATCCTATTTATATAATATAATATACTCTTGGTTTGTACCCTACTTTTAAATTTATTAAAATATTTTTTACTTATTTAATACTTTTTTTTTATCTAACTTTGAATATACATACCGTCACATGTCAACTATTCTTAATCTACATTTCTGTTTTTTAAGGGTGACGTTAGTACTGATGACGACGATGAAGATGAGGAGGAACTGTCTTCAATAACACAAGCAAGCACTTCAAGTGCCAATAATTCTCAAAACAGTGCTGAAAATTCTAAAACCAGTTCCTCCGAGAACTTGAAAAACGAATCTGAAAATAACTCAAAAATCAAATTGTTGGAGGACTCTAAAACTATTACTGCCGGGAATTCTACAAATAGTGTTGCTGAGAACTCATTGAACAATTCGGCTGAGAGCTCGTCGAACAATATTGCCGAGGGATCTAAGAAAAACGGTCATTCCCAAAATGCTATTAACATCGAACCACAGATTGCCGGGGTAAAATAAACTCATGCAAATTAAATAATTGTTAAATTATTTATTTTCGTTTTTATTCCGCAGAGCTCTAATGGAAGACGACTGAGTGTTCAATCTGATCCAGGTAAAAGAGAAGAGTTAAAACACTTTATCCGAAAGAAAAATAAATATCTGAGAACTATTCCACGTGAACCGCTTCCGCCACGAGCCATGACACTGGTAGAAAGCCGAGAATTTTTCCCGAACAATCCTCATACATGGTTATGTGACGGAAAATTATTGAGACTTTTGGATCCTGAAGATTCTACCAACTACGACATATTTCAAGTAAATTCTTATCCAGTTATTCATATATATTTATAAAAATAGTAATTCTTACATACCTACTCAAATTTATAATCGGGATCTTCGAATCGAATACACTTCTATTGATGACTATTGTGTGTTATCGAATTTGTGTTGTATTTACCTTATATGTGAAATTGAATCAAATACTTTCATATGTTTAACGTCAGTTTTTGGATGTTTTTGCAGGAACAATGGAAAAGAGGCCAGCCGGTGATGGTTAGTGACGTGGGCCAAAGGTTAAATCCAGAATATTGGAGTCCCAATTCCTTTAGTCGTGACTTCGGCGAATTCACAAACGACTTAATTGACTGCGCCACCGGTATGCTTATCGAGGGTAAGACTATGAAACAATTTTGGGATGGTTTTGAGGATGAAAGCAAGCGACTTAAGAGTGCGGATGGTAAACAAATGTTGTTGAAACTAAAAGACTGGCCAGTTGGTTCTGATTTTTCGGACACTTTACCAGAAAGGTAACTATTTTCTTTGATAACATTCAATTTATTTTCAGTTATTATTATATTTTCTTGAGCAGTAAAACGAATTTAATGTATTTAGCCTTTTCCGATATAGATTTGATGATCTAATGAGAGTGTTACCGCTAAAGGATTATACTCTACGCGACGGTAAACTTAATTTGGCAGCTAGATTACCGGCATGTTTTGTACGACCAGATCTCGGACCAAAAATGTACTCGGCTTATGGGAATGTTGGAAATCGCGATTCCGGCAAACGGTTAATGAGCACAACTAATCTACATTTAGATGTGTCGGATGCAGTTAATGTAATGGTGTATGTGGCTATTTCACGCAAGAATGGAAATCAAGACAACGAGGCTGATCATGAATGGCATGTAAAGGGTAAGTAATATGAGCAACGGTACTCATGCACAAAAGCAAATCGGTAATTTCCATTTGATATAAGTATACTTTTTCTGTCTCGCTGCGATAAATAATTAATTTGAATTGCTTTTAAGTAAATCAAATGTCATATTTGTATTAAATCATTTTCATTTAATTTTTTATGTTTATATTATATATCTTTTAGCTGGACTCTATCTGAAATTTGCAAAATGCTTTTGTCACAATAGATAATCTTATCGGTTTGCTACGATGACATGTTTGTACGTTGTACCATAGTAGTGATTGTAATGAACATGTTAATATCATATAATTATAATATTATAATTAACTTCCTTTTAAATGAAAAGACATATTCATGATATTATCACCCGTATGCACAGTCATTTAAGTGTCACCTAAGCACAGTTCCTTAAATTTGCATTGCACAGTCATACTCATAGGATAGTTGTCACTTAAGGACAAAGAAAAGTTTCTTTGTTTATTTATTATTGTAACTTCGAAATCATATTTCAACCATCGTGTAATTTAAGTTGCTAAAAAATTGTTTCTTACCCAATTAATCGATTTTTTCTATCTTCGCTGATTGTGTAGTGCGCTGTTTGCTAAAAATATAGCACTATATACACATGTATATATTGAACATATATATACATTTTGTACATTTCAGTTAATTTTTGTCTTTTATATTATTAATTTAGTTTTTATTTTGCGTTCTCTTATATACTTTTTTTTATATTAAAATTATAATAGTAGATTGTAATCAATACTTTATATTATATTTTAGTTGATTTAATTGGTTTAATTTGCGAATGTGTTTTTTACCTACTACCCAATTTCTTCGTGATAATTTATTTATTTTTATCTATTATGGACGTTTCAGAAGCGTATCGAGCGGTCGACGAAGCCGGCTGCGACATGGCAAGCAGGAGACGGGCCCGCGAACCCAAAGAGTTGCCGGGTGCTGTGTGGCACATTTATCACGCCAAGGACGCAGACTCCATACGCGACCTGTTGAACAAAGTGAGCGCTGAACGCGGTGTACCGCTGGAACCCAATCACGATCCCATTCACGACCAATCCTCATACTTGGACGCAGATCTCAGGGCGCGGTTGTATACCGAATACGGTGTCCAGGGTTATGCAGTGGTACAATGTCTCGGTGACGCTATCTTCATCCCGGCGGGAGCCCCGCACCAGGTACAATAATAAAATGATTTTTATAGTCTAATTAATTATATTGTCATTGTTTAATATATCTTCCATAATTTGGATAGAATTTTAAAAAAAAATTCACTCGTCGTTTATTCACTGACACACAATATAATATTTATTATCATTTATCACTCACGCTAAACGTGCTCGTATGTAATTCGCAGGTAAGAAATTTGCATAGCTGCATCAAGGTGGCCGGTGACTTCGTGTCGCCCGAAAACGTGTCTCAATGTTTCCGGTTGATGAACGAGTTCCGCGACCTGTCCAGCAGCCATAGCAACCACGAGGACAAACTACAGATCAAGAACATCATGTTCCACGCAGTCAAGGACTCGATTTCGGTATTATTGCACGAACAATTAGAAGAACTACAGGAACAACAGGAATCAGCAACACCGGAAAAGGAAAAGAAGAAGGAGAAGGAGAAGGAGAAGGAGAAGGAGAAGGAGAAGGAGCAGGAGCAGGAGCAGGAGCAAGAGTAGTGGATGCGTATTTGATTATTTTTTCTCCCTATGGTAATTTATTATTATTTTATTTTGACCATTATTATTTTCTCTCATTGTTATTACATATATTAATTTGTAAATAATTCATGAATGACATTTTATTTTAGTCCGTTTTAATATTACTATTTTTAATATAATATATTAATTAATAAAAGTTAATTTATATTTTTTTTCTATATAAATATATACATATTATATATTTATATTATATTACAATTACAAAACTATCAACATTATTATTTTAATGCTTTCGGGAGCACTATAAAAGAGGGTTTTTTTTCATTAAATTATGTGTTAATTTTCTTTGTTTAATATAATTGTGATAATATGACTTCTTGTACCTAGAACTTTAAGTTATTATTATTATTTTTATTGTATTATTATTTTCTATCTTTGATTTTGTTAACATATTATTTTAGTAATATTCATTATTAAAATGATATATTATGTCATTTGAAAAAAATACACAAAAACAAACAAGAAACAGTACAATTTATACAAGGAATGTCGATTATAACAATATATTATTTTTTTTGTACGTTATTACTTATGTAATTTTTTTTTTTTCGTTATCTCATACATTTTATTTTTTCCATAAACCATGAAAAATTGCATGATAATATTTTTCCAAGCAAAAATTCTTTCCCATTAATACCTATAATATGGTCATCGATTTTAATTTCTGTTTACTTTATTGTGTTTCTTTACTACAGTAATCTCATTATAAAATCGCACGCATTCATTAGATACGACAATCTATCTACGTTATTTTTGCATGCCGATTATTTATAATGTAATATTATAATTTATTATTTTGTTAACGTGAAATAAACATTAACACGCCTATCATATACATAACGCATACACGCACACACAGACATTACACACAATGTTACTATATAATATAGTGTTTGAGCAATAGATGAGATTGATTTGTAATCCTCTGCATAAGTTTTATGTTTAATTTGTGTATTGTGTTAAGTTATACGTATAGGTTATACGCTCATAGATCGGACGCGTTTTGTTTTACGTATACGTGACATTTCACGGGCTAATTTTTTTTTTTTTTATAAATAATATCCGGAAATCGCGGTTTCTTGAGTACCTACAGTTATTTATCGTACCGCGTTGACTAGTTGTTGTCGCGAGGTAATCCGTACGCTAAACCTGTTTTATTATAATCTGGTCTCTCATTATACATAATATTATATAATGCCCACTTAAACATCTCGTTTGATCGTCGAATTCTTGGGATAAAATTGCCGATTTAATTATTCCGCCATCACTTTGAACCGCGATTTAATTGATCAGACGAACGATTTTACCATCCAATGTTGCAATCTTATAACATGATTATTATCATCGTTAAATCGTCATCGTAGCCCGTAGGCGTGTTTGCAACTAGTAAATTTATTTAATAATTTTTCAAAAATTAATTCGTGTATTGATGTTATAAACAAATAATAATTACCCTTTTACTGATTTACTATTAAATATGAATGTTTAAAGCACATAAATTATGTCATTATGCATAACACAATAGGATGGTGTTATGCACGCTATTTCATTTTTCCTTTTTTTCGTGCAAAATATTACGCGTTATCATTATAATATTATAAAATTATACAAAAAAATACAAATCGATCAACAGTTTTCCATTTGAAAATCGAGTCGCGTGTTCTTTGTCATCGAATAACTGTAACGTGAACTAAAGCCAATTAGGCGAATATATGGATAAAAAAAAATTTTAAAAATAAAAAAATAAAAAAAAAATATTTTATTTTATAATTCCGATTATGTGTCCCCTTGCACTCACTCTTTTATTACTTAACCTACATTATGTGATGTAAGATCCGACCTCTTACTTTGACACAGTGTTCTCTCGATCATCGTCAATGTTCGTTGTTATAAACAGGGAATAATATACGTGACAATATTGCATTACAATAATCTTATTAAAACTTATAACTTTCGTGACTAACGCTATATTCGATGTGATGTGCAATTTATTTATATGCCTTAACATTATAGTGCCATCTGTGTACAATTATTAGGAAAATATTTGCCACGTTTGGCACCGTTATTATACATTCGAACAGTCTTCAATTTATCACTTTTCACAGTCGGATAGCGACAAAAAAAAATAAGATATGAATACTTTTAAAACTATCTATATTATAATATAGAACATCGGACCGCCGAAAGTATCCATTAAAATTTAAAATTATATTTATTACCGACTATCAAAAAAAAAAAAAATTTAATTCCTAATAAATAGTATTTACCTTATAGCGATTCAAAAAAAAATATGTCTTCTATAATAATATGAAATTTATGTTTTCGATGTTATGCTATTAATTGCATTTATGTTGTGTTGTTTTTTTTCATACTCGTGAACAGGTTCTATGAAAACCTACTTAATAAGTGTTTATTTGTGTTTTTACTACAGCATATTTATTAAGATTATGTCGAAGTGTGTTGGAATTGTTAACGCCACGTTATGGCGCTCAAACGGGTTAGTTACTGTAAGCTACGTTTAATCGTAATCGATGGATTTTGGATTATATAAGTTATATATTATTATTATTATAATCATTATTGGAATGCTTTTATTACTATATATGTTTATAATATCATATTTATATATTTAAGCTACTTATTATAAGTTATCGATTTTAAGAGCATAAACAGAAACTACACAAAATATAATAAAGGTACCCTACAGCCCCATGTACACATTATTATGTGCCGCTAAATACAGTATATCTTTGTGGCATCAAAAAATAATTATATAACTATCGCAGTCGGGATACAATTTTCCTTTAATATATTTGACCCCTTCCCCCCGGCCAACAATAATAATAATATTACATTTAATAACGTCAACGCTCATTTCGAAACTTATCGCTCGACGGTCGATTCAAATATATTTATTTTAATTATCCAGTATTGAATACGTCTTGTAACGTTAAAAAGTATAGTATAGTACATTATTTGACTTTACCTCAGTTCTGTCCAAAATCACGTTATTAATAGTTGAAATTAAGTAGTTGAAATTTCCTTATAGAAATCCGGGTAGGCCTGCCCTGCGTATTTCCACCTACATTGCAGCGTGTAGTAGTAAACTCAAATTTAAAAAAAATCTCAAAAGGAATATTTTGAACCTTCGCAGCCGGCAGACCCACGAACACGAAAGAACCAATATCGTTTATTCGAGTATTTTCTTTTTTCCAGAGTACGTTTCTAGAATGACGTTATGCAATTAATATTTAGGTAATTGTTTTTTCCGTGATTGTTTATGACTCGATATCTATGATTAATATACAGTCTGTACAAAATGTTAAGAGGTCGTGAGGGCGGTCGCCACTGATGCGGTCGTTATGTAATTGAATAATTATAACTGGCAGGTTAGGTTATTAAATATGAGGAATGCGTATAATAAAACAAGTGTGAGATTTTTACAACCTTAAAAAAGATAAATATGAGAAATTACTCGTTATCGGTTCCTTTCAAACCTTGCCGTTCCAATTTAAAATAATTGTTTGCCCTTTTTTTTATCAGAAAGTATATTCTCCGTACACTGATATTCTTATATACATTATATATTTACTATACGTATATATAAAAATATATTAATATACTCATAATTATTAAGGATTTGTAATTTTTTTTTATATATATTTTATTAAATCGGCTGAATATTTAATTGCAACTATTATAAAATAACAAAATTTATATACCATCCAAATATTTTATGAATACGTTAGACAAAAATTTTGTACACATATCCATAGCATTTCATCGTGTTATATTTGTGATTTCAAGTCTGCGTTTACGTATCATATGATAACTATTTTTGTTTTCGTTTTTTCAATTAACGGTTTCATACAAAATACTACGCAGTAGGTATATCCTATATTTACACGTAATATTTTGTTATATCCAAAAAAAAATATATTGTACGTTTTGGTGTGCTTCTGGTTGACTATATATTATATATCAGCTTTATATATTATATGTTGTTTGGTGTTGAAAAAAAATCAAATAAATCTTATTTTATTTGACAAAAAATGTATTTATTAATTCTCCTATATTGTATTGTTTAATCTACGAATATCTTATAAGATATTATAGATATTGACGTACAGTACAACTCTGATTCAGTGATTCTTTTTCGAAGTAAATTAAAGTATGAAATGGAGATTCTTTGTATATATATATTTATACAAAGTCATATAAGAAATTTGATGAACTACTACTACTAGTATTGCTCAATACTCATAACTCGGCTAACGTGTTTTAATTAACTATGCAATTGTACAAATTTTGATGTTTGGATTTATGTCTACATTAAAAGTGGCCATATATTGAAATATCCAAGTACAAAAATGAGTATAGAAAAATATGACCAAATTCAAAAATAGCCTAAAGAAAAATTAGTATAATTAGTGGTGAATAGCGGATACAAATTTAGTATCCCTATTTTTCTTTGATAATAGTAGTCTTCATTAGCATTTAATATTTAAAAACTTAAATTATTTTTAAAACTAATAATTTATTATTTAACTTTTTTAAAAAATTGCATCTATACCTAGACACTAAAAGGTAAACATTACGTATAAAATTTAACATTTTGTACCGCTGAAAGAGTTGTGTGCATATTTACTGTCATATACTCGTCTTTGAGGCGTGGACTCTTCCTGCTCGAAATTTCTTTAATATCTTACATATGTTTAAAATGACTATTTATTTTTAAGAGGACGTCGTACACTCGTATAGTTAAATTAACTATACATTGATTTGTACCATAATATATGAAATATTATAGCGCATAAGCGCAATTTGAGGGGGGTTTTGGGAGGGAGGGCTAAGCCTCCTCAAAATCAATCATAGCCCTCTCTCCCTCCAAAAGGTTTGTATATATCCCCTTCCACCTTTATATATGTCAGGGATCATACACACAGTACATACATGCAAATTATAATAGCCATCCCAAATTTAAAACCCAAATTGCGCCTATGTTATAGCGTTTTATAATAGATTGTTATTGAACATTGATGAATAACAACCGTTATAGATGTCGGTCGACGGTCGACGACGATTATCAATAACAATATTAATTTCTGTAAATTAAAAATATTATAACAATATATCGACGCGGTGTCCGCCAGACTGACAAACTGAACAAACATGTCG
The DNA here is from genome assembly GCA_036289425.1 of Rhopalosiphum nymphaeae. NCBI lineage: Eukaryota > Metazoa > Arthropoda > Insecta > Hemiptera > Aphididae > Rhopalosiphum > Rhopalosiphum nymphaeae. The sequence continues at coordinate 2,218,478 of JAZAQC010000015.1, forward strand.
AATAGTTTTATTGAATTCATCCTTGTTTATTTGTTTATATTATATTTTATCAAAAGAAGATTAAATCTTTTTTTATTTTACTTTTAACTAAACGTCAAAATCTAAATTTAGTAAAATTTCGATTTACGTGTTTTGGAGCTCCTCTTTAAAGGCCTGACAAATGGAGTTCACGAAATTTTAATTATAATATAAATTTTCTTTAACGCTTTATTTTAGTTTTTAGAAATATTTGCTCACCAACGAAAGCACAAAACAATAAAAATATAAAAATAAAATACATTTTTTGGATAGGTTTAATCATATTCCATGTAATATTTTTTGTCGACCGTCACCCAAAAAATCAAAACTATTTAGTTTTTCACAAATTTGCGTATTACCGTCATTTATCACGTTCGTATTAATAATATATTATTATGAGCGTAAGTATCAAACTATCAACACAGACATATTATCGTCGAAGATATACGTTACAGTGGAGTAAAGGGAAATCATTCATACAATTTGCAATTTGTTACGCGTTTAATACGAAAATATTTTTGAAACTTAGGCGTACAATTATTGTGCATAGATTTTATTATAATTAATATATCGCGGATGGGTGGAGGAGACTTAGAGCGATAAAAATGACTGACAGCAGGTAAACTATAATTAAGTCAACTACATAAAAAGTTATTATAATAGCTATAAAGTGATATCTATTTAATTATATGGCATTATATTATTATTCCCTGTGGATATAAAAGAGAATTTATAATCACATTCGTGTGTGTACTCAAGATACTTCGCGAGTCTTACAGCTTTAATCGACTGGGCACTATTTGAGTTTCTTTAAATATTGGTACTAAAATTTGTTTTTATCGTTCTATCACTTTTTCTTCGTTATAGTAATTATATATTTTTTATTATTTTATTGGTTGAAGGATTATACAAAGTGTCCCGAGAAAATTTACCCATTGTTATATCTCCTGAAATAATGGAGATGATTATAATTCTGATTTTTTAATAAGAGTCACAGGGACAAGTATTATGAATATTTCATATGTTAATTTATTTTAATATTTTGGTAAAAAGGTTAAAAAATATATTTTTGTATTTAATTTTTTTCAAAAAAAAAAAAAATTTATGATAGCTCTTTTCTATGAGATTATTTTTCTGAAAATATTGATATTTCAACATTTTAATTTCATTAATCTCCTAATTTTTAATTTTTTTTCTAGTTTCGAAAAAACTGCGAATTATTTAATACGATAGTGAGTGTCATCATTGTATCAAACATGTGGCCCGCGTGCTCGTACGCTTTCAGTGTTTTTCTAGAAACTAGAAAAAATATTAAAATTCAAGAAATTAATGAAATTAAAATGTTGAAACGTCAATATTTTCAGAAAAATTAACTCTAGAAAATGGCTATCTTCAATTTTTTTTGAAAATAATTAAATAAAAGAATATATTTTTTAACTTTTTTACTTAAAATAAATTAAAATATGAAATATTTGTAGTTCTTGTTCCTATGAATCTTATGAAAAAGCATTAAATACATTTAAAATTGTTAATACCATTTGTCATTCATATGAATAATATACTATATATACATCTATAAATAATAAATATACATTATATTCATATACGTAACTATATTTTAATCTATTGTGTTATACCGGTATACCTACGCATTATGGTATTCATAATAAACCTGCGTATTTTAATTTGTTATGACATATCGACCTTCGATAAATTTGTAAATTGTATGATGGACCAATAGAACACGGAAACCATAACCATGTCAAAGCACATTCTGTTGTCTTACCGCCCAGTAAACTTACATAGTAAGCGTGCCTTTTTTAATAAAACAATATTTAAAAGATAAAAATCCTCGAAAATGTATATTTACATGAAACAATGTGAATGTCTGTATTATCTAATTTGCTTACATAATAAAAATTAGTCGAAAATAATAAGATTGATAGGATTTTAATATAAAAAATAATTATTTTAAATGTAATGAATAGATTATTTTTAAATATGAGGTGCACAAAATTAGATAAAAAAATAAATAGGATTTGACTTATAGAATTTTAGTATATTTTTACAATTTACTGGCAAAAGATTTAAATTGTCAGTATTGAAGTCGAGGAGGCCATTGCGAAGTAGCCTCCCCCTCAAAAAAAAATTAACATTCAAAATTTGGATGACGGGGGGCTGTAGAAATGTTTCTACAACCCTCTCATCTTATTTTCATTTTTGAACTTGATCTAATGCTAAGCAAATTTTAAAACTAGTCATGCCAATTCACGATAATTACAAGTTAAATATTTAACCAAAAAAATTAAGTTTAGGGTACATAATTTTATTATATTTCAAAAATGTTTAAAATTTAGGCCGCAATTCGTATTTATCCCCGTAGTGGATGGAAGACTAATCTCCCATTCATTTTGCTCTTGAAAATGTTTGGGCTCAAGCCCTATGCATTTGAGGGTCCTATTTACGTCCATGAAGATATGATATAATACTCGAAGTTCGACGTAAGACTTCATCTAATGTTCTTCGCAGTTGCTGTTTACACATCCGACGTGAAAAAATGAAACGAATGAACTAAATTTAACTAATAAGTAACAACAAAATACCAAGAACGATAAGGATAACGTTTTTACAGTAATTAATATTTTTTGTTTTTAAATTAAATATTTACCTTCATAAATTATTGTAATTTCTAATCACCCGCCGCAACGAAACATGTGATATTCTTATCAATCGTATGGTTATCGCCCTGCTGATGTGCCGGACTGTTCTGCCAGTTCTATGGGCTGCTGATAACGCGTTGCCTGCTTTTTCATTTTTAATTTTTTTTTTCACCGTCGTTCGTCATTAGTAATCAGTACTTAATAATTTTTTTCTTTTCATCACTCGTTGAATTGCGTTCGCCGTTTGCGACTTTTGCCTAACTTAGTGTCCGTCCATTCATTTGTAATTATATTCCTCTATATCTAAAAAATGAATTCCAAACTCTTAGCCTTGAGCTCAAAGATCGTTTTTAGGAATTCGAATAGAGTGTTCTCCATCTCGGCGGCAAACTTCACCAAAGTCAAGGATGAAGGTGAGTATTAAAAATATACATTTCTCATTTTCTAATTTTACTAGTGTTCAAAATATGCTTTATTATACATTTTATGTCAACTAAATAATAGCAGTTATTATACAACCTATTAAAAAAAATCAATGAATTGTAATATTGTTTCAAATTTTTCATTTTCACAAAATTTTATAAAAATTAAGTAACCTTTCTCATCAATCATTTTAGTGTCAAGAATAATTACTGAACATTTGATTTGCTATAACCAATAAATTAAGTATTTAAATATTTATATGTTATAATTTAATGTAATGTACCTTTATAACTATGTTAAGGTCAACTGAAATGTAATCAATACTGTTTAGATAAGATATTAATGAATTTCATATTAATTACTACTAAGATTGATTAAATTAATAATATTATAGTAATATTTCATACATGTAGTGGTATATCCAAATGACTTAAAATTGTATGCAATTTTGTATAACGGTCATCTGCCTAGCTTAATATAGAACTTGAATATATAATCATAACATAATATAAATAATTCAAATGAAAAATTGTATACCTAGATTTTCTTTTGTAAAAAAAGACAATTTACTATCTGTACTCATATTGAAACAATAAGCAAATTTGATAATCGATAGACTATTTAACATAGCATAAAATGACATAATCAGGAAATCATTCAACAGTAATACTTATTAGTAGAGCACGGATTTTTATGCACTAAAAAGTATCGAAATATGCCATATAATATGCAGTAAAAATCATAAAAAATATGTAAGAATATTTTATTTATTTAAAATTTACAAATTAAACAACTTATAATAATTAATTACTTAAATATTTAATAAAAAAAAATTTAGAATAACCAACTGACACAGCAAGAGCAATTAAGGTTACATGGTAATCGTTTATTTATCTCATAATTTTAATATATATAAATTATTATTTAGTGACTATAAAATTTAGCTTTAACTTTTCTACTTGAAAAATATGATTTTATACTTTTTTTTAAATTTTCGCTTCAATATGCAATAAATTTTGAATTTTGCCGAAATATGCAATAACATTTAAATATGCAGAAATATGTAAAAAAAATTTTACCATTAGTTTCAAATTATGATGATTTGTGGAGATAACTAACAAAAATCCAAAAATATGAAAAGGAAAAAAATATGCAATTGCATAGAAATCCACTCTCTACTTATTAGTTATTAGGCCAATAGGTCTTTGTACAATTGGTGTTTTGCACTGAGTGGTAGGTTTTGTTAATTTGAAAAGAACATTATCCATTTTAATTAGTGGTTAGTTATAGTTTTGGGAGAACTTTGTTTATAAGTGTTTTGAGTACTGATTTCTATGATAGGGTTTAGGTGTATAGTGGATTTGTAAGTTAAAAATGTATTTAAGTTAATTTATAAATGAGGTAAGTTGATTTGTTAGATTAGGAAAGTCGTAGTGGTTTTAGGTATATGGTTTAAATTATTTTATATTGAGAGGTATTATTATGAGTTCATGTTCAATATTTTTTGAAATTTAGTTTATAGTTTGATACAACTTTTGGTTTCTCTTAGTTTTAGTAGTAAAGTTACATTTGTGTTTTAATTTAAAGTTTTTTCAGTCAAATTAGATTCATTGCATTTAATATGAAATGGTTAATAATTACAATAAGTGTTTGTGTGGTTAACAATTTTGGAAGCATTGAAATTGAACTGTGCTGTAACTTTTAATTGTTTTTGGCAGGTTTGAAAATAGCCAGAGGTCATTATAACTTTTGTGTATTAATATATTATTGCACAGAACAAAGATTTTGAGATGAAGTTACGAATAGTAATTTTAATAGATGTTATTGAAAGGGTATTATTTGTTTGTTGACTGTCGGTAAGAATTGTTGCATATTAATGAGTGTCATCTAATAACTCGAGTAATTAAACATTTGGGTAAACTTTACTTAGGGCTAAGGGTCACCAGACCCTAAAGTTTTAGACATTCAGTGTAGATTTAGAATTTGTGATTCATGTTTCCTACATAGAAATAGAATAGATATAGTATAACCTAAAAAATATATGAAATTAGAATGAACTTTGCATTGATACAGCACTTTATGATACATATTTAGTTATTTAATTTAAGTTTAAAAATTGTATTATGTATAATCATTACCATGAATAGTAAATTTATTAGATCTTTATTTATCATGTGTAGGGCATGAAATTATTAAAAGTAATTCTAAATTATATAATACATCTAGAAAAATAAAGTATAATTTTATTATGTTTAATTAACATATTTGAATGTAAATACGGAAAATTTATTTAAATAATATGTTAATTATAATTTTTTGAAACAATGCTTTTTTCAGAATTTCCTGATCCTTTAGATTTAGCTACTGGTACTGAAAAAAAAGAAATGCTTTTGCGTCTAGCTGGAAATGATGTAAGTTTATTTAAATATGTACTTTATTTTAATCATTTTATTATATATTATTTAAATTAAAACATTATTTTAAATACTATATAAACTTAAAAATATGTCTTAAATATTTAATAATAATTAAAATTCATTTGTGATTTAAAAAGTTCACTTAACCTGTTATTGGTATTGTGGTGCTCACGGGGCTCACCTCACTTGTATTTTGAGAACCACTCATTTATTATTTACTTGATTCATCTGATACTATTTATACTTTTAATTGACATGTATCTAAATATAATAGTTTTATGAATATTTCTTATTAGATATCAGCATGCAATGTTAGAATTATTCATGATATGCACAGTGAGTAGTATTGATTAGTATTGATATAATAATTATTTTTGAATAATGAAAAATGAATAATAATGATTATATTATTATATTATTATGTATGAAAAATGATCATATATAATAAAAACTAAATAAAAAAAATATTTTTTGAATTACCTATGTTTACAAAAATCTTAAAATATTGTAGTTTTTAATTTTTTTTAGTGTAAAATATTTATAATTAAGAAAAATCTTAAGAGCAGTTTTTGTAAAGAATTAAAATATAAAGAATTTTGTATTAGTTTCAATATTATATAATTAATAATTATGAAAAAACGAGGTGAGCCAACTCACTCGATACCAATGACAGGTTAAAATGCTATCAACTTTTAACAAAAATACTTATGCATAGATAGAATTTATAAATGTGAGGAAAAGGAACAAACTTAAAATTATATGTTTGTTTATTTAAAATAATAATGATTTATTAGTTCATTCTTTAAAATGTTTTTAATTATAGTACTGTCTATTTCTATACATTAAAGAGATAATTAATGATTTCATAGCAATTAAAAAATTTAATTTTCCTTATTCATCATATAAATTATCCATTAAAAAAATAATTCTTAAATGAAAGAAAATTTTTTTTAAAACTATTTGTTTTTGTTTAAAATTACTTTTATTGTTTAATAATATTATGTTTAAATAATATAATAGATAATAATTTAATATGACATGCAATTTATATGATACATACCATTTTATTCTTTTATAGGATCCATACAATTTGAAAGCTATAAAACGTGGCATAAGTACTCGTGATCAACCCACTTTAATTCCATCTGCCTTTGAAGCAAGAATTGTTGGTTGTGTATGTGAAGAAGATGCATCTCATGTCAAATGGATGTGGCTACATTCAGGAGAACCAAAACGTTGTTTCTGTGGTCATTGGTATAAATTAGTTTTCAAGGAAGCACTTGTATAAATAAAAAAATGTTTGTAACAAGTATTTGTTTAGTCATGTTCCAAATGGTATATTTTTTACCTGTTAAATTGTTTTGTTATTAAAATGTTCACTTTTGGAATCAGTAATAGTTAATTGTTATTAAATTGTTTAGCTGAAATAAGTAAGGCTTATGACAAGAATGAAATGTTATAACAATATATTTTAGTATTATAAGTACTTAAAATTGTTTATATTGTTAATTTGACAAACTCTGTTATTTGTAGTTTTGCTAAAATAATCAATTATAATTATTATTTTGAATTAAATATTGTTTTATTGTATATATCACTGAGCTATTAATTATGTTCTTTGTAAAAAAACTAACATTTTTACAGTTAGAAATTATTTCTACAATACTATACTTGGTTTAAACAGTTATGTTAAAATTTGATAATTCTGAACCCATGCCGACAAAATATTTACAACTTGAATCAACAAAACTTCAATTTTATAAACATAAATAGTTGTAATTTATAAATTGTGTACAGTATAGTTACAAATTAGATATATTAAATGTTTTAAATTTGATAAAAAAAATTTAGTACAATATAATATATTTTAAATTATCTTAATATAATAAATACATAAATAAACATGATTATATACAAAATTTAAGGCAAAAACACAATTTTAATCTACATTATTGTTTGAAAACATAAATGTTAATACACATTTACTATTCAAATTGTTTCAAGATACTGTGTGATGATTTATTGAGTTTGACTGTTTGTCTTTCCTCTGGACAAAGTTGTGAAGTTGTAATATATGTTTTACTAAGATTGATAGTATTGTCTGTTTTTTCTATTTTCTGAAAAGTATAAAAATAATTTTAAAAATGTAAAAATAACATTATTAAATATTATTTTAGTCCAGATAATGTTTAGTCTAATTCGTGCAGTTTAAAATGTATTATTTAGCCTGAATTACCATGGTATCAACAAAAGGATTTTATTTTTATTAATAGAACTTTTTCATTTTAAGTTATTACTCTTAATTAATAATTATTTATTTAAAGTAAAAATATGTTTATTTTAATAACCACCCAATTAAGTATAATGCCAGACCCTAACCCAAATCTAAAAATAATAAATCATTTATTTTAAACAATGGATTTTGTTATCAATATCATTCGTTTAATAAAAATCACACCAGAAAATTTTATAGATGTAATATATGATTAATCTGTAACGCAAGATGTATAACAAACAGTGATTTAGAAAATTTGGTTATTTTCAAAAGTAATGAACAAATATAAATTTATATTACCAAATGGAGCAACATTGGAGTAAAAGTTGTACAACAAATCAAAGTCATAACATAAGACCTATTAAACGGGTCACTGAATGTTGAAATATCATATAAATTGTATAATGTTTATCATTTAATATGGATCTGTGTGCTATTGCCTTAAAATAGCAACCAAATGCTTATATTAGAACTATGGCTATAGCCGGATAGTTATTGGTGATATTTTACAACACAAAACATTTTCAATCATATTTTACAGTAAACAGTGTACTGGCATTGACCATAATATTTCCAAATGCTTAATATATCAATATATAATATTTGTAATAACTAATAAAGTATAATATTTTTGATAATATTCTATATTTATTCTATATTTCTGTATATATTACCTCATATCAGCAGTGATACACAAAATAATATTATACCTAAATTAGCAAAAGAAAAGACCAATTAAACTCCCTATCATCCTTGTAAATTTACCATTGTTATCTGTTATACTATCTTGATAAACAATAACATTTAATAATTTAAATTACACAAGTACACTAAATAGATAATACAAACCATTAAATCACCACCATTTTCATGAATTTTGTCATTTCTCATCAAATATGCAAATGGATTACTACTAGCAGTAGCTGTAATTGTACTCAATGACTTTATTTCTTTCTTTTCTTCATAATTTTTAAGGTTTGTTCCATCGTTATTAATTATTTTTTTATTTGCGAACAGCAATGCATTAGTTAACTTGTCACCATTACGTTTCATGAATGATCCTTTTATACATTTAGTATGCTGTAAAATAACAATGATTTATAAAAAACAAATACTTATCACCATTTTAATTTAACTTTAATTGTTATTAAAGAACATATCTTACTTTCGATGAAATTATATTTACAACTTGGAGGTCAACAAAATCATTGGTTTTTATTTTATTTGTTTCAATTTTATCAGTTGAGCTAGTACTTAAATTTTGGTTATTTGGATCAGTTTCATCATTATTTTCATTTAACTGCGTTGATTCATTGTTCTTTTCATTATTAGATGTTTTTGATATTAATTTACTTTTGCCATTTTGATACTTCACCTATGATATTAAAATTAAAAATTAAAATAAATGTATTATTGATTAATTAATTTATATTATACAAGGTGGGCCACATTACTAAAAAACATGGAAATATAGTGACCTATCTTGTATGGATATATAAAAATACAAAACATACAATATGGGTTTTTTTCACAACTGACACAGATGTTTGTAAAATATTACTTGATTCTTCATCTTCGTTGCTTTCCTCCTCATCAGAATATTTATTTTTCTGAAAAAAAAGTTAATTATAATATACAGTGAAACCTGCCAATAACGGGCATATTTTAACTACTTTTAATATTGGACATTATTTTAATCTTTATTTGAAAATAATATGTATTTATATTCGTATGTACTCTCATAATAATGTAATTACGATAACAAACTCGTTATAGGATGATCAGATTACTATGAATTCGGTTATCGTTGAAACGGTTGTGCATTATGACAAATGGAAACGTTGTAATAATTTGTAAAAATATAAAAATGTAATAATTTACAATAAATAATAAGTAATAACATTATACATATATAGTACATTATAAAAATAAATTTCAAAAATGTATCCACTCTGAATAATGGATAAAATGTTGATGACCGAGAGTGTCCACTATTCAGAGGTTTCACTATATAATAAACAACGTATATGTAAAACTGTTATATTAGTTAATAAATATTATAAATTTACTGATCAACATTTATTTATTTTTTATTTATTTAGGTATAGATACTAAATTAGTTGTTGAAACATAACTATTATATTTATCATGTCTATATACATATAAGATGTGTAAGATATATCAGGTAGATCTATCAATTATACATAAAACATAAATTTGAATATGTTAGATCACCCTTATAAAATCTATATATATTTATAATTACTTCTGATAAATAAGATTCACGTTTGAAACGTTCATTTCTCCACTGTTCTGTTTTTTCATCATCACTTAATGCATCATCTTCATTATCTTCTTCATTGTCAGAGAATAAAGGTTTCTTAAGAGCAACATCATCTTGATCTATATAAAAATTAAACTTTAGTAAATGTAAAGGTAACATTAATAAGTTGAAACCTAACCAGCATCATCCCATTGAAATTTTCTTTTTCGATTAGAATCTGAATACAATTCCCCATCTTCAAGAAGCATTTCTTTTAGTGCAGTTACTTGTTGGTTATCATCATCCAAAAGCTGTCGCCTAAATTTAGTTAAAAAACAATAATTTAAACCAAATGATTACCAATAAATTTAAAAATTAATTTATAAACATACATATATATTTTGTCTAATCCATCTTTAACAAGACTTTCATCTAGCTTATCCTTGTCACCTTCTTCTTCTTCTAATTTGTCATTCAAATCAACTAATTTATCTTCATCATCAGAACTCCAGTCGGATTCAGATAACTCTGCTTCATCATCAAAAAAATCTTTAGCTGAAACTAGTTTAAGAGAAACATTATCATCATCAGCATCATCTTCATTTGCGGTAATGTCAGTATCCTTTATTGATCTAAAAAAATTAATATTATTCACATATTATATATATACTTTAAAAATTAGTTATAAATATTTAATTTTACACTTCTGAATCAAAATTATCTTCAAAATCATCTATTTCTTCATTATCTTCCTGTAAATATAAATACAATTTATAATTAGCTAATGACATAAATAAGATAAAAGATGTATATGAAACCTTAGCGTCCAATTGTTGGGATTGGAATTGTCCAGAACAAAAACCCATCAGTTGTTGTGTAGATACAATAGCTTCAGAGTCGTTAAATAAAGGTGATAAATTGTTTGGTATTAATTTATTTTCTGTGTTGAAATTATTTTCATTTTTATTGTCCATATCATCATCATCATCATCATCGCTGCTTTCTGATAACAAAACTAATCTATGTTTCTTCTTTTTAGGAAATTCTATATCACGGTCTAAAGGAATAAATATTAATAGTATTTTACAAAACGGAGTAACAACGTTTAAAATACATTTTTTTTTATTAGCTATCTGTAGTATTACCTTCTTCATCTCCTGATTCATTTATAAAATCCGGTAAATTATCTTCATCATCTGAACTACAATCTAATTCAGACAATTCAGCTTCATCATCAATGAATGTTTTAACAATATTTTTTTTTAATTCATCTTCAGTGTCTATAATATTATTAAGATTAAAAAAAAAACTTACTTTTTGTATTCTAATTATTTTTTAACTTGTCACATTACCTTTCTAAAAAAACAAAAAATTACAAATTAATATTGAATTAACAAAGTAATATTTTATACAGACCTCTGCTGTTTTATTATCTTCAGGAAAAAGTTGTGTTAATTTTTTTCCTTGCCTGAAGTTTTCTTCTTCATCACCATCATCATCATCATCATCATCAATTTCTTCATTTTCATCATCATCAATTGCTTCATTTTTATCATCATCAATTGATCCATCTTCATTATTATCATCATCAATTGATCCATCTTCATTATTCTCAATTTCTTCATCATCAGACGATAAATCACTTTCTACATTTGAGTTGCTGTCATAATTTTCTTCATCGTCATCAAATTCAGTTAAACTATTGTTATGGTTTTTATTAAGAGTAATTTCTGTTTAGCACAATAAATAAAATATTATTACAGTTAATATTGCACACATCCAAACATATAAATATATATTGAAATACAAAGAAACAGGTAGGTGATTGGCTATTATTTTATGGGTAATTTTAATTTAAATAGTGTATTAAATTAAATATATTGTACAGTTATTTTATAATAAATAATTAACATTAATATTTAATTTCAAACCTTTATCAAAGTTATTATCATTTAAAGAAAAATGGTTTTCTGCTTGAGTAATACTATTATTCAAAGATGCTTTTTCATTGTTTTCTTCTTGAACACTGTCTTCATTGTAAAATTTTTCTACAGTTTGTTCTTTACTTTCAATCAATTCCCTAAATGTATGTACATAAATGAATGGTGATTAACAAAATAAATTATTTGCTATAAATATTTATTGTATATAATGTTATTACAACCTATAGATTATGGATATGATTATAATATTATATTTTACATTAAAATAAGAAATTTTATTAATTCTAGCATTACCAAAAAAAAAAAAAGGTGAAATTGGTATCAAATTAATAAATTTAAACCAATAAATAATAATTGAAATAATCAGAGAAACTAATAAAAAGTAATTTCTAAAAATTTCTAAATATATAATACCAAAAAAGTGATTCTTAGTGAGTAAAAATTGTCACAGTATAGTATCATTATATTGATATCGTAATCAAATAGGTATATCACTGTAACTAATGAATAATTGAAAATTACATTTTGAAATTTAATAGTAACTTCCAAAAATTAATATAATTCGCATAGTACCTAACAACCAGATACATAGTCAGAAATAATTTAAAAAAAGGTTTATATCTAAACACTAAGTATAAAAATATAATATTATAGTATAACCATATCTATTCTAAAACTATTAAACATAAATTTGTTTAAATACTTTAAGCATAATGTCAAAATTACATTATATAATTACTTATCAGTTATTAAATTATATACTTTTATTTTACTTGCCATGCTTTCTGAAGTAATTTTTTGGAACCTGTTAAAGATGCTTGACACTCAGTTGATATTTTCTGTCTATTAAGGAAGTCTTTTAATGATTTTTGTTTTGGTTTGTGATATGGTAAACGCACATGACTATCACTAACTAGGCGTTGAGTTTCTCTGCTTATATCATCTATATTTGTCTTCTTACTATTATTTGATGACTTCTAAAAATTAAATGTAAATATAAGTATAAAATAAGATTTCAGTAAAGGCAAAAGTTAAAAATAAAATGAAAATTTATATTAAGTAATTTACATATTGTTAATTTTAATAATTATATATTATAATTTTAATCTTTTATCAAATTTAAAGGTAAATTCACTAAAATATTAAAATTACTATAAAAGTTTCCTATTACGCACTTGTAAGACCAAGATACCAAATATGAAATATGAATGTCGTATTCATTGAATAAATATTAAATTATAAGTCTAAGAAATTATTATTGAACAACAACTTAAATTATGGTCAAATTTAATTGTTAAACATTCTTACATCATTCAGATAAACACATTTTTAATTGGAATTGAATAGAAAGTTTGGGAATAAAACAAACCATAATGTGGCCCTCTCACAATCAGTATTACAGACAGTATACCTATTCCTTAAGTGGTCAGTACAGATTAGTATCATTACTCAATTGTTTTGGAATTTTACTACAGAACTGTTTAAAAGGTCTCTTCACACGAAGCCACTCGGTAGCACTACTTTGGTGAAGCCAACCACTCACACTGTCTGTAGCGCTTCCAATCAGTGGTTATAGTCGCGTATGAAACTATCCATATAGATTTGTATTTTTCCAATAGCAGTGCTACCTAGTGGCTTCGTATGATAAGGCCCTAAGACAAATTTCTACCGTTCAGTATTAATTCTGAAGAACTATTATTCAGTTAACATTATCATCAGTAAGCAGATACTGACTACTAATACATGATTTTTCCGACAGTCATCAGTATCATTATTCAATAAAGACAATAGATCAATAATCATATTAGGTTCACAATAAATAATACTGTCAGCAGGTATCTTAATAAACACTGTTAATAACAATTATCATGTGTTATAATATAATATCATAACATTAAATAAAAAGAAGAAAAATTATTAAGTGTATTATGAATACCATATGGCATTCGAGTACATAGTTAAGGAAGAGTTGTATGGAAAACATTTGAAACACGAAACATCGACCAAGAACGAATAGTTGCGACTACTTTGTGAGGTAAACGACAGCATAATATCGACTGTATGTATGCTTACCATAATTCTGGGCTGCGGGTTACAACTCAATTGATCGAAAACCGATATTGTTGGAATTCAGTGATTCGGAAATGCTGTCAGCCGTTGAATACACAGGCTACGTGTATTACCTGTTAAATAGTTAATTTGCCGTCAATTGACCATCGCGCTAAAACTTGAGAGATTGCGGAACGCAAGACGCGAATCGACGTCTGGCAAATGATTGCAAAAAATCAATAACAATATTAATATAACGCCATGGCGTTCTCGTATTACGTCGAATAATATGAAAAATATTTATTAATGTTATTGTACAATGTCTTTACTATTGTTATCATATCGCTATTTTCGATATTTTGGCGGGCAAACCTATAAAAGAACAGCGATCGACGTACGAAATGTGATAAGACCCGCCAGTGTAGTCATCGTGTACTCGCGTACATTATTTTAACCGTAATCGTGACATTTGTCTGTACCTCCATAATCACATTGATAACGGAGATGTCCGTATTTCGTAGGTGCTTGTAGCGACAAATTATAATTTATATTCTATAATACAAGGTTTACAATACCTACATACTAAGAGTAGTTCAGCTTCCCCGCGTATGTGAATTTTAACCCGACAGAAGTTTAGCCGAGTATACCTAATACCCATTGTAACGTGGTCGGGGGGGGGGGGGGAAACCTTGTTACGATATTAGTTGTCCGGGGAAGGTTTTCTACTCCTTGTAGACGAGTTTTCCGTGGCTGGGGGTTTAGAGCGCCGGTATGAGGTATTTATCAACAATTAAGACCCGTTTGGTTCATATGTCTGTCATAATTATGTATTTGAAATGTACTTAACAGCTTGGTAGATGGCTGTTAATAACTGCATTGCTGAGTCCGCTCTCGTCGACACGTTATCGGTGTCGAACTAGTACCGTGTGTCATTTCAATTTATTAAGTAATAATTCGGACGTGTAAAATGTGTTGAGTGTGCATATCTTATGTTAGTTAATCACATATAGCGTGTAACCTAACCCCCCTGAAAAGTATGGTTGGTACGGGCATTGATTTTGATTGCATAATTAATTGGAATTTAAGAATGGCAATTTTTTTTTGACCCCCCCCCCCCTGAAATTAATTTACATATACGCCACTGAATAGGTATAGTGTGTAACGAATGTTACACTATTAAAATAATAAAGGTTCATCGTGCAAACCTATTATTGTGGTGTAGAGATAATCGTATCGTCATATTATTTAGGACATGACTTTCTACGTAAATACCTACATATTTTATTGAATGAAGATTTCTTAATTATGATTAAAAACAAGCACGTTTCATAACACCCTGCATAAAATAAAACTCCTTTTATTTTACATACGTATATTTTCATAAATTTTAATGCAAATATTTATTATTAAATGAGACCTGTTTTACCAATGAGTAATTTCGCATTTTCATCATACGTAGGCAGTAGGTACCCATTAAATTTATCAGAATATTGACCATAACCATTAATCTGTTGGATATTTTGTTCTACCGGCTCTAATAAATATTAATGAACGACATAATAACAAATAAGACACCGTAATATCATCCGTTAGAGGTTAGACAGTTTATAAATTGTACCTGTACAGTTAATTTCGTTCGTTCATATGTTCGTGAATTTAAATGAATTTGTTTTTTAAACTATGTGGAATTAAACAAGTACATTCATCAAACAATTGCAAGATTTTTTTAATGGAGCGATAGGTTTACGGCTTACTAATGGCTTCAAGGCGTAGGCATAACACAAGTACTAACACGTTAATTTGTTCGTAATGGATACTACTTCAGAACTCCATATATTATGTTGGAAAAGTTTAAACAATACTTTCGAATAAAATTTAACATGTGTTATGTGTAGTACTTACATATATTTCATTGTGTAGCTGAAACATTTAAAGTAGGTACTACATTATACAGTTCCCCTTAGTTGATTCATTAATCGCGACTATAAAAAAAGCATTCTTAAAAGTTGCAATAGTAGAGTACTAAAATTGAAGGAATTATTTTTTAATTTGTGATTTCACTCGAAACAATCATGATTCGCTGGGGTACTTGGTTAGCAATATTTGTATACTATTCCAACAGTTTTGAAAAAAATTAAGACGTTATTTCACATCTCGATTAGAATATTACAATAATTGTTATTTAAAAAATTAATAATATTGTACAAAATTACAAACTAAAAACTTATCTTGCATATGTTTTCGAATATTTGTTTTTTTGGTTTAAGTTAAAACAAATTAGAAACATCAAATATAACAATAATTTTAAGTGTTGCGGTAGTGAAATATGCAGAAAAAATTGTTTAAATTTAAGAAGTACTTAAATGTTTTCTGGAGTAATAGTAACATAAAAAATTAAAGTACGAACTTATTAAAAATGCTGGTTTAAAAATTTAAAAACTATGAACAATGATATTATTCTAATTACAAATGAAAAAACATCAATGATTATTGAATTTAAAATTTTAGATTTTGAACGTAGCAATAAATATATTGATTTTACAATGATATATTAACATGTGTTTTTTTTTATAATTCTTGACAATAGGTAGTCGAAAAATGCTTTTATTTTCAACTTTGACGATGGTTTTGAAAAGTAAATAGGATTAAGTTTATAATTTAAAGAGGAGAGATTACAATTAAAAATTCTAAGTATTTTTCAAAATAACCAGAAAAAAATTAAGGAAAAACTGAAATTTTTACGCAAATCCAGTTAAAAAAAAAATTGATTCTGTTTTATGGTGTAACTTGAAAACGAATAATTGTAGTTTTTTGAAATATTTTCTAAATATTTATATACATTTTTTTATACATATCTAGTATAATTTTAAAAATATTTTGAGTCTTTTGAGCTACTTATTATAGACGTTTGAAGTTTTCGATTTTTTTTATATTTGCTATGTGTTTTGTAGTTAAAATATATGAAGTGTATAGCTAATAGGCTTGAAAGTATAATTCAAAGTTTTTCATAAATTATAGCATATAGGTATTCATATTTCATACTGAAACCAAAAAATCTAAAATATATATGAATATAATTTTTTTATAGATATTTTAAGTTAAAATTTGGATGAAATTATTATTTTAGTATTTAAATCAATATGAATAACGATAATAATGAATATTGTGTTATAATTCAAAAACGTTATTCGCGGGGACATAAAATGTTTACATGTATATTATTAGATTTCAAACACACAATGATAGTATCTATAAATGTAATATTTTCGGCAAAAATCAATTACATTTTTTGTATTACCAAATACTAATAAAATATAAAATAAATAACTTTTCCGAATATATTGAAAAACATAACATGAAATATATTTGGTAATATAGGTTGATTGACCGTATCCACTCAGAATCGTTTTTCGTATACAATAATTAAATGATATATCATTAAATTCAAATTTAACACATCCATTATAGTGATCCATTTAATTGAGTGTTAATACCTACTGTACAGAAAAGTGGTAACTACTTGCACATTTATTTAAAAATTAATTTAATCTAATCTACATAATCTAAAATATTAAGTATGAAATAATATTATAGGTACTTAATTATCTTTAGTTGAAATTGCACTCTCTTTCAGTCACTGTAAATAAATTTTGAGACATATCGTCGAAAAAACAATAAAGATGAATGAATAAAACTAAAAAATAATTTATATAATACACCAATTATTATTTTTTTGTTAAATATTTCATGTTTTTAATATATATTTTGATATTTTTATTATCTAAATATCCAAATTATAATATAAGTAAACTGCAGACTGTAGACAATGAATTATTAAATAATTTAAGAACCCTTTGGCCTTTACCCTATTCTTCGAAGAAAGTTCAAAATACGCTTTTACCTGAAACTTATATCAAAGAAATATATTTTGGAGGAAATGATTATCTAACTTTTTTTATTTTTAGTGGAAATAGGTTATTATGTCTATACATGAGTAGGTATATTATCTGGGAGCTGTCTTATTGTCGGAAAAAATGGTCTTTTGCATGACGTTGATGACCACAATAATAATTATAATATTATTATGCTCATCAGTCATCACTTGTCTGCCAATTTATAATATTTTCTTTTCTACTATTTATGGAAAAAAATTAAAAAATACTTAAATAATAAGGCAGGTAGTAACGATTATCAAATAATTATACTGTAAATCACAATTTACATTTTTTCAGCAATTATTTTCTTAAAAAAAAAAAAAAATTTTAATAATACTATATGATTGTGGAATTAAATTCATAATTTAGTATGTATAACGATTCTTAAATACCTTGACTTAGTTTATATTATATAGTCGTATAGGTATTTTAGGTGTAGGTAAAACAAAATGTGGATACTTATATATCATAAGTACTATATTGAGTATTGATTACATATTAGGGATAAATACAATTACATTATTGATCCAAGGACGATAAAAGTCACTGACATCTAATTTACAGTATTTACTATAGATTACCTACACATGCATAATGTATATAGGTACTCTATTTGATTCACTTTACGTCTTTACATTAGTAATCATTATAAAATGGGCAATGGCAATAAAATAGATTATTCTCAGAAAGGTATTATGTTGACAATATTTGTGAAATATAATTTCTTTATAGATTTATCGCGGATTTTATTGATAAAGTTTAAGTATAACTGTATCAGTATTTTGTATTTATATATCATTCGATTAAACTTGTAACTTTTAAAAATGTCAAATCTTTTACCTTAAACTATACTCTGTATTCTATATAATATATCATATTAAGGAGATTGGAAATGGTGATTTTCTGTGTATTTGTAATATAAGCACGACATGAGAATTTAGACTTAATCTATTACTAATATAATGATTGATCTAGTGAAGCGATAGCCGATAAGAACTTAGAAATCACATTCGAATTGGTTGCAAAACTTTTTTGTGATAATTACTTAAATTAATAATATTTTTATTTTAAGTTCTTTAAAATTTAAAATAGGATAATTTTTAATTTTTACTTGTTTATTGTATGTTTTTAGAATTATGTGGATAAAATAAAAAAAAGCGGGAAAGTTAATCTTAAGTAGAATTACTGAAAAATTCAAATCTGTTTTCATAATTATTATCACTATACACTAGAATAATTAGTATGTGAGAAATATAACACCTTCTTATGCTGTACATATTTTATTAAACAAAGAAAAACTATCATTGCTTTCAATTGAATTTAATTCTTTAAAAAATAAATCAATCATTTCTTTGTTATGTAATAACGTAAAAAAATAAAAATAAAAGCAATACTAAACTTAAATGGGCTAAAACAAGATCTCATCCTTGGTAATATTCAGGGCTAAATCTGGGAGATTCTTCCCTACACTTACAAGTTCTGAAGAATAAAACCACCTACCAGATATTAATATTAAATTTACGAAATTACCTTCCTCATAATATTCGGAGGGTTTTCGAACTTGTGTAATCGAGAATATGATAAGTACACCATATATAGAATAGATATATAAATTATATTAATAATATAAAGTATATTATAATCATACATCTTACCTGACTCGCAGCTGTATATATTTTATGCGGTAAAATAATAAGGTGACATAAATAAATAATTCTCTAAACACGCAAATAAATAGTAATAATAATCCAAATAAAAAGAACACTGTTTTAGCTCATTAAAAAATAAGTCCATTAGTCGCTCGCAGGATCCGGTATTGAGAGGTGTTTCTAATGTGTCTGGTGTGCATGCATTGGTGACGACACGGTCCTGTTGGCAAGAGTGGGTTCATCGCAGGTCTCTGCGTTTCCAGGAAACTAGCTTTATCCTTGGTGGCTGGAACCTTATTCGGTCATTCTCTGTCTCTGGCGGCACACGAAAAAGTCTCACGTTTTACGTTTCGTTATTGCAAATACAAGTGAGTTTCTACGTGACCTTACAATGCGAATCATCTCTTTCCTCATTTATGGTAGATTTATACTGAAATTAATCGTTATCTGCGCGCGAAAACTTGACCGTTATTGATTTATTATATTTAAACTACTTTATTATGATGTATCATTATAACTTAATAATTACATTTTTCCAAAGTTAAAAATAAAATAAAATTAGCTAGCGATTTTTGATACGTATTAGAAACACTAAGCCAAATCATCTGTTGTTATTAAAAACAATAAAAACTAATTGCATTTTTCACTAAATCGAAATTAGAAAACTACCATCAAACGGTAAAACGTTCTTAGTAAATAAGTCAATAATCCAAAACAATGAATTGCATTTGGGTATATAATTCCAGTTTTGTAGTTATTATCATATCGGCGAGCCAACAATAAGTTCCACTAATATTTATAAAAATTTACTCCAGTCCCAGGGAGGTGTCACGAGGAGCAATTATTTCCAACTGAAGTCCCCTTAAATACGGAACTAGTATTACACCATTATTCATTAATGTACTACTTACCTGACGGCTGCCTAGCTGCCATATGAATAAATAATTTTTAATGAACTTCGTCACTTCGTCACTTCGTCATTGCCCTCATCGCAAAACAAACGATTGATTTTCGTTAGCACGTTTATGTTTACTTAACTTTTACTACACTGAGCACGTTTGTATTACGATTTTTTTCTATCTTAATCATCAGATCACATCCTGAGGATAGTCATGTTTAGGCGCTGATTTAAAAGTCGCCAATGTATTATATTCAATCAGACCAAATTAAAATTAATATATAAGTAAAATTAGTTGTATTTTATTTTATTTACAAATGATAAATTCACAAATAGTATCTAAACAAATTATAAAGAATATACCAAACAGAAAAAAATCGAAAACTGAAACATTTTCAATAGTTTTTAAAGTAGAATATTTCAATTTGTTAAAAAAAATTAGATTCTGTTTTTGATGCTAAAATTGTATTTGACTTAGGTACTAAAATATTATTTTCAACTTTTAATAATATAATAATAAAACAATTTATATTAAAACTAATTATCAAGTTATTATATTCTTAGGTGAGGCACCGCCCTCACTTACCTCATCACAGCCCAAACTGCCACATGCTACCATATAATATACCATCATCTACTCAAATGGCATAACGGCGTTATTGACATAAATTAAATAACATATTAAAACTTAAAAGTTATTATAATTTCTATAATATTATAATATGAAAGTACTTTTTTTGTAAACATTTGAAATAATGAAACTTTATTACATATTATGTATAAATACAATGCAATAATAATATTTTTTAGTTTTTTTAAAATGGTATTTGTACAGAATTAAAAAATTAACGAACATATTGTGAATACAATTGTATTAATAAAAATCTTTTTTTTTTTGTAATTAAATATCAATAATAATTGTATATAGTAATAATAATAATAATAATAATAATAATAATAATAATAATAATAGTAATAACAATTATTATTTTATTATTACTACTATTTATAGTATACGACTGTATTTTATATTCATATAATATATTATATAAAAAAAAACATATTCTGCTTACCGCGAGAGTTGGTTTTCCTAGGGGGAGGGGTAAGGGGTAAATTATAAATTTGGTGCGAACAAGTGAACAACGTATGTGTGTCAGTGTGGGCATTGGAATATTGTTGTGTATGTGGGTGCGCGTATACAATATATACGTGTGGGGTTTCACACACGTCAGGTATAGTATGGTACAAGAAGTCGTATAAATAATCGATAATAATAATAATAATAATAATAATAATAATTTACACGTCTCGAAATAAAAATCTCAACAATAACGAAAACGAAATTATAATGATAAAAGTAATACAAACAAATTAAACGAAATTTAATTATATTACTTACAACTATTTTCTATCCGATAACAGTAAAATAATAATTATGTATAATAATTTTATACTTTATATAATATATCGTTCAAACGTCTGTGCTCCGACGTAGTCATACTGCGCTCTCTCGTTTGTTGATCGTTTGAAGCTTGTCCGGCGCGGGAACGATGACCGCGGCCGTCGGCGTCGACTGCTGCACGGGTGGTGACGGCAACGGCGGTGACGGGACGACAATCACCGTCGCCGGATAAGCGCCCGCGAGATTATGCGGCGGCCAGGGCGGTGGCGGCGGTTCGACCACGTCCACTTCCAAGTCAGCGGGAAGTTGGTGCTGCTGCTGCGGGTGGTGCGCCTGTTGTTGCTGTTGTTGCTGTTGCTGCTGCTGCTGATGCCAGTGTTGCTGTTGTTGTTGATGGTGGTGTGGGTGGTTGTGCAGGTTGTGATTTTGGTGGTGTTGGTGGTGGTGGTGGTAAGAGGATCGCGGGAGGGTGCAGTAAGCCGCGGCAGAAGACGTCGTCGTCGGATAATTGACGGCTCCCACCGAAACGCCACCTTTGACCATGACGATCGGCTGCTTGACAGTGTAAACACGTGATAATATTATTATGCGCGACGTAACTAATAATATATTTTATAAGTTATGACAAGGGCTTATGGAAATTTGCATATTTTTCATTAATAATTCAAAATACAACTAACTACTAAGTGTCTAAGTTATCTAGAAATGTGTTTCATAATATACCGGAAGATTTTAATAAGCATTTTTGCAAAATGTTTTACATATTTTTCTTCGTGTAGCAGAGCTAACTTTTAGATTATGAACGGAGCGTTAAATATATTTATTTTTCAATGTGTTTGTATATTGTTTTTGTCTGTTATTACTGATTATAGTAAGAATGCAGTGGAAATGCAAAAATACATAGTCACGATATTTTTTTATAAGCGTTTAAATAATTTGGACGACATTACGTAAATGTGTAAATTATTTAATAGTAAACAATTTACAAAATGTTTAAATTAAACACATGTATATATATATATATATATATATATATAAAGCTTAGACTTGAATATTTAATTTAAAGTTATTCACGACTCAAAAGTACGAGTATTTTATACTATAATACCAAATATTACAAATATTTATACTGATATTATAAAAATGTAATCAAAATTTCTTTTATGAATACATTTGAAATTTAAATTTAAACAAAATTACATATTTAAATGAAGAATAATATTATTTTGTTATAATTAAAAGAACATTATTCGTGAAGACTTAAAACTTTTACATATATTTTGAATTTTACTATATCCAGTGGTATTTTTAAAGTAAGTATATATAGATTAGTTTTAAATTATTACCTATTTACTCTGTCTTACAGTCAGTTGATATATTGGCTCAAAAGTCATTATGATAATATAATAAATATACTATTTTTAGCAAAAATCAATTCAACTACTGTATTACTATAATAGTAATATATAAATTGCATTAATAGAAATATTGAAAAACCTATTATGAAATGTATTTAATGATATAGGCCGACAGTGTTTCTTCGTTCAGAATCGTTTTTCATATTATACAATGATTTATAATCCTTTAATTAAAATTTAATATAAAGATATATTACACTTTTAGAGCGTCTTACTCCTCAACAATGAGGTTTATTCAACATTTACTTTAGAGCAAAGTAGTTAGCCATTTCCCCCCTTTTTTTATAAATGCATTGCATTGCACAATTATGTTGTCGTTGAAATTGGTTAGAAAGAAATAGCGGAACGCTTTCCCATATATCAATAAGGCGCTACACACGTTTTCTTTTTTTGTTAATCCGGATTGTTGTTGTACCAAAATAACATGGCGATAGTAGATAATCCACAATAAGCAATAAAAAACTGTGTCGTGAAATAACAACGGTTATATATCTCGTATTTTTACAGGAATACTTTATCGTAAGGGTTTTTTTAGGACATTTAGTCCATAGTCAATATAAGCTTTATAGTATAAAGTTTATACCTATAGTTATAACACTGTTAACATACCTTATAAGGATATAATAAGACTGGCTAATCTCTCTGATGTAGTAAAAAGGGCAGTAGAAGTACTTAAAATATAATAATATTTTATTTATCTATTTAAAGACTCGCAAGAAGATAGCCCAATTACTACATAATTAAGTTCCTGATAGTTATAATTAATACGGGTGGAGAGTAGAGTGCGATTAAAAATTAGAAACAGAATTACTTTAAACCGTTTATTATTTTCTAAAGACTTGTGAATATTATTATTGTATTTTTTGAATGGGATGAGTGGGCCAACTCAATTTGACGATAAATTTAAAATACCTATAATTACCCACATTCGTCAAAAATGGTGTATTTAATATTATTTTAGTGTCACCATCGAATTCAGATAGATATTAATATATTATGTTAATATTTTAAGCTATATAGCTAGGTAGCAACGGTTTCCAAACTTTTAGCTAATGCTTTTTTTTTGATAAAATTTAGCCGTGCGCTATTTTACTGTAAATATTATGAGCGATGTGAATAAGAGATGGACACTAGTTTTCATTAATAATTTATTTAAAGCTTGTTCATCTCGGTAAAAATATCTGTCAAGTACGGAAGGAAATTGACAAAACAACAAAGCCGATCACCGGAAGTTGTCTATATAACGTTAATGTAGGTATATCTGCATTTATGAGAATTGCGGAAGCTATAAACTATGAATACGTAGTATATACACAATGAATCAGTTAAATATTAAAACAGTTGAATAAAAAGATGAACACATTTTTTGATAATCTAATAAATATAATCCTTTATATAAAATTAGTGTTACTATTATTAATATACTTAATAATTATACTAAATTATTTTTATAAAATTTGAATTGAAATCAACAAAAATAATTGCAATAAATTGTAAATAATATTTTTTTTTTTTAAATTTTGGGAATTACTTCTAAACATTATAGTATAGCCTATAGGTACTGTAGTCTGTAAGCGTTCGTGATAATTATGACAATATATAATAATTATATACAATAAGTATCAATAGTTTTATTTAGAGTGAGAAGAATTCTTTTGCTCAAAAGAAGTAATTATATATATAATATATATATATACTTTTAAATCAACTTATTATTTTCTAAAAATCATTATATATTAGATAAAATATTAGGTAGGTATATGTGTTAATTGTAATTTTTTTATATTGATTTTAAGTACTTACATCGGGTGGTTGTTGGTTATTTCTCTGCAGATTTCCGCCACCACCGCCTCCACCATAATATTGCGTATTGATAACGACGGGCCGACGCAGTGTCATGACACCTGAGTGATATTGTCCTGCCGGGTTGTTGTAACGGTTATGCTGGTGGACCTGCTGTTGACGGTGGTTGTGTATTGGGGATGAAGACGTGGACGAAGCCATAATGAGAGTCATGGAGTCAACCGGATCACCAAGATCTGTGAAAAACCACGGTTATTTCATCGTAAATTAATGTAAATAACGAGGAAAATTATATGTATAACGATGGATAGACAATTATAAACAGTTTTTGGTGTATGTATCTATATTATATTATATATTATACAAAACAAATTTTTAAGTAATTTTTGTTATTTTGAAGATAAGAAAATATTTATAACACCACAATTTTAGATTGAATTTAATTTTTATAATTTTTGCAATGGTAAATTTTTTTAAATTATTTTTACGAACAGAAAATACTCGTCCACTGTATGGCGTACGTGAATCTCTTTTTAATTTTATTTAACTCGTTTAAACTTTAAATGTTTGTTAATAAAAATAACTATCTATTCGGTATTCATACTTCAACATTCGTAAAAATGAATATTCAGCTTTCGTTTGTAGAATAACAAAATATGTAGGTTATTGTCTTTAACAACGTTATAATAAAAATAGTAATTAAAGTGTTATAAATCGTAAGCGTAACTCGATCCAAAACGGTAGTTTTGAAATTATGTACAACTTACCAAAATACCAATAAAGTTGAATTTCTAAACAAATTTCAAATAGTATATTTTATAACTGTTATATAAAAATACAATAATAACATTTTAAATTTTATGACAATGCACTTGCGAATTCTCAAAGTACATTTTTTATATGAATAATGCGTTTTATTAGCCGTTGGAATCATCATCAGTTAAAAGGTCATGTTGGGTTATCTTCTAATATAATAATTATTATATATTATATTATTACTAGTTATTACAACGAAAAATGTTTTATTTTTAAACTTTTCAATACTAAATTATAATTACGCGGTATTTAAAAAGGATATTTTGTTACACGGGTCTAATTTTCAATTAATACGCAATAACCGATCGCAACATAACATATTATATATGTATAATTAAAGATCGGATTTATGGGAAATGTCCAAGAGCAATCATTAGCATCTTCCCAGTGAAAAAAATTTTAAATTGAAATGGCAATTAGTTATAGTTAAATACATCAATTCTTGTAAAGTACTAGCGTAAAATAATTAAAATACTTATTAATTAATCAAATACGCATTGGTATTTTAAATTCATTTGAAAATAGTACTTGGACAAAATATTTTAAATACTTTTTCAAAGTACCTGTATTTAAAATCAAATACTAGTTCAATCATGTCGAATAAAAAAAATGAGAAATAGTTGTGTGCCTTCTATACTGAAATATAAAATATTACAAATCTAATTTTATTATTATTCATTAGTATATAATTTATGCAGCGAATCTAGTGCACCATACAATATTACTACAGTAAATTATTGATGTATAAAAAATAAGTATTTTCGAACCACTGCGTATTACATAAAGTATATTCGTTTTGTGTGAATTTATACCTAATTGAACATATTAACTTTTTAAAGAAAGCAGATTAGTAATTTATAGTTACACTGAATAATATAATGAAAAAATTATCAATAAATTCATGTAATGTAAGAAATAAAAAAATGATTAAAAAAAATGTCGTTTGTGTTAATATTTTATAAGGTACAACAAAACGTAACGTAATAAAAATTAAAATATTCGAATGCATCTATAAATACTTATTTAAAGTATCTGTATTTGTGCCACAGATGTTTAAAAATACTAAATAATCAATCGCCATGGCCCATACGTATAAAATAATGTCTCCAATAAAATGGCCAAATAAAATAAGATTTATTATCTATGAGAGGTGAATTTTCAATAATTAAACTTAAAAAAAGGGTGGGAAAGTGGTTATCGCTCTGCTGTATAGTAGAGATGGAGAGTAGGTGACAGGTATCATTATATACGAAAAACGATTCTGAACGGGGATGATATGTCAGTATAGGATAATTTAAATTGTATATATATTATTATTGTATATATATATATTGTATATATATCGTTATTTTACGCAATTTCGTAAAAAATTAAATTTCATACGCTCATAACATTTTTTCTATATTGACGCTAGAATTTTTTTTTCAGTTATTTGAAGAAAAAGTTATAGAGAACCTTGAATTGGGTTATTTAAACCTTAAGTATAAATCACAAAAATATTATAATATTTCAACTTTAAAATCCTTGCAAATTTTCACAATTTTTACATATTTTGTAAACATTTGAACTTTAAATGCTTATAAACAAAAGTTGTGATTAATGATTTTGATTTTTTTTTACTACGATAATTACAACTTATAATAAATCTTGTATTAAATCTTAAGAATTTTTTGGAAAGCCAAATTTATTTTATTGGCATTTCAAGAAAAAAAATTTAGAAAAATCGAAAATTTCAATTGTCTATAAATAGCTTAAAAGACGCCAAAAAATATTTTGAAAATTTAATCGTAAATAGATTACGCTAATATAAACAATTGGAGAAAATTTCAAATATTTATAATTATTCGTTTTTTAGTTACAGCAAAATAAAAAAATCGATTTTGTCGAAAACTGGTTATGCGTAAAAATTCTCGTTTTTCCGTTACGTTTTTAGGGCTTTTCCTGACGTTTTTGAAAATTACTGAACATTTTTTACTTTTGACCCCCCAAAGTATCAACTAGATTCATTTTCCTTTTCAAAGAGAGGCTGAAGTAAAAAATCAAGGCACTATTACTACTCCAAAATGTGATGACAGGCACAAAAAAAAAATACACACATCATTGTAAAATCAATACAATGCAATATCAAAACATTTTCCGTTCAGCATTTAAAAAAAACTTTTAAAGTATTTTAACCACAAATACATGATTAATTTCTTTATATATCAGTGATTTTGACATAATAATATTAATATTATTTAATCTATTTCAAATGCACTTATCTGCAATACTAATAATATAAACATTCACCTCTTGGATAACGAATAGCGGCTTTTTTGTTGAAAACAATAATCTATCGAACTAAATTAAATGAAGGCTATCTGGTATTTTTTATATATTTGTAATTTATACTATTTTTAATTTTTTCAACGATAATTGAAATACATATTTTAAATACTTTTAAAAATAAGTATCTATGTGATGTGTACTTGAATACTTTTATAAGGTATCCTATATACAAGACAACGAAAACTGACATAGATCCTTACCACTGTTGTAGTTGTTGTAAACGTTGCCGGGCGACATGAGTGGCGCCGGAATGATGTCCGGGTTCTTGCTGTGGTAGGACTGTGATATTCGCCCCGGTCCTGGTTGGTCGTTGGCGGCGGAGCCCGACAGTGACATTTTTTGCTGCAATGATGGCTTGCACGTTGTGCCGTACGACGACTGATGCGCGTTGTTGGAGGACGGCGTGCCGCGCAAAAGGGTTGTCGGGGACATGCGCGAAGGTGGCACGAGTGCGATCGGCGCCCCGGAGACCACGTCCTGCTGCGATCCACCACCGTCCGTGCAAGAGGCGCCAATCGGCGTGCCCCTGCCGATAGTGTTGCTGCAAATTCTCTGCAGACCGCCAACCACTCGGCCGCCGACCACGTTACCGCAGTGGAACTCCTTACCGTTGTCGGTCGCGGTCATGTTCTTGCTGCCGATATTGTTGCTGTTGCCGAAGTTTGCACCAACGTTGTTGTTATTCGGCATCGCGCCGTTCGTCGGCACCGCGCAACCGTCCACATTGGCGGCCTGACAGTGCACCGGTCCTTCCGGTTTGTTCCCGGGTCCAGCGATGCAAATCGTACTCGCGTCCACTATAGTCCGTTCCGGTCCGCGGCCATTGTCCCGGTCGTCTTCGTCGTTATCGTCGGCATCGTCGTCGTCGCGACGGTACCGCAGGAACGTGGCGGCGCCGCAAGCAACCACCACCAACGACCCGGCAACGAGCAGTACAATGGCCATGGCGCGCGTCATCCGAAAATCGCCCACCCCGCCGCCATTCTCTTGCAGCCTTCGATCTGCAAACCACCCCACACGTACGATTAGCAATGTGGATATACAAAACTACATCTAATACGCTTGTATAATAATATATATACATATATAATATGCATAATATGCAACCTCACTGCATTAACTATTACCTATTTATTTATTTTTACAAAATAAATACCGAACGGCTTTAAATTGTTTATATCATTGACAATGAATTACAAAAACATAACTAAAGAAAAAGAATGATTTGTGTATTAAAGAAAAGTATTACAATCTCGATTAATCCTATTCAAAGGTGCATTATTCGCAAAATAAGTTTGACTAACCTATATTACCTGTAAACCTACAATTGTTATTATGTAAGTATTCAAATACTGATGAGTCGTTCTAAAAGATACGGATCATGTTATAGTCCTCCCGCCCAAATAATACTATTTACTCCCCTTATCTAAGAATTTAAGATCTAGAATTGTACAACAGGTCCATAATCCTAATCTTTTGAGTGTCAGATGTAGTGTGATTGTCTTATGAATATTTATTTTAGGCTATTCTGGTATTTTTTTCCTGTTTTTACTTGAAGACATTTTTTTTATAAAGGGTTTGTCCAATTTAATTTTAAGCTATAATAAATATTATTATTATTACTATTATTCTATACATTTTTTTATGGATTAAGTTGGTGATGAGGTTTCTGACCTCAAATTACAGGTCTGATGTTCGTCTCACAAAGGTGGCTGTATTTGCAACATGTTGTGCGATATATTAATAATACAGTTATATAAATAATAATTGCGATTAATTTCAAATTTGTAATGATTTATCTAAATATAATAATATACAACTATATCATGCATATTTTTTTTTTTAATTGTCAAGTATTTATTATTTAACATATTCTTTAAATTTCTAAAATTTTATTTTTTGGTCACGGAGTATCTGGTTATTGAATATTTAAAAGGACATAATGTAATATATACATGTTTCTTAAAAGAACAAGAGTGATTATGTAGTCAAAGATGTCCATAAGAACGAAAAACGAGTTTGAAACTTTGGGGCTTTACAGGTAAGTAGTTTTAATAAATATATTAAATAATATAATCTATACATTATGAAATAAAATTTGTCTTAAGTTAAAAAAAAAATGTCTTAAAACTTTGAACTAAACCAGTAAAATAATTGTAAAATACAATGAATTACTGTTTAATATATATTGTAAATACAATATAGATACAATTTACTATACTTAGAAATAGTTTTGTAATAGTATAATATGATATACTATTAATATTGTTTGGTAATATTAATACACGTTGACAGAATAAAATAGAAAAATTAATTGAAAACTTTATAAAAATATATTCAATTTTGTATTTAACCTAAACGTAGGTATTCAGTTTGTATTTAATAATTGATAATAATTATAACATTATGTACTTAAGGATAAATACATTATTTATAACTTAATATTAAGGTTTAATTTTTATTTTTTAATAGTTTATGTAAATAATAATAAATATACGATAAAAGAAAACATTTTTTTTTTACGTTTTGTGTTTATAAAGTTTATTGATTTGTAATGCTATGTATGATAAAGTCACAGGAAGTTAATTGCAGGTTAAGTTAAGATATGTTATATCTATGTACTTTATAATATAGATGCTTTTAAATCAAAAGAAATAAACTCTTTCGAATTTTTGTCTTCTACGGTTGGCGTTTTAACATTTGGACTCATACGCGTAATTGCACTTTTAATTAATACTGCAGTACAACTTGACATATTTACAACAAGTAATTATAACCCTCCCCCTATAAATGTATTCTCTAGAGTAGGTAAAGGGGATAAAAATCGCAAGAGGTAATAATCACCTATAGTGTAACAGGCGCTTTTTGCCCCTTTAGATATAATAAACTTGGTTGCAGCAAGGGAATACTAATTTGTAGGGTAACAACATTGACTGTAGTTACACAAGAGAATTGCTACCGGCCTCTGTAAATATATTATATGAAGAAAATTGTTAAAGTATAAATATTCAATGACACTGCAGCTATGATTCACACTAAATAATATAAATGAATACTTTTTTAATTAGATTTAACATTTGTAATTAGTTGTAGGAAATGCTATTTGCATTGATTTATTTGTTTAGTATGTTATTGTTAATAATATTTTAACTTTCTATAACATTTTTGAATACTTTTACGTTTCACCTAATTTGTTACACTAAATCACTTTCGTTTATGAGATTTTTAATCTAAATGTACCTAATAGGGTAAAATATCTATTGTTTCAACTAAATTAAAATATAAAATTTAATATTTGTCCTTTTTTTATTAGATTTTATATTATACATAAAGTAAAATATACATTGCCCTGAAGCGTAGCCAGAATTTTTTATGGTGGGGGGGGATTTAAATACTTTTAACTTGAGTTATTGAAAATAAAAAACAACAACAAATTAAAAATACTGATTACTAGTGCCTGAATTTAAATGCACTTTAAATCATACAAATATGCTCTAAAAAATAGCCAAAAATGCCCTTAAAAAATGCATTTTACCACAAAAATGAACTTAAATATGAAAAAATGACCTTAAAATGCCGTATATTTTTTTTTATTCAATTTTTAATTTATAAATAAACTATAATTATTATTTATTATTTTATTAAAAATATAAAACTGAAAATTTGAAATGATGTTTTAACCGTTTTGGGGAAATATTATTTATTCTAAATTTACCAAAATATATACCTATTAAAATTTATGTAAAATTAAAATTCTAAGTAAGCCATTGTACTTATTAAATTTAACATAACTTAAAGATTGAAAATGTGTATGCAAAAACCCGATAAACCTACTTAAATATCAAGAAAATAATTTATTTTTAGATAATATTTTGAATAGGTTAAATTTTATCGTATATTAAACAAATATGTATTAAAAACCTATAATTGCTCTAAAAATGAAAAAAACGTCGAAATATACAATAAAATGCAAAATAAAACTTGTAGTTTTGAAACCCTCGTTACATAGAACGAATTATGTACTTAGAAACCATTGTAGAAGATTAACCAAAAAAATATGCACTTCGCATTGAAATCTGGGCCCTACTGATTATATATTAACGTTGATTATTGCCGTTAAGGTATTTAATATTTTAAATAATTAAAATTTGTAAGACAATTCTATATTTAAATTTAAATATTTCAAAACAATATTAAAAATACGGCAAAGGGGAAGGGGGGTTATTTATATTTTATACAATAGTGCATATTAAAATACAGCTTGCTTTTTAATTATATAAATATTTAAATATACTTACCACGTTCTTGTTCTCGTTGTTGTTCTAATAGTAAATTTCGAGCTCTGTCAGGATCTTGACCTTCAATTGTGGTCATTGTATTTGAAATTCCATTCTGATTTTGTTCATTAGAATCAACTGTCGTCATCCCCATTGGTATTGATACCATTAATGTTAATGGTTCTGATCTTCCTTTGGCATTACTAGCCATCACATCAACTCTATAAACAGCCCCTAGTTTCAATCCTCTTGCTACAAATACTTTTACTGGTGGAGAAGCTGCATTTTCTGATCTTTTATTTTCATCTGAATTTAAATCTGAGAAACCTGGTTGGTCTTGTTCATCAATACCTGTTACATTAAGGACTAAATCTCCACCCAAATCATCGCCACCTAAGTCTGAATGTTGGACTTTAGAATCCTCTCTAATTTCGGCCCATAAACGTTGAGGTAAGCCACCGTCATACCCTTCGGTGCATCTAATAAAAATGTGAGATCCTGAGTTCTTAGAACTTCTTAATCTTCTTGTACCATTTAGATTCATAGCAGCTCTAGAGTTTACTACTGTACAATTAGTTACACGATCTGGTCGACCTGTAAACAATATTTATATTTTAGTTAATAGATAAGCACTCTTATGAAATGTTTACTTATATATATATATAAACATATTTTAAATAATATTTATGTACAAATATTATAGAAAATTCCGCTAACTAACCTGCAGCAATAACATGATAGACGCAGGGATGTGCTTGCATACCGACTCGATTTCGAGCCCAACATTCAACTGTTCCGTAGTCAAAATCTGTTCTCGGAGCATAAGTTAATACTCTCGATGAATTCAAAGAAGAACCAGCTAAATTTCCAATACTACTGAACCGTTGTTTGATTAAGGATCCAGTCGAAGTTGACCCAGCTCCACCACCAGTAGCAATTGAAGAAATTGTATTGTTAAATGACCAACGATATTCTGTTGGTGGAGGATTAGCTTGTACATGACAAGCAATCGTTACGGTTTCTTTTTTTGCTACACCATAAACTACCCGTTGAACAGCTTTCCCAGCACTATTACTTGGTGTACACGTCGGAGCGTCTAAAATAAATTCGTAGATTTTTTTTAAATTTTACTCATATAATATTTATTATTTATCATAGTTTATATGGAAACTTACAAAGAACATCGAGATGAATGGATTTGCTATGAGGTCCGGGACCTTCTGCATTTTCAGCACCACATGTATAATGACCCGACTCACGGCGACTGACTCCTTGTAACACTAATGACTGATTACTGATAATAATTGTTGTAGTTGATCCACTTCCTGTTATCGAACCACTTCCGCCAGCATTGTGATGAAGTTCAACGCCCTATGATATTGAAAATTAATAAATTTATAATAAATAGGTAATGTTTAAAATCAAAAATAAACACCAATAAAACATTATTAATTAAAAATACTTTTCAGATTATTTTCATAATATTTTAAACTATGAACTTTTTGAAAACGTTGTTTTATATATTATTATATTGTATGTAATATTCAATAAAAATAATCGTTCTAATAAATTATATATTTTTTAAATTTTATAAATTGTTTGAATTTAAAATTGATGAAATATATTATAATTTAATAACGTACATCTCGTTTCCATTGGACTTTATACGCAGGTGGCACAGCATCCACCGTACAATCGAAATAAACATCTGTGCCTTCACGAATGTCATCTGCTCGTAAGTTTGTACCCAATGTGATTTGAGTTTCAGGAACATCTATAAAATTATATTTTTAAGGTATGCACTATTTAAAACTGATAATTATTTATAGCATTAAACCCTGTAAAAGATACGATGCGTACCATATAATATGTCGTATTATCGTTGCCAAGGAATTACGCAAGCAATTTATAATAATATGATCTGTTCAATAATATATATTTTTTCAATTCCCAGCAGTTACTATAGTATCAGCACCGGTAACTTATTAGCTGGGTGACTTAACTTTTTGGCGGGCAGGGTAGCGTTTGAATAACGAGACGATAAGAGGGGTGGAAGAGCAATTTCACGACCGATTGACCACGACGCGGATGGGACCCCACCCGTCTCGTATATATACAATAAAAAATGCCCTAGCTATTTATGCCACCGACTCTGTATAGTTTTTATCATAATAAACGCCGAGACATTGTGAGTTAACTTATTTTTTATGTACGCAGAGCACACTTTTTCTTTTATACGAAATTGGCACGGCGACAGAGTTTAACGAGAAATGGTCCGGACATAACGACAATGACGAGCTATAGTAGCGCAGCGTTGCGGGATGACAGAATGACAGTTTTACGTAGTAAAGCCAACCAACAGTAGCTAGTGTATACATAAAGTATATACATACATACGATAACTTATAACTTATAGTATGTATTTTATAATACATTTTTTTAAAAGGTGAATTGATGGAACGTACGTTTAAAAAATACGTTACCTTCACCGTAATATATATTGATTTATACTCGTATGTTAGGTTTATATTGTATGGTTATGGTAATAAACCCAAAAAGCAAAATTTGTCTATTGTATGGGTTCAACATTATACATTGTTTTCAAAATAATATTTTCATGTTTATATTTTCCGTTATATTTAAGTTCTCGTTTATAATAAAATAACTAATTTTCATTTTTTTAAAACGTTACATTTTCATGTATTTTAGATTACTTGTACCTTAATTTCTTGTAAATATAATGTTACATTTTAAATTAAAGAACCCAAATCCTAAAAATCTTTAGCTTACATTTTGCTTTTTAGATTATTTAACAATGAAAATAAAATATAATTACATTTATAATGTGCATTAACAACAATTTTATTATAAGTTATAGCAAATATCTTATTCAATATAAAAACAAAAATGTTTTATATTAAGTCATAATTTATAAACAAATAATAATTTTAGTTAAATCAATAAGGTTTACAAAAAATATTTTATTCCATTATTTTTGATAATAAGTAATATAAAATATCAAATATTAGTAAACTATTCAATTTTTAAGTTTTAAAGCTTATAACAGTTATTATAATTTTTGGGTTAATCACATAGTTAATATTTTGTACAGACCTATTAAGTGCGTATCAGAAAACAGAATTTAATATTAATGTTAAGAATTGATTTGGCCTAATCTTAAACAAGCTGAGTTAACCTACTAAAAATGCGATAAAATGTTTTAATATATATAATACATATACCATTTACTACCTCATAACAACTAATAACTTAAATGTAAAGGAATAATTATTAATTTTAATTAATATCCGAGTTTAGAATACTTATAAATATCAATGTTATCATCAGTATTTATTTACTCTTCACTCTCAGATTCACAAGACTTAATTGATGGGGATATTAATAAAGTTTAATGTGTTATTTAAATGAAACATAAATCTCCCGATTAATCGATTAAACAATCACATTTTTCTCAATTTGTGTAAATAATCAAATGACTTGAAGAATGATTAAAATTAATATTATGCATTAATATTATTTTTTTTGTATGTACAAAGAAAAGTCTGTAGTTAATTATTATAATTACAATAATCAAAGAATAAGTTGAAAATATAGCAAAAATTTAAAACTGGCGCTGCGTAATGAGAACAATTTATATTGTCATTTGGGTAGTTAGATAATATACATTAATTGTCAAGATTTAGAATTACAAAGATTTTTTAGAAAATAAAATACACACGATTAGTCCAAACATTAAGGAAATTACGTGATTAAAATAAGTAGAATATAATCTTTCGAATAATAGTAAAGTCTGAATGTACCTAGGTCCTATACCAAACTTCTAACGATCTGTTAGAAGTAATAATTTATAGGAAGAGACTAGATATGTCGTAAACAACTGAACTTAAGTTTCTTGGTAGGTACAATTTACTAAGAACTGTCTATAAACACTAAAACAAAACCCGAATACCGCTCTCCTGAAACTTACAAGTTTGCGGCATTATTCTACCATATAGCAAGTATAATTATTTTATAAAGTCTATTTTGTACTTCAATTTCAGCTTTAATGATTTGGACAGAATATACAATTTCACAATAAACTAAATATTTAGTTAACAACTAACATGGTAATAAGTGTTTAGCTGTTAATAACATAACTTTATATATTATATACGCAACTTTAATATCACCTATTTTACTTTATATATTTTTAAATTCTATAGAATGACACAAAAGTAGTGTGTTATACGAGTATTTATAATTAAGGCATTTAATAACCGACCTTTTAAACTGAGTATGTCACTAAAATATTTGCAATTTATACTATATTATACTCGCAAAAAAAATATATTATAATTTTAGAATTGAGTATTTTAAGTTTAAAAATAAAATAACTGTTGACAATTATTTTAGAAGTATAAAAATATCTAGTATGGTAGTATAATTGATCTTATTTTGAATAAGAATTATTAATTGTGTTTTGCAAGTCTATAAAAATGAATTAAATTAATATTATAAAATAAGTAAAATTCCTAATTAATCATAGCAAAATACACAAAATAACGTCAATAACTAATTATTAAGTACACATTTAATTTGAAAATAAATAATAGGTATCTATAAAAATATTTTGTTGAAGTTTCTTCAAAGAAAAATATTAATGTTCATTAAATAATAAATTGTAATAATATTTATCAATAGAAATTGGATTAAGTTCTAACTTTATTATTTATAAATATAAAACATAAAATACCTGATTTATTATAATAAAAATATGCTATTAAAATATATTAATATAATATCATCGAGATTTTATTATTAGCAATATTATTTAGTTTTACATGATAATATAATAAGGTATATTACAATCATTGCAAATATAAAGATAACTAACAGAAAATAATATTTTCTTGCCATTTATATAAAATATAAGTACGAATTGTAAGAACAACAAACAATATCTAAACTCGAATAAAAAGTATTAAAAAAAATACAAGTATAACATTTTCATTCAAAAATCGTTTTATTTAAAGAAATTTTTTATTTTGTTTACCTCATTTAGTTATATTTTTATGTACTTATTCATTATTCAATATCTATTTACATAGCTGATGCATACAGACATTTTTCAATTTAATTTAAATATGTGTAATTATAATAATATTTACTATAATATAGGTATCATTTACATTTATGCGATAATAATATAATTAGTTAAATGAATAGTAAATCTTGATTTCACATATTTTTTTCAAGTTGATGGCTACTATTTACAAGTTTGTGATAAATTTTTTCTTATTTCTTATAAGACATTGTGGGCGTATTTTGTGCATGGTGCATCCCTTTTATCAGCAACTGTATTATATTTATCTCTCTAACGTGCTATTTAGTAATATAATAAAAGCAGATATAACACATACAGCATTACAATATTATATTTAATTAAGTACGTATTTTAAATGAACAGTTAAACTACAAGTTCATCTGTTTGCTAACTGTTTCGTAATTGAATTAACATCCATTCTATTTTAATTTGTTGAATTGTCACTTGAGAGAATACGTGTCTGTATAGAAGTTTCTAGAAAAAATCAAGTTGACATGACATTTAAATGCAAATTACAGAAATCCTAGCCAGTCTTTATATAGTGAAACCCCCAATTATCATTAATTCACCAATTATGCGATAAATCTCTAAGAAATACTCAATATGGTAAATTGGTAAAGAACCTAATATAATAATTTTGCAATGCATAGAACGCAATAAATTTTGGTAAATTGGTAAATTTCATTAGCTCGGTGTTCCATAACCAGTGAATTTTGAAATTCGATTATACATTTAATTTATTCATTTCTAATATGTAATGCATGTTATACAACAATAATTAACAATTAAATACAATTTTATAAAAAAATAATGTATAATATCTCAAGCGTTAAAATTATTCAAATTTAATAATAATAGATACAATCTGAAATATTGTATTCTACAGTAAACATATTAAAATTTATTCTGCTCTTTCAATAAATAATTTAAATTTTACAATGTTAAAAGTTTCAATATCTTATAGAACGTAAAAGAGTTGGCTAAATTTACTTGGTAAAATTATTTATCGCTTGCATTCCTATAAATTACTATTTTAACTAGGTATACACATTTGAAAGCTTGATACGTCGACATGGTAGACAATAATATATCGATTAAACGTTTTTACGTTTACACCATAAAGGTTGGTACTAAACAACATCGGTACAATACAAACTGAATGATGCGTTTGCTTTAAGTAAGTTTGAATTATTTAATACTTACATAATGTTCATATAAATATTTACACACAAAACGTGATATTTCCCATTTCAAGAGATTGGTACTTTTTTTGCCATTTCATGATCTGGACCCAACTAAATGCTGCTATAGAAATAATGAATTGTGTAACTGCTATAGTAGCTACCCTACCGCTTACAACCTTATAAATTACACTAAGCTATTGTGCATTAGTGTATTACTATTGTTTAAAAAAGAATAATATACATATATATTATAAATAATACTTAATTTCTACTACAAGTCTACATATAATAAAATATTAAAGTAATAAATTTATCAGACATTGTATTTTATTTAAAAGTAAACAAATTATGTTTTATATATAGGATATAACATATTATATAGATATTTATTTAGTTTAATTCCAATAACTATTAATTTATGTATCTATTGAATTAATAGAGTTTATTTATAGACAGTGTTAATCTAACTCCACGAGACAAAAAAAAAAGTTGTATTAAATTTTAGTTTGTATACTGAAAGCAGATACTAAAGAGTAGACATATTATAACTGTAATAGATCAAAGGTAACTAATTTTAAGAATTCTACATCATAAATAGTTATCGACAGCTTTGTTTAAGATATAAATATATATTTTAAACATTTAAACTACCCAGTACTCACAGTTATATTTATTTAAACTGCGACGACTCTAGGTCTTTATAAATACAATATACATAATAGCCAATAGGTGTATATTGTATACATAATAATCAATAGATAATATATAACTATTATTTATATAAGAATCAATTGAATATATATAAAACGATTTTTGTACTTTTTCACTGACAAATAAAGACATTTTATGTTGATAAAAATGTTGATGTTCAACAAGTGTAATAAATAAATCACAGTCATAAAATTATTCGAAAATGTTTTTACTATATTCTAATAAAAGTATAGAACATTTTGAATACGATATAAGAATATACTTATTAAACACGGAGTTGTTATTTAAGTTTCCTTCTAGAACGATATATCATAGTTAGGCCAACTCGAAATACATATATCTTTATTTAATTTCAAATTTAATAACATTGATTTGGAATGTTTTTACAATCAAAAACTTCAAACAAGAAAATAGTAAACGAATCCTTTATCCTTTCCTTGCCTAATATGGTTTTATGGTTAGTTTCAAACTTTAGTCCTAATAATAAATAATTTATAAAACAGTACATATATTTGTACAGGTGTGGTAGGTATCGAGAAACATATGCAGCTGTTTGCGCGTATGAATAAAATAATAAGTCGTATATATACAATTCTACTATTATACTCACATTGTATCCGTAACAACCATGTGCTTTGTATGAAAGGCGTTCCAGCATCATCAGACGAATCACTACCAGCTGCTATTGTGTGCTTTCGCTGGGACGTCGACAGTTGGTGCTGTGGGTTTTCGGCTCTACAAGTTAACCTGCCGTCATAGTCAGGCGTTCTATGTTCGTCAGCTTCTCCGGGTTCTCGATAACGTGATTTGGTCGTTGGCTTAACAGGAACAAATGTCAATACACTTGTTGTCGAGTTTCCGTCGGTTGAAGTCTGTTAATACACGTTTAGTATTATAATCTTACCTGGTAATATCATATTTAGGTCTTATCATAGTTTTAAGACAGGCTATTATGTTAACTATAAATAAATAATTATTAAAAAACGCCATACAACTTTTGTTTTTAGTAAATGCTAGGACATTTGTACAAAAATATGATATATTATTAATATAAAATTACGATTATTGATTAAAACACAATCGTAGTTGCCTGAGACTTAATTTCCTTAGATGATCAGCCTCTAGAAAGTTTGTTCATACTATAGGTATGTGGTATCTCTCTTAAGTTCTAGTACCCACTACCGGTACTTGAAATCCAACTCTAGATTTGGCAGCATTGGTGTATCAATTGATATAGAAACTATATTATTTAAAAACTTAATACAAGAATCATCCTTACAATTATCTAATGTTGATAATCTAAACAGGACGGTAGTCATGTGGTTCGTGTTTTATATTCATATATCGAGCAATCATTCCAAGAAAGTGATTCTGTGCACGTTCAATTCGTAATTTATCCTGAGCTGTTTCCAAACTATCGATCCGTATTCCATTACAAATCGAACTAACTAGTAATTTAAGGCTAGAAGACATTTACCAGACATAACTGACTTTGTATGCTGTTTCATAAAATCAAGTATTCGCAGGGCTTTGTCTGATAGAAAATTATATAGTATAAAATCAAGACCAAAGTTTCCTTAATACTTAATCAAAATTGAAATGACTATAATATTATATTACATCTATGAATACAACTTACTCATATTACTCATATATATTTATAATAATTGGTTAATGAAATGTTGTAAAAAAAAAGTACTAGTAAGTAGAAATTATTATGAAATAAAAAAATATGTGTGAATATACGACATTATAAAAACAAAAAGAGATGAAATAATTGACGGATTTTTAAGTAGTCCACGTATTACTGCAAGCGATTTGATCTAGAACAAATGGATGTAACAAATTGGACGTAGCTATTGGGACTTTAGAACAATTTAACGTCAAATTAAAACAAATAAATACAAATAGAAGCAATTAAAAAATATATAAAATAAAAGATAATGTTAAAAAAGTGCTATCTATTTATTATAATATGCTGAAAATAGGTAGGTATTAAATTATTAATACAAAAAAAGTAAGAGATATGAAAAATGTTATAATTAAAAATTTTGTATTTGTATAATATAATATTTAATAAGTGAAATATTTTTTTGCAATTCCACGTACAATTGTTCTTTTTATTTTTTACCTGTACCGTAAAATGGTTAAGTAAACTGCCCATTTCATGAATTAGACTTCAAAAGCGCTGTTCATTTCATAAACAAGGCCACTAGTAATTAAGAAATATGACTCAATACTAAACATTATTTGTCGAAACAGATACTATCAATAATAATCAATATTTACAGTTTTATAACACGAAATGACGTTCATTAATTGTTTTATTATTTATTCAAAAATCTTATCTTGAAGTTACTGCTATTAGTTATTATTACCTGTCGTACTTTTTAAGTGAGCAAAAGTTATTAAAAACGACTAGAGAAGATAAAGTAATATATAAATATAAAATATAGGAAGTAAACCAAAAGTTGTACATTTTATGTATTTTTTTATTTAATTTATTTCTACTACAAATAATTTGTTCAGTTAACAGTTTAATTATTATTAAATCGTTTTTTTTTATATTCAATTCAATAAAGAATAAGTTAATATTAATCATAATAAATCTATAATAATTATGGATAATTTATTAAAAATATGATTTTGAAAAATGTTACCAATATTGAAAATACTTGTATACTACTAGTTTTGGCAAATTTGTGAAAAGGGCAATTTATCAATTTATTAGACAAATTTTGCATGTTCTGTAAACTAAATTAATTTACTTCTAGGGTATAATACACAGTGTGTCTGCGAAAATAGGGTAAGTTTTATCACCTATTACCTTGTAAATATATTTGGATTTTGTTTGTGGGACGTTAGACTAAACTTAATGAATCATAAAATTTGATGACAAGCAATTTTTAACTTATGTATTTTGCACAATTTCTTTTTTTTTAATGGTAACCCCATTCTGATTATCATTTTTGAATTAATCAATGTTTTCAAGAAATTTTAATCTATCAACTTGTATTTTAAACCCAAAAAAATTGTCAAAATTAGAGCTAGGTATAATTAAAAAATAAATGTATTAAATTTGATT
Organism: Rhopalosiphum nymphaeae; assembly: GCA_036289425.1. NCBI lineage: Eukaryota > Metazoa > Arthropoda > Insecta > Hemiptera > Aphididae > Rhopalosiphum > Rhopalosiphum nymphaeae. Next base: position 2,261,136 of record JAZAQC010000015.1, read on the forward strand.
GTTTTTTTTAGTTGTTCGTATTTTTTTTTTGTTTTAAGCACCATAATCATACATTATGCATTTATTATTAAAGTAATAAATTATTTAATATTTATAGATTTATAATACAATATAATATTTGTGAATAAAAATGTATAGTATTTGAAATAATATATAAAATTAAAATTATATTTTATGAAAATAAATGTTCTTTTATTATATATTAAGTTATGTAATTTCATAATGTGTAATAATAAAATAAAATAATAATTTAATACTTTAAGACTAAATTACAACAAAAATAAATATAATACATTATTTTTAAATTATACCTAGCTCTAATTTCGCCAATTTTAGGTTTAGAATACAAAAGTTGATAGATCAGAATTCCTTGAAACAAATTGTGTTTGAGTTGTGTTTAGTATACGCAAAATATATGAGTAAAAAAAAATTGTAAGTCAGAAGAATTTATGATCTATTAGACTAGTAATGTCTTGCAAAAAGAATCGAAAAATATTAACAGGGTAATGAGTGATGGGTAGCCGGTTTCCGAGGACACATAGTATATATAATATTTATATAAATTAATGATTTGCAGGTTATTATTTTAACTAATGGTATTGCATCGTTTCGTACTTTAATTTTTGTTATTATATATTACTTATTATAGATACCGTATTTTATAGTTTTATTTAATATATTAATAACTATTTATATTATACTATTACATTTAATCACTACACTGGGATACGCACGAGAACACATTTATAACAATGGTGCAAAAGTATCATTTTTATGTGGATTTGCTCAAAGTATTTCACATTGTAATTATAATATTGTTAATATTTCTTAATTTTTTTAATATTTTAATGTTAATTTATTTTTGATATATTAAATGTAACTATGTAAATCACTTTTTATATTGCATTTTAATTTTTTATTAATTATATTTGAAGATATTTTTTTTACGTCCAGCTGTTTTCAATTTCCAAATGGCTAAATCTATTTGTTCCTATTAGCGAGGGACTTGAATATTTCCACCCCCCCCCCACCACTGTAAGTAAAATATTTAGCCACATTACAACTTACAAAATAGTTTGTTTAAAATATGTTGGAGAATTTGTCTTATGAAAACAACATCGATGAAATGCACAAATATGTGTTAGGTAATTATGTATTTAATATAGGTAGTATATTTTTTTTCTATAGGTATTCATTTAAACCAGATTGAAAATAATTAAATAATGAATAATTGTTATTGATAAATAAATATTATTATAATGATAAATATCAAAGTCAATACCACCTTTAAAATTTCACTCATTAAAACTATAAACATTTTTTAAAAAAATTAATAAAAACTTGTTTGCTATTGCAATAATGTAGATGTAGTAAAAATACTGTTATTATTACATTTGTTAGTGTTATTATTATAATGGATCGTTCGTCGTTGTATACATTGCAGCTACAAAGTATTTTATTATATAATATGTTATGTGTGTGTGTAAAATTTAATAATAAAAGAAAGTTTGAATAAATAAACAAAGTCTACTTTAAGTCGACTACGCTTATGCTTCCTATAGCCGCTTACTTGACTCAATTTAATATTATATTGCGCATAATTTAATAAAAAAAAAAATAATGTAAACGGGTATATGTACCTATAGCTTTGTTGAAAATCTCGGTTTTTTATTTCTATATTTTTACACGCCACACTGTAAACCAATGAAAAATAATAAAAGTTGAAACTTTAAAAGTTAATACAAATATAAAAAAAAAAAAGGGTTTGTATGTAACAAAAGCGATAAACGAGATAGCCCAGTGAAGAAAAATATGTCACGAATAATGAGTGAAAAGGTTTAGGGCAACCAAATTTAAAGTTTAAAGTTTCAAACAATGAAGCAATACTACGATAGCAAACTTTAGCTGTAGAAGTTAAATTATATGAGAATGGAGAGGAAAGTAAATTAAAAAAACAAACCACATACAATTAATGACTATTATTATACATACATAAGTCATAACTTAGTATTGTAAAAATTATATTCTAACTATCGCCTTATTGTAGTGTTTATTATTAATTTCATTAATTATGCACATTGTATAAAATAATAATTAAGAACAGTGTTCATTTTTCTGTTTGGATACATTCTTGTTTTTCCTTTAAAAAGAATGAAAAACAAATAAGAATAGATATTTACATTAATATAATTGAAATAAGACTTATATGTTATAAACTTTTTTTTATTATTATTTTATTGATTATGATGCAAAATGTATCAAACTTAAATTAATTTTGTTGTGTCAAACTGTAAAATAAAGTTTTTGAAAAACCTTTTAGCGTGGAATAAAACCAGATTTACATGTTTTTGGGATGAAGGTATAGGATACACTTGTAATAAACATTTTTTAAGTAAGTGGGATAATAATAAACCTGATTTAGAAACTTTTTTGTATTGTAAAATCAGTTGTCAGTAAATCAGGTGGACTTTATAAATAAATAATTTTATCCATTTAATACAGTACATTTGATCCATTTTAAATAGGTTTGAGGAGGTATGTGTTGTATAGCAGTAAAAAATATAGTTAAAGTTAATTTGAACTTTGATTATTAAAAATAATACTTGCAATTATATATTGTACACTAATAGTTAAAGTAGTTGAATTCATAATATGACTATGGTCACTGGAAAGTCATTTAAATATTTAGGATTTTTAAGTTATAGATAATGTAAATTTACCAATACCTAGTCAGCCAAATTGTTGATACTGATCAATGATTGAACTTTTAAGCCAATAGCATTAAATATCATTTAACATTTATTTTCCAAACTATTTTTATCCAATTTTTTCGAAAAAAGCTAGTGGTATAATGTTTCTTATAATGATTTATTCACTGCGAACTTAAAAGTCAATTTCCTCATCATTCACGAATATAGACTACCATTTATTATTTAAAAAAGATTGCATTTATTTACATCACTATTTAAGAATTTAAGAATTTGAATTTAAGACATAGGTATGGCTACATTAAAGATGGACATAATAACTAAAGAATATACTAAAATATCAAAATCGTTTAGTATTAATATTTTGTTATATATTTTCTGCTCACTGAATAAATAGTACTTTTTGAGATAGCCTATAAAGATCAAAAGTGTATAGTTGTATAAAAAATCAGAAAATATAATCTAACTCAATAATATAAAACTTGAAAGCAGTACTTGAATTTAGTAAATGACTAATGGAAACAATAAAAATCATACCATTGAGTTTAATGGGTGATTTCCAATCGAACCACATAATTATTAATAATGTATATTTCATATTATATATAGTTTTTACATGACATTTTTTCAAATTGTAGATAATCATTAAAAAAATTAAAGCAATTTAATTTATAAATGTATTTCAAACAGAAGAATATGGAATACGGAAAATTTTGCATTTAAGTTTTAATATTAAATGATTTAACTTTTTTTTTAAATCAAATCTAAAAATTTTAATTAATGATATTTTCATATTAAATAAAATAAATGTATTCATAATTCTAGTTTATTTCATTATGCTTATTAAGATATAAAGTTAAGATTTTCGAAAATGCTTAAAATAAAACGTAAAGAACACATAATTAAATTAATTTTGTCAAAATCATCAAGACTTTAAATAAAATTCACTATTAAACAAAATCAAATATACCTATATAAAAATAAATGTCAATCAATAAACTTGAAAAAACACTTTAAAATCTATTTTAATTAATAAATAATAAATATTGAATTTAATAACAAATTTTAAATTAGTAATTAGTAATTACAAATAAAAAAAATGTACTCCGTATAATACAATTATACAATATTTTATGCCTATCAAATATATACATATATTTTGAAAATTAAATAATATATATCATGCAATGAATTGAAGCAACACTTTCAATTTTAAGTTATGTGCTTCTTAACTACTTTAACTCTATTAAATCACCTCCTCTCTAAAAATTAACTATATAAATTGTATTATAGTAGATAATAGATTTAATCTAATTTCACCATTTAAAAAAAAAGCTAATAAAATATTATGAAGTACATTTTTAATTTGAAATATTTCAACATACTTGAATTTATCATGATTAATGACATAAACATTTATATTTAATATTCAGTTGTAGAAAATGGTTTATTAAATAGAATAAGCCATGTATAGTGTAATGTACATGTCAAAATATCACCGAAAAAATATCCCAAAAACAAAAAAACCCACAAAAAAAATTCCATGACAAAATATCCCACATAAATATTAATTCAAAATTTAAAACTTTTTCTAAAAGTAACATAAGTATCATTACAATACAATTATTATCAACATTTATAGAATACAAAAAAAAAATAATTAAATAGAGTTTAAAAAAATATTAAAATGGTAAGTTTTTCATCAAAAATTATTATACTTATTATAATACTAAGTTATCTACTATTGTTTTTAAGTATTTATTGTTATTCGTTTCATCATATCCTTTGACAACAACATTTAACCACTCATCCAATTTTTTATAATTTCATCTTTTCTTTTGTTGATATAAAATAACAATATACCATTATCAAAATAGGTAACGAATAACTCACATTTTTAGATAAAGTTTGATTATTACTTCTAATTGCACCTTTTATAATAAAGGTTACCATTTTAAATTATTATTTACGTGGGTTATTTTGGTTTGGGGATATTTTGTCGTTGAACCGATATGTATAGCTATATATAATTTTATTTTCTTATTATTAATTAGCTTCTAGGATAACGTCGATAGCTCAATAATTATAATAAAATATTAATGATATGTAATGATTTTAACGGCATTATTAATAAATAATAATATATTATTATATTCAATTTTAAAGTTAAAAACTATTATGCTTAAATCTAACAACATATTGTAAATTTATAAGTGTAGGTATTAATTTGGTAAATTTTATAAAAGGTATTAATTTTTCATGAATATTATTTTGTTTTCTGCTAACATCTATCAGACAAAAAATTAAAGTAAATTTTAATAATAAATACATCTACATACCGTCTCTCGGGTAGTATCTAATCGCCGACCGTCCATCCACCATGTTAGCTTTGCCGGCGGCCGGGACCCATAAGCACGACACGGTAACTCGTATTTCCTCCCAGCTGTTAGTGGTTGCAATTGACGATGTTCTTGAATCTTGCTGCTGTGCACAGATAAACGATCATCGTCTTCGGGCAACGTTAATGGTGTCATTTTCGCCGAGGACTGTGTGAACGGAGGTGGCTGTAAATCGTTGTCAATACCACTTAAGTGGCCATTTTCTGCGATCGGTAGGATTTGAACGGTCAATGGTGGAACTACAAATGAGTAAGAGTAAAAACAAATTGTCATTACACAAAGAAAACGGCTGGAGTTCAATTATTTGTTTTATTTTTTCAAGTTTATGGACAGCGGACATACTTTAAAATAGTCAACTTTCTTACCAGCCCAATTTAATATCTATATATATATATTTATTCTACTATGACACAAATAATTCGATCCTTTTATCATAGGTTATCAACCATTTGTAAATATTTTATCCAAAAATTCTTAGACTGTTTTGTGCATATATTTTTGAAATGATCACAGAAAGTTTTTATGTTGAATATTATAGGATTTCATACGTAATTTTTTTAAGTTATAAATTGCTATTGAGCTTGTATATTATAACCTTTCTTAATTATTTTTGTAAGTGAAAATTATACATATTGTTTAATGCAAATTTTTAGAATATCAAAATTCCAATCTTTATACACGTATGTTGGGGTTTAGGCAATATTTAGTACTGCGAATGATTATGGATAGTCTTCATTTTACTTATTCATTAGTAAAAATATAATAAATAATAATAAAAATAATAAAAATAAATTTTTGGAGAACGACTCAAGCCACCCTCCTCAAAGTATCTCTGAAGTAACGCTGATACCCGTAGGCTGATATGAAGTGATAAATAAAATGGAGCTATAACTCGTACTTAATTTAGGTATCAGGGCGCAACTCACCAATACTATTAAATTAAAATTTCGAAAGCCAATTATAAAGATTGAACGTTATTGTAACTCCAAGAATGGTCAGATAAAATATACAATTATTATGGTAATATAAAATGGAAAGAAAAGGGTTGTAATCACCAATAGAAACAGAAGGATCAGATGAGGAACAATATTTGAGAAAACTTAATAAGAAATGGAGCGATATAAGTTTAAAATCTCATTTAATTGATAAAAACCATGAATACAAAAGTTTTAGGGATATATATATAGGGATAGTAGAGATAGAAGAAAATGTTAAATCATAAGTGTGGTTTAACCTCGAGATTTCAGAGAATTTTAACTTATCATAAACAATAAATGAGTGATTATGAAACTTATTTATAATAAAATCATTGAAAAGGTTTAAGACTAATAAGTATCGAATGGACTTTATGACACAGACATAGATCATTAAACAGTGGTACAGCCAGGGTTTTGTTTAATGGAATCTCTTGTTTGAGAACTAAAAAATCTATTATTATCGCAGGATAAAAAAAATATAAATTATACTTAATGCATTACAATAGTTAAAACTAAAAAAAAAGTATTATACTAGTATAATAAATTATTGTAATAGCAGTAATAAAATATTCTATAATTTGTCGTTAAAAAAGCGTAAGTTTTAAAAAATAATTGTGGTGGTGTACTAGTGTCGGTAGTGAGTCTTAATTTTTTTATTATTCTGAGGTCAAGTGGTTGGTAAGTTGAAGTCACGTTTAGTAGAAAGTATGCGAGTTTCACATTCTATAAGTTCAAATTGGAGTAACTAGTTGCGTTAAGAAAAACAATAACCTTTCGGCCTTGAATTTTTCTATCGAAATTAAAAACCACTCCTTGATCAATTTTTGTATCATACAAGCTTAACAATTAGCCTTTTACGTTGCTTCAAGATCGTTAAGATCGTTAACGATAATGTTTTTAAAACATCGTGGTTTTAGAGCTTTTCCAATCACCAAAGAAGTTTCAAAATCACCCTTCATATAAGCACAAAACTTAACTGTCATTTGTTCTTTACTTATTTTTTCGCCGCTGCAATTTTCGCCTTTGAAACACATTATTTTATTAAGTAAAATACAAAAAAGCAAGTTGTTTTTATTTAGATTACAAATATTTTTTGGAAAAAACACTTCACACATTTCGACTTATTTACTATTCCAATCGTCTACGACATCAAAGTCAACGAAATTACTTCCCCAGACTATGGACAATGGTTGTGATGTAAGTGAAATTTTTCAAGCCGTCTATTAGATGTTTTAAAATTAGTTTCACCCAAATGTTCAGCTATTTCTACAGTTTTTAACTGTATGAGAAAACCACTAATGGACAAAATTTTAGCACTGACCCGGCAGATCCATTTGCAACACATACGATATATTTCAAAGCCCTTACCTTTTGTAAAGTTCTTTTTTTCTCTCCATTCACATTTTTATCACAGCAGTTACGCAATAGATCTACCCGTGACTTGAATATTGTTCTGATTTGAGATTTTTCAACTTTAAATTGAGTGGCTAACTCACAAACACTTTGTTTCTTTACATCATAACATTTCAAATGTCGATTTTTATTTTTCAACGTCAAATGCGACAGTACTGGATCCATGGTAAAAACGATACTAATAGTAGATATAAAATTGAGAAACTATCACTATTGTATAGTAATAATCCACCATTATCTATCGGTCGTTTAGGTTCGTGTTTATTTATTATACCTAATTGTTTTAATTTAATCTTAAAGATAAATGTCTTTATCGATAATATACAAATACAATACATATGTGTATACAATAAAGTATATTTTTGTTTTTCGGTATTACTGTTTATTATTTAGAGGTATTTAAAGATATTGGACTATTTACACCTGTCCACGTCCATTATTTTGAGGTGTTCATTCGTTAAGAGATGTTTCACTGTAATTAATTTTCAAAAGTTCAAGTGTTGAAATGTGACAGTCAACTAAAAACACGTGTGTCCTAGATTATTCTTTATGGAATTTGTATATCTTTCGATTGTAGTTTAACAACGAACAAATAAATCACAGCAAGTTAGTTTATTTTTGTAATGCAGTTACCTATAGTCATAACATGAGTAAGCAAAAACATTATATTAAAAATCCTCACTCATTATGAGGATCAAGTTTAATTCAAAATCTAAAAGAAATAGAAGTACAGAACCATTGCTGAAATAAATCACAATTTAATTTCAAAAAAAAAAAACATTATTAGAAGATGCACCATAGATCAGTTATTCCAAAGCACTAAGTCAAATAATTACAACTTAGCTGTTGAAATATAAAATTAATATTGGTTTAAATGTACGTAAAGACTGTCAAAAAATGTTATATTATGTAGTATGTACACTGTACATTGTCCCTGATGCAGTCCAGTTTTAAATTTAAATTAAAATTATATAACAGTATTGACATAATCATAATATCCTATTATTTATTTACATTAAATAATTTTAGTTAAGTTTCAACTTTAACAGGTTATGAACGCTGTGCTCTAGATACGCAGTTCGGGTGATTTATTATTGAAATATTTATTCATTCATATTAAATTATTAATACAGAAAATTACAAACAGTCACAGGTATCATGAATTTCAAGAATGCTGTATTTCGATAATAATTTATTACATAGGTCAAACTGTACAAAAACCATTGATCATGGATAAATAGCTGAAGTTTACTAAATTTAGAACAGATAAATACAGAGAACTAGCCGATATTGAAATTTTAAACGAGAGTTAAACTTAATTTCTGCGTAGTGGAAAATATGATTTCGGGTATTGTACTAAGTCTAGTTAAAAAATCTGAAGAAATCGGACAAGATAACTTATGTGAAAGCCAAATTATGGTAATAAAAACAAAAAACAAAATGAAATATTATATCAGATATTTAAAATTCAAATGTTCTATTTAAATATATAATTAACTGTGTAACTTAACTTTAAATATGGGAGAAATTGCTTGTTATTTACAAGCAGAAGATTTAGCATACATTTTCTTAAAACATTTTTTCAGTCATTCAAAAGTACCAACTGATAATACATCGACGCATATTTCTAAATTGGAAAATTTAGCAGGGAAATCTTACATATTATGAATAATGTAATTATAACAACAATTTAAAAAATATAAACATTTTTACAGTATTTAAGATTCTATCCTAACGAAAAGTAAAATGGTAAATAATTTAATTAATCATTTATTTATTGAAGAATAAAGAATACAATAGATGAAATGTGAAAGAAAAATCGAATGCATTTTCAACTGAATTCCAAAATGAATCCAGTGAAAAATAAAGTACTTATAATTAAGGTGAATGAAAATTTATTACCAAACAATAAAAGTAAATTGTGTTGATTTGACTATGAAAAGAAGGCACATTTTTAAAGAGATTGTAAGAGAGTATTATACACCACCACACACCGGTCAGACATTACGTTCAATAATGTATTGCTAATTGTATGGAAACTGTACAATTCGACAAAGCAATAACCGAACAAATGACAAATTCAAATAAATTAAGATATGATATGAACGATAAATTAGTGCCATAAAATAAAAATGAAACTTAGATATTAAATAGTTAATTTACTATCGAATAAAATTGTGTTATGAAATACATGGATATACAAAACAAAATATAAAACGGACATTAATAAAGACAGATTTAAGGCGATACTTATCATTAAGTGTTGTTCTTAAAATATGATACAGATATCAATAAACATTTTTAACAGTAGTCCGATACAAATCAATCAAGGTTATTTTCGCAGTCGCAGCTGTGGAAAAACTAAAATTACGACTGTTTGATACTAAAAAACATTTATGTTTTATGCACAAATATCTACAGGAAGAAATATATATGTTACAACCAACGAGTTGTAAACTGTAGTAATAAAGTAAGTAAACTGCAAAGATTTCTTATGTGATAAAAAAGCTCCAATTTGTTGAAGCAAATGACTTCAAGAATTTTTGAATACATTTGGTTAACAATCTAGTAAAGAAGATATGTGTGTATTTTAAACAAATGATGAATCAAATTATTATTACAATATTAGTAGATGGTGATTTAATTTCTGGAAATAATCAACAAAAATTGATAGTTTATTATCAACACTGGAAAAAAGAGTTTCGAACAAAAAAGAGTAATTTAGAGTATTTTGTTGTAGGTATACAAGATAAACACAATGAAAGTTGGGTCATTATTTGACATTTGTAAATCAGAAAAATTATGTAGGTATGTACGAGTATGCAGAGGCTTTCGATACCGATTTGACATGTCCCGTATATCAAGATTATTTGGAAAAATTAAATGAAGAAACTCCATATCTATAAGAAGTAAATAGTTTATTCGTCTTATCTCAAGTATCAAAACTAGATATTGCATATGTAGTAAATTTCGCTAGTCTTTACTAAATGAAATCTTATTAAAGTTTAATTAAACCTAGTATAGGTTGTATTAAACGGACATTTACCTATGGTTTATATTTTAATGATAATACAAAATTATCATTAGAAATATTCAGTAATGTAGATTATGCAGGTAATATTGAAACATAGCGTTGGTGGATGTATTTAATTATGAGATGATATGTTTTTTATGAACATCATAGAGACAAGAAAGTGTATTATAAATAATGAATTTTAAATTATTTGATAAATCAATGAATATTCTATGGTCAGAAGGAATAAAACACAATGATATGCTATTGTTTTTAACTTTTAGGGTGCACTATATGGTAAAATCCGGTAATGCAATAAGAAATATTTATTCAAAAATTATTCACGTGACATGTTTGGTTCATGCCTTTCATAGAGTGGCTAAAATAGTACGTATAAATAATCCTAAAATGTATAAAATTATTGTAAATTTAAAAAAAAATATCTCGCAAAGCTCCATCTTGTATTCAAGTTTTTAAAAATACAGTTCCAACATTACACCTGAACCAACTTTAACGAAATAGAACACATAGATGATGGATAGAAGCTTTTCTCTATTATAGTGAATATTTTGAATTAATACAATCAATTTTAAACTCTTTCGATGAGGACGATGCGCTCTCTATTAAAATAGCAAAAAAATATATTGAACAAAAAAACATTAAAAAATCAATTAGTATTGATTAAATAAAATTTTGAATTTTTGCGTAACGTAATAACAAGCAGGAACTATCACTTGTCAGCTGTATTTCATTAGTAGAGGATGTAAAGTTAAAACTAACTCAAATACTTGGTGAACTCGAAAAGTCGATAAAAACAAAAATAGAAAACGTGTTGGATAAAAATTTCCAACATTTTATCCGGGAGATGAAGAAAATGTTGACGGATTACCCGAAGATATGAACATCAACGATTTAATATATTTTAAGTACGCGCCAATCACTTTCGTTGACGTTGACCGATCTTTTTCTACGTTCAAAAATATGCTGACCGATAAATGATAATCGCAGAGCAATCAAACTTGAGAACATAAGAAAATGTCTTACCATACAGTGCAATAATTTTAACGATAAAATTACTAAAGCAATAATTAAAAATAATAGTATATTCATGTTTTTTTCTGTTTTTTGTTACAGATTAACATAAGATAAGACGATACAGATGAGTAACTGCTATATACATTATTTTTATTATATACTTATTTGTTATTGAGATTTTAACCTTAAATAAAATACCTACCTGATTTTTAAATTTTTATTTTCATAATTATAATATGCTTTATGCATTCTCAAAAACAAAATCAAAAATTAGTTGCATATAATTTAAACATATATTGATGATTTTGACTTCATATTTCGATAATTTTAAGTGCAACAAGTTTCGAACCCTAATCATTATCGTCAACGGAAGCAGAATATATTGCGGAAAATGTGACAATAAAAGAAATCATGTAAATAACACGGTTGATTAAAAATATTATCAAACGCAGAGTACAACTATTATCATAAGTTGATAATCAAAATGAAAAACCTGAATTTTCCAAAGAAGACCAAATGCATTGCCGAAAGTTATCGAGAACAATATAAAGATGGATTGATCCAACTATAATACATTGGATAACAACAGAGGACCAGACTGACAAAATCTTGACCAAACCTTTAATAAAAAAAGTTTTCTAGAATACGGTTAGCCATAAGAGTGATAATATGAAAGAAATTATTAATTGATGGAAGATATTGAAATACGAGTATTCTACTAATATTAATATTCTATCGTTTCAAGCACCTATGTGCATTTATCAATATTGTATTTTACTATTAACTTTCTACATATAATATTACTAATTAGGACATAACTTTTGATTGCTATACCCATTTAGGTAGACTAAGTAGAGTATATGAGGTAGAGTATAATAGGGGTTTGTTTTCGATTTAAATATTGACACTCGCTCACAAAACTACATAATGTTTGCACAGTTGTCGATGCAGTCCAGTTGTAAATATATTACATACGATATAATTATAAAATTGTGTTATTTATTTACATTAAGCACCTTAATTATAAATCTACTTACACTATGATTTCAATACTAAAAATTTTAAATCTGCACCTCCCATTTAAAATAACAGGTTTGGAATTTAATCATCCAACAAAACTATTATTGAACAAACGATCAAGAATGTAGCTTACATAGTTTAATGATATAATATAAATATATTTTTATCACCTTATAAACCTATGTAACTAAAATAATAATGATATTCATCTGATAATCCTAGATGATAAATTTTAAAAGATATCATTAACCTTAAAATTAAAATACTCATGCAAAAATCATTTATGAAAATGACGAATGACCAATTCGATGCCAACAAGATGCTTCAAGTGACACTGTGTACTACTAAATTCGACAAAAGTCAATATCTCTCTGACGACACTGTGACATGTTATTTATCAAACGAATAGTCAATACATCAAATTATTGAACATTTATCTAATAATAATAACAATAATTAAAATAATCTTGATGAACTTATTGTATGACTGTATGAAGTCCCAAAAGTATAAGTACAAAAAAAATACTGATTTTTCTAAAACATATTAAAATGACACAATATAACTTAATTTTCTTTTTTTTAATCGTTTATTGTATACTCAATTTTATAACTTAAACATTTTATACTTGTCAGTGTTTTTTTTTTTTTTAACTTATTACTTTAGATTTTATTTTACAGAAAAAAAAATAATAAATAATTAACTTGTAATAATTTTGCTCATAGTGACTAAATCAATTACCAATACAAAAAAATATATATATAATATTTAAATTAAATTATTATTTATTTGTATAAAAGAAAAATGTATCGCATCTACTATACATAACACACTTGATTGGAATTTAATTTATATGGTTTTCATGTTTTTAAAATCCTTGATACTGAACCATCAAAGTTGACTTGCCTCATATGCTTGTTGAATCATTAGAGATATTTAATATAGCCATATATATTTTTTTATTTTCATAGAGGAAATCGATTTTGGCTGAATCGTCATCAAAAATCAAATTATATAGTTAAAATACAAAAATCCAGATGAGTTTTACACCGATTGAAATCTGAATAAAACGCTATCTGATCGATATAGTACATGCGTATATATTGATAAATATTTTATTTTATTGATACTTATTATGTAATAGATTTATTCAACTACTAAAATATATTTTGTACTAAATTATAAATTTTTTTCTTTTTTTTATAATCCATTAAATAGTTATGCATGAGGTTACAAAATATTATAATATCTATTAATGCATAATAGATAATAGATACTAAGAATCAGATATTTAGAAAATTAAACAGCTTACCCATATAATTATTACAACTTACACACGCCTGTGTAATATAATATGTGCCACTCACACAAGAAGATGTGTGCACATTGTATGGAAGGTTAATTTACGTGTATTTTAGCATATGCACGCGGGGTCCTGGTTTTCAAAGTTTCGGCGTTTTTGTCGTCGCTACAATATTGTATAACTATTTATACCACCCGTTAACCGAGGTCACCGATTAATTTATATTGGCCAAGATCGGCGGGGTAGGTGGTCGTCGGCGGTCGAGCCACCATGTGAAAAATGGTGACACGAACAACTATACGGCCCCCGTTGCCACCAAGTACGAATATATTATAATATATGCGCCACAATCAACCACTATACGCGCGTATATTGTAACTCGCATAAACCGTCACCCCTCTATCACCCCCACCTCAAACAGACACACACACACACACTTATATTCTTGAACAGATACACACAAAACACCCCCAAACAGACATATTATATATATTATATAATGAGTGTTTTTGCCTACGTGTAATTAAAAACGACGTGTCGTTTGGCGGTGTAGTGTACCGTGCCAATTAATTACTCTATACGCTACATATACGCGAGGATACATAACCATGTACATATTGTAGATTATATACGTATACATGTACATATCATATTATATTTTATGTATATGTGTATATATATATATATGTGTGTGTGTGTGTGTGTGTGTGTATATATATTATACATAAACACGTATACACGTCACACGAGTACACGACCAACGCGAGCGTACGGGTGGTCGATTTCGGGGGAGTGTGGGTGTATACGAAGCTATACTGCTATAGCGTCCGCGAGTCCTGCGCCGTCGGAAAACTGTAGCTGTCAAGTGCACACACACACTTTCGGTACTCGGCTGGTAATTAACGAGAGTCACACACGATGGAGAGGGAAAGAGAGCGAGAGAGATATATACTGTGGAGATGAAAAGAGAGTGGAATAGAATATTATAATATTATTACATATGTATTGTACGAAACATGACGGCTATTATTGTTATATGATTATATTGTGCAGATGTTGGTGTTACGCCGGGATTTTCGCGAGTTTAACGCGCGAATTCGGTGATGATTTTGTAAAATTTTATCGTGATACTATAAAAGGAGCTATTTATTTATATTTCAGTCATACTGTCGATTATACACGAAATGTTTTCGTCCATATAATTATGTATAAGCACACGACGTAATAAACTTGTTATATTTTTCATGGTTTTTTTATTTATGTTTGTTTTGCGTTCAATTCATTTTTTCCAAGAAATAATATAGAATATTATAAAAACTTTACTAAGTTCGATTTATGATCAGATTTCTAAGAATGGATAGACTAAATGTCATCATACATGAACGCATTCAATCGAACGAAATTTGCAAACATATCCAACCAAACTTTTCGCACAATGATTTACATAACTGTATAATATTGTAATTTAAATGTTTAATAATTTTACTTACAATTCATATCCACATGAACGACGGCTGTCAACGAAGACTGACGTTGTCTCAGGGTCCAACGACTGGGATCAACTTCTCCGCTCATATTTTCTTTTTCAATATTAGTATCAATATTACTGGAACCGCTATTGGTAACAATAATTGAATACTCCTCGTCGTCATAAAAATAATTCCACACTCGACAAGTGAGTTCGGTGTGCAAATCGCTACGTGTTAATCCTGTCAGAGTCAAATCTACTTCTAAAATTCCTTCCGAGTTGTCACCCCCGGTAGAAGTGGACGAACTTGAAGTAACAGTCGCTGTCGCGTAACCGTCAATAGCAGTGACGTCTTGTTGTTGAGCACCGTTGATATTGTCAGGGTCGTCCGATTCTGGTTTTAATAACCGATTATCTCTAAACCATGCTACACGAGGCCTTGGTTTGCCTATAAAATAAATAATACAATGAGGTTAAATGGGATAACTCATTATATTTATACAATATTGTTAATATTACTCGATGTATTTTATATTTAGTTTTATATTACATTAGTTTGTAAATCAGCATTTAATAAAATAAAATTATACCAAATAGATATAAATGTTCAACAATAATAACAAAATACCAACTGGACCTAATACTATAAATACATCAAATCATATTATTGATGCGTGAATGTATAATGTGTTATTGTTAAAATAAGGTAATAATATTTTCGAACGACATAACCATTTTATAATTCTCGGATTCCCAATATTTTGTACAACTTTTCATTTTAAATGTTTATTGTAAATAAAACTATTATATTTATTCTATGATCCTCGTATTACTCTACACAACTTAAGTAAATATAAATATATAAATTCAAAAACTTAAAGCACTGTTAAACCATACATTTTTTCAATCGCAATAAAAGTACTGAGATACCTACATTTTTTTCTCATAGATTAACCTTAACTATTTAAAAAAAAAAACTTATAGAATTTAATAGAAAGTGCTATTTGAAGCGTCTGATGTGATTCGACTTCGCGGAAATCAAACTAGAAAATTCATTACTAGGAAACCAATAAATGTATTGCTACCATCAAAAACGAAAGACTAAATCATTTAAAGCGTATTATTAGTGAATCCATTTTAAGAAAAATCATAAAGAATGAATTAAGTAGGTATATTTTGTATTAACTTTGTTTAAATAAAATATTTAAATTTAATTAATTAAAATATTATAACATTTTGTCTCGGAAATTTACAAATCAACGATTAGTAAATTTACATTTGTATAAAGCTACTATATCAGGTAAATTAACTTATATTGTATGTAATAGATACATTTGCATAGCTAATATTATGTACACTACAGTAAATAAATATTACAATATCTATATTCTAGTTAATATTTATTCATCATTTTAATGTAATTTCCCTGGTTTTATCCAAGACTTCTAAAAATATAAAAGTTACTTATATATTATTATATTTAATTTTTCATACATCAAAGTCTTGTGTGACATTTTTTGAGCTTTTTTATTCTTAGAGAAAAGCAAACGTCATTATAAACCAATAAATCTCTTGCTATGATCAGAATTTAATTTTTCATTTATTATTATTAATTATTATAGTAAATTTACTAAAATATTAAAGATTATTTTCCTTTGTCTATAATTTATAAATTATGATTATTATACACAGAAAATTTTTGATGGTAGTTGAAAATGATAATTTTACAAAAATTATTTGTTGTACATTTGTAATTTAATTATTGATTGTGATTTTGAAATTTAATATGTATTTCATACTGAACTGTTAAAATATATGAATAAATTAATAATCAGTACTAAAATTGCATTATTGCCTAATTTTAAGTGTCACTAAAGAATAAAATATTATTAAAATAGTACTAGGTTCTTAGAATAAATAATTATTAAATAGAGAATAAAAAATTAATTTATGAATTTTTATCAATAATTTGAATTAATAATTAATTTATATTTTATTAGATATTTAAACAATAATCATGTATTCAATTTCTATAATTCTATTTTAAAATGATAATTCCATTAATTTGAGTTTCAGTATCATGTGCATTAAGGAAATGCACATTGAACTTAATGTGATATTAACATATCAAAATTATAATATAACATGCACGAAATATTTTGAACAAGGTTATTCAAATTTAATGTCGCAAAAATGTCAGGGATTATAAATTATTATAGTCTTATGTAATCCTTTTAAGTTTTGTAACATTAAATTCAAATAACTCTGTTCTATATAGTTATATAGAATTATTTTATGTTAGGTACTATAATAGTCAAAAAAATTTGTAATACACAATATACTAACCTTAAACAATTAAGGACCTACGTAGATTTAGTCTATTATAATATTTATAATTATGAGTTGTAATATGATTTTGCAGTGGAACTAAAACCCACAAAATAGTAGGTAGGTATTGAATTATCTTTCATAAATGAAATTACCTATATTAATCTGTATACTAATATACTTCTTTATTTTTAATAGAGGTCTTTGCTCTTTCCGTTCATATATAAATTTGAAATATTAATAAATAAATACCAATAATAATAATATTAACGAAAATAGCTGCGTGATCAAAACTTCATAGTTGTTATTATATCACTTTAATATCCATTGAAATGTAGAATAGGATGTATCAAGATTTTTAATTTTAAGATATATCGGTATTCAAAAATACAATTTCTAATATACCTCTGTATATAAAAATCAATCAATATGTTATTAATAAAAAATATTTTGTTTAAAGCCATTAAAAAATTAAAAATATATTATTGATTTTGAGTTGATTTAGTAAGATACAAAAATATCTGGTATAGCTACATAGAAAAAAAAACGATTAGTTACATAAAAATTAGTTATGAAAATAAATATCTATTATCTAAAAATTTTTGGGAAAATAAAACACTAATATTTTTTTTTTTTTTTTGCTGAATGAAAAAAATTATAGTACAGATAAATCATTTTATTTTTTTCATACGATAATATATAGATTTTTACGATTGACGACTAATCTTTAGTTTATGAAATAAAAAAAAAATATGAACGCACAATGCGTATTATTATATAATTTAGTGACAAAACTCTGTTATAGAGTAAAATGATTTAGATATGTATGATTTGTGTTTAATATTATATACATATATAAAGTTATTGCATTCAAATTATTGAGCAATTTTTGTTTCTCGAATAATAGTTTTCTGATACGACAAAAAAACACATTACATTGTATAACCAATAACTCCCTTGATCTGCTTAAAATCTAAAATGAAAACTCAACAACGCTTCTACTCATTTTTAAGGTTCTTAAATCATAATAACATATTTCATAATATCATGTATAGAGATACAGGAAACTAATAAATATTGTTACTTTATAATTTATATACATGAACAAGGATGAATAAATATTTGGGATGTTCTACTTGTTTACTTGGTAAAAAATATTATGAATACATTTAACGTAAACGGGGAGAGTTATTAATAAACCAACATTCACGTATTATATAGTACCTATAGTTTTTTTTCAAGATAATTATTTCTACTCGTCAGAAAGAACGAGCTGAGTGTGTAAAACCAGATGTTTTAATAGAAAAGGATAATAATTTATTGTTTTCAATGCTCAGGAGCTAAGTGTGGTTATGCGAACATTGTGTG
The DNA here is from genome assembly GCA_036289425.1 of Rhopalosiphum nymphaeae. Lineage (NCBI taxonomy): Eukaryota > Metazoa > Arthropoda > Insecta > Hemiptera > Aphididae > Rhopalosiphum > Rhopalosiphum nymphaeae. The sequence goes on from JAZAQC010000015.1 coordinate 2,280,166, forward strand.
GACAGCTCCAATCTAACGTTTTTCGTCCTCATAATTAAGATACACGTATACACAATAAACATATTTCACGTAACACGCACTTGGTTGGTGGATGGGTGCATATTAAATAATATGGAAACGATGATAGCAATAAATAAATAATTACTGTAGGTGTATAAGTGAAAAGACGGTGGTATATACCATACTGTCGGCGAGGGAATATTAAAGGAGAGATGAATACTATACCAGGAACGACTGATAATGTTTGCATACACACCGACCCCAATATAAGGGCGTTCGTGAGTACCGCCGTACACAAAGACGACGAGTGTACCTACCCCGCTGCTTTTGTATTATTCAATATACAAAGACAGTAAAATGAATAAGCGTAAAAGATTATAGCCAGATTGTAAAACACGATGATAAACTTTGATGAGTCTGACTCTATATGGTTTAAACACGATCCTGCATGATATGGGAGTACGACTGTACTATTATTATTAATATTTTTAGCGAACGTGATAAATAACATTTTAAACTGCCTATTGTAGAATATGTGACCGATAACCTATGTTCTAAACACTACCGAAAGATATTGTAGAGTAGTACAATACCTCTATTATACTACACAAATGGAAATTTGATTTCAACTATTATCCCGGTACATATATTATTATATTATTACGAAACTAACCTCCATATACTCGGCAGCGAACACGCACGTCCGATCCCTCGACATAAGGCCCCACAACCGTCGTTGTAGTCGTGGTAGACGCCTCTGACCCTCGATCATTTTTGCTATTAACGCTATCGCCATCTTGTCGTCGCAGTAGTTGTCGACCCGTGGCCAAGTCCATAATTTCCATGCGATCTGGTGGCACTGTGTTACACAATACATATAATAATCACAAAATTAAAAGCATATGCGTTTAGCACATCGTCATGTTATGAATTCATTAATAATTTATTTATAAATTTATATTTTATACTCGTAATCAAATTTCTGTATCTATCATCACACAGATCGATTTCCTATTATATATTTATATGACGTATTTTATACATTATTTATTATTTATGCCAACCCTATTACACATTATAGAAAAGTCCATAATTTATCATCTACTCGGATATTCTTTTTGCGTACATACCCTTTCCACTATAGCTGTCTCGATTGACTAAACAGCAATAAAAAAAAAATAAAAAAAATACTGTGACCTAGGGGAGACATTCCGAATTCCATTCGCAGAACTCGGTGACTGCTGTTATAACTGCCGTAACAATTTGCCATTTTACCGCACTCCACTGTCTCTACGCCCGACCAACTACTATTAGGTACCTATATTATTGTTTTATTGCGATGGTATTGCCCGGATTGCCAATGATTGTAGCGGAAGATAAGTAAATTGTCTCCAACGAATACCCCGACCAATACAAATGTATGCGGAGGCGATTAATAATTTTGAAACTGCAAGTCGTGTCCAGTTACAGGGTTTAATAGTAAAAGACGTGACTAGAGTACAGACAAGACAATTGCGTGCGCATTACTATAGTATAGTAATTATTTTTGTACGTGCAGTCCGTCTTGTGAACACCAGAACATAATAGTGTTGTGTACATCACCACATCATCACAATTATGTTAGATAATCGTTTTGTAGAAAAAGAGTTAGTATGATTTTACTTGCATGACAAGTGGCAAAATACACATAAGTATATATTTTTTGGTTTTTTCATTAAAAATTTTAATAATAATTAGACAGATAATTAGATTACACTTAGTGTTTGAAAACGAAAAAAATATGCTATCATTAAAAAATGTTTTTTAAACTTTGGTTTGGTATACTGGTGTATAATGCGAACATTTTCCTTTTTTTAGCAAAATAAATATTATTCATTATTTTGTTAAACATTTTTACATAATGAGTCATAAAATTTAAATAAATTTAAATATTTTAGGTGAAATAATAAATCATTTTTAAGAATATCAGTGAATTTCACCGTAAAGGAGTAGGTACTAAAAATTAACAACGGAATCCGATTCAGTAAATTAGGGCCAATTATTATATTATTACACTTAATAAAATAATATATTATTAAAATCGATATTTTTTTAACCGAATATTCTTTATCGGTAAATTATTATTTTAGTATGGACCATGATACACAATCACACGTATACGTAAAATATATGATTTATTAAATAGAATAACATTTATTGCAATATTCGAAAAACGAATCCGAGCGATGTTATTGAATCAATTATGAAGAGGAAAATAATTGAGATTTTTTTCTCTCCATAAATTATAATAACAGTTATAAAGTGCTAATATGTACTTACAAGAATGAGAAAGTTGGTTTTTTGTTTATAGGTTAATTATTATTCATAGAATCGAAATTGGTTGATTAATGTATTATTGTTTTAGTTTTAAATAAATTGCTAACATCGCTCGTCCTTTGTAACGATTACTGGATAATAATGGACGTAAAGGAATCAACGGATCCCAACTACCCCCGTTTCGATTCATGACTGTCTACTGTCATACAAAACCTGCCATCACCTTTCCACCCTTTCAACCCTCTCTTGATCATTACCTCGCCTACTCTTAGTACACTCTTTTTCCCGCCAGCATCCGTGTATACACCATCGTCCGCGGTATCATTCCACTGCTACCCACCCACTCATGGTTATATTTCCTATAGATTCCCTTTCTTCTAACATCAGACACTGAGGAAAATAATAATAATAATAATAATAGCAATAGTAATAGTAATAATAACAATAATAATAACAACGACTCTATATAGCTACACTGCCAACGTTCGAGAGCTTTTCATTTCACCCCCGTCCCGCCAGTCACGTCATTTCACCCCTTCCGCTGCTGCCTCTCTCGAAAACACTGCCGCAGCGTCCCCATCCCGCGTGTACCACCACCACCGGGTGCTGCCACCCGAACGAGATCGATATAGCAGCGCGCAAGTACACCCTCTTCACCACTACCTAACCTCCTCCATTCTCACTCTAAACCATCACGACTTGCCAAGCCACCGCTCCGTGCGTTATACGTCGCCCACGCGCGGTCACCCAGCGCGCGCTGTCGTCAAACCCTGCCCGGATGCCCGTCCGTATATTCACACTTCCTCCGTCCAACTGTCGCGCCACCAACATCACCCCCGCTCACCACCCCCGACGACGACGACCGTCCAAAAAACCCATCCACTTTGTTCACTACCGCTCACTCGTTCATCCTCGATCCACCCATTCGCGTGTACACGCGTACGCCGCTACGACGTAAGTAAAACGGCGTAACCGGCTTCCGCGTAGTGATCGCGCACGTAACCGACGACGGCGTGTTGCAACATTTATACGCGTGCACGTGGAATTTCGTGGATAAACCTGGTCGTTGTGGTATTCGACCAGACGTAATATAAAATATACGCTACACTTGTAGATAGTAAATATATATTATGCTATCCGACGCGGCCGCAACGGTGATGAATTTCCACCCGGATGTTCTCATACTATATGTATATATTATATATTATATATATATAATACACACACATGGCCCGGTGGCGGGTGCATGAACCTATCTCTCTTCCACTCCATGTCCACCTTTCATATCCCCCTCACCAACCATCTAACCCGCATGTCCCACCTCTATTACGTTTTTACACTGAAAAACCAAGCAACAACCCGAGCAGAAGCTGAACCCACCCGCGTATTATAATACGCGCCAAAAGTCTCGTTCCCCGTAGCTGTTTGTCCCGGCATTGCAGGCTGCCCGACCTGCAACCTCCCGTAGCTGCCACCCCTCAACTACGACCATTATTACTTATTAGTAACACCATACAATTTTCTGCCTTTATTTGTATACCTATATATATATATATATATATATATATATTATATCGTTTCATGTTTTGCTCGCAATTCTATATATATATATATAAAGAGAGATTATAGATAGAGAGGTGTATTCTTACGCTGGGCACCAAATCCTAAACTTAATCATATTAATAATGGAAATGTCTAAAGAGCCCTTTCGCGGAATCCCTATAACAACGTTTTCCGTAGCATTAAATTAATTATAACAAATTACATTATTTTTCAATCATTGTAATTTGATTTATGAAAGTTTTAAAATGTAATTAATACCACGAAATAATTTATTTATATTGTAATCACACACCAAAATGGTATAAACAGTATTAAACATTAAACAAAATATTATAATATGGAATTTCCAATTTTATTTAACGTCGAAAAAAAATAATTAGTAATAAAGTTTTATCAATACTACATCATAATTTTTGATTCACAAAACACAACAGATACACCGATTTTGAATAAAAATTAAATTTAAAATATCTGAAAAGGATGTATTTGTACTTGAAAAATTGATGATTCCTTATAACATAAATTCTATTTACATTTCGTAATTTTATGCAATTTTATCATTTAATAACTTACTGGGTACAAAATTATTTTTTTTTCAGTCAACTAATTTTTTCTGTCATATATCATTAAAATCGTTTTAATATATACTTATTGTAACTAGCTCTTATATAGCTTAGACTATGTATCTATATGTTTATCTTATTTATAGGAAAATAACATTAATATATTATGAATAAGACTCGGAAGTTGATGTATTTTGCATTTTTTTTTGGAACTTTTTAGACGATACTATCCTGGCCACAAATGTGTTTCATTAGCATGTGTTTCTGAACAACTAATTTTTATTTTGTGTTTTTTTGCATATTTGGTGTTAATTACTTTTTAAGTAATTTTTTGACATTTTTAGGTCATTTTTAGTCATTTTTACTGATTTTACATAAGTTCACTTTTAATCGTTTCCTGTCTATTTTTTTTTCTTTCTTACTATTATGCCAATAACTTACTTAAAACTTTGAAGTTACCACGAACTAAGATTAGTACCTATCCGATTTTATCTCACCGATTACAGTTGTCGTTGTCGTATTGTAGTGAATAATATTGTATTTAAATTTTATTATTTTTTCGAAATGCCATAAATTTTTTGTTGTATTTTGAGTAATTTGTAAGCTTTGATAAATGTACATAGAATTTTATAGTGAATAGAGTACAATTTAAAAAAAATATATTTTTATTAATTTAAAACAAATATTTGTAATTTTTTTAGATTATTTTTTAAGGATATTTTTTGTCATTTTTATGTCATATTTGCATGTTTTTAAGGTCATCAACTTCCGAGCCCTAATTATGAATTACAAGTAAATGAAATAGACTTACCGATCACAGTTAGATTCACTTTAGAATTGCGGGTTTGAGCTAATCTGAAATCAACTCGGCACCGGTAAAGGTGAATCGCATCTTTTACACTGACTCGGTCAATTCGTAATTCTGATGAGAAATATGTTGACACGGTTGATTTTTTTTGATTATTTATTTTTGATTTCACTTCTTCTTCTGCTGTGCCTGCATTAACATGAAAATGTGCTCGGTCACCAAACACTCGTTGGTCAGACCATCTTTCTGCACCCGTGGTCATCAAATGATATGACGTGGAGTCATACGGTTGATGAGAACTAGATCTGGCATCCACGCTTTAAATAATTAAAAAATGAAAATGTTCAAATACAAAATATTGAAACAATAAAAAAAAATATATTCAAAATAAAAATTTTTAAATTTCAATATATAACCAAATAAGTAATAAAATATAAAAGACAATAATGATAAAATGTAATTTATTAAAAAGTAATATAAAATGTGAATACAAAATAAGATTCGACACAGTTTTCTAAAGTTAAATCCAAATTTATTATTTTATTATTTATTGCACCAATACAAATTATATAAAATAACGAGCACCAATATGTTAATGATATAGCTGCTTTGATAATTATTATACAATATAAATGAGTAAGCCCTACAAAGAATAATTGTTGATTGTTTTGAACAAACCAAACCTAGAGTTTTCAATTTTGAAAAATGGAAAAAAATATGGACATTTGACAATTTTAAAATTAACACAAGAATATTATATTTTTAACCTTTAATTAAGATTGTATGTTTTTAATATTAAAATTTAAAATTTTATCAAAGTAAAATTATTTAATTATTTTCATCATAAATCAAACTTTAAACCGCTATAAACCGAATATAAACAAAGAATGTTTTTAATAAAGTAAGAATATGACTTGTATTAAAAGTAAAATTAGTAATTTTAAATAATTACACTGTATATCAAAAGAAATTTAAATATAATACAACCGTAAAATTATTTTATATTTTCCACAGTTTATAATTAAAAATTTTTTATAGATACTACATAATTACATATAATTTATAAATAAAAACCATAATATTTCAACTTTATAAATTCTTCGTCTAATTTCCAATAAAATAACATGACTCATGAAATTTTCTAAATGTTCTAAAATCATTCTTCTTAGTTATACTAATGACATACTATATCTTATTCATTTTAAGAACTATATGGCTATAAAAAATGTGATTTGGCACGTTTAAAACATAAAATAATTTATAAAATATAACATTTTTGTTATTATTGTTATAAATATAAAAATAGATGAACTTCAAACTTCTTACTAGAATTTCGTATTATTCATTTACTGTATTACTTTATTTTTAAAACAACTTTGACTCTGTTATATTTAACCTAACGTTATGTATATATATATGTTGCATTTAATCTTAATATACAAACAAATAAGAATTTTTTTTGTTATTAATTGACAGATGTCAAAGTTTTGTTCAAGTTCGTAAGGTTATATATAAGTAATATGTATAAAATGTTTTATAAAATAAGAACTTTATTTTAAGTTAAAATATGGAATTCAAAGTTATATAACCGTTAATTATAGAAACTGTATTTTTCAAAACAAACCCTGTTGGTTGCTACTTCCTCATCCTAGTATCCGTTATGCGCATATAATTTCAAATAAAATAATAAATTTATATTTAAAAACCTAAATTAAAGAATCCACCTTTCTGAACAAGATAGGGAATTACCTTTTTTAAGTGACAATAACTTTAAATCTTCGATACACTAAGATAATTCTTCTGATATTAAAAGACTAGTGTTGCCACCAATGGATATGATTAAAAAATCTCTAATGATAAATAAAATTTGGTCATTCTGAAAATAAATTGTTACCATTTTCCAAAACTTAGTTCAGTAGTTATTTAAACAAAAATAATTAACATTAATCTATTATGTATACTATTTAATTTAATTTGTTTGACCTAATTTATTATACATTATTTAATACTTGAAAAGTAAACAAATAGTGACTCGATCAATTGTTGCGTGATAGCTGATAACCTGCGTGTCACAATTTATTAATGTTTAAACATAGTGTCTTTAAAAAAAAAAAACATTTTACCATCGTTAAACTTATGTTAAAATAAATAAATATTTAAATTAAATTAACTATTGAAGTGAATATTTAATATTTGCGTGAAAAAAAAATTTGATGATTATTCATTTGAATCAATACCTACCTATTGTTAAAATTATTAATACAATATTATGTAATTTGTAACCCTACATATAACCCTTAAATAATTAATGTATTCCTACTATGTTTATTATATCTCATTATAAAATCAAATTTTAAAATAACCAAAAACAAAATATATTTTAAGAAGATAATCTTAAAATGTACAATGATAATTGATACAAGAATCAATTATTTCAGTAAATTTAGGTACATCCAGCAATATTTTTGAGTATACTTTAATAGTTTTATTATTTTATAATTTAATTATAAACAACAAAGAAGTTGCTTTATTTATGCATTCCTATTACCTATATCTATGAATAATTACTATAACTTCTTCTATTTCAAACTTTGAACATAACTACATAATCAATAAGTAATGTTTATTAAAATTTAACTATGTAATATTTTCTAGAAATATTTTTCAGATTTGTTTAATTTGAAAAATACTCACTATTCAGTTCAGAAACCAACAAACTCGAAATATTAATATTTGGCAATAGGTTCATAGTAATGTAGGTATTTATTATGATAGTATACAACCTGTATAGCTTTGAAAATGGTAAATTTCTAAAAGGTTAGAGACTTTAAATTATTTTAGATATAAAAATGTTATTCTCTTTCATTTTTAGTACGTTGATATTAACCGCCTTTAACTAAAATTTAAAGATAATATGTGAATATTTCTGGGAAATACGAACATATTAAGTTTTGTAATGATATGCGCAACCACGTAGGATACCTAAGCAAAAAAAGTAAATATGTACCTACTGGTATATTACATTTATTTTGATAAAGAATCAATAACCTAAATAAGTATTATATTTTATAAATATATTTGTGTCAAATATTTCAAATTAAAAATGTAGTTTTCTTTAATAGTATAATAATATTATATGCCAATGATTCTATTGAAGATAAAAGAATAAAAACAGCCATGTCACAAATTACATATTTAGACGTTTCAAAGAATTAATATTTGTGATAATGTTATCGAATAATATATTTTGCATTTCATTTTTATACAAAAGATTAATATATATAAGTATTAATATGTAATGATAAAAACGAGCTATCAAAAATATACTTATTTTACCTATTAATTAAATTTGCATTTTAAATATCGGTTAATTTAAATGGAATTATTTTACGTTGTGTCTATATTATAATTTTTTAAAGATACATATACATATCTTATTAATGGAGTGCACAGATTTATTTATAATAAAATAATTATAAATTGTTTAATACCTGTAAATTGGTGTGCCCAGATCATCACGGTACCATAAAACCAGTAGTACTGCATCACGTAAATTTGTACCAGATGCAAGGGAGCTCTCACCATCAAGGGGCGGTGAATCAGCTCCTGGATCTGATAAATCATCTTCTTCGTCGGATACCAATGATATATCACAAGGTAAACGAGCTTGCTGCCCCGCGACTGCTCTTACGTGGTATACTGGAACTATAATATAAAACATAATGTATGTAGTCATAAAACAATTTTAGCCATATTTAAATATTACAACATAAATAACAATAATGTGTGCCACATCCGTCGAGAATGAAAAACAAACAAGATACGTATTATATTACAAATCTAATATATTTTACATTTAAGAATTATATGTATGTAAATACGTGCGTGTATATTATAATTTCAGTAGGTATATCATATATTCATAAGATTGCTACCATTAGAGCTATCTTGTCTAAACATCTGTATAACTGGTTCAATATTTTAATTAGAATTTATACATACAAATTAATTTATTTCATTTTAACATCACCAACTATTCCATTAGTTTGAGATAAGTTTGGCATTTTACAAGTGGATTTATTGACATTTTTTAAACAACGTTTAGTAAATTGTTTTAAAAAGCAAACAAAATATACTCAATTTTAAATGCTCCAATTAAATCCCGAATATAAATACCATATTTACTCATTCCTGAAATATGAATATGAATATTTTATATTTATTTATTTAGCGTATAATTAGAATTTATGAACCAAATAAGAATTTTAATTTTTAAAGGATGAACATATTATTCAGACTTTAGTGTAATATTTTTAAGGACTTAAGTGCATTAAAATATTTAAAATTTTACTGAAAAGTACTTATGATGGACTAGGTATTTTATATTTTAACAAGATGACAACAGACGGTCGTAATAATACAAACAAAGCAAATACAGACGACAGTAAATGTTGGTGTGGCGTCTTATTCTTAATGATAAATACTCAGACATTTTGACAACTATTTTTAAATTAAGTAAACTCGTTAAAGTATTAATATAGCCATATAATTATAGTATGAATTGACTAAATTAAATTATTGTTACTTATAAGTTAATTAAAATATTATTATAATTATTTGTAGACTTTAAATATAAAAAATGCTTATTTCAAACAAAATAAAAATAACAACTTAAATTATTAAGATATATAATTTAATATTATTCATGAATGTATTACATACATAATAGTTGCTGGGATTTTGTTTCATTAATTGTTTTTTTTTGCAATGACCTAAATTTGTAAGTTATAGACACATATACATATACCAATTGCTATACTATTTAGTACCCAGTAATGTAGTTTTTAGTTTGCGTTATTTCACGGTATTAACTAAATAGGTAATTTTTAAACATTTTAAGGGATATTTGAATTTGTAAGTCATTTTTTATTATGTTTTAATTTTTATATGACATATTTTATTTATAAAGGTGAGTATTAATTATCGCTAATTATGAAAAAGATCAAACATAACGAGAATTTGTGGCAGCAATGAATAACAATATCAATAAGAATTCAACATTCACATTAATTTTACACTAATCCAATATGCATCTTTTAAACGGCCTCGGTAATCGCGTAACAAGTAAGTCGTTTAGTAAGTCAGTTTTCTTTAATATATCGTTTAAAACACATCTCACAACTTATTAACAAAAAATTATTTTTAGTTTAAAATGAAATAACATAAATACAGTTAAGTATTCTCCTTTTACCAAATAGTTATTTGACTTATTCGAATATTGAACTTAACAGTTTAGCCTCAATTTATTTAACAAATAACATTGAAAAAAATAGTCTTTTGACTCATTACTTAACTACCATTTAATAAGGTAAGTTAAAATATGTAATTAAATAAATAATCTAATAATTACATAATGTTTTGAATATTTTAATTGATTTATCTTTTATTATAAAATACATAATAATATGTATTTTAGATATAATACTGTATATAACATTATAAATAATTTAGTGAATTTAATGAAATGGATAATATATAAATGAATATCTGTACTTTATTTAAAGTCATTTTGGTCACGTAAAACATGCACCACTAACCCTAAAATACAAAATCTTGCTAATGTACAACCATCTTTCTGCTATTCTTAATATTGTTTACCTTAATTATTTTATTGTTACTTTAGAATGGGAGCTGAGCGATTAGATTTAGACTTAAAAATTTGACCTAATATTTATGGTAGATATGTCATACTATACTAGACATGTGATAATCTTCAAAATATGTTTTATTTTTTAAATTATTTATTGAAATTTAAAATTTTGGAGTTTAAGTAGTTTTTTTTTTCAATTTATGTATGATAAAATTTTGATTATGAATGAAAGAACTTATAAAATATAATATAATATTTCTAATAAATTTTTCTTACAGTAATTAAAAAATATTGAAAATATATAATCACTTTCTTTTTTCATAATCAATTGAAATTCAAATCTTAACAGTTAAAGCTTGAATATATAAATCAAAGTCCCTCAAAAATTGTTCTATCATCAACCTGAAAATCTCCAAAATATATATGATCATATTTTGCAGACATTTTAAGTTCAATATAATATGAATTTGTTTATATATGAACGAAAATTATAATAGGATTTTATTTTATATAATTTATAAAGTACTATTCATAAAAACTAGTCATTTTCACCATTACGTGTATTATCATTTTTTATACACAATGAAATTATAAAATTTTAAAATTAGCTTTTGCTATTTTTATTACGAATCTATTTACATAATCTTTGATAAGAATAGTAATTAGTGTCTTATGATTTAACATTAAATTTAATATACCTATTACAGTAACTTATTCAATAACGAGACATACTCAATATTGACAATATCTACTATACAGATGAGCGTCTTCCCTGATTTATTTTGTGTTGTTCTTTTTTGGTGTTAATTTAAGCTTTCTTGATGTTAATTTAAGATACAATTGTTAAAATAATATTTTAGTTGTTTATTATCATACTATCAGCTATTTGTGCTTTTAATAAATGAATTCCTTTTAAACTGTATTTTAGTTTCTACGTAATATCCTAAAAAAACTGTTTATTTTTTTTTAAAGACATCTGACAGATTGAATTTGAAGAGTTATAATTGATTTTCGCAGCATAACAAAAACAATTTGGTAAACTGTATTTCATCAACAATCCAACATTTTTACCTCAGTGACTTACCAACAGTAGGATACAGCCATCATATCCACTACACACAATCTACTCACGATTTTTTTTTTAACATCCAACAACTTAATATTATATTTCATAACCACGAGCCCACGAATAGATCAACAAATTTCTATTATATCTAGTAAGTAGTAATATTTGAAAAGTTTCTATTTACAACTTTCTGGAAACAGGAAACAGAATATTATTATTTAGATCTATACATGTTTGTTGAATTTAAACATGCTTGAGTTATTTTATAGATGGATAATAGTTATTAATCATATATATAAACTACAACAGTGTTTAATATTATTCATTTAAATCAAGTTAAGGAATCATTTGCTGTACGTGCTATTTTTTATTTCATACAGACATTTGTTTTAACATGATACAATTAAATGCCCTTGTTTTTACGCAATACTTGAAATATAATTCTTTTGTATTTTCTTCTTTTTTTTTTAATGTATGGAAACAAAATTTTAAAAATGTTTTCTCTCCCTATCTCGACGATGAAAACGGAACAAAAACTCACCGACGCCGTCGTTTAAAAAAAAAAAAAAAAATAGTTGCTATAACTGTGACAGTGTAGTAGGGGGTGGGGGTGCGACAAACAGGACGCCTGACCGGACGCCCGAAGCCCGTTTGCCTGTATCAAGCCAGATGATTTACCGACCTTTTTACCCGAGACGTACGCTTCCAGCGAGAAAAATAACATTACTAAATAAGATGGATATAAAACGCTTTAAGAACGCCTACTTCTTTCCTTTTTTAGATGGTTTAAAAAAAAGAACGTTTTATTCGTGTCTATACTCTAAAGTCCGGTGCCGGCTAGTCTACAAAATTTAATTCGATTAAACATAAATTATGACAATAATAATTGTCACTAGTGTTATTGTAATAAGTTATAACTCGCTATAACCACTCAAAGGCGTTAGTTATATTTTTAGTAAAATCGTTAATATTATTATTATTACTATATAGGTATGCCTAAGTACCTATTCAAACAATTCAATACGTAATTAATTTTTTTTTTTAAAGTCATTCAATGTAAATTCGTTCTTTGAATTAAAAACATATCTGATCAATAATCTAAAAGGTCGCATCGTTATTATTACTTGTTTCAATACCCATACCTAATGAATTAGTAAAAAAATAATCAATAATTCGTATTTCCATCACGCATGCACTTTATTTTTCTTCAATTTAAATGTTTAACAGGTGTAAATATTTACACCTAATACAAACATTTCTACTACCAATTTATAAATTAGTTTGAAGTTTAAGTATCATACAATTCCAGTTGTTTTTTAAAATGTGTTTAAATTGCAATTATTTATTTTTATGTCATTAGTTATATTTTTTTTTTATTTCTTGGTCGCACGTGTTTCAACTTTCAAAGCAGATACATTTTTACTTTGTAATATTATATTGATATAATCTGCATAATAAATAAAAACATATCAAGCATATTATTTGAATTTGAGAATTTAACCAAATAGTGACATCCATAAAGACAGTTAAATATAAAAAAACACTATTTTTAAACCTTGTCTTTACATGATTTAGACTAAAATTAAATAACTAAACGTAAATAATTTTATATGTATAATTAAATAATTTATTATTTCAAACTAATTTTAAATTATGAATAGTTCAATAAAAGTATATAATAAAATCAATAATCAGTATTTAACCTATTTCGGCACTAAGAACATCAAATTATTATAAACGACTTATAAATTATGGTAATTATACTTTAAATAATTACATTTAAATTAATATAGTTAATATGTAATTAATATAGCATTGAATATAGGGACCCATTATAAACGAAAGTCACCAACAGATTGAGGAGCGTCTCTTACTGTTGAGTAATAACAAATATAAGCATCCATCGATTCAGGTACCAAACAATTCTTACCTGAAGTCATTCTAGTTATTCCTTAACTAAATTAAATATTAATTAATTAAAAATCAACAACGGACTTAATTATAGCACAAAATATTTTTTAGATATGCACCACTGGAATATAATATAATAACATATTTTTATTTCTATACACCTTGGAAGAAATTAATGATCTAACGCATATATACATTTCATTTTTGGAAATAATTATTAGTATTCAAGTAAAAATATAAAAAAGATAGTTTTTATAGCCAATTAATTATTATATTATTATACCTACATGTTTAATAGCTTAAAAATAATATAATTTTTTTTTTTTATAAAATTAATATTGATTCTATTTAAAAAGAGATTTAAGAGCTTATTACAAGTAGTATTGATAAAAAATATGGCAAATAGATTTAATAAAATTGCATCAATTTTAAATAAAATGTATACTTTAAAATATGAAGTATGTTGATGATTACTTTATTTAGGCAAAGTGGTAAAAATAACAGACAAGAGACTAATATTAACAATAAGATACTTGGCAAGAGAAATGTCGATTTTTCGATTAGCCTTTTTAATTTTAAAAACGTAAAATACCACTTGTATTTATAATGAAAAAATCGAAATACTCGCATAAGTAATATAATCACTAGTTAACAATTTGTAAATAATTATCGTGAACAACATTTGATTATATTTATTAATTATAGTGGATATATACTGACTTTTGTGATTAATTTATTATATAAAACTTTAAGACTTATATTCCTAACTTTAAAAAAATGAAATATACTATAGTATTATCATGAATTGTTATTATTATGTATAATTAATTATTACAAGGTAACAATTATGATAAATACAATAGTAATACTGCCATATAATATGTGTTAAGTGATAACTTAATTACTTAAAATCAATAATTATTATATGTTTTTATAATTATGAAGTATTCTTGTTCATAAGAGGCAACAATATTTTAAAATATATATTTGAAAGGAAAGTGGTATTATTATTTCTTTATACATTCTCATAAATCTTTTAATATGATTCATGAAAAATTCTTAAATGTGTACTTAGTTAACACTTATATGCGCATAACCATCGGTATAGCTAATCTAGCAAATAAATCTGTTAGGTACTGGTCGTATGTAAATACGATTCATATTAAAATTAAAATATAATAATCAATCTAATATTACTTGAAATTACTATTTGTAATCTGAATATGAGAATTTTATATTTTCTAAATACTTTTTTGATTCACTAATTGGCAATTTGTTCACATAAAAAAAACAGTAGTTCAACCTAAATTTACTGAAATTTACATCTTAAAATTGGTGTAACTGATAGATTTATTAGCTATTGTGTTATGTAGCAAAATCATCTTCCAATGATGAAACCAATGTTTGTTTTCCATTTATGAAATAAAAATCTGATAAAATCAATGAAATCCTGTAATATATATTTTATTTAAATAGCAATATACTTATTATAGACTCCTAGCTAGAATAATGAAACTCGACACCACTAAAATCCGAAATAAAAGTAATTTTTTGTCAATATTTTTTGAATATTTCAAAAACAAATTTAATATTATATGTTATTAAAATAATAATCCTGTTAGTCAAATTTAAAATTTTTAAAATATAAGTTTTTACAAGTCAAATAAGACTAAAAATTAAACAAATAGTTTTGGTTGAACCATTGTCTTTATATTTTTATGAGTCGTTGACACATGTCGCGTACAGTGAAAATAATTATACATCAGTCCTAACATATTTAGCACTCTTTCCTTACACTTTATATCGATATACATACGTACAATAGTATTGTTAATATCGTATTATTATTATCATACATTTGAAAAAAGCAATATAAATCATTTCATATGAAATAAAAAGGCTTTTAATTTGAGCTTAATTTAATATAAATTCAAGTATGTTAAATGTTAAAAGTACTTTAAAAATAACTATTACAACTTATAAGTGATAGCAGGAATAATAAACGTTTAAGTTAACCTTGTATTATAATGTCAAGGCTTTAAAACTAAAAATGGGAAATCAAATAAAAATAAATAATTACACAGCTTATACAAATTTATGTGTAACAAATCATAATTATAATAATTATTATTATGATTGTATACGTTGTGTAGTTGTATACAATATTATATTATTATATGAATAAAAAATACCGATTTTTCACATTACAGTTTAACAGTTTTATGTATTAAATAGGTAATAAGTAATGTGGGATATTATACTACTATAAAATTATAGAACACAATATTCTTATACTAAATAATTATGTATTGTTTCGATTATACATAGCAGTCGCGTAATACATGAATGTTTATTTTTAAATTAAATCCTACAATTATTATTAGATTAAAAAAAACTATTCTGAATAAAAATCGGACTTAGGCGTATCCAAAAATATAGTTGAAGTATTATTATTAAAAGCAAGTGTAATTACTTTACCTCAAGATATTTTTTTTTTTAATTTTTCATAATCTCAAAAATATCACAAGGGATTAGTAAACAATTATAAATATTGAGTTGAATATATAAATCAACAAATAACCTTTTTCAAAGTAGGTAAAATAGGTATTTAGCTTTTAATCTGCATACAGATTCTACGTGAAACAATTCATTGCCCCAAAACTAAGATAACAACACACTTAATTATAAAATTAAAGCAGCAAGATAATTTAAGTAAGGATTTTCATTTATAATGTTTGTCCTATAATATATCTATTTATAGTTTTGTTTTTAGAAATATAAAGCACGTAACTATCTTGATTTATTTAATCTTAAATTTACCATGGTTTTAACGCTGATTCCATGCTATAAATGTATTTTTACTATTATTTAATATAATATTAACTTCAACTTGGATAATTGTAAATGAACATTTGGTCACGTAGATACAGCTAGAGGCCAAATGATGATTTAATTAAAATCAAAATTTGTTCTATCCGGTTATCTTATATTAAATCATAATATTTAATATGTGGATGGTTTTGTCCATCATCAGTTATCTTTACTTCATGAAAATAAATAGATTTTCTGACAAATTAAAAAAAGAATAAAAATCTTTTACTAGGGGATAAATTAAATACTTGATGACTAGGTTATATGTCTAAAAATGGAGGTAAGTTGTTGATTTAATTATTTTTTTCTTTATAATATAATATTATTGTATATTCATATTATGGTCACTAGCCGCAGTACAAATTATTATTTAAAAAGTAAAATAATAGAATTCGATTATTATTTTTATTTTCTGTGGTATTACTTAGTTTATCTCGAGGCTGGTGCGTATATATAGTTAATCACTTTAGTCTGAATGCTGCTATAACTTTATAATTTAACAATCGGTTAATGCTATAATGATAAATTATCTCGTCTATAGAATATAGGCGTTCTATTGTTGATATTTATGATGGCTGTAATGATGACAAAATGTCACAGTGACTGAACGTAATCGATTACAGTGGTCAGATATGGAATCATTGAACCACCATTTTACTTCCTTTGATGTCTCAACAAGGGAATTATTAAAATTATCATTTAATTTATTACAATATTCTAACGCAAGAACGTAACATGCATACGCAACGTAGCATCATTGGAAAATTATAAAACACATATTATATACTATTTAATATTTTAATATAACTTATTTATTATTATTTATTATTTATACAGTCACTAACATTTTTAAAAATATGAAAATATCAAACTTAGTGTACTAAAATCCGTGAACAAAAGGTTGGATGTAACATATTTTAACTTTTAAATGGTTAACTCAGCGCAATTTCAACACCCCTAACCAATTCAATTTTATAGATTTTTGGCTTATTTTTTATTGTAACAGTCGAGCTCAACAAATGTTTACGACACGTGAAAATAGAAAGCTATCATGAGAGGAGGGGAGTAATATTATACTTACTATAGTGATACACCATCACATAAAAGCAATAACGATATGTTTTACAGATTTATGTGATATTGTTAAAATTTATATTATAATGTATATTATATACTACCAGCCGGGATTAAAGTTACCCTTTGAATACTGTAAAGAGAAATTTTTTATAATCAAAATTAATTTTATGTTTTAACTATCTATAAATTAAAACTACAAGAATAACAATAACAAAAACAACAAAATAATAGTTTAAATGATTATCATAATTTTAGGCTTAAGTTTAATAAAAAAAAAAAAAAACCGTTAAATATACGATCTAATGGCCTAACTCCTGTTTTCTAAATCGTATTCTAGATAAAACGATCAAAAGTTTTAATCCAATAATTGAATATGATTAGAGTACCGATTTTTTGCACTAAAAAGTATCACAATATAATATAGGTATACATAATATAATATAAAAATTATGAAATATTAACAGTAGCCCCCTCTAGTTATTCAAGTCCCCCTAAAAACAAATAAAAAATAGTTATAATAATATTTGTATTTATAAATATTGTACAAAATGTCGATGGAAAAGTACTATAATATAGGTATCTATATACAATATTTTCTTAGTAATATTGTGACTAAAAAAATAATTCCTTATTTTTTTGAAATGTTGTGTGTACCGCATAACCAACTGTCTTTGTTTTAAGAATAAATTATAAAAACCAGAATATTATTGCTTCTGTTATATAATCGGTTTGAATTAAATGCATCCAATAATTCATTGTCGGTGTAAAAAAAAACTATTTTGAGTTAAGAAGCCAGACAATTTGAACTGAAAACGATCATCAAATAAAACTGCGAACACATATTTTCGATATTTTTAAATTACTGTAAAAATAATTTTGAAGGACGTTTTTAAAATAATCC
The DNA here is from genome assembly GCA_036289425.1 of Rhopalosiphum nymphaeae. Classification (NCBI taxonomy): domain Eukaryota; kingdom Metazoa; phylum Arthropoda; class Insecta; order Hemiptera; family Aphididae; genus Rhopalosiphum; species Rhopalosiphum nymphaeae. The sequence continues at coordinate 2,298,892 of JAZAQC010000015.1, forward strand.
ATAACACAAATTTAATAGTAATCATTCAATGAGCAATTATTACTCCTCCCCCTCTCCCCTCTCTCCTATCACCAAAAACAATAACCGAGTTCCATCAATACACATACTAACCTTATTCATAACAACTGGTATAAATGATACCGAGTATGTACGAGTATAATATGTTATTATATTTACCGTCTTTGGCGGAATGCGCGGCTCGGGCGAACGACGCGACAACCACGACTACCGCGTAGAAGACCAGCAGCCACCAGCAGCAGCTGCTCGTCCACATGTGCAAATGATTCGTGTGATGATGATGGTGACGGTGGTGTCGGTGCATTCGGCGATGGTGATGCTGATGGATGTCGGTAACCGCAAACGACGGTTTCGGTCGCCAACAATTGCCGAACCACTGCTGTTTGCAGTCGTTTAGCCGCCGCCGTTGGTCTTCGGGTGATACATCGTCCGCTGCTGCAACAATCGCGATCTCATTCCGTTCGCAGTCTGCGACAACTCGTCGTCGGACCGGATGGTAACCGTCTGCGTCGCCGATGTTCGGGTCCGCGTCTTCGGTCACTTGAGGTTTCGCCCAATCGACAGGCGCTTCAACTTTTCCTGGCTTTTCGCCGTTGTTGTACGTCACCCAAGCCGGTCGTTCCCGATGGTGGACGCCACCAACGCCGACGTTGTCACGCTGGACCGACGGTTTCATTTCTTCTAATACGACTGACGTTTGATCGACACCGTCAACATCTCGTTGACAGTAGTTGTAACGATCGGTATTGCCGCCTACAAATGGCTCGATTCCACAATTCCTGTGATAGTCATCGTAATTCTTCCGTACCACCCTGGCCACTTGATTACTCTTGAAACATCGTTCACCAACCATTGCGGTCTCCAAAGACATTGTGATAGCTATCTTTTTTGACGAGCTCAGGGTTTCGACGGTCTTCGATTATTATTTTTTAAGCTACACAACGATGTATCTGTACGAGAAACAAACAAACAAAAACGAATAAACGTCGTGGGTTTAACCTCTGGTCATAGGCGCAATTTATGGTTATTGTTTTTTCCTTGATGATTTCTATAATCAGTACACAATGCATGAAACACATTTTCACCATCACTGATACCACACACACACACACACACACACACACACACACACACACACACAGAAAATAGTTTTCGATACATACTAGCAATTTTGAACTTTGATGTGTTTGATGACATTTACATATGAATATGTTTTAAAAAAGTTAGGTGACCTCAATGATATTTTAATAATCATGTCTATCGATGGAAAATCATCTGCAGTAGTTCAATAACAAATGACCCGAAGATTAAAAACAGAAACAGTAGTGGTATACGATTAAACGTTATGCTTATATTGCGCCTATGCCTGTGGTCTAATGTTTGGGCACATAGTTTGACACGTATATTTATTATTATACTATGTGATCGAACGTACCAGAACACCATATTACTATTCATTACAATATTTATTCATTATATTAGTCCGTCGTCGTCGTCGTGCCGTATATGTGTATGGTCGCTATAATCGAAAAAGTCGATATAAGATCGTTTTTTTTTCAAGTTTAGTTCGCTGTTTTAATAATACAACAGACGACGACGGGGGTAAACAAACACATATCTTCATATATATATATATATATATATATAAATACATACATATATATTATACTATACAATAGTTTATGGACACATCGGTCATGCAGCACGGAGTATGTGCAATTTAAAATTATAATATTTTATATGTACTATTACCTTAGACCAGTGTACTTGGCATCGAACTGCGAACCGCTCAAAACGCACGCGACGGTCTCATCCACTCGACGGCTGTCAACAACGTGTATTATGATGGTCGGTGGTCGTGTCGTAGTACGCACGCGTATACTCAGACACAGTGACCGCCGTCAACTGGTCCGCGCGGCAGCAGTGGACGTGAGACGACGGCGTTCATCGCGCCGAGACGTAGAGACGTGAAACGCGATCTTTCGTCTTCGGCCGCTAGACGATCAGTGCCGATAACGGCGATTCGCGTTGTCGTATACGCTATATCGTACGGACAGCGAATACTATACTTAAGCGAGTGTGGTGTGACTTGCGCTACAGTCCCGAGTCGCCGGGCAGTGACCGCAACGCCGACGAACGGCACGACGACGACGAGCGGACGTCGTGCAGCAGCATTTGGCGGTTAAACCGGTGTCCGGCGATCCCATGGCCGCCGTGGCGAGTATAAAGCGTGCCGCGGACGCGTGTCCGACGGCGGTGCGAGGCGGCGCGTAATGAATGAATGGGACGGTCGAACGGGCAGCCGATATACGGTGTACAGTGCCGGTGCAGTGTCGTCGCACGACGATGACGGCAGTTTCTCGAGACCGCTCGCGTCAGACACTGACACGTCGCCGGGTGGCGAGGTGCGGGCACGGGGATGCGAACGACGCCGCGCGATGAAATAATATATAATACGGTACTGCGTATGATATCCGCTCCGCGTCGTTGCCGTCGGTCAACTACCACCGCCAACACTAGCGCACGCCGGAGCCCATACGGATGCACCCTCCGCGGCGGCCGAAGCTGCTGCTGCTGCTGCTGCTACGAGGCTGTGGCGCGCCCTGCTTTTGGCGTGGTGGTGCCGCTTGCGCAAACCACCCGGCCCCCGGCGTGTCGCGCGCGCGTCTCGACCCGCAGCGGTGTACGCCCGCACCGCCACCTCTATACTGCGCCACCGCTGCCCCGCTGCATCCACCGGTGTGGTGCAGGTGGACGCCGGCGGTGGCACAGCTTCTAATTCGACGGCGGCGGCGGCGGCCAAAGCAGCTGGGACCGTCCTTCTCGCGTACCTCTCGTCCGCTCACTCTCACTCACACTCTCGCTATCTCCGACCGGCGCTCGCTCTCACCAACCCTCTCACTCTCGCTCTCGTGCGCGTCCGCTATCTCTCTCTCTCTCTCTCTCTCTTCTACTATCATTCTCTCGCGTACACCTTCTGCCACCGTCCATTCGTCGTCATTATCCCGTCTTCTTCGTCGTCGTTGTCGTCGTCGTCGTAGTAGTCGTCGTCATCGTCGCGGTACTACTGCTCTCCTCCCGATTTCCGCGTTATTGCACCGCTTGTGCGCTAGGTATGTCCATACCGTGTCTGTAGTACGAAACTACCTAAATATATATGACTACCGTTACCGTCCAAATAGTTACCGACATTATAATAGATTATACTGTTAGTCATCTATTAACTACATATATAACACTATAACAATAATAATATATAATATACGAATATAAATGCGCCGACGTTTCCTACCCACTGCGGCGGTAATAGTACTGTACCATGGTATATGGTACAAACCAGACCAGTAGGTTTATATATATATATGTACTGTTATATAAGTTGTACACGCCGCAACTCCCCACACACGCGCGCGCGATCCGCTCGTATCACACCGCTGTGCGTGCGAAACGGTCTCTGACCGCCGCCTAGCTACATATATATTATATATATATTTATACCTGTAAAATACATACGATCGTCCGCGTTGTCAATCTTTGACCAATCCTAAGTGACCGCGCGACTGTTTTCCATGACAACGTTCTATAAACGCGGCAGGACCAAGTTCAGGTTTTTCTAGCACAAAAGTCAAAAAGCCCAAACTGCGGTTGGCTCGTACATCAGCCTTGACGCATATAATATTGCATACGCGTCGTCGTGATGACCTAACTGTCCTAACACTCCTAACTTGTCTGCGTGATCCGTTGAACGATTTACGTTTTTTCGAATTTATAGTTTTTTTTTTTCATGCTGAAATTTAACGATTATATATTATGATAGCAATACCGCTATAATATCTATATCTTACAAAGATTTAAAATGGTTAATACGTTTTTTTTAATGTTCTGAAATTTTATGTAGGTAATATATATTTTAACTATAGATGTTTTAGTTTTTTTTTTTATTTTGACAAAATTTGACAACACAATAATATGAAAATATTTATAAACAAAAAATAAAATAAAAAAATTCATATATTCGTATATTTGTATTTAATTGTGCGTATAGCTGCTATTATAAATGTAATAACCGACATGTTGCATAGCCGTATACATTGAATTATGAAGTAGGTATACCTCGTATTAAATTCATTGGACAGTTCGTATTGTTAATGTATTTTGACGATTTGTTGAAATTAATTAAATGTATATTACATTATATTTGTTCTTAGTATTAACATAATACCAACAAATCTACCACATCTAAATGTATAAATATAATTTACAAACATTGAACTTCACAATGAAATAACTACAATACATAAAAACTAATAAATTTATCAATACCCTAATCCATGAAAAATGACAAGGATACTAAAAGTTCAAAAATGTTATATATATATATATGGCTGTATTATTCTTTTTTACTGTAGGTATAATAAAAAAATCTATTGTGTTTTTTCTTTTTTTTACACTACAAAAATGCTACAAACAATGCATATAATATAGATTATGTTCAAGACTTCTAGAGACACGAATGTCACATGAGAAAAATAATTTTTCAATTTTTTAGTGAGTTTTAAGAAAGTTTTAAAAAACTATGAATTAAAGAATGAAATATCCGTTAAAAAGTAAGCTTATTATTTCTCTATTATTTTAGGTTTTAAAATATTTTTTAAAGAGATTACAATTTTTTCTTAAATTTTCATTTTTTATACAATAATTTTCACGAAAACTTGCAGAAAAATGTAAAAAGTAATTAAATTAAATTTAACAGTTTTCATTGTTTGATAAATGGATTAAATAAATATTTTTAAGTCTACATTTTCGGATTAATTTTTTAAAAAATATGTGTAGGTAGTGAAGTTTCAAAAAATGTATTTATATTATATTTATTCTATAAACAGTAAATAAAAAAAATAATACATATTTTATAACTGTATGTATAAAAATGTCTAAGTTCGATAGTTTGTTCATAAGTTCAAGAACAATAATAATTGAGTTTATTGATATAATGAACGCATCGATGTATGAAATAGTATTATTTATTTTAATCGTTTCTAAGTGAGTTAATAAATCTATAAGTTTTCCAGATACATAATAATAAACTTTTTTGATTGCCTATTTTTATGCATGGGTAGATGAAGAACTTCAAAGATTACTCATATAATAAGATTATATTTATAGATTTTAAGTATAATTTGTTTAGTTTCTGACATTAATTTAATTACTTTAACGCAAGTTTGTTTTTTTAATAAAAATAAAAATTAAATTGAATAAATAAAATTAATATTTGGGTGTTTCTAAACCATACCTGGTTTAGAAAATTACGAAAAATGCTAGAAAAAAAAAGGAATTATAAATAACATTCCAAAATATTTAAAAACTATTAAGTCAAGTTATACATTTCTATATAGTATTAGTATAGAATTATTTAAAAATAGTGTTGTTATTTTCAATGGATGTAGTATAGAGTTTTATTGTGAGTAATTAAATTTAAAACATTTTAGGAGTGTAGCATAATAATTCACATTAACATGCATTTTATAGTCTATTATCATCTCAAGTGTGAGTGTGTAATGGGGGAATTGGTTAACATAAAAAAAATCATTCTATAGCACAGCTTTAAAAAAAAAATCATAATTAAAAAACTTATATAAAAAAAATTAGATAGGTTAAAAAGACAGACGTTTGAAACTCTTTCGGTTTCACTCAGTTTGGCAATTTAAACTTCAATCACTTATATATATAAAAAAAAATGAATGATCTAAGTACTATATTTTATACTTTTTTTTTATAATGAAAAATGGTATGTATTTGGATTAAATCATTTTGAACTACCCCTCAGCCCTTTCAGCCCTTCCACTCGAAAAATGAGTAAACTAAGAAAATAAAACCCAATCGTTAATTAATCCTTCGTCGAAATTAGATTACAAAAACTGTATTTGCTCATTATAATATTTTTTATGGATTTATTATAATTTGGTATTCTAATTTACAAAATATATTTTATGATTATAAAAATAAATTATATCCAATTTATTAGAAACATTTTAAATTATTATTACTGCTATTTAAAATTCAAAAAATAATAATAATTGAGAATAGTTTTTGTTTAAATTATATTGGGTATATGAATTAAATTAAGTACTACAAAATATTTTTTAATTTATTAGTAAAAGTAATTAAAAATATTAAAATAATTACAATTTATTTTCGTTTTATACTGTTCAAGCTCCAATTTATTCTTAATTATAATTTTTAATTTTAATAATTACGTCATTATTTATAAATAATTATAAAATAATAAAACTTTTTTTTCTCCGAAGTTTAAAACAAATTATTGTTTTAAACTACAATATTATAAAAAAGCCGGTTGCAAACATCACACGCTTTTTAGTACATAATATGAGCATCGTAGCTATCATTTGAAACGACGAGGTAAGAATACAAATTTTACTTCCATAGTGCGTATGAAAAATAATATTGGTTAAACTACATATATCATAAATAAATAAAATATAGAGGTAATACAAAGTGATCATCGACTTAAAATAATGAAAACATTATTATTTTTTTTTCTAACTAGAATAGATAAACTCGTTTTATGGTTTATTTATGTGACTTTGAAAACTTAAGATAATAAAAATGTACTGTAAAAATTAGTAATTTAATTCAAAAGCAGGCGCCACTGATGTTGGATTGGAATTTCAATTATGTGTAAAAATAATATATTGTATCATAAATACGTTTTTAACCAAAGGAAGTAGTGTTCTTTATTTATCGTTACTACGTGTAAAATGTACATGTACGAAAAAGTCAATAATAATTGAATTCGTAAAACTAATTCATAATGTTTCACGCTTTATTAATTAAACAAAAACAAACCTTACGCTTTCCTAATTACCATAAAAACAACCTTAATTTGTTTTTTACGTGTTTCAAATGTTCAATGTTTATTATAAATACATACTACATTAATATAGTAACTATTAAGTACTTACCTATGAACTACAACCTTAAAACAAATACTGAATCAAAAATCACATGACTATATTTTTAATGCAATCTATTAAACCACCTCCTTCATCCTTTCAGATTTCAAGTCTAATTATTCAAAATTATAACTATCGCGAATTGGTAGATATGCCATTTTGGTGAACTGCTGTTTGATTTTCTCGTTGCTTATGTTTTAGTATTGTCTTATAAAGTCCCAGAGATCACGATCCAGTTAAACCTATAAATACCTGGTTATAAGTTATAACCACAAATCGCTATCACTATCAATCACATTTATATACAAATTATAGGACATGCACAGGATAATATAGTGGCTGTTTATCAGTTATTATCGTACATGACAAATTTTGTATAACCATTATTGATAGTTATTAGTGTGATTTCACTTATTACTTATAAATTAAAATTATATTAGTTTACATATTTTCATTTTACTTTGTTAGTATAAAAATTCAAAACGATTAGATATTAATAAGAAGTGTTGCATACTACGTCCATTTCCATTAATAAGTTTATTTTTAGCAAATTTCTTCGAAATTAGGTCAATGCAAATTTAAATGAAGCTTAGCACATGTATTTCCTTGTTAAATTATTTAATCTCAACATAGGAAATATAATATTTCGTTTCAATCCGAAAATGGTATGCGCTATAAAATGCAATGGAAATAATATATTTTTATTTATTTAATAGTGTAGGTACTCTGAATAGTATTAGAAATTGTATGTTTTTTATCACGAGTGAGATGAGTTTAACATTGGAAATAATAAGTTTTATATTTTTAACAATATCTGACCATTACTATGTCATGTACCAGAATTTATGTGTTATAAAATTTTGATATTTTTTATATTCTTGCTTAAATTATTTAATGACTAAGTTAATTAAATTTGTATCTATAGTAATACATTTTCAGACTATCAATAAAATTATAGTAAAAACCTATATATATAATTTGCATTTATTAAAAATTTATAAATCTATAAGTAGATACTTCGATATAAATTAACTAATAATTCAACTTTTAGGTAAATTTTTTTAGAAATTATCAGATTTTAACACAGAACTTGTGCATATTATTATGTACCGAAATCTGTTACCATACAAACTTTAGTATACCTGTTGGGTAAGAACCAAGAATGAATAAGTAATTTAATGTAAACAAATAACTAAAAAACATATTTTGTAAACATGGAAAATTATGTCCTCAGTTTATTATTTGTCAAGATAAGTAATAAATCATAAAATTAAGAAACTGTAGAAACAGAATAGCTTTGGGCACCATCCGTCATATTACGTTATTTTTAAATTTTATTTTTTATTTATCATTTGGTATTGCAATGAAAGTTAAAAGTATCAGAAGTAATTTTATTTTATTAATAAGAAGTACATATTAATTTACTTGTTAATTTAATAATAATACTTTAATTATTAAGATAAAATAATAAAATCTAGTTGTTATTAATAAAATTATATTTATTTTAACACAAAAATTAATATATGTTAAATAAAATAACTATAAAAAAAAAAAAAAAATAAGAAGGAAATCATTCTGCAGTGTTCTTTAGTGTAATATATAAATATATATTGTTTAAGCTGTGTTTATATCTAAATAACTCTAGTTTTTACAAATGTATGTATTTAGAAAATTCTTATTTTTAGGTGAGTTGGAGTGTGATGATCAATTGAAAAACGTTAAATGACATAATAAAATATAAAAAAAAAACCCTCTACGGCTCTACGAGCTTTTTATACCAGATCGTGGGCAGGGTCTTTTGATGCGGGTCGATCACTGGAAGAATGTATTGACTATTAGTTTTAAAGCTTCTTTTTCTTTGTTGGAAAACACTTTTTGAAATGGTAAAAAAAAAAGTTTAAAACTTTATTCAGCATCTCTAGAGATTTGGTAGATACTGCAGAATACTGATGGTACTTATCAAAGATATAATTTTTTTGTTTTTAATTTCTTTATAGTTTTAAACACGGTTTCAAGGTAAAATAATATTACGTTACAAAAAAAAACTCAACTATAAATCAAACAGCGTTAAGGCGTTAAATATGTGTTGATTTCCAATATTTAAATTTAAAATTATACATTTACCGATTAATAGTTTTTTTCTCAGAAAGCCGTTTATTATTATTTTAAATGTAACTAAAAATCATGGTAATAATATCTAACCTAGGCCCTAGAGTATGTTATCATTGATACGTTAATTAATGGTAATGATGTTAAGTTGAAGAAAACAATAGCTATTTATATTCCCGTATAATTTTCACCCAAAGCTTATACGAGTAGAATTAAATTTGTTAAAAATTACCATAATAAAAATTAAGCAGTCTGGGCTATATTAGCTTATCAGTAGTTTTATTTTATTTTATCTATTTCTTATACGAAAATTCTTATTGACATTATTTTTTTCTTTATAAGAAAATTATTGACTTGTAATGTCTGTATTTTTGTAACATCGGTACTAAATAAAGTATCGTTACCTATTCCATATATATATATTTATGCTGTATTTTAATACAATTAATTTAAAAAAATAATGTGTCAAAAATATATTTTATAAAATAATTGATCCATTTTAAACAACAGTTAATACAAAAATCACTTTACATTATGGTAGACAGCTGAATATATAGAATTTATATTATTATTTTTAAACAAAATATTTTTATTGCAATTAATTAGTTGGAAAAAAAAGATTTACAATTTTAAATGAATAATGGCAGAACATTTGTGAAATTAAATTTTAACAGATTTTTTATTTTTAAATAGATATAAAACGAATCAAATAAATTTTAAAACATTAGATATTTAATATTTATACATAAACTATAATAAATATAAAACTATAACATTTTAGATTATATAATAGTCGATCATGAAATACTAGTGTGCAAAATATAAAAATATTAATATTATGTTGTGAATATTTGCTTATAAAATAATCAATAGTGACCGTCATTAATTTTGATTAAAATATTTCTAATTAGTTTGAACTTTGAATATCCAAAAATAAACTATTTGCCTAGCTATGAAAATATATGTATTACTTATATTATACTTCCATCCTTATTATTTAAAATACATTATATTTACAAATAAATAATATCAGCATTTTTATCAAAATTTCGTAAACCTTATCGTTTATATTTAATAGATATAGTGTACAAGTCGATTAATTGTGACTACTCATTATCTTATAAAATCTTAAATTATTTTAAAATAATATTTTTAATAACTTCATGTTTTAGCAAAATATTTTTTTACAATATTTTATGGTTATCAATATTAATTTTTTTTTTTTTAAAGACAATACTCACATTTTTAATTAATTTCTCCAAAACAAAATAATTAAATAATTGCCCAGGTATTACGATGAATGATACTATCGAATTTCAAATGAATAGTTAAATATAGTCATAAGTATTTAAAGTTTAGATAAACGGAATAGAAGACTACAATTTTACGAGTTTACCCTGTAGCATTACTCAACAAATTAAATACTTATAAGTTATAATTAATTAACTATACTGTTTTGAAATTATATTTTATGTATTGTATTAATATATTCTCAAAAAATATTCTGCTTTAAAAATGTACTTTGTTATTCAAAAAAGTAAAAGCCTTAACAAACGATAAAAATTATAAAAAAAATATATTTTCAAAAATGATGTTTTGCATTTGTAAACAATAAAATAGATCATTCTGTATAGACTACAATAATAGATATTATTACAAAAGATATGAATGATAAAAAAATAAGGGAATAAACCATACTTCATAAGGATATACTAATTGATAATAATACCTTACTTAGTTTAATATTATCATTATTATCATTATATATAGGTAATAATGTATTAATGTTCTATAAGCAATTATTTAAAGAATTATATCGATTAGTCAGAATTCTTGAAAAAAAACAACTATGGCAGTGATTGTTTGATTTCAATCACTTATAGAAGATCAAAACACCATTTCCATTTTAAACGTCTCCTGGGATCACCTGGGAAATCACGAATGGATAGATCGCATATTATATAATTGCGGTAGTTGGTTAGGTTAAAGTGGAAGCGTTTAATTTAGTATTTTATAAATCGCAAATTAAATACAAATATTAATTAATGTTAGGTTTATTGGCTAATAAAATTAAATATAATATTCAATACACATTACTAAACGGTATTATTCCATTAACCACACATACTAAAATAAAGACTAGAATGATATAGTTATCATTATCTTATATTAGTTAAGACTTTTTACTAAAAATACATTATAAAATAAATGTGGATCAAAGTTGTTAAATAATGTTTACACTTTATAGGTTATAATATTAACAAATAAAATGATATGAGCGTCAAATTGTTCCGACTGATGAATAGTCTTGATATTATGCATATAAAGATTATTCTATACTCTGTACCTAAATATAATAACTCATAAACATATGTTTTATTATATTACTATGGGAAATTGTTTAAATACAATAATATCAACATTTTTAACCTATTTCTTTTGTCTAAATTTAACTCAACAATTAGATTAACACCTCGAAGTGCCTAAACCTTTAAAAATGTAATCTTAAGATAATGCTTATAAACTTAAAATTACATTTCACAAAGTTCGTTTTTGGAATTAAACTATTTATCAATGTTTTAAATTCGACCTCATGACCCACCCAAAAACCAGTTTTTTTTACCCATTATATATTTATGATTTTATTGACACTATATTTTTGTTATGTTTAGTTATATTTGTTACATATTATATATATAATATAATTTATTATATAAATAGAATATACAATTTATTGAGTTTAATTTTAATTTTTAAATATTATGTAATGAATACTGTTCATTTTACCTACAAACTTACAACACAAGGCTAAGTATGTCACGAACTCATGAAAGATTATTTTATTAGTTATAACTTTTAATATATATTCAATAATTTGTTTGAAAGAATTATAATTTAAAAATTTAAATCTGTTCAATGTTCACACAATATCATATTATGATAACAATTTTCAAGGAATTTATAGAAAAACTATTTGTATTATTTATAATATACCCATGCAATTAAAAATATTATGTTTATATTTTTTTTTCTTAAATAACCGTATTACTGTAATATTACTAATGAAAGCAAAAAAAAAAAAAAAATTAAAAATGTTATACTACGAGTATAATACATAGATAAGAAGCGTCCGAAAATTAAATCTTATACATTTAAAACACAGATCAAATAAAATTGATTATATCCAAATAAAAAATAGTAATATCCGTTTATTGTTAAAACACTTAAAACTTTAAACCAATATAGAAAATAAATATCAAACACGATAATGTTTTTTGACATGTATTGTAGGGACAAACGAATAATATATGATATAGACATATAGTATACAGTGCGCTCTGAAAAATTGTTTTCTAATTAATTTGTATTACCAAAAATCGTTTAACAAAAATGACAATACAATCACTAATCAATAATAATTGATATCTAAAAAAAATAAACAATTAATGAGTAAATATAAATTATATATTACATATAATTGAATATGACAGAAATTTAAATAAAATGTTATTTAGTATAGGTACAATGAATAATAAAGAAAAACCCCTGTCGCCCCATTCTTAGATATCGTAGTGTATCTAATACAATAAATTTTTTTGAAAACATTCTGACGGTTTTTAAAATCGTTTTTCGTGTTATAACGTTTTCTGCTTAGCATACCGATAACATGAAACCGAAACATGAAATATCAATAACATCGTCTTTCTCCGAAACGCGAAAACATTTTATAAAATATAGCTTTGCAGCGTCAGTGAGTGCATCTATGTTTTGACGTTTTGTGTGGTATAATATATACGAGAAGTCGTTTGTAAGAAACCGGTAAGAAAATGTTACTTTCGCCAGAAACCTGCAAGTACGACCTACCAACCTATACCAGCTATTATATACCACGCGCGTCCGCCGTGTTTGTGTTATTTATATTATTATTATTATTATTATTACTATGCATAGTCGACCAGAATAATATTACTATATTATTATAAGCATATGTGGTATACAGGGCGATGAGGTAGAGCTGACAATTTTACGTTGAATTCCGTATCAAATCTTCGTGATACAATCTGTATATATAGGTAGGTTGGACTATGTAAAAAATAAAAATGTGTAGTACCTACACACATCGATAGGAAATGGGTTGGCAGTACGGCGAGAGTGTTAGAACCGCGTTTGTGTTAGACTAGTGCGCGGGCCAGATAACGACGGCGCACGGCGGTCGATCATCATCATATTATTAGTATACGTCAGTGCTGCGATCAACAGGAAATAACAATTATTATAATATATTATCATCACTATTATTATTATTATTATTATTATTATTATTATTATTATTATTATTACTATTACAAACTAAAACCGCGTGATAACACCGTGTGCAATATAAAATACTGTTCACGGCATATTATATGTATTATAGCGGTTAGATAGCCGTCAGTCGCAGTGCTTAATCGTATTATATATGTGTGTGTGGTCATAAACGCGTAAACACCAAACCGCCACAGACGTTATTTACTAAAATCCCACACCATCAAATATTATAATGCACTAAGATATTATAATTATTATTTGTATTGTCATCGTCGTCGTCGTCAAGGTGTGTATACAAATTCACAAAAAATATATACTCTACGGGATCCAATTTTAGATTTTTACGAACGAACGATATTATTATTATTATTTTTTTTTTTTTTTAGTGTACTAGAGCCAAAAAACCGAGAAAACACGAGATCCTTGGGAAGTTCTTGTGGATCGAATAAATCCAGACCTCAGACAACGTCTGGGATAACTGCGCTACACAGTACTATTAAGTACAAATAAGTGAGTGTAGTGTTACTTAATTAGTCTCGTTTAAAGAATACAATTTTATGTGAGTAAAAATAATACGATTTCAAAGTCCAAAATAATTTTTTAATAATTTTAATAAAATATCACTTGTCACGTTTGTCATTGTATTTAAAAATACATCATTCACTTTTTCATCATTTATTCCCGCACATTAGATGACAACATCGATTATTTCATTTTTACTTGCATATTGTAATATTGTGTAGGCTACAGAAAAACATTTTATTTTAAAATTCAAAGTAAAATAATAATTTTCTTTGCACGCAAATACTTGGTATATCTGCAGGGGCTTGGGCCCGTGGCCACGCTCTTGTTGTTCTTATGTACATAAATTATAGGCTCGATGGCTGTTGCGTTTTGCGTATATTACCGTACATACCTCCAAACACAATATTATTAATAACAACAAATATCATACAAATTCTGTTATTGTTTTAGTATTATTGTTATTATTATATTATAACTGCCCTGTGGGTATAGACGATTTCATACACGATCCCGACCCTGTCCGTGTTTGCATATGTATACATAATACATATACATTATATAATATAATATATTTATAGGTATATATATAAGTACGGTACGCGTTCAGTGGTTTTCAACTTCATAATTAATTATATATTATTCATTTACGATTCATAAACTAATAGGTCGAAACTGTACAGCACGGAAATGTTGTCATGAGTCGTAAGCCGTCGATTTCTCTCTTTTACCATTTCACCGAGCGCAGCTATTATAATATAATAGACTTCCGGTCTTACACAGTTATTGTTATTTCAGTGCTGGGCAATATTATCGCGTTTATTTACATATTCGCGCGTTCAAATATTTAAACGACATTGACAAAGTGCAGTGCAAAGTTTAACAACGTTACGAAACTAAAATTATTAATTAATCACGAACTAGTAAAATCGGCATGGTCATGGAATCTAGCATATATATAGAACAATAGAATGGCGGACTTACATATAAAATATACCAAGTCCACTTTTAAATTTCACCGCCATGAGTTGAACGAACTCGTGTCTTACGCCAAATTTATCGCTATTTTAAAATACATAATATATTATATACGAGAAATCCAGACGAATAGTTCTCACGCGTGAAAAAATCAAACAGACAGCCTTGATATATGCTCGGTTGATCATATGTTGCTTATATATTTGACTTAATTTTACCATACATTTTTAAAGATCTAAAATAGTTAAAAAATAAAAATCTTTAAACATACTAACAACAAGTTTATTTCAAAACAATTACATCTATTGCTTTTTAATTTTAAGTGTGTATAAATGCATAATACGATAAGAAACATTACTCATTGTAATTTAACATAATTACAATATTGTAATAATATCATACTATTAAATCGATAAAAATGTTGATTATTACAACAGTTTTAAGTCAAAAACTCGAAGAATAAATCACATTAAAAATATTATATGAAAATTGTGAAAATATGTTGTACAAATATACAATAATGTAATATTTTATTGTAAGTTACCTATTTTAAGCGTTTCCAATGTTTCGATTACTGTATATACTATAATATAGTGTGTAACTAAACTAACAATTTGAATACCATATTGTGTAGATACAAGTATAACCAGCGTAAATTGTTTAATAAAACAAATGTTATATGATATTTAGAGGCGAGGGGGAAGAATTTAATCCCCGTAAATACTTTCGCGATATATAACTAAACTGTTTAGATATTAATTGTGTAATTTTTATTGGTTCAGACGATTATTCGCAATCGGCACTTGAAAAAATCAAAAAAAATCAACTGTAAATATGGACAATTGCAAAAACGGATACGAAAATACCGCATGTAACCTAAATGACGACATTGGTGGAGTTCAAATATCGTCGATTGAAATGGATCGTGTGGCCGATGATGGGATGAATACAGTCGTCGTGACCGGATGCTGTGGTAGCGGTCAGAACAGCAATACCAACCATCTGTCTGGCGATAAGTCTCATGAAAACGGCTCGCCGGACGTGTGCCAGCCCAAATGTCCAGCAGTCAGATCGTCACCCTGGGATCCACTGAAAACGCGGATTGTTGCTGTCTTGACCATAGCCATGGTCGCGTGGCTACTGATTGGCGTTTTCGTAAAAAATCTGTAAAAATGCGAAAAATTACCACAATTATAACAATTCTCATTGAATAACATTAAATGTTAAATTAATGCACGTCCAAATGTCTTTCACACATACATAAATAGCTACTTATATTTAATATTATCTTGTATAGACCAATGTAACCTGATGATTATATATTGCCACTCAGAGCCAACAATTATTTTTGACTTTTCTAAAATTGTACTGGTTTTTTTTCATACGATTTTTCGATCACAATACATTCCTCTATATAAGTACAATATTATATTATGTTGCATTGATTTTTTGATCACTTTTTGTAGCAAAATCATACAATTATCGCATTTCTAATAATATGACATAATAAATTTATAATGTACAGTTTAATATTGTTTTCAAAATACATAAAATATAGCGATGTTAAAAATGAATTGTATTTAATAATGTTTTATGTCAACTCAAATAATTAAAGTTTTTGACATAAAAAAAATAAGATAAATATTATATTATTTAATATTTAGAATGTAAATAAACACATTTATATTTTATTATTTAATTTCAATAATGTTTGTTGTTAATAATTTATTTATAATTCAAAGTAGAAAATCCTAGTACAACACTGTTATATGTATATAACCTGGTTTATTTTCAAAATATACTTTTAAATCTGCAAAAGTTTATTTTTTGTAAAATTTACGACTAATTTACGTTATAAATTTTAGCATGGTGTATTATATAATAACTACATAATAATGAATATATTTTAGCATTTTTGTACTGCATATTTTTGCATATTCTTATGCATTTTAATTTATACTTTACGGTTTTATTATCTTAAAAATATTAAATCTGGCTTAAGAAAATTTATAACTTTTTTAAAATAACAACATAACATCTTTTACTATTATATTCAGTTTATTCTCTGCTCTTATAAAACAAACACATTTTATTTAAGCTTTTATTTAGATAATTATAATTTGCTCAGTTAATATTATTAATTATCCCCAGGTTATTAATATTATACCAATATACATATTTTAATTAAATAAAAATAAATAAATAGATGAAAAATAGTTGTAACTCTAGTCTTAAATTATTTATAATATGCTGTTAAGTTTTTTTAAGTCTATTCTATTTTAAGAGAACGCCAAACACTCACGAAATTTTGTCTGTCTATTACAAACCTGCAATTTAGAAAATTGGAGCTTGGCAAAATCAATTTTGTGGTGTTAGATTTAATATTATTATGAGTTTACTTATTGTGAAACTTAGATAAGAATATAAAATCTATGACACCTTAAGTATTTTATTGATATTATTATTTTATGAAGTGAGTTATAATAATTAAAACTATATAAAATACTAAAATGTAAAATATCACAACTATTATAATTATAACTATTATTATTATATTATATTATAACTATGGATCGGATTTAAATGCTCTAAAACAAAAAAAATGTCTTAAAAAAATACGATTTAATGCATTCATACATTTTTTTTAAATATACTAAAAAAATGCTCTTAAAATTATTTTTAACATTGAAAAAATTTGTTTAGTTATACAAATGTTTATTCTTAGGTATTAATTATTCTTATCATTTTTATCATCATCTAGTTCTCCTATTTTCATTTTACTCTTTTCAAAATATTAATAAACAATTTAGATAAATACATTTCTTATACTTTTAACTCGTGTTTCATAATAGCACTGTATTATCAGGTGTTACTTAATTTTTGTCGAATTTTATTAATTCCTATATAAAATGGCTTAAAAACAAAAAAATGCAAAAAAAAAAGCAAAAATTCTTAAAAATGTAGAAAAATAAAAATAAAGGTTACATTTTTTAATTCCTTGATGTATGAAATGAACTTTGTGCTTGGAAAGTAAATGTTTTCTGCTATCAGAAAACAATTCAATTTTCATTTAAATGTATTCTCTAATTATAACTTATTCTAAAATTAAATTTTTTTTTTAAATACTACAAAGTATCATAGATTATTTATTCTTACCTTAAAGTTCAGTGTAATAATAAACAGGATTTTTTGAAAAGGTAGCTATCTAAGAACTACAAATATGTTATTATCATAATATTTTAGGTACCCATTATAGTATTAAAACTTAAAAGCAATCATAAGGTTTAACATCAAAAATAATTTTGCCAAAAACTTCTATAGAAATTACCATATTAATCTTACAATTATGTTCAACATTTTTATGTTCGATTATTTTGACTTTAGACTTATCAAATGGATGCTCAGACCTGTACTTCATTTTGCACGGCACCCTAATATTTAAGTTTACAAATAGGTAAATTCATTTTATTTTTAAAATTAACAAAGTTTGTAAGACAAAGATTGAGAGATAATACATCCGAGTTCGGCGTCCTCTAAATATCTCAAAAAACTATGGTATTTTCAGAACTTTAAATAAAACTAGATCAATATTATTTGTTTTAATACAAAAAGATAGCTAATTAATCAAAAATATATGTTTTTAATTACGGAAATCATAATTTTTGGATTTCATTAGTTTTTTTAATTTAATAATACATCTTTTAAAATTATTGGTGGTATGAGGACTGTAGAATATTTTAAGTGTATATAAGTACTAAGTAGCTTAAAATTAATCTAAATATTTTGAAAATGTTATTGTATATACAAATTTACAACAAAAGAAATAGCAAACATTTTTAAATTTCTGTGGTACATTTTTTTTTTTTTGAATATCAAAAAATTTACTAAATATTCTAATATCATTATTTATTGTTTAAACATCTAATTTGGCAAAACATTTTCAAACATTTACAAACAAAAAAATTTGGCTATGTATTTTTGTTATTTTTATTTTTTAATATTAACTAAGTTTGTGAAAATAGTAGTGAGATAAGAATGTAAGAGGATTAAAGATGGATTTAAATTCATCGAGGAATTTTATTATTTTGGATCAGGTTATATGATAAGTTAACTTCTGAAACATTAGTTGCATAATATATACACTTCAAATAGTTTCAGTAGTTGGTTGATGATGATTGAAGTTGGAGTTAATGTTGAACGAATATAGGTAAGGTGAATCGTTTTGGATGATGTGTCATTTTGTAGAAGACGAAGGTGGATTATTGTCCCAGTAATTGACACATCTTGGAGAGTAGACACAATTATTTCTAATGTAGCTGTATGTATGATTAGCAGTTTTGACATAGTGGGATTTGATATTTTTATGAAATTCTTCATCCTTTATTTATATATGAAGCAAGGGATTGATGAATAATATAATCTTATTATTTCCTGGGGATTAAATATCAAAGAATAATAGACAATAATATTTTTATTAGATAATATTATATATATAAATATAATATTTTTGACAATGTTTTATATTTCTTCTACCGCTGAAGTAATATCTTCTACCGGAGTTGTTGGGTGAATATTTTTTATGATTTGTTAAATTTAAACTGATAAATTGTATGATATTAGGCATTGATATTTTTTATTTAACGTATTAATAATCTATAATTATACAAGGATTCAATTTTTATTTTTGAGCTTAAGTTGCCTTGCAAATAAAACTATTCGGATCAATAATGTTTTTATAGTCGTTTACTCGCTTAGCAATCCATTATAATCGACCACAATTTTTATGTAGATAGGTAGAGGTAAAATACTTTTTGATGTATATGTAGCGGTATCAGACGACTCCCGGCTGAAATTTGTACGTTTTTCGTCGTAAACATCGTAGTAAGTAGCTACAGTATCGGTATCAGTCAGTAACAGTTGGAATAACGAGTAACATCGATTTCTTTAGGTTTTCGAATATTTGCGATTGTAATGAACTTGACAAAGAGGAATGTGTCCTTTTACATATATTTGAAGAAATTGAATTTATTTATTTTCTTGTATCTTTTTTTCTTAGTAATTTTTAAGAGTTTAATACAGTTTTAACAATTTTAATTGGGGATGTAATTATGTTGATATTTTTCCATGACATCATAATCCAATAACTAACCTAGACTCAAAGTTCACCTCGTAAGAGGTACTTGTAGTTAATAGATAATAGACAATTGTTTTTAATTAACTAATTAATTAAATTAGTTTTTTCTTACACGTGGATAATTTACTTTAATATACATAATGTTAATAACTAATAAGATTTGAAATTAAAGTTCAAATAAATCTCGGAAACCACGCCAAAAAAATGTTTTACAGTGTTCACATACTAAAATGTTAAAAACAATATTATATTTAGAAAATTAAAGAAAATGAACTTAAATATATGGTAAAAATTTCAAATCTCAGTGATAATCATTTTCCTCATTACAACAAAAATCATGTTGCGTCCCTACAATTTTAGTATTTATTATTTAGTCACGTTTTATCGTTCTTTGGTTTTTTGGGTGATCATAAGTAGGAAATTACCACTAATTTTCAAAAAGATTGGAAAAACTAACAAATAAATAATTGGTAAACGTTACTAAATATCTAGTCGTAAATACGTAATTCTATGACAAAAAATCGAAATAAAAAAAGTGAACGCAAATGCGGGAATAAAAAAAAAGCGAAATTCAAAACATAATATATTAAATTAGTAAATACTATTTATACTACTTATAATATTATATTATAATACTACCGTATTATACACATTTTTCACCATTAGTTGTTAATTTAAAATCATTTGAAAATTGATGTAAATGATTGAGTATTTGAGGATTAAGCGTAGCCAAACAATTTCTTTATTTCGTTCTTTGAATTGTACGTTTCAAACCTGTAATCCGTAGAAATTTATAAAAAAAATTGGAACTACAGAAGATGATGACTTATTGTGATATTCTTATTATTTTTTCTTATCGTAATTCCAGGATTATTTTGAGTTTCAACAGCACGCTCTTTAATAATTTCGACTAATAATTTCACTTCATTTTGAATTACCTATATCGATAACATTATTGTGATCAGAAGGCCTAGAATAATTTATTGATATATAAACGTCCTTAAAATAATATTTATCTTATATATCGCCAATATTCAAATAGCTTATTGAATCGCAATCGCAAACTTTTTGAATTCTAAAATATTTCATTTTAGTTTCACATAGAACATATCCTGTATAAAGTATGTATTTAAAAGGTGAAAACGTAAATGATTGTTTCGCTCGCTATGTATATGTTTTTGCTCATTTTGTTTTGATTTTTCGCTTTCGTGCATTAGCGTTCCCTATTTTTCTTTCACTCTATTGACGGGATACTATAGTATACACTCATATATATCCAATAATTTTCTAGCTCAGTTCAGAACTTACAGTTATACATGAATATACGAATATTTCAAGTTTTAACAAAAATTAATTATTATATCTATATAGATGGATAGATGTATTATTTTATCATAAAATGTTAAAAAATATTCTAAAAATATATAATAGGTCTTCATTTAATAAAAAACATTGGAATTAAACTAATTAGTAATTAGTAATTGAACTAATTTAATTTGTACATTTTATAATCACATGAAATTACCAATATTTTATACGTTATCAAAGAACGTCGCCATTCTTTTAAATATAGTTGATGGATTTAAACATTGGTTGTAAAATCGAAGATGACTGTGATTATTATAAAAATATTAAGTTATCAAATATATGCGTAAATACGTAACACAAATTTTAATATTTTCATGCTTATTCGTAATTTTGTAGTTTTATGCACAATACTAAAATAGAGTTTGTCGAGTAGGAATTATAAATATTTTATGATGCGGGCTTATATAGATTTTTTACTCTTGTACCATTTGAAATTGGTAAATATTTCTGGAATCAGGAGCAATTTTATAACTTTAAATAACACAAAAAATATTTCAATATATACATATAATATATTATAATAACGATAATTAGTTAACACAAGATATCATAAAAATTTACAATAATAATAATTCCATAGAAGTGCTATACTTGGTGAATAATTTAAATATTTTAAAATATTAATTTCGGCATGGTGATTTTTATCAATGATACATTTATCATTATCAGCATGATATTTTGAATAATACCATGCTTAGTTTTGATCAATGTTCTAAATTACATAATTTATTAAAAAAAAAAATAAAAAATTAGTATTATGAATCAAACGTCTAAGTAAATTCGATAATATCTTAAATAATCATTTAAAAATGTTTTTTTTAATAAAAGTACGTAATATATTATGTTTTGATATGCATACCTAGATTTTAATTATAAAGCAAATATATGAAAATAATTATGACTGTAAAATGTAATGAAGTTCTTTTTTTTTTTAATTAAGTATAATTTGGGTCAAACATTCGTGGAATTAACTGCTGCTAATATTATTTTATAAACTATAAAGTATTTTTATTAATTATTATTAATTTGAACTTTAACTAAAAATATCTTCATAAACAAATGCCATAGACGGCTGATTTTATTATGAATTTGGTTTTACTTTAATTAAATATATAAGCAAGTAATTAAGAACTAATCAAACATACATGTCTGATTTTATTTTATTTGTATTACCTAACACTTATTAGCTAATTTAGCAGCCATTTTAAAATAAAATAAAATTGTATAATTGAATTTGAATAATACTTTAATTCCTTATTTGTATATTTAAAATAAGATCAAACTTTTTTCACTAAATTGAGCCTTCTAAAATCATTTGTTATAGAAATAAACTAAGTGAAGGTAAAATTTGAACTAAGTATAGCACTTCTACAAAGTCAGAAACTTATAATAATCGATATTTAGTGTTTGTAAAAAAATATATAAATAAAAAATAAAAATATATCGTGTAAAAGTAAAATGCTTAAATTTATAAGGTAATTTTTTTTAATAAAAATATACATATAATAATTTGTTTAATAATATAGTAAAATGAAAAAATCTAAAGAGGTATAAAAAGTAAGTATAAAATCACATAATATTTCGTTCGAATAGTTTTGTCATACAATTGAATTTACTTTCAGCAGTTGTTTGACTAGAGTTATACGTTGTATAAAATGATTAAATTATGATTCACTTCGAAGAGATAGTACCTATAACTTTAATATTTATAAATTATTTTTAATAAAGTAATACAAAAAAGAATATAAAAAAAATAAATGAGCGAGTATTATTATGTACACAGTAATACTTTTAACTTATCACTGGAAATTCTTAATAGGCATCAATCTAAATGGCAACTGAAAATTACGTTTTAGAAACAAATACAAATGTATTATTAAAAATCGGTGTCGTAGTCGGGGTGATATTGCTGAGGTGGCTTCCTTGGTCCAGTTGTATAAGAAGCGTTAGGATTATGGTGAGAGCTTGGATAATGATGATGCGATCGTGGACTTGTAACCGATGTGGCTTCGCGGTGATAATGTCGTCTTTCAGCTCCGTAACCACTTGGATCTGTGCCGTAACCATAACCACTACCGCCAGTATAATATCCAGTTTGAACTGGTGTTAATGTCTGAGGGGACAACGCTGTTGATCGCCAACTATCATAATGACCCCCGTGTTGTGTGTCTCGGTGCTGTAATTAATACATTTTCATAAAGGACATTTAAAACAAATTATAACAATAAAAATAAAATTGTAGATATTTTCTTAATAACAAACTCATACTTTTTTCCCCGCAATACTCGGTGGAACTTTAACTTTTTCGTGATCATGATCGGACCAAACCGCATCCATGTCGTACAAACGATCCACGTCTTCTAAATCGTCTTCATCTAACATCATCATGTCATCATCAATCGCATAATTATCATAACCATATGAACTAATGTTATAGTTAGAATTGGAATGGGATGGTGGATGATGCATCATATGACGACTTCCTGTAGTTGGACCATTTTTACCCGTGCCATATATATGTTGATTTTGATCATCAGCCATCATGGATGTTTGCAAGGTCGGTGGAGGTATTTTTTTATTGTTTTTATTACGACTTACAAGCTGTAAAATACAATAAGATAATATTAAAACGTTTGTTTTTACCAAAAAACACAATATTTTAAGAATATTTAAATACCACTGTTATGCCAAATATTAACACGAAAAGTAATGAAGCAAGGCCAATAACCATAACAGCTACAGCCCATTGTGGTAACCACGCGTCATCAGTTCCAGCGGTTGCTGTCACACTTTTAATAGGTTTAGGTAATACTGATAACAAAAAAGTTTAATATTAGTTATAATATAATAGCTATATTGAAAGTTCATTATATTAAATTAATAAAATGTTCTTTACCTATAAAGTCTGTACGTGCTGGGTCAACAGTAAACCTTCCTAATTTTAAATAAAGTCCTTCATAATCACCACTATTTCCGTATTGTAATGGTTGTGCGGATGATCCTAGATTTCCTTCTTTTTGTAATGTTTCATGAAATAGACGTCGAATATCAGAGGTACTGACTGTACGTCCAAGTTGATTAAGTTGCACGAAGAAATCAACGATAACCCCGGCATTTTTATCGGGTTTCCCATTACTGATTGCATTACTTCCAGGACTAATATACAAATTTAAATAGTAATAAGTTAAAATAACTTAACATTCTTGTATATAATTTGGTAAATAATAATAAGTTACCAATGATGATAAATTATTATATTATTAAACAAACTACATTCATTTTGCAAAAGAATTTATCAATTATTAAAAATGGTAAAATTTTACATTTTAACTGAAATAAATATTCAAGTTGAATAATAAACATTATTATTACATGTAGTTATAAACATTGAAATGGATAAAACTAGTATTTCATTAATTTAGTATTAATTCCCATTTCATAATGCTTATATGTCTAGTTTAAATATTATTATAAATTATTATTATTTTTATCTTAATAATTAATACCTACCTAGCACATTTTTAAAATTTGTATATTTAAATATAATTTATACACGTACCTGAATGAATCGATGGTTATTGTCTTATACCATTTGCTCAATGCCGGTGATTTACTGTATACTTTATCTAGCTATATAATTAATTAAACATTTTAAATTATGTATATTATTATAATAACAAATAAATATAAACATACTTGGGTTTCAATTTCGTTTGCTAGTAACCTCCATTCTGCAGTATTGTGATCTAATAACTCGGGTACCCATTTCTCTGACCCAGAACCAACTAATCGCACTGTACCAACAAGTTCACACACTGAATCATTTTCAGAACACTGGCCAGGTGTTGTAGTTGGAGGTGGTTTCATAGTAGTTGTGGTCGTTGTTGTAGTAGTTGTAGTGCTAGTAGTTGGCTCTAAAGTAGATGTCATAGCAGCTAATTCAGATGCTTTAGACTGTTGTAACAATTTTTCAATAGACAATGGTGTTGTTGATGGAGTAGACCAGCCAGTGAACTCAGTTACAACCCTGAAAATTTAATTTGGTTTATATACTTATATACATATTATAATAAAGAATAACCTTAAATTCAAAAATAAAAATTACCTAACTGGCCATCCCTTTTGAATAGTAGGTGCTATAGTAACTGCAGCTTGCATTTTTTTACTAGAAGGCAATGGTTTCCTGGTTCCAGAACTATTTGTTCCTTTTCCGCTATTGGGAAAAACTATTCCTGATGTACTACTAGCAATTGTTGTTGTTGTAGTAGTTAACGGAACGTCAGTCGTTGGTACAACAGTTGTTGTATTCGATTCTTGCTCTTTATTTTTATTATTAGTTTCATCATTTTCAGTTGGTAGTTTGAATCCTGGTGGTAGTAAAGAAGGTGACAAAACTTCAACAGGTTTAATAGCATCTTCTAATTTAAATCCTGGCGGTAATAAGGAAGCTAATGCTGATGAGTCATCCACAAATTTAATATTCAAACCTGATGATTTTGCTTTTGTTGTAGTTGTACTAGGTGCAGTGCTACTAGAAATACTACTACTAATATCTTTTGGTTGAAAACTACTAATGTTATTAGTAACTGGTAAAGGTGTTTCAGTTGTAGTTGTGGTTGTAATCGTCTTAGATTTATATGCTGGAGGTGGTTTTGGGTTAAATCCAGCTGGAAGTAATCCACTAGTTAATAAATCGTCAAATTTAACAGAATCTATTAATCTATTTTTCTTTCCAACTTGAATTGAAGGTTTAGCTGTGCTAGTTGTAGTAATAGAAGCAACAGTAGTAGTTCTCTGTTTAGAAGGTACGAATTTTCGAACAAATGTTGTTTCTTTATCGGAGTCGTCCGATTCTTCTTCTTTTTCTTCTTCTTCTTCTTTATCCTCGTCCTCTTCTTCTTCTTTTTCAGATTTTTTAGTAGTACTGGGAGCATTGGTAGTGCTAGCAAATGTGGTAGTGATGGGAGAACTCGAAGTAATAGGGGCACTTGTAGTAGTAGTTGTGGGGGCCATTGTACTTGTTAAAGTCTTGGTTGTTTTTTCAGTAGTTTGAGTAGTAAATGATGATATAATTACATCATTTCGTTTATCATCATTGTTACCACTACTCTGCATATCAGTCAAAATACGGCTTCCATTATTTGTATTGGAAGAGCTACCATACAATATACCATTTGAAAGTTCCGATTGAACTCTATCTAATTTATCAATGATACTTTCTACTGTTGTTGTGCTAGTAGTTGTTATTGTAGGTTTATTATTAAACCTGTGTTTTGTTGTAGGAGTAGGTGCTGTAGATGTAGTTAACTCTTGCGCAGAATGATTCTTATTTGTTCCACCCCCCACCATTGACGATGATGATGAAACTGATCTACTAGTTTGTACACTTGCGACTACAACCCAACTTTCAGTAGTTGCCGTCGAACTATTATTATTTCTCTGATTTATTGTTACTGTAGACGATTGATTTACAGATGGAATTTTTGTTTGTTTTTTGTTTGATAGTATTTCAGTTGCTGTAAAAGCTGTTGTTGTATGTTCTATATCTTCATATTCTTCATATTCGTCTACTATTTGCTGTTCTGTAGTAGTTGTAGGAGCTAATGTACTAGTACTTGTTATTGATGGTTTTCTAGTGTTTATGCTTTGAATTATTGCAGGGTTGTTCACAATTTTTTTCATCCGTTGTTGTTGTGGAATCGAAGTTGTTAAAGAATTTATTCTTGGCCTTAGGGCAGTTCTTAGCGTAGTAATTGGAACTGTAGGCTGTTGTGTTGTTGTCGTTATAGACTTTCGTGGTTGGAATTGACGTTTTTCTTCCACAGGTTGTTCTTCTTCGTCTTCTTCTTCCTGTTCATAATCTAAAGTATTCATTGTAGTAGTGGTTGTAGGAAACAAGGATGATTTTCTACTTCTCACAGTAGTTGTCTGTTGTCTATTAACTGTTCCAAATGATGCTGAAGGTTGTTGGGGCGCAGATCGTATAGTCGTAGAAGAAGATTCTATAATAGATAAGGGACTAAGTGTAGTAGGTCGCCGATTTATCACCGATCCTGAAACTACTGCCGGTTGGTTTCTATTTCTAAAAACATTTGGCCCCGGTTGTGGCCTATGTGTAGTAATTATTGGTTGGGACCACGTTGGTCGATCATCATTTTCATCATGTATCACTGTAAATCCAATAGCAGCTGGTTCTTGTTGTTCTTCTAGGTTAATAATTGAAGATTGCTCTGGTGTAGTTATGGGCCTTCGCTTAGCTTGTTGTGGTTGACCACGTCCACGTTTTGGTGGTTGGTTTTGCCTTTGATGGGATAATTCTACAGAATCGTCTTTTGTATTAATTCCGTCTGCTGTGTCTCCATCGCTTACGACTACTAATTCTGAGTCAGCCGTTGTAGGATTCCACCATCTAATTCCCCCTGTGGGCGAAGGATTTCGAGAAACTGGTATGACACCGTTAGTTTGAGATAGAGGACGACGAGGAGTATCACTATTAAAACTTTCTTGACTCGATTGTTGTAATATTAGCGAGGGTTGTACATTCTGTTGTTCATCAAAATTGACTGTAGAATCTGATTGTTCTGTGCGTTGTTGTTGTTTTTGTTGTATAGCTGATCGAAATCGTTGTTGTTGTGAATTACTTGGAAAAAAATTAAATTGCTGTTGTGTTAGTGGTTGTTGTTGTGGTGGTGGTGATGATGGTGGACGCTGTGGCGCTTGTTGAAAGAAGGATGGTGGTGAAACAGCATCAACGAAACTTAAAGAACCTGAGTTTCGAAGTGGTTGAAACTGTGTTTGTTGTCCGTTTAAAATAAATGGCTGGACATTCGGTGGCCGTGAAAATGGTCCAGAATTTGTAAATGTTCCTGTTGGAAGCTGTTGTTGAGATGAAAAAAAACTCGATGAACTAGGATTAGTTAGTGGTAAAGGGTCAGCAGAAGATAGTCTACGTTGTGGTAAAATCAGTTCAGCACTATTCGCATCTTCTTGAAATTGTACTCGAGGTAAAGCGAAATTCCCATTATTGGACGGAGGCAAAAAGAATCTCTGCTGTTGACCTATAAACAACCATACAATATACATGTATATTATTTCTGTTAATAGAATAGTTATGGTAATTTTATTTTCTAAACAATAGCACATAACAATAGAATAAACGTAATTGACATTTTAAGTATACGTGTAAAAAACATATTGGTCAGTTATTATAAAATTATAGGTCACATCATAACATTTTACTTATACTTATTAAAGATATTATTTCAAAAGAATATCTAAACTGGTAAAACGCACGTGTATTTTTTTAATGTCGGCACATAGAGAGAGTCGTGATGGAATTTCACTCGCAGGTGAAAATAATCACATCATATATTCCAGTAGTGTTTATACTGTATACTTAAAAAAACTATATGTAATAATATGATAAGTTTCCCTCGTTATAAATAATATACCATTGATGAAGATAGTTAATTAGTGCTTAGGAAAATATAAGAATAATTCATAATGCACAGTAGTATTTTAGTTATTTTATTAAATTAAAATTATAATGATATAGTTGATATAAAAATTAAAGTTACCTATTATAGTTATCTAAATTATATGAACATAGAATGTATATTTTTATTATACTTAACTTAAAAAAAATACTTTTATCATTTACAAATATTTAATACAAAATGTTTTTAATGCATACTATAATTCCTATTAAACAAAATGGATCATAGTTGTTTTATTTTATTCTGCTTATTTAATATTGTTTATACAATTGTTAATTTAAATAGTAAATATATTATACAATATACATTGTACTACTCATACACAAAATACAAATATATTCAACAAATTTTTAAAAGAATTTTGAATGCATAAATAAACTAGTGCTATAAAATATGAAGTCTTTGTATAAATGAAACTCTGACATGAAAACTAATTGAAACCAGTAAATTATTCATAATAATATATATTACTTGCATCAATCATTCAGTTAATAGTGAAAATAAATAAGAAGTTACAAGTTAAGAAGGTATTATACAATTAACTATACTGTTAAGTTATTTATTGTGACTTAGTCATAAAACTCATACCTAATAAAACGAATTATCAAACTATTTATTTTTATTAAAATATAATGTATAATTTAACGAACTGAAGCTTAAAAACTGAAATAGTATTAAAATAATTTAAACACTAGTTTTATAAATTATATAATCTAGGTACAAGTTATTAGAATTATGAAATTAATAAACAAAATAATATTAAATAATTTCTATTATAAAATTTTATTTTTATAAATATATTTAAATATTTATTAATTATTTATGTATAATTTATTTTTGTAGTTATAGAAATAATTTTTATATTCCAAGATTATTATATTAAAAATGTCAGTGCTGGTTATTTAAATATGTTACTAATATTATTATTATTATTATTATTATTTATATTATTATTTATTTAATATTATTATTTTTTTATTATTCAATTGTATGTTATTTGTAATGGTTGTAAAATATCTAAGTTAAGACGAAATTTGTTTTTCTAAAATTTTGAAAATAGTTAGAAAGTTTAGCTTTACATATTTTTATGTTTTCAAAACTGTCATAAAAAATGATAAAGACGCTATGTGCAAATTTATGCATTTTTGACGAATAATAATATTATAATATTAGTAGGTACATATTTTCTTATAAGTATTTTTTCTTCCTAAATTTTTTCTCTAAAACTTTTACGGTATATTTTATAGCATTTTTGGTAATTTCTATTGTTTATTATTCGTGTGTTAAATATTTATTATACACATAAATCCCAAGTAAATTAGTAAATTAAAACTAACAACATAACTTATACGTTAAATAACCAAGTATAAGAAATTTTAGTAATTATATATTTTAATAAATATTAGATAATTACAAAGTTATATTATTGAATAAAATTAACGAAATATTTTATAACATATATTAATAGTTTTTCATAGGGATTATAAAAAAAAATAGTCAGTCCTACAGCAAATACCAAATAAAAAACATTTTATAAACAGTTAATAATTTGCATAAAATAAAAAGTATTTCAATTTGTTATTAATAATAAATAATAATCAATTAGGTATCTAATAATTTAAAAATATCCTTATACTTTTAAGTATTTAAGTAGGTACTAACTAATCTACAATTATAAATTTAAATATTAATATAGTTTTTAATCTATATTAATGTAATTATATTAACAATAATATCATCACCATTTTTCATTTATACTAAAAAAAGTTATACAAAGATTGAAAATAACAAATTTAAAATGAGTGGCCAATTGTATCAAGATATTCACACATAGTTAAATTGTTATCAAAAATATTAACTATCAAAATTATATTCCTATTATATTACTTAAAAGTGCCTACCTAACTAATAACTAATAGAATAATTTTAAAAACCTTCTTTTTCCCATAACAATAAATAATTGAAAAGACAATTTTCTGCGATTCCATGGTATTTAAAAATACCTTAAATATAATAATCATTTGTTTTGTGCGTCAATTTTTTAAATACCTTATGACTTAGTATACAAGTTCAGTTGTATTATTATTTTGAAATCTATCGACATAATAAAAGTAAAACATAACTACATTTAAATTAATTATTATTATAGAATTTAATTTACAAGTTGATGACATTATTGTGTTAATTCTTTGATGATAATTTCACACCAATTATTTACTGTTGGTGTTTTCATTATGAGACTATACCGTGATAACGGATCTAAATTTCACAAGCTAATTCACGTTTATGTGTAGAAAGCTGAACATGATTCTACACATCAAATAAAATTCCAAAATAATTATAATATGTATTGAAAATAAAAACATTTTAAAATGTAAGCGAACATATCAAAATAAATAATAAGATTTAATGTAAGAATAAATATATACGTTGTATCAATATTTCGTCAGTATTTTATTACTTCTATAACATATTTTATATTATAACATTCTCCAACGTCATACTTTTAATGAAAAATCAAAAAACTCGTAAATATTGAAATAAAAAAAAAAAATCATTTTCAAGTTTACGCAATTAAAATTATTAAAATATGGAAAAACAATATCATAATATTAATTTTTTATGTTAATAATATTTCGGGTAGTAAACAAGAAAATTAATAAAATGGATGATAGACTCTAAGTAGTTAGTACCTAAAAATAGATAAAACTTGTTTTTTATAACTCAGAGTAAAATATGAAAAAAATATATTCCAGCAATATTATAATATTTTGACACTTAATTATTAATATTATCAATATCGCAAAACATTTAATAACATTAAATTCCAAGTTATTATCGACATAGTTTACAAACAATATACATATAATATTATATTTATTACGTATTAAAGTAGGTAACTATATTTTTTATATTATATATATTTATACATAGTTACTTTTATAATATAAATTAAGAAATTTGAATGGAATATAGTAATAATGATAATAATCGTTATTATTGTTATTATTATAGTTGCCCTATATTATTATTTATTAAATACCAAGTGAAAGTGTTATAGACGAAGGTTACTGCATCACCACAAACAAATTTTTAACAACAACGGTTCAACTGTTATTATAATACTTTATACGCATACCAGTTGAAATCGTAATGCATAATATTAATACATACCTATTATTCGTGTAGACTTTATATTATATCAAACCTAACTATTGTTAAAAATATGAAATACCGTTTAGTTTTAATAGATGTAAATTTCAAGATAGCACGTGCGTTCATAATAGAAAAATGTAACCCCTCGAGACATTTTATAATATCTTATAACAACAGAAAAACGCGAGACGAAAACGATAATAATGGATGATGATTGTTTATTGATTTCAAATAGACTGATTGAATAAAAATCTAAATCGATTTTCAGAATGACCACATGCTGGCGTGGAATAGATAGGTACCTATAGTTGGTGTTATGATAGGATAATTCCGACCACCCAAAGACGATTACAAAAAAAAAAAATATAAAAAAAAAAAAAAGTCAACGGCTTTAATTATTACAATCGCGGAGCAATTAAAACGGCTCGCTGGTCACAGCCGGAATTAATTGTTCTTGCCTCTGTCTCGGTTTATTATGAATTATTATATTATATTATATTACAATATCAACTCCGTTGTAGTATTACATGAATTAACGGCAACCAGAATCCTTTAATGTGAAATTCTAATAACAATGATAATTAATACTTTTAACGGTTTAATGTTTCGGAGTAGACACATGTTTTTGACCTTTTTTAGCAACACTGTCACACATACACATACATGCATATTATAAACAATAATACAATATAAAATAACATAATTATCCGTATTAGATAATGGAAGATATAATACAATAATTTTAGATTACTTAGAATTTATCTTTTACCATACTTTCATTGTATTTTTAATATTTATAATACCTAAATTAAAAATACAGTAAATAAACTAAAGTAGGTAAATCATTAAACGTGTTGTACGTATATGTTACAACAATTTAAAAAGGAAGTGGTTGTATTTCACAACTGCTATATTACTTGTAAGTTTGGATAGTTCTTATAGTAGCCAAGGTTGTTTAGTTACTAAATATAATTACTTAATATTTAAATTGTATTAATGCTATTACTGTAAACCGGTATTAATATATATTATATTATATATTAATTTAGGTATTATAGATTATTTTATAAATTAATAAGTTTCACATCTAAAGATATCGTGGCATTATGTGCTATATTTTTTTTAATTATTCAAAGTAAACTGAATATATGTAATATCTCTTTGTGACATAAATTAAAAGTTGCTAATTGTTGCACTTAAAGTCTTGCAAAAATTAAAAACTACTTATTTTATGTAAGTCAAAACTTTAAATTTATAACTCTAGGGTTGAAATTTATAGATTTACAAATGCATTTAACTATACATAATATAATTCTTATTTGCTGTGAAGAATATTTTTTATTCTTTCCATTCTAAAATGTTATCTTATTCTGTGTAATTGAAATTAATATAGATAGCACTGATAGCAGTATATACGTATATAGAAAAATATAAGAGTACTAACAGCTTTATACCTCCCTTTAGGTTTAGCAATACTGAATTCGACTGATTAAATTGATCTAATGTACTATAGGTACAAAGACTGATCCGACTGACAGATACAAAGTAAAGTATAATACATTTTGACGTTTTAACAAAAATAATTTGTACATTTTATCAACATCTATCATCTTCCATTTCATCTAACCACTTGTGTCAAATACCGGATTGTTATGGCGATCGCCAATCTATAATGTAATTTGCAATCAGATCTGAGAAATAACAAAGAAACCTGTTTTTCGTCTTTTCTTATAACATAATATTATAATTTTATAATACATTGAAAAATACTATTATAATATATATTAATACTTTGTTATTAAATCGTAAAATATGCATATTCTGTTTGGAAAAAAAATAATTAGAATAAAAAATATGTTCCCTATACATAATAAGTGGTATGACTCAATTGTATGATATGTACCTACCACCAACCCGCATCGTATTGTGCTGAATTTGAATTCAGCGAGAAACGATGAAAGAAAAAAAATTATTTATTTAAAAATTGTTAAACTTAATGTCATTTTTTACAATTAAGGTAAGTACGTTAAGAAATTGTATTTAAATAAGAAATGCACACATTTTTTGTGATCATTTTCGGAGCGTAAGAAATAATAAAATATCACTTTATTACAAGTTATACATTATAAGTGTTATATCATAATCAACATAATAATACTTTGTCATCCAATCAAATAAAATCTTCAAGAATCCTTTACATTGTTTTAGGGAATCAGCCTTTCTACAATGATGATGTCATCGCCATTATACGAATATAATAGTAATAATATAGTCTCATAGTGTCTCTAAACTGCACATTAACCTGCAGTAAAGATATTCTTAACGGCGGCGACGGGCCGACTTACAACCGTGGGTATAATTTTAAATAGACTAAATATACTTAAATCGATAGTCATTTTAGGCCTGGAGGTATTCGAAGAACACATTATAGCGTTTCCTTCATTAATTTTTAATGTTGTACTGAGCGCAGTGCCATTAACCGGATGGATGATAGTGGCGACTCCAGGCGCGATTAAATAATGACATTTACTTTTAAAATCATTTTTTTTTCAACTTTATCTACACAACACGTCAAAACACGTTGCCAATGGCCGATATACCTATAGGTAGAAACAGAATACCCTCGGTTGGTCCTTGTTAGGTAAGTCGCAGCATGACGAAACGTGTTGTATTTTTTTCCGATTTTATTTAGAGTTTTCCGCCATCGACATTGTTTCCTATGTACGTATAACATCGCCATTGTCGGCGTAACGCTACATATAAGAATATAAGTATTAGGTATACTTTTGTTGAAATATGTCACGACAAAATATGTCCATCAATGTATATTGCGCAATTTATCTGCCGTTTGTACGCGCGGTGTTCCTGCTTTTTGTGTCAAATACGTATTATTTTTGTGCAAATATTATATTATGTGGCGGGGGTGTGAATGGTACCTGTGTATACATGCCGTGTATTTATTATTACACAACAATCAGTTCTAAATTGCGCAATGGATCCATTATAGTGGGATTACAGGTCTAAAAAAGTAACAGATACGGTTAAATAAAACGAACTTTTATAAGATAATCTATGACACATTGTATTATTAATGTCTCAAATGTTCCCAATAGAACATTACCCTCGACCAGTGTTGTAATGGATACAGGTATGAAATGATTTATAAAAAAAATAATATTACCCACATTTTAATTTATTGATATATGTACATAAAAAGTTCATGTTTTTATTCGTATTATGAAAACATAACGAATAATATTAAAATAAAGTATATACAAATCCCACGGTTACTTTTTCTTTTAATTATCAAACTCAATTGAATAATTTTGTAAGTAGCTACCTAGTTACGAAGAAACTATGTTTTTGATTAACATTGATTTTATCATTGCAATGTTTTCAAATTTATAAAATATGCGAAAATCTTATCTATAATGTGTTCAAAAAAATTCAAAGAAATAATAATTGTTCGCCTCATGTATAATTACATTGTTATTGGTATTACGTACTATTACAACACATAGGTACTGAAACAATGATATTAAATTAAGTTTGGATTTTATAGTTATTGTTTTTTTGGTGGGGAGGTATTATTTAAATTAATTTTATATCTTTCCAATTGCAACAAAGTAAACTTTATTTTACTTTACTCTCTAAATGTTTCCCCTAAAATGTACTTGTTTGCTAATTTTTGCATAATTTATTGAATAATTTTCACGAAAATGTCATATATTTGTTCAATTGTAATATTTTAACCAAAGTACCTACATATAATTGTTAGGAACAGGTAACATATGTTCGTGTTAAGTCGTTGAAATAATTATTTAATTTGTTGTCGATATAATATAATAAATGTAGTAATTGATCTGTAAATGGAATAATTATTAACGGAATACAGGTTTTGTGGTTTTAATACAAAGTAAACGTTTTTATTTTTATAAAGGTAAATAAAAATAATTTTTTTTTTATCAATCTTAAAATATTAAATACTTAAATGTTTTTTTTATTTCTTCACCAATTATAATTTTTAATAAATGATTTTTAACGATTAATTTTGTTATAAAACCCTAGCTCTAATAATAAGTATTTTTGAACGAATTGAATATACCTACTGAGGGAATTATAATTATACAGGTATAGTTAAATACTAGGTACTGAAACGATCAAGGAGCTGGTTCGCGATGACTAATGCAATAGGTATACTCGCAGAACATGTTAGTTTAAGTTTTTAAATATTTTCAAACGCATCGAATCTAAATAGTAATAATAATAACTGTTCGGTTAGCCACTCGGCGCCACACGCCTTATACCGTCGCGCAATAATATCATCAAAACATTATAATAATATTATTCATGTGGTGTTAGTTCGTATTGTAATGTGTCTAGGACTGGTTGTTTCCTGAATTCTGAAATTCCATTACCGCGGACTACGGTCCACGGCCTCGCGAGGCACCTCCACCGTTACTATCGCGCAATGCCGTCGGTATTCTGTGCGAGGGCGGCCGTCGTAACAAAGTGAAAGTAAAAGTATATTGTAAATCGCATTCGATATAAAATCGTGGCAACGTCGTAACACACATACTTCTCGGCTATATCATACACCTGCAGTACGCTATAGAGGAATGTATATATAGGTACTATATATGCTTAAGACGGCTTGGCAACCTGGTGGTGTATAGTTGTATAGGTATACTATTCTTAAAGTCGTTGCCGTCACGAACCAAGGACACCCATCGCATACATGATACATATTATAGCTGTAGGGCGATGCCCATTTCATAATTAGTCAAAAATCATTATTTATTTATTATTATTATTTAATTTTTTTTTTTTTATAAGAGATAATATTATTATTATGTACTGTAAAATTTGATACAATATATGTATATCGCATTATTGGCATTATAAATTACAATCCATTACATACCTACGTAAAACTCACCATCATTATTGTGTTACATTTATGGTTATTATGTACGAAATAGCACTTTAGATGAATATTATTAAGTTTAGATACCACAGAATGTGGTGTATAGCGAACAATTATTACTTTATGAATAGTTAAGAACTTAATTGCGTACCTGCAGCAATATACATGCGCGCGTGCACAGTGTACACACGAATAAAATGTTTGTACAAGTTTTTTTTTTTTGTCTTTTCAATTTCCCTAAACATGAGTACATAGGTTGGGAGAAAATAGTAATTTAAAAACGTTATCACTATTTCCATATAAATTAATAGCAAATATAATATTATACATAGAAAATTAATCGTTAATAGATGTACTGCTATGTTCGAAAATCTCGTATTAATATAGAATATAGACAAAAAGTTTGTCAATTCTATTATCATCAGATTGTTTGATATCGTACGGTATCCAATGGCTCAGGGCCGGCGCTACCTATTGTAAATCTCCGTAAAAATTATAATAGCGAGTCCTTTTTTCTGTATTACCATTTGTAGGTTGTGGTTCATTTATTTTATTTATCATTTTAAATTCTTGTCCAATCTCATCTTGGTTCATTTTTTGGTAAAACTTACACTCCATAATACTCTATTCTATTTAGCATTATATGAAACTTATTATCTTTAAATATTCACAAACATACTAGGTATATTATGAAAAGTCAGAACAATACTTTATATTTATTATTTACAGATCAAATGTAAATTTATTTATGCGTTAATTAATTATTTAAAGTACTAATATCGTATTTAATAAAAATAAAATAAACAAGAATTAACATATTTTTCCTTGACATATTAGGCGCAAAAAATATCATGTTATTTTAATTTTATATCTTTAAAATCCAACACGTTTGCTATTTCTTTTTCTGAATGAATTGTAAGCCAGGCCAATCAGTTTTTTTTTAGAAATGTTATTTCTAAAGTAGTTTTTAATTATAAGAAAAGTTTCTTTCAGCAGAAGCTGAGGTTACTGTTAGTACGATTAAAAGAGAAACTTCAGTGTCAGGAAATATACGAAGCATTGTCTTTAAGAAAGTTAGTGCTTGTACTATATTAGTATATTTTTCAATTGCATTTCGAAATACTTACAACTCTTCAAATAATTTAAAGGAAACTATATCACAAGAATGGTATCACCTAAATAGTTCTGCAAATCTAAGTAGTTTTCATCAAGTCTTCGTTAGCTGTTGCTCAAAGTTCACTAATATAGTACAAAACACCAAACTTGTCAGTATAGATTTTAAATTACATAAATCTTACTGTAGAATATAATATTATTTTATTAAATAAGATAGATGAAAACCTCGACTAGTAAAACGTTAGATATAATTATAAATGACGAGCGTGCATACGATTATTATTTACGCCAAAATACGACTAAATATTACATAACACAAATACCTAAAAATATTATTTTTCCAGTTATTTGTTATCAATATACATTTTTGACGTATTTCTAACTTCTAAGTACGAACCCCTAGATACCCCTCCCCCACATTACACCAGTTCTTCAATGGCTATAGTATAAGAAAACATTATCAGCTTATTTGTATTTATGTATTTAATTTAAGAAATAAATAATCAATTGAATGGTTTGAGAATTTGAAACACCTACTAACACCTACTAACATAGGATGTATACGTACTAATGACAATAATTTAAATCCAATAAGAGTAGTTCATTGATATTATATAAAATGTTTTGATAATATTGTATAATTTTTTATTATTATTTACCTTGGCAAAAAATACACCATATAATAGTAACATATTTAGTAGTACCATATAATATGTAGTTATAATAACTGACCAGTGGCCACTGTAAGTTCAATATTAATTCATACCTATCTATTATTTAGCTAGAGACAATAGGTATTTTATAATTATTTTAAAAATGTACATGTGGTAAACAGAAATACAACGTACCTTGTGCTATTGTTGTTCCCGCAAAAGCCAATAGAGTAGCAGAGAAGATGATGACCAATACCGACATTGTTAAATTGTGTTCTGGATAAATTGCGTTTTGTTTCATACTTTTAAACAAAACTCGAAGTACGTCATGCAATATATATCAAACACAGGTGTTTTCCTCGATTCCGATGATGAATCCAGTACATTTTATAGTGCAGATCATTTCGTCATAAACTTGTGGTGGCGATGACACCATCTGTGTTTCTATGTGGCGTCCGTTTGTTAGCGAACATTGTGAACTTATGTGTCAGCGGCAATGACCTTACAACCTTCTAGGACTCTTGACCACCGGTGATGTCGATAGTACTGATAATACGATCAATTAAAATGTTAATTTACAGACAAAACAGAAACCGTCTTTAAAAAAAAAAACTTTAAGCTCACTAACACTTGTGGCGGTATATAGTGGCTTTCATTTTATAAATAAGAGAGAATACGGTGACAAAATATCGATTATTATTATAATATTTTCTTACGGTTGACGTCTGTAGTGTAACAGTAGAGTGGTTGTTTCTTGCTCGGTAAAGTATTTCTGTTTTTATTCGAAAGACGCACTAATGGTTATGCTACAACAGTAATAAATTCACACACGTTACATTCAAATCATGCGCAGAAAATATAACGGGTAACGTATAAACGTAAGTATATTACTGTCTGATAAAACCAATCATATAGAGAAAGCGCGAATATTATTGAATAAAACAAATATTTACCGTCGTCATGTACACTAAAAAAAAAACCTCTTTGGATCGCCGTACGCTGGCTAAGACTGCAGAGTCAATGTCTGTACGGTGTAATGGTCGAGCGCGGCGGCGGTGGAAGTGGCGGTGGCTGAGGCAGTACCGGCGGCGGTGATGGTGGTGGTGGCCGTCGAGGCCGAAGCGTTGTGTAACCGCGTCGCACGCCTTCGCTATCGTCGTTCGGTCGCCGACGTCGAGAAACGAAAGGAGAAGGAGCGTTCGGGTATCTGCTGGTGTAATAATAATGTGAAAATGTTATATCGATATTGTTATTATTACTATATCGCTACTATTATTATTGTCATTATTATAATATGCCCGAACATAATACAACGATGAAAGATTAAAATGTACCTATACAGAAAAGGCTGCAGTGCGGTGACGACGGCCGCAGTGGGTCTCGTCGAACCGATGATGTTACTAACCCTTTAATACAATTATGATATTATTATGTTCTGTAGATACGCGACAAGAACTGCGACTCGAGTATTATAATAATGATAATATGACGGATTGTAAAGCGCACGATAGGTGTAATTGTATCTCGAGTATAGGTATCTGTGCGCATACGAATACACAGCGACGTCGACGACAATGACGAGAAGATTTTCTGCATGCAGCTCGGGGAAGGAGAAGAATTAATATTAGCGGTCACTACGTGTAGTTAACATTTTAAAAATAGAGAAGTGGTAATACAATATTATTCAGATGTATAAATTATGACGTGTACCGCCCAACTGTATTATTTTATTATATAAGATTACATATTATTATTAATATATACGAAAAACAAATCCATTCCGCCCAAAACCCCATTACAAAATGTCAGAAAACATTATTGCCGTACGAGTAGATATAAGTACGTCATATTATAGAAATGTAACGAGCGGACATAATATATGTAATATATATAATGTGTAAACACGAAACGCGTTGAAGTTTCATTCTTAAGTAGCCACATTTTTTTCCTATTTGTTTTAATAATAAAACATTTTCGTTCGGTAGATTTAACTATTTAAAAAAAAAGAAATTAAAAACCTTATAAATGTATAAAACAACATTAATATAAGCTTTTGAAAAGCCCTCGCCCACATATTTTATAATACTTAAAGTTCTCGAGTTTTATCATAGTGAAAACATTTTATTTCTATGACCATTGAGTCAAGCATTATACTATATTATAGGTGAACTAACTGGAGTACCATATGAATCGTAATTGTACTTTCACATTAAATTTTGATGATATGGTTGTGCTTTTATAAGTTTTAAGTATCTACAACTACTTTAAGCAATAAAAGGTATTTTAAACCAAAATTAAAAATAGTGAAAATTATAAAATATCAACTATTTTATTATAAATACAATGTAAAAACAGCAGATATTAAATAAATATTCATAATTTTTTTCCCTCAATAATAGTTAACGTTAACTTTATTTAAATAATAAAATGTATAGGTTATACGAAATATATTTTGTGAATACATCAAACTCTGTTGTCAAATTCATTATAACATACAATAAATTGTTCACGTTTTAAGCATATATTTTACACTTACACTATTGATAGTTATTTATTTATTATTCATTTTAATATTTTGGTCAAACTCAAAAATTTACTTGAGTTAGAAAAACGGATGCATTTGATTTTTATGTGACTAAAATTGATATGCCCAAGCACATACAAATAATATAAATATTTTAAATTTCGCATTGAGAACCCGTTTTTATGAAGAACACAATAATGATGAATGTACACTACTCTAAAAAATTATATGTTTTAACTATTTTTAATGTTTATAGTACTATTTTCTAGAATCACTCTAACAATAGAGTTTAATAACACAAAAAATGTGTATAATAGCTATATAATTGTACAATGGTTCTTAATTTAATTATTTTAAACAAGAAACGTGTAATATTTCTATCTTAGGTTTAACAAATTCGAAAATTAACTTAAAAATATCATTAAAGAAAGCAATGACTGTAGAGTGATTTGTCCACCACTGTGAGGTATATAGTATAATTACCAATACTTTTTAACGTTGATGTTCAATTAATTATTATTTATTTACACTTGAATAACCGGTATTAATATGCATAAGATAATTATCAATAAAGTGAAAGAAGCGAAAATATTATAAGAAATAATAATAAATAAGAATACGAAACTCTCGGCAAAAAAACCGTACAAGTGGTTATAAAATAGTAATAGTTTAATAATTGCGGTAATTGAGTAATCCATAACTCAATCGATAGAGCTGATAATGTAAAGCACTAAAAATCATATGACATGTATGCACTATTGCACTATATGTTATTAAAAAAATTATAAAAATGCAATTAAAATAACAACGAAAAAATGTATTTAACTAATACCTATAAAGAAAAAATGAACGAGATAAAATTCTTTATTTTTAATTATCTTCTATAAACATAAAACATGTTAAAAAAAACCCTTACATTTTTAAAATTAAAAAAATATAATATAATTGTAATATGAATGTAACATAATTTAAATAATTTATTAATATTAAGACTAGACAATATAACTAATGGTGAGTTGTAATAAAAATTGATAAAAAAAACATGTTATACTTCCAATATCAATATAATTTTATAACTATATACAGTTTATTGAAGAGTTTATTTTTAGGTCTAACAATTTTACAATCATTATACGAAAACTTTAATATTTTCGTATTTTAATGAATATATGTGTTGTACCTACCTATATAATGTCTGCTGAATAAATTTAAATATTAAAATAATATTATCTACGTTGAATATCTAATCGATTTAAATACTAAATAAACAATATAGGCTTTTTAGCCCAGCAAGGTATTTATTAAAAATAATAAAAATTTAAAAATAATGTTGTTTCTTTTTTACTCTTTAAAATTGTTAATATTATAAATTAGAGAACGGATTTTATTTACAATAAAAAATCGATATATGTTCACATATATATGAATCAATTTTTCTTATTATATTTAAAATAAATTAATTTCATATCAATTAGATATATATAAATATATTCACAACAAAGGGAGAAAAAATTCAAAAAATAAGTATGGACAATGTAGTACACTAATCTTTATTAGTTCAATTCAACATGGTATTATATTATTATTTATTAGGTATTACATTATTACACATTTAATGCATTCAAATAACAACTGAGGTGAGCAATTTCCTAAGCTAAAGCGTTTTAAACATTAATTGAATATAGTATTATGGTTATAAATATACCTATATTATATACATTAAGTCTTGGTAGTCTTATATTAAAACGTCAAGTATTTAAGATCTTAATCAACAAATGCAATTAAAAACACCGATGAACTCGCTCTACTATATAGTTGTAGATTTCAAGTTCATCTCACCAATGAATAGATTCATGTAATGGATGAAAACAATGATAAATCGTTGTACCTATATATAAAATAATTATGAATAAATATGGTGTATAGTAAAGTAAAGTAAAATACTTCAATGTATTAAAAAAATGTCAAGTCCTTAAAAATATATTTAAATTATAATTAAATAATTAAAATCAGAATTTTTTGTTTAAATATCCTATTTTATTGAAATATCAAATTAATATAAAACATTTTTGACAATATAATTGGATTTTTATGTATCATTAAAAACTACTTGTGAGTAACACTTTCTCAGATTTCTAAAAATGTTACCAAGCCTAAGCAATGTTATCAAGAAAAAAAAATTAAAAATGTATAATACATAAAAATAGCTTATACTTAGTCTGAATATTTTAAAAATTGTATTGAGTAAAGAAATATTCAAAAAAATAATTTTAGAAGAAATGAAGAGAAATGTTTTTAGTTAACAAAAAAATTGAAATAATTTAGTTAAACATTTTTATTTTACGTGTGAATATATCTAATACTTCATTAGTTGAAATTCAATAATTTATAAGTAATAAACATGACTCAATGCTAAACTATTATTTTAATTAATTATAAACAACTAATGAACCTATTCCCACCGTTCTACGGTAAGTAAATAATGTCTCAAAAGTTAATGACAATAATAATATGATATAAACATATTAAACTATTATAACAATTAAATATTAATGAAATAATAAATACAATTTTTTTCGGAAAAAATATTTCAACCAACCATCGTATTACTAATAGCAAAATAATAAGTTACTATGATAGCAATATGAAAATACATATTGTGAAATATACTTAGAAATAAAGGCCGACAAGTGTCTTCACTCAGTTGTTTTTTTATTCGTTTTTAAATTCAAATTAAATACATACATATAACAGACTATAGTAATTTAATGAATGACGAATTAAACTTCACTTTAAAGCAAGTTTTCCACCTTTTCACACTCTTCTCGTCCACCGAATATTTTGAAAAATACTGAGAATTTTTATTTTTATTTCCCAAAAGTACCAACTAAATTTAATTTACAACCAAAAACCTCTCTCGAAGTTGAAAATTAAAGAAGTTTTATTGCTCCAAAAGGTGTAAAACAAAAAATAAAAAAAAAATAAAATATTATTACTCCACTCAATATCTAAAACTGTGACTGTATTTTTAATATTTTTGAATGACTCAAAAAAAAAGAACTATTATACTACAATTTTTTAAGGGTTTGATATTAAAATCAAAATATAATACAAATAATTATCCAGAAGGACAATTACCAATAAAGAACCTTATAAAAAAATTATTTCAAGCTTTGTATTGAATATATAAACTAAATAAAATGTAAACATATATAATTAATTGCCATATGTTAACATTAATTCAAAAAACCAAAATATTTTAATAACTATAATTGTTTAAAATATGGTATTATAAATATTTGAGTAATAGTTCAAATCTTTATAAATATTAATTTTTAATCACAAGATAAAACAATAGATTTTGTTAAAAAATTAGTTTTTTATAAAAGTTTTCATTTTCTTTATTTTTGGATAATTATATACCTACTATAACTTAAATATTAATGTATATTTATGTACCAACAAGATCCAATTTAATTCTAGACAATACCCTCAAAGTTAA
Organism: Rhopalosiphum nymphaeae; assembly: GCA_036289425.1. Lineage (NCBI taxonomy): Eukaryota > Metazoa > Arthropoda > Insecta > Hemiptera > Aphididae > Rhopalosiphum > Rhopalosiphum nymphaeae. The sequence continues at coordinate 2,343,674 of JAZAQC010000015.1, forward strand.
AGTTTGGATCATTTCTTCTGCACCGAAAGGAGAAAAGGATTAACAAACTTCAAAATATGTAATAATAAAAAATAGAAAACAAAAAACATTGTAAAAGAATATTTGGACCCATCGAAGACGGTTTGATCCTTTTGTATCATCATAACAATATATAAGTGATAAATGATCATTATTAAGTAATTTAAGTTATTGTAATAATTATATATAATATAATATGTTTTAAATATTGAGTGTAAGCCATTGATTTTTATAAATTAAAAAAAATTAATCGTTTGATAATTTAAATGGTTTTAATTCTAGCTTATGAATTTTAAAATACGTTTATTGCTTCGCCAGCGACTTGACATATTTTACTATTTTTTTTATAAATTCATGAAAATTTTGCTAGAAAAGAGAAGTAATGAAATTAAGTACATGAAAAACATGCATTTATTTTGTAATGATTAACTGAATAATTTATAATTATTTTATAAATCGTTCGAAGATGTATAATATATATATATAATCGTAGTTTGCAAACCTTTGTGATACATTAGCCAGTCAATGATGATTAAGAATTTAAGATACTTCAAATAAAAAACAATTAAAATGTTATGTACTTCGATTTCCGCTGATCACCACCCTTTATTTGAGGCATAAATACAATCATTCATATAATAAAAACAGACTTTCATAAACTAATCTTACATAAATATATTTTCACAATGTACAATATTTGTATATTTTATAATGAAATTTATAATAACATACATTTTTAAAATATAATATAAGTATAGCAGTACATAATTTTATTTTATTTTATTTTTTTTTTTATTGAGTATTAATGATAAAAATTTTATATTGTGCAATCCTGCAATTACCTTATCGAAATTGATGTTGTATAGGATATTATACATAAACGTTACTATAAAACTAATTTCTACAGTTCTATACTGAGTGATAGGTATTATTAACAAAAAATTAAAATACGTTAAAATTTCAAGTATAATAATAAAATAGATAGAATGTTTTCATGACTCAAAAGACATAAGTTTTAAATTACCTATAGTAATCACAAATCATGAAGTTTTAAATTATAATATAATATCAGAGCCCAAAGGGCAACCAGCGCTTTAAACTTTAAATACCTAGGTACAAATCATTTGTGATCAAAGAAGTTGTAAAAAACTTTTTGGTAAAACTTTAACTTTTATTACTTAAAATGTTCATAAAAATAAGGGAAAGTATGTAACTATTATATCTGCATTACAATAGGTGCGAGTGTACCTCATCATTAAATGATCAGTGTGCTGAATTTTAATTCAGCAATAAATCAATACAATATACGAAAAACGATTCTGGGCGTAGATGGTCTGTCAGCCTGTAAGCATATGTGTTTTTAATAAATAAATATGTCTATTACTCTATTGTGATATTATATTTATAACGTCATTAAATTTATATATTTACCTATTCATTTATAATATTAGCAATACAATAGGTGAAATTTATTTTTCCGAAAAAAATAGATTTAAGTGATTTAACATATCACTATGTCTATGTTCATAAAACATACTATAATATTCATTAAAAGTTTCAAATTTCTACGAAAATTATTTTTTAATTACAAATTACAACAAAAATAAATGACTAAAATCCTTAGAATTCGTTTAATACCTAATTTGATTCAATAATTGTATCTCAATAAAAAAATTGTGTATATATTTTTTTAGATTTGTTGGTCCTAATATAAAATACTTATGAGAAATCTTTCATTCTATATTCAACTCTTAGTTAAAAATTTAACATTTGAAACATATTCAACAACAAAATAGTTTTCAAACTATCATGATCCTTACGTTTTAATTTTTTTAACTCAATCCAAATAATTTATTTGTGCAAATTAATTTTATTTTTTATTCGTTTATTCGTTTAAAATTATCGAGTATTTTTATCAAAAAAATAAAAAATTAACGACATAAATAAAATTATTTTCCATGTAGTGAAAAAATTCACTGTAATTAATGTAGGTATTTATAAGTTTAATCCACGCGATACAGTTTTCCCATATATTAATATGACGTAACAACAATTATTTTTACTGACAATAGATCACTTTTAAAATACTTGGAATTAGTATTAAAATACATATTATATTAAATATAATACAATTAGTCCATAATTCTATTAAAATTGCCTATACTAAACCCCTTAAATAGCAGGTGCTTGAAGTCTTCTGAATAAATAACAGTTATAATAATTATTATTTTAGTAATGATAACTTTATTGCAAAACAACAAGTGATACATTTTATAAATACTTAACTTAAGGGGTCGCTACACCAACATTTGTTTTCTCAGTCCCACAATTATATGAGACACATAATTATAGGAATAAAGATATTCTATATTTCTACGATTACAACTTTTTGGCTCAGCTTAAGTCAAAGGCACCTACTATATATTTTCTAAAAAAGAATATTTCCTATGCGTTGACTTGATAGATTTTTAATATTTACAATTTTTTATAAATATAAATATGTTTTAATTTAAAATAATTTCGATTATTTTTAACCATTAATAGCTTATTCAAAAATGTAAATATTAAAAATCTATCCGATCAATGCACAGGCAATATTCTTCTTTCTAAAATATATAATAGGTGCCTTTGTGCTAAACTAAACCAGATAATCATAATCTTGGAAATACGGGATATACTTGTTCCTATATTATGTAGGAAATAAACAAAGAAAACAAATATTGGTATTGCGGCCCCTTAAACAATTGTTATATATATCATACATCAACATTATGATGTTTCTCATTTATTTCTCATTTAATTAATTTTAATTATTTATTCATGTATAGTATATAATATATTCTTTTACATAAATGTTATATTTATTTTTTTATTATAGTATGAATAATTTATGACGTTTCTGTTAATAATAATTTATAACAATCTGCTCACCTTGAACTATATTATGACTTGAGTATTTGGATTTCTAATAACTGAAATTATTGATATTTTACGTTTTGAATAATATATATAGTTTTCATTGATCAGGTATTTCTTTTTGTGTTTGTTTTTAGTTTTTTAGCGACATTGTTTGAAAAAAAAACAATGATATAGTTATTATTTTCTTATCACTTTAACTCACATAGTTAAGAATACAATAATTGAGCCACTTCTGTTTTACATTTATAATAGGTAAACCTAGTGATTGAGCCACTATTTTCAATAATTGTATTATTGTATCAATTAATTGGGCCAACATAAAATTTTAAATTCTAATAAAATAATATTTAATATAATGCATCATATCTAAATGTCTGCAATACCTATCACTTCAGTGAACATATAACTTTATTCGAAGCGACCGCGTGCATTATCAAAGGTAATAAATTATCCAATATTAAATTATGTAGAATTAGTAGAGGCCGCCACAAAATAAAATAGATAAAAATAGCCAAAAGCGTGATTTACAAAAATTGTACCAATTGTATTTTTATATAATAGAAAAAAAATATTTATAATTATTAGATTAATTTTATATATCTTGTTTCATATTAAATTTGTAAAACCTATATGACATTAATTAAATAAAATTGTATTTTTATGTATTAGAAAAAAAAAGTTAATAAAGTTATAATATGTACTTGTATATTCCTGTGTTATACATTTAAGTCCCAATCTCCGAGTAATAAAAATAAACAAAAAATTTTTTTCAAATAGATAAAATGTGACCCAATTACCGACCACCCATTCTAAAATACTACAATTTATAATTTTTGTTAGTTGATATTAATTACCAGAGCCTTGAATTTAATGCATTTTCATGTTTATTTTACTACATCGTATAAGAAAATAGATTCAGCCAAAATTTGTTTTATGTTATCTATAATTATAAATATTTGTATTTTATATTAATGTTTTTGTTTAAAATATGACTACGGTAATTAATAATTGGAGGTAAAATGTTCTACTTATTTATATACAATTTGTAACATTTAAAATTTAAATACATTAATTAAAAATAATAAAAATGTTATTCAGACTTCTAAATCATTCTTAAACTCAGACTAATTTAGATTATAGGATTTATGCCAAGTGGTGCTCATCATATTATAGATATTTATTAATTATTTTACACAATATTGTGTTATACAATTATGATGTATGTATAATTTTTAAATTGATACTGATCACTTTCTATTGACAATTATATAATAATTTTAAAAAAATAACATTTTATAATAGTTCCACATTTATATTTAACTGTAGAAGAAATAAATCCTAATTGCAAATAATTTATAAATAGATAATTAAAAACATTATTTTGTAAGTAATTAAGCACTTGTGAAGCATTTTAAATGAAAATAACAACGTAATATTATAATTTATTCATTATCGTTGTATAATGTTCTTTTCAAAAATCAAAATATATTACAAAGTTACATAAGTATTAAACTAACTTATATTACTGTTACTTACCCGCATTATAACTTTAGTAATATTAAATTAGGGAAAGATTTAAGCTTTATAATGCGCAAAATTCTTATTGTTATGACTTAATTTTATGGACAACTGGACGGACACCTATACAATATTTCCTGTTACCAGAAAATACTAAACATTTGTCTTCATTAATTTTCATTAAATTCGAAAATCAAGGAAAATAATACAAAGTCAACTAATTACTAAGTTAATTAACATAAAATCAAATAACCCGTAAGACAGTCAAATAAAACATTAGCTTCTTTACTGATCTATGTATAAGAATATTATGTTAATAATTTCAGTTTTCCTATCTACACTCTATGGGATAAATAGAAATACTGATTCATCACTGTAATAAATCACTACAGGCGCTAGGCCACTAAAAATATATTGACATACAAAAATATGCATAACAAATAAAAAGCATTTTTATGCTTAATACTATTAATACTAATTTTTATTGAATTGTATTAGATTTTAAGTTTCTATAGAAATTAATTATAATAAATATTGTAATAAATCGGTACAACGATAATATCTTTCGATTTGTTATGAAAAGAAGTCTATAAATATCAATGAAAAAATAATATTTTTATTTAGACAAAATAATCTCATTCAAGAAAATAACAAACCACTACATGATAAACACTTACCATAATACTACAATTGACACATAGTTATAATTAAAAACTTACTATCTATAAGTACTAAGTACTATGATGTATGCTATGTGATAATAAATAATAACTAACAAGTAGGGATTTTTATGTGAATCCAAACTTTTCTACACTTTTTTTAATAATAAAAACTGATTAACTGACGTTTCGTTAATAGTAGTTATTTTAGTAAAATTTAATACAAATTAATTTTTTTGTAAATAATTACATAATAGTTGCATATTTTAAAAATTTTAAACAAAATATTATCAATATTAAACAGTTTGATTACATTTATTATTTTCTGAATATTTTATAAAATACTAATTTATAATTTTTTTTATTAATAATGCCATTTAAATTATTTTTAGATAAATTCATAAAAAAAGTAATCAAAAATACATTACAATTTATACATTTTTAAAACCTTTATACCATTTTCTAGGTATTTTTGTGCATAAGCTTGAACATTTTTTCTGCATATTATTTGCTTATTTTATAAATGTTGTGTACATATTACTGTTATTTTGCTACCTGGGATTACACAATATTTGTTTAATAACAATTTGGACCCTCAGTAACAGCAATGCTTGCCGTCAATGCCACCGCAATAGAATAAATAGAAAAAGAAAATATTAATCTCACAATGAGAATAACTGATCTCTTATATTTTTATAATTACTGTGAGTGATTTGTGAGCTATATAATATGTAGATAATACACGATGTATTATAATATACTGTATGTGTAGGCGTGAATCGCCACTAATATTATTTTACTGCTGTGTGAGCGCAAATCGCCACTAATATTATTATTTATTATACATTTAAATGCGAATCACAATTTATATTATTATATCGATGTAAGCTGTGTAAATTACTAACACTAGTAATACTTATTTAGATGCGGTAGCAGCTGGCCAGTCTGTGCTTCGCAAATTGTAAGTTTTTTATTGTTAATTTTTATTTGTTATTAAATATATATATTATTTGGTAGTGTTAAGTAGGCCGCACTATTAATATTTATTTATTTGGTTTAATCTCTGATTATCTGTGAGTCTTTGATTTATCTCTGTTATTATTACATTCACATACATTTAATAAGCAAATGTTGCGTTTATTATTCTATATTTATAAACGATAAGTTGTTCGCACAAATAGTGAAAAAATATATTATTATTTTTGTCTGTTAGACCAAAAGAGCTGTATCATTATATAATTGTAATTGTTAAGCCAGAAAGACTACTTCCTGTTACAATATTCTTATACTTATATATTTTATATATTATACAGCAACACTCGTTATCAATTTATTATGTGTCCACATATATTTCTAGTACTTAAGAAAACACTCCCACTCATATGTACACACACGCATAAGCACATTTCCACATAATGTAGCTAATCAGAATTTTCCCGACAATCTAGACCACTGCTGTTCAAACTAATACACCACTACATACTCGGCTTTTATTCCATTATTTCAATTCCAAGGTGTTAGTGATGCGCACGAATTAAATTAGTGTCCTGGCGTGAGTATTATTCTTGTACGCTCCCAGGCCACACACACCATACTCTTCGTGATACAAATTAATAAATAATAATAATAACTGATAACTATAGTTATATTATAATAGTTAGCAAGACAAATGTTAAGCTATAGTTAGCTTATACACAATAGTATATAAAAAACACAAGTATAAATGTCATTGAACGTGAAAGATTAGTTGACAATTGAGTTTTTATTTAACTGTTACGTTATAAATAGGTAATTAAATAAATTATTTAAAGCATGTTTGTTTCTTTTAAAATTTTTTATATTTTAGATTCAGAGCAGAACTATATTTGTTTTGTAATGAAATGTGTTTTTTTTTTTTTGTCTTTTGGTCTGACACCACTTTTATGTACAATAAAAATATATCGATAATAAAAGTTGTCATTAATTTAAAAATAAGCATCGATTTTCAAGTTTGAGAGTGGTTTCTGGTAGCAAATTGGACCAAGTGATACTTCAGGAAATAAAAAATAAACATTTCCTAATATTCTTAAAACTATTCCAGAAAAATAAAACCGTATATTCTAGAAAAGTATAACGTTATTTGCTCTTAATTAGCTATCAATAATAATGTTATTAATAATAGAAGTATTAGATACCATGTTTGATACAAGTGATTACTACCTATATTCTAATATTTCTATTTTGTATTTTAAATTAAATAAATTTTTTTATTCAATTATAAAATTATCGATTATATTATTTTTTTACACTCTTATTCTTACTAAAATGGAAGATATCGTAACTATCATTTTTTTCTTAAACAATCATCATTATATATAAACGGCGTAATGTATATGCAATATGAATGCATAAATTGTATTTCATCTATTTTAAAACGAGATATTTTTAAATGTTTTATTAACTTATATTGCACTCTTTGCTTATATTTTTGTCATAAAATAACCATATCTAAATTAATAATTCTATAAACAACGCTTTCATAAGACTAAAAACAAAAAAGTAAGATATTGTATTGTATTAAATCTGGCTGTAGTTACAATTTTTTACATATTACAACGTCTAAATAATATCTGCATTATAGACTAAATTTTTATCATACGTTGCTATCCGTTATATATTTCAAATAAAAAATAAACCTTTGTTTATAAGTGTACAGTTAAGAGTGTTTTTTGTTACCTTGGATATTAATTTTCATAACTGAACGGTAAATTTTGACCGATAAGAATCACTTATAAATAAAATAATAATGATTATGGTCAAAATATTAAAAACTTTTTGTAAATCATTCAAAATTATGTTTGCAAAAATCTGTTATGAGTAATAATTAGAACTATAAAAACTATTGGTGTAAAATAGACTACATAATTATAAGGAATATTACGTGTTATGTTTAAATATTGTTATGTAGTAATAATATTAATAAAATACTTAGTGAAACACATGATACAAAATAAATATTAAGTCTGTTTCCTTTAAAGGTGTTTTTTTATTCTCGTTAGTTATGACACGGCGATTCTCGTATTTATTATCTACATATATAACAATAAATTCTATGTTAAATACACACGCTAAAATTGAAGACTATTTAAATTATGCCAATTATATTTTAAAATAACTTTATATTCATATTTCATATCCTTAACATCCTCTAGTACAGTTCATTTCTCAATTTCTCATACATAAACTAAACAGCAGGTAAGCTTTCTTTCAGTGACCATGGTAAATCTGTAGTATAAACAATGATAACACATTCTGGTAGAGGAAAACAACAGTAAAGTGTTATTAATAACCACTAGTTGCATTAAATTCACTGTATGTAACCCTACTTATTATATGTAAATATTATATTTAGACAAGACTATTAAGTTTATATAGGTAAGTAATAAATGAAAGTTCATAGCAGAAGGAACTGGCACATACATTAAGATGAGAAAGAAAACATAGTATATACATCAATAAGATTAACAAGAATTTAAATATAAGTTAATATGTAATTAGTTAATTTTATAACATGTGTAACAGTGGTAGAGAAAAGTTCAAGAAGATACTTATAGAAGACAACTCTTTGTGATGATTCCAACTGCATATTCCTATATAACTGAATTACTGATCTGATCTCAACCTGGGGATGACATTAGACTCATTTATTGGGGTATGAACACTAAAAGTTTAAGTTCAGTCATTACATATTATAGACTATAATTTTGTAATAGCTCTTTATAAATTATACATTTATTTTTTTGTAAAAAAAATAAATCCAATGTGCTGTCCTAAATAAAATTCTGATCTTTAAATTTAATAACAGATCAACTTAATATTAAAAACGACAGTAAAGTAGCTTTTTCTAATTGTAAAATTCATTATATTATGCGTTAGACAATGACAATATGTGCGGATTATGACGTTCTTGTTAATATGGATACACAATTTTAACCACATAAATTAAGACAACAAAATATAATGTGCATTTATTAAAATGTAATCAATTTACCTATTATTATTTATTACTATGTTTATTATGCATTAATCATTTATAGGTAGGTATACAGTTTTATTTACATTAATGTAATAAAAAATACATAGATGATAAATATAAGAAAATGATTATTGATAATACCTAAAAGAAAATTAAAACTATAATTCTTAAATGTAATTCTTGTTGCCATTAGATAGAATTATTCAATAAAAATTATTTATATTTGATGCCATACAAAAATGTATAAAAAATTGGATTGAATCAAAGTTCAAAAACACTAAATATAATAAATACATTATAGTAATTAATATTTAGACACATAACATACCAAAAAAAAAATAGTCAATAAAATAAAGTTACTTAATAATAATTTTACATTTAAATTTTTAATCAGATCAATTACAGTTATTATTAACAGTTATTTGCAAGTTAAATGTTTATTTTTAAAAACAATTTTGAGGTTCAATTATGTTTTTTTTTCTTTACTCAATTGTCTCAATTAGATCATTTTTTAAATCGAATTAGATGTAAAATAGTGGCCATGAAAATAAGACTTAATTCTAATAAATCTGTTTATTTATCATCAATAAACATATAGGTATTTAATTCCTACCTAATTGTTATTTAAATTTCAATAACCATATTAAAAATAAAAACATATTGATTAACACATCATTCATATTACATAGTATTATATTTTAAAACTGAAAGCAGGACATTTTTTCAATGAGCTGTATCTAAGTAGATATAGAGTTTATAATTGTAAACATTGTATAATAATTTATGACCTTAACAATATTTTATACTATGAGTAACTATAGAGTAACTTCAGTATGAATATTTACTATCTAGATTCTAGAAGTATATTTTTTTATTGAACGCCAAGCACAATTTATATAATATTATTTATCAAAAATATAAATCTATTGTAAGATAATAATATACACAAATATATTTTTAAATTAAATTTAAAATTATCACATGCCAGTATCATAAGTCATTGATCATTTTCTAAAATCATACAAATAAAATTCTTAAAGTAGGAAACAATCTAAAGAAAGATTATAAAGACTCAGACATACAATTAACATCAAATGTTCATAAGAAAAAAATAACAACGTTCAGGTTATTCTTTGCTAAACAAAATGAACCTGCATTATCTTCAAAACAAGTAAAATAATACTAGTTTTTAATATTTTATCTATTTTACAATTAAAGATAAGTAAGTATTATGATAAACAGATTTGAAATTTTACAAATAATTGTATGTAGGTAACTCTGAGAATCTTTAGTATTTATGTGATGGTAATATGATATGTCTGTAATCTTTTAATTTTTTTCCCAAGTAAAATCATTTTTGGTGATAATAATTAATGTCTATTAACAGTTTAACTGTATATCAACAAAATGAAATAGAACCAAAAAAAAAAACACAATTTCATACAATTGGTAATATCATTTATAATTAAGACTTAAATCTCTAAAATTAAATTCATAAGAAATTCATTACATTTTTTTTTAAATTTAACTTATTAATAATAATTCAATAACCTCAACATTTTAAAATTTCATCTTGTAATTAACCTGTAGTAGGTATGTGCAAAATGAACAATGTACACTAAAATGTTTGCCGACATAGACTATAATATACTTAATATCAATACAATAATTAAACAATAAATTTATTTTAAAAAAATTCATCAATTCATGTTACATTATAATCTAATAAAAATTACGTTTAATATTACAAATTGTTTTATGCAGAATCCAATGCCGTATTTTTAATACACCATAATCCAAAACTGTAGAAGGTAGTACCTATAAAACAAAAGTTAGTTTCAATATAAATTAAATAATTACAAATATTTAAAAAAATGTGTTTACTTTTATTAATTGCAATTGTAGACTGAACATAAAGCTTCTAAATTAGGTTGATGGTATCCCATAGTGGACAGCAGATTTCAACAAACTTACGCAGTTCTTCATAAAAAATCGACATTTCTTAGTTTTTCCTAAACATATTATAAAATTATTTTATATAGCCTTTTTAATAAATATAGTATATACGATAAAGGAGGTATTTAGTATTTTTTTTTCAACAGTATAGTTCAAAATGTGTTATAATTTTAATCTATGTATAAAGAAAATTAAATATATATACATAATTTTGTATTTCTATGATAATTGTCGAGCTGTCAGTCACTGACTAAAAGTTAATCAAATAAAATACATCTATATATACAAAAATCATAGTATAAACTTGATTAAACCCATGCCCATGCCCATGAGTTTCCTCAAGTATGGCTTAGTTAAAATGGATAATTTAAACTAATAGATATTTTAAAATTAATTTTATTATATTAAAATGTATAATGAATGATTTACTATAATGGTTTTTTAAATATGATTATCAATTAAATTATTTATACATTTTCAATAAAATTCCATGCATTACTATATTATACAATTAAATATTTTTTATGTGGCAATATGTTTACCTGTGAACTAAGTAGAAAATATCACATTGTTTGTGTCATGGTGAGTGGTAACATCAGTCCTTTTAATGAATTTGAATATAGCCAATATAGGTACCTAACTTTTCAAAACAGCTAAGACCATATATTATGCGATGCTACAAATTTATGATTTCATCATTACATTAGTTTATATTTAAAGTACACGATTAAGTCTAATCACAATTTTATATTTTTCTCATAGTCATATTTTTATTAATCACATTAATATTGTTAATTATTGCTCTCGTACTAAATCATTACAATGTTACAATACTGTTATGAAAAAAAAAATTACAATTCATCAAATCTATAATAAAATATAAATAATATATTTATATTAATATGTCTTCTATAAAATAATTCAAACCTATATATTAACCTATCTATTAGCTAAATAAACATTTTATTATGTATACCTATTAATTATTAACAATTTTAGTTTTAAATGTAATCTGAGCATACCTATGAAGTTATAATAATATTACTATAATATATTATAAATTGTATTGTAATAAGTAATAAATAAGACGTAACACATTAATACTAAAAGTTTCCGTTTATAACTATAATTTTAGTAATTGGCCAATAATCTATACCTTTACGCGGAAAATGAACCTACATTCTACACCAAAATAAACTTTGTACAACACCGAAACACAATAAGTTATTAAATTATATGTTATTATTGAAACATTATTTACAAAATAATATAATAGGATTATAAGAACTCATCATTTTCTTATATATCTTTATCTTCCATATTTCTTTGCTTCCTGTAGAATATGCAATGGTAAATTAATATTATTTTTGTAAAGTATACCTATCACTCTTCTAGGTAAACGTAATTAATATTAAAATTTCAACCGAATTTTTGGTCGATGGTTACAGCTCGTAGTGCTAACACTAGAATGACAAAATAAGAATATTGAATGGTTATAGTAAAAATAAAAATAGTCAGTAATAGATTATTAAATCTAAATATCAAAGTCCATAACCAGTAAATTTTATAAATAAATGTCAATCTTTTTACGTGATATCAAAGATAATTACTGCTCAACTGTATCAACAAACTTCCAAAGGATATAATTTTTCATGAAGAAGTATTACTAGTAGGTACATATTATGTACTATTATTTGCAGTATAATATATTAATGTATATTGTATTAATACACGTTAATGAATTATAGGTATTTGACTGATCATATTTTGATATACATATTATTTTCTCATATGTATCAGATTAGATGTACCATTATTTTTATATTCATAAATACTAAATAGATAAGTGTTCACCTTTACGCTTTGATAAAACCATACCTACCAGACGTATTTTTTTTTTTTTACAGCACAATGTATTGTTATTTAAATAATAATTGGTATATATATATTATTATATTGTATTATTTATAGGTACACTCACAAGTCAATGTAAACATAAATTGGACTTTGAATACATTTTTATACATGGTACAATTATTGTTCACGTAATAAAAGTCTGGTGACTATTATCCGAATAAACAAAACACAACAATGATACCACCAGATTAAAGATCAAACCTATCATTTATCATTATGCCTTATTCTTTTTAACAGTGTGCGTTCGTATTTTCCTCCAGCAATACTACTGAATAGCTCCTATCACGTATTTCAATAAAACAATCTTACATCACTAACTATTATGGAATTATAGTAAATAAATACTTGTTGTAAACAATTGTCAAGTGTTGAAATTACTTATTTACAAACAACAACAATTAATTATTAAAAGATCAGACCTAAGGGTTTTATTTAAAAACAATTAAAATTAAAAAATTAAAAATACTCCTTTATTTTTTTTTTAATGTGTACAAAAACGTTCTATTATGTGCTAATTTGATACCACCTCGCATAGTTCGTAGTAATAATCATTAATAATACCATGCATGATCTGTGGTTAAGACTTGAATTATTACTAATTACTGCACTCGTGGAAATTAAATTATTATGCAAATTCAAATTTGAGAACAGCTATTAATTGTATTTATTTTTATAATATTTTGTTTAATAGAATGTGATTAAAGTGAAGTAATGATTAAAATTAAATTATTGAAAAAAATCTACGTTAACATTCAGTAAAGATTTTTTGTAAATAACTTTCCATGTAATTTCGTTGTGAACCAACTTATAATGGCTATGCTGTTTTATCATCCTAACTCGTTCCTCAGCTGATAAAATGGTATTAAAATTTTTAAATTGAATTGTTTTTCTTATTAAAGATATTTATTTCGTCAGACGATGAAAGTTAAAGTTTGTTGCAAATTCTTTGACAAATTAGTTTTTCAATTATACCTTAACCCAATAATAAACAATGGTGTACTTAATTCAATAATAATATAATTTATTATATTCCTGTACGGCGGTACGTTATTAATTTTTTTTATAGACATTTTATGGGGGGCCCCTACTAATATCTATTCTGGTTGGTTTTTTTTCTCAAAACGCTTAACCAATTGATGATCTGGTCGTCTTTTAATACATAATATAATATACCTACTATATTATACAAACATAAGTTAACATACGAACGTCTGTCGGAAACAGGTCATCTGTCGAGGGTCGAGTTAATTGGCAAGTCATAACTACAATAGAGGAGACCACGCGAACGAAGCGATTAGTTTTGTTGACGGTTGATTTTACCATACGAATATTGGGCTGCTTATTATTTTCCCCTGCTCTATCTTCACATATCTCAAATTAGTAGTAACATCACAGAGTTTAAGCTAAAAAGTAAATATGGAATACATCTACATATTTTTACTATTTATTAACATGAAAAAAAAATTTGGTTAAATTATTTTAGAATTTTAAACATATCAAGGCGATGGTTTAAATTGAATATTGTATAAATATGCAAATCGTTATGATTAGTATACAATATACATACATGACCATTTAATTAATTATATTATAGGTCCACTGCAATATTTCAAACCATCCTATATTCCTGTTGCCTATTGTTTAAAATTTATTTATCACAAACCTTTTCATTCATTAGTTTTTTTTACTTAGACGTACCTTCCTTATTCAGTTTTAAGAACTTCATTAATTGTCATTTTGATCAATTTCTATTATACATGTATAAACTAAGTAACATTTAAATAGGAATTTTTAGGTAACTGTATTAGAAATAATGTATTTAAGAGTCAAATTCACATATATACCTATCCTTTATTTATTTTAACAAAATAATTGTAATTTTCGACTTTTGATTATGGTAAAACAATTAAATTACCATAACAATATCATAATATAATATATTATACATTATACATTTTCTGTTCATTAAATAAACATTATGATTTTTATATCTATACACGTTTATATATATTTTACTTATAACTTATTTATCTATACAATTTATATTTTTAATTACATAATTTAATAAACAATGTTGCTAAATATTGGTTCATTGAGCAGCTCTTCGATATTAATAATATAATACAATATTTTACTATTATTAACAAACATCATCAGTGCATTCAGAAAGTAAAAATTAATTTAATTTACTTATTATTATTGCTTTTTTAACATATTTATATATTTTATTATTTAAATTAATAATACTGTAATTACAAAGTAATTTTATTAATAAGTACATAATTGAATTTGTAGACAACACAACATTTAATTTACAGTATTAACCAAAACCCTAATTCTTATTAAAAAAACCAAACATAATGATTGTATACATACAAATAAGTTTTAAAAGAAAAAAAGAGATCTTGATAAAAAACAAATGTTACTATTTGGACGATAAATTAATTTTGTTCAGATACAGCTGTTAATTATTGTAAGTTGATAATTTTTATCTTGTGTTTCATTATCTATGGACGGATATAATGATACATATAGTATCAAAAATTGTCAAATACAAAATAGGCCGCATCAGATTAAATATAATGTTGTTACATTACACCATGTATTGAATAACTAGTTTCAATAAAAATCAAAAGTGTATGGTTAAAATTTATATTCATACTATAAAAGATTTAATAATAAATAAGTAATTTTTGTTGGTGTTGTGGGAGGGGTCTTTATCTGTAACTGAAATTTGGAACCTAAGTCTATAAAACAATTGATTGTAATATATAATTTATAGTCTAATATTACGATAAGACAATAATAATAATATATATAAGAATTTATATATATATACTATATTATATATAAAACTTTTAAAATGGTAACAAGTCTCTTAACATGTTATATGACATAATATCAACGCATTCATATATATTTATTGCAAAACATTAAAATTGTTATAGTGAAAGTGTTATGATGGAAAATTTAGTAATGTTTGGTTATTAATTTATTTTGAAAAAAAACATACGTCCGCATAAATATATACTATAAGAGATAATAAAGAATAACATAACCTACATTAAAATTAAAAAAATAATAATAATAATTGAGCTGCCCGGTGGTTAAATATTACACAGCCATCCTTGTTGGTTGCTATTTGCATATCCATACCTTTTTTAGGTAGACATTCAATAATTATATAATATGTGATCTATCAGGTACACGTGTAAACATCTAGGTAAATATAGTTTGCCATTGTAATATCAAACTCAGACACCTTAGTGTTGATGCTTTTTAAAATTTGAAGCAAATATCCAATGAGCGTATTATTTCGATTATTAAGTAAATAATCTATTCGTTGTTACAAGGACCTACTTGTGACAGAACTTGATAATTTGATGACCTGTTTTTTGACATTGGCAATGATGATGTTATTCCACGCTCTCGACGTTTTTGCGACCTTTGATGGTTATGGGAATGGTGATGTCTGTGTTTTGTATGAATTTGACTATTATGATAATGATGTTTATAGTGTCGCCTTCTACGCTTGTGTTGTTGAGATTTGCGATCTAGATTTGAAGAAGATATTATCGTTGTGATATCGTCACAATCACTATCCATATTGTTCATCAATGTTATTGAATTTGATGATGTAGACTGCGAATTATTGCCATTGTTGTTGCTGTTCGACGATGACAAACTTAGGACTGAGCCCCAATCGATAGATGTAACTGTCGTTGTGTTACTATTTCCCATTAACGGTAGTATGTTATCGTCACAATGGTGATCCCCAATACTCAATGCCGTGTTTCTTTTGTTATTGAAACTGTTATCATAAATTTGTAGTTCCGTTAAAGGAGAATTAGTAATTTCGTCTTCGTCGTCTTCATCATCATCATCTTCGTCATAATCATCAGAATGAATATAATTATCACAATCTTCAATACTTCCGTTCAAATGGTAATACTGGAGATGATGATTATTTAGATTTTGATGATTATTTGCCATCACTGCGGCGTGGCTATGATGATCGTCATCGTCTTCATCTTCATCGTAATAGTATTCGTCGTCGACACCAGAGTCTATGGAATCTGTTGTGCTGCTGCTACTGCTGCTGCTGCTACTGCTACTACTGTTATGTTCAACCATCATTTCCGGTCGGCCATTTCTGTATTCCGAGGGGTATGGTGTAGGAGATCGTCTGTTGTTGTTATGGTTGTTATGTTGGTGTGAAACATCGATTTGTTGCTGTTGGATCAATTGCTGTGACGTGTTCGATGCACAGCAACGCCGTTGTTGAGCCTGTTGCGCTGCGGCAGCAGCTTCTCGTGACATTTCACGTTCAATCAATCTCAGCGTGTTGCAAATAAGCACGGACCTCCGGAGTCCAGCTTCGCAGCTTTGTTGTGAGCTGCTACTTCCAGACCCACCGCTTGACTTTCCTAATTTGCGCATTGAAGCATCAAACACTGCGGCTCTACGCCGTCTGTAGCATTGCGTTGAAGGTACACAACGCCCCAATTCACAACATTCCGGTTCACTGTTGATTCGTGGTTGTATTGTAGTCATGGTTGTTGTCAGCGTTGTGCTGCTACCACCGCTACCTAAATCCAAATAACACTTACCGTTAGTGTCGCATTTGATAGTTTGCTGTTGTTGGTGATTTTGCCTCCAATGGTTCTGAGTGTGATGCTGTTGGGAAGGCGATAGTGTCGACATTGAAGAAGAATTTGTGGAATTTGCGACATTGCTACTGTTGGAAGATGATAGTGACAAGCTACCAGCGGGCAAGTATTGATCATCGTCGTCGTCTTCATCATCATCATCGTCTTCATCATCGTCGTCATCGTCAATACTGCAATCAGAATCATCAGTAACAGCCGCTATAGCAGCAACAATTGATGATGTTGCATCGTCGTCGTCTAGTCGAGACGCCGTATCCAATTGCTCAACAATATGATCATTTTGCAAAAGTTCCTCATTATTAAGCATACGCCTTGCTATTTTAGGAATATGATCATTTTCTAATGACGATGATAACCGTCTTTTACAAGCATTTGATTCACTGCCATTTTCATTTGACATGCTTGCGTTTATCGTTGTCATCGGAGGAACATGAATACCCATGTTGTTCAGTAATAAGAAACTATTCTGTTAACAAAAAAAAAAATAAAATAAAATATTAGATAATTAAACATATTGATATTAAATATAAATGTAATTAAAATAACTGTTGTAATGTAATTTTTTATGTATCAAGTTTTATATAAGCTATTATTCCAATTTAAACGTTGTAACATTCTGTATTATAAATGTATTTATATTAGTATGGAATAAATCGTAAAAATAATAATATGAGCTTAACAAATAATCGAAAAACAGTTATAAGCTCACATAATTGTATGCAAAAAGTTATTGAAATATTAGATTAGGAAGTGCAGATAAAAATACAAAACTATCCTACATTCGTGTCTACCAAATTAAAAATAAATAAATAAAACTCGTTCAACGTAATTATGTTATCCATAACTCATAAGTTATATTGCACCAGAGATATGATATCAACAGTGACACATATTTTTTTCCTTTAAACTATCGTTATATATTATGTACATTACGGCATAGTGTCTGGACGTTGTAACTATATTTTACAGATTTCAAGTGCTGGGCATTCGAATAATTATAATGTGATTTTCAAATAGGATGCTATGAAATTTTGTAAAAAAACAATTAAATAATTATAAAATGATAATACAAAATACATTTTATTTAACTAATTAAATATTTTAATGTATTTTTGTTAAAAACGCAGATTACAAATTGCTGATTAATAATGCACTATAATGTTATATTTATTTTATTTTTTTTTAAATTTCCCGTTGTACGTCATTCGACTTCTACGTGTTGCTGCTGGCCTACTCTCAGAATAATAAAACTACTGGGCCTACTCGACATACTATCTAGTGGCGGGGACACCGACGCCATCTATCCTACCGATCCGGTAACTACTCTCGTATGACTTCTCCCGGCGAACCAATGTAGATGGCGTTGGGATAATGCGCACGAGGATAACGTTTTCATTAAATTGACAGTACCTACCGTATAATATAACCGTTCGTTCAAATCAGTCGGGAAAATTGCAGAGCACGATGAACTAGGGCACCATAGTAAACCTCGATAAAACGCTTTCGAAAAAAAAAAAATTGCCCTAGCACCTTCCTTACGGCACTCGTCTCCTACAATATCATCATTATTATTATAATTCTATCTACGCGAGACGGTAACGTAGTGATAAAATTACGATTGTTACCATTACGGTGGCTGGCCCGAGATTTCCCAGAAGTCTCGTAAGTACATACACGCTCTATACGTAGAACGTCCATGTATAATACGGTAGATAATATTATTTCAATGACGGTCTCTTAACCTATTGAACTTAGCGTTTAAAACAGACTCAAGATAGATATTCATCATTCCAAAACGCGCATCTATATTTCTACGAAACATCCGTTTCGATATTATATATAATTATTATCGGACGTCGGTGGAGGAAGAAGCAGTGGAGCGTCTGTGCGCGGGACGGGTCTTGCGGAGGGATGAATACACCACCCCTTCCTAACGTCGGTAACAGCCCCCTCGCGCCAATAGGTACATTGAGAGTCTTACGCACATAGCCTTAACGAACGTAATTACATAATCAAATTGTATTTTCTGTCTTTATTACTATTATAGGTAATCTCCCTCCCTACGCTAAAGAAACCCGACCAAATAAACGTATATTGTATAACATATTAAGGTCCTAGAAACGTATATAAAATAGCTAAGCTTCTTTTCGACAATACAATATTCCATAACGTACGGAATAGTGGTATAATGGTTATTGGAAAATTGATTATTCTCTATTCGTCAATCATTGATCAGTCTTCTCAAACACGCTTGACGTAACCACACCACAATGATGTGCGCCATGTTGGAAAATAGTGTTTACATCGAATTTGAGAGGTATTTTTGCAACGAGTATCCCTAACTAACCCATGTCCATTATTAATATTCGTTACAATATAATATTATTATTATAATTTTAAAGCGTCGACGACGGTGGCGTGTCGTTAACACACTTTCTCCACATACTTCTTTCCCCCACCACCACAGTATCAACCTACGCGCCGCTACGTCGTACTACGTTGCTTTCTAATATGCCGTTTTACTACCACTATATGAATACCACCACCACCACTACCACTTACCACTGCCGACAAAAGTACAACTACATTTACGGCGACAACAACAACGATGACTATATACTAGGTCCTATAAATAACACAATATAATATATACCACTTATTAACAGCAAAAAAAATGGATCTTATAGTCGCCACTTGTGTAATCGTGGTAATATTATCAATAATGTGGTACGAGATAAAAAGATATTGCAGCGGCCACAGACGGAGGAGAGTCGTCCCACATTATCGATCCGCCGTTAATTAATAATCACCCAGACTCGGACCGACCCATTCCGCTCACCCATTTGGTCGCCGCGCAAAATCGTTAAAACCACTGACCACCGTTGATGTGTATAGCAGCGACCCCACGCAATACCTACCTACTACCCGGGTTCGAACATAGCGATTTTCCGGTCGAATTAAAATCGATCGATTCCGATATTATCTCTTAATACGTGACACACTTTTGTTTTTTATACGCATTAAAAGAAATATCGGCAAATCGATGTCTATAAAATAAAAAATAAAATATTTATATTATATAATAATTATTATATTACAATACACAAGTACTCGTAACAATAAAACCCAACAGAACAAGATAATACATCACACCCGTTAGACATTAATACATAATATAGTAGAACGTCGCGCAAGACGTGTAAACCGTACACCCCTCCCCCATCCAACGTCAAAAAGCTTTAATTTGGTGACAACAGAAGAAAAGCCGGTGTGCGAATAAAGGCCAAATGACTAATCTACGAGTTATCACCCGTAAACGATAGGACATAAAAGGAAAAAGAGACGTCGTTATCATCACGCACATGTTTTTCCACGCGAACCGTCGTCGCCGCCGCCGCCGCCGCCGTCAACCCCGCGACGGTGACGGAGGCGGAATCGGCGGAGGAGGCGGTGGTGGATCAGGCGGCGGCGGCGACGTCGACGACGGTTGGCGGGAACTTTGAATCGTGCGGGATCGCTTTCACGCACGAGCCTCTTTTTACTTCCAGCCACTTGTTTTATGTCAACCCTTTATTTTTTGTTTATTCGCACCCACTTTTTATTAACACGACAACAACCCTCGTCCGCCACACTAACGATTACGAAAATAAATATATTGCCAAGCACCCGTGACGTCTCGTAGACGATATCACCCGATTCCAACGTGATCACTTATGACTAATTAACAACTATTCGTAGTATAAAATATTGTTTAATTTTTTTTTTTTTTTTTTTTTATGCTTACCGTCGAATTGTCGTCGGCGCAATAATTGTTTTCGTCGTCGTCGTCACTCCACATTTTCATGCGTACGACGCGCGTGGGCTGCGGCTGCGGCACGTAATAATAGTCCTGTTGCTGGTGCTCTTCGGCCACGGCAGCGGTCACCGCGGAAGGCGGCAACAAAGGCGACAGAAGACCCACCGTCGTTGTCATGTCTGCTCTTCGTCACTGATGCGCGGTCACTGCTGTCCCCGGTGTGTCTGACCGTCGCTGCAACTGTCGATGTCGCTGTCTCTGTCGTTGCTGCTGTTGCTGCTGTTGCTGCTGCTGCTGCTGCTCCACTACTAGTCACTGTCTTCCTCACGGTCGCTGTGGCGTTGTCACGTCGGTATCGGCGTCTTCGGCGCCGGGCCAACATCATATACCGCTAACGCCTGCGATGACAGTGGTTTCCGTCCACCGGGCGTCTGCGTGAAACTCCGTCGTGACTGAAGGACGGACAGACGTGTGTGTAGCCCGGGGTCGAACGTCGTTCGGCTGATATTAACAAAGGTAATGAAAATGGTATTGCGTGAAACGAAACCGCAGTAGACAACGTGTATAAAATATATACAATATTATAATTAAATATACACGGATTATCAGACAGGCCCCTGCCGGTCGTCGGTGGCGGTTCGTGAAAAATTTAAATATTATCGCAAACGCGATCCGTTTGGACGACGGGGAAAAAAAAATTAATTATTTATTAATTCCTCACCGACAGAACGGATTATGTAGACGCGGAAAAAAAATGAATCGGTAATTAATAACCGTGTGCTGTACGCACGAATTAAATAAAATACTAGCGCGCGCAAACGGTGAGACGTGTTTGAGAGAGCGCTCGAAAGAGCTGGACGTAAAGTGGCGGGCTATGGAACGCTACGGCGCGTTACTCGTGAATAACACTGCCGCCGCCGCTGTTGTTGACGACGCTCCTTCGCTGTTGCTGTTACCCCCGCCACGGCCGCCGCGCTGCCAGCGCTCACCCACCGACCCGCCGCCACTCACCTCCGGCGCTGTACACTTCTGCTTCCTTCGCTTATACCAATGCACAAACGCACACGCACACACGCACGCGCTATAACTATATTGTATATAATATACGTGTATAATATATATTCCACTTCTCGCCCGCGCCGCACCGCCTCACCCGTCGGCCATCACCGGCGGCCCACTAGTCGCGATATCGTCGTCCGCGCACCGCTCCCTACCACCGGCCACACTCGTACCGTTACTATATACTGCTTACCCGACTACTCCTCAGCCGCTGTACACCGATCACACCGCCGCCACACCATTACACCGTCCGCGCGCATATTTTTATAATATCTAAACAAGCGTGGCCAACAGCGCGCTCTCGCCGTCGCCACCACCACCGCCGCCGCCGCCGCCGCCGCCGAATCCAAAGGCCGAACCAAAAACGGCGGTAGCGCGTCGCATTGAATTATATATACTGTAATAATGCGTGTATATGTGTGTATGGTTTATAGTACGATGACGATACTACCATACATGTAATACTTTATCACCACGTGCAACCTACGTAGGAGCGCACGCGCACCCGCGACGCTTATCGCCGATTTTTCTTGTTTTTTTACCACTTATCTCTTACGATTTCGTTATTGTCTATTTGTCTATTACACTCGGTTGGAGTATGGTGGTACACTATTCCGCGGTATTATCTACATTCTGCGCTAACGTTGGGTGTATAATATGCGTTTATCAACGGCGGCAATCGAATGCACGTGCTCAGGTGAAACTATGCGAGCAATGCTTCGACGACAAAACACTTTTGACTCCTATCGCGCCGCCTAGACACTTGACACGACGGACACGTCTTGCCTTGTCTTGTATTGCAGCCGTCTTAGCGCCAAACCGTATTCGAGGCTATTAATTGACTGCTGACGACAATGATTTCGAATTCGATTCGATTCTGTGGGATCTATCGGTTTCCGGTGATTTTTTCGCCGCGACGATGCGCGTAGCTCAAAAGCTCGCTTCGGCTGTGGCCGCGGTCGCTTCGACCGGTTCGGTTGAAAGTGTTCAGCCGAAGTTCAGATAGCCGTCCAACCGAAGCGTGACAGCTTTAGGATTCTCCACATACCTACCGCGCGGATAGCGCCCAACCGAGGTCGGCCGCCGTCGTAGCACCATTCCCTTTCCCCATCCGTTCCACCACGCGTCCTCGTCGTCGCGCCCACCACTCTTTGCTACTCACCCACCGCCACCACCTACCAATTATAATATAAGCGCGTATAACGTGTACACCTGGTTTTCCCGCCGCCTCACCATCGACTCGCCCGGCCTTATCGTACCATTATTTCTACAACTACTATACATACTACTTCTACTACTACACTACTACACTACCACCATTTCTATTACCACCTACCGATTCCCGGTCAAGCCTACGCCTCCACCGTACACCTCGGAGAATCTCCACAACAGCCTTCGGTTACTTCGTCGACGACTATTTTATGCATTAAAACAGGCACTACACAGTAGATATATATCATTACTAAGTGGCTGTGTTTAAATGTTTTCAAATATTAATATAACATAAAAATACTGCTAAAAAACATACACTTATTTCTCATAAGTTTTAATTCTTTAAAATACCATAAGAAAATGACACCGTTAGTTACTTGAAGAGAAGACGTTATAACCCAAACGTAGAAGTCTATTTATAATTGTTTCATATTCATTAGACAAAAATAAACCCAAAAGTCGGGGCGAAAAGAAATAAAAATATATTCACGAAACAAGCGTTATTTACACAACCGAAATGGTTTTCCGTAATAGCCCTAGCTAGATTTTTTTATAAAATATGACGCACAATCTTTTTGCACATTATTGTTTCTCTCGAAATGAAAATAACCGACAAAGCGGAGACTAGAGTCCTATGACCGATACTTAAAAAACATATTCTATTTTTTTTTAATTATTATATCGCTATAATGATAACAATTATTATTATTGTAAATGCGCGCGCGAAAAAATTTTTTTATCTTTCGAATGTTTTATCAATGTACAATGGCCTTACACTAGCTATCTGTAACTATTGCAATACAATAGTTAACACGGAATAACGAGCACACAACAAATTTTGTCTTGACACCGATTTTTAAAACAAAACTAGAAGTTTTATTTAAAATTTTGTTTTGTTTACTATTTTACAGGATCAACAGCGTAGTATGAGTGTATCGTGTTTTTTTTTTCGTGTCACTGATAATAAGTCGAGTTGCCGCCGAAAGATATATATATATATATAATGTGTATTTACGTCGCCGTCGTGTACAAAATAAGGACAAGCGGATGGCGGGGATATTTTGTGTCGGTTTACTGCATTTTTTAATTCACACACACACACACGCATACGCACACACGCGCGCGCGCGTATACACATTTATACACACATATATTATACACATAATATACACACTCGTGCACACACGCGCAAGCGCGGGCACACATTACTAGTTGCCTGCACTGCTGGCAATGAGGCCTGCCGTTAGGTGCGCCGTAGTTGTAGAGACGAGATGATAATAATAGTAATAATATTATTATTATTATTATTATTATTATGCCCGTCTGCCGTCCGTGAAAAGCCCGCTTATTTTCAAAAAAATAAACGTAAAAATATCGTCGCCCTCGTTTTCATCCCGAGTCCCGAACGAATCCCGACAGGATTTATCGCGTTTGATAATGTGATTAAATATTCTGCGAGACCTTGTTTTACTATATCGGGCACTACTCTGCGCGTTATTATATCTTTTGCGTAAAAACTTTTTTTTTTTGTTTTTCTATACAATTTTTATTTTCATTATTATCATTACTATCACTATTATCATCATCATTATTATTATTATTTTTATTATAATCTCGCGTACTTTATTCCCACAACGTTACGCATATTTTTTCCATCGCCGTATATACCAATCGCAATCACGTTTACAACCGAACAACGATTATAATATAATATTATAATATATTTATATGACGTAGGTACGCGTTGCACTATCGCTGCATATGTATTCATATATTACATGTATAATAATATATAGAATACAAACGTGTACATAATAATATAATAAAGTTATGTAAAATATACGCGTTCGTGCGCGTACAGGCGCATTGCATTTGTATGAGTGTATTACGAAATTATTTTTTCGCCGCGCGTTATTTATCGCGTATTGCGTGCCGTTCGAATTTTTACTAAAAATGTTTAAAAACATTAAAATAAAACGAGACAAACGATATTCCTACGAATAATAATATTTGTATATATACGTATATATTTATTTTATTTAAGGACTACGTCGTCGTCATTATCATAATAATGTTCTTCTTCTTCTCCTTATTATTATTATTATTATTATTATTATTATTAAAGCTTGTAAGCCAGCGACGACGAGAGAGGTCGGTGTCGGCAACACTGTGACGGTAGTGTTGTTGTGTGTAGAGCGGCGTTGGCGGACGGGCGGCGCGGGAAGGCCGCCGACCATATTATAATATAGCTGGTTGTTTTGTAAAAACGGCGTTCGCCGCCGCCATCGTCGTCGCCGTAGTCGTATACAGTCGTAGCATTCGTTGCCGCCGCCACCGATTGCGAAGCGGCGTCCGCCGAAGCGATGTACAAAGCCGCGGTGGGCCGGCGGGCGGGAGAATAGCGGCGGCGGCGGCCGACCGACTGGCGGCGGCGGCGTACGACCAAAACGAGTCCTCGGCATTATACCATACCATTACCACCGTCGCTGCGTATTAGTCGTCGGTGCCGCCGCCGCTGACTTCGTCAGCGGTGCGCGCGCACACACACACGCACACGCTCAAACCCGACACGGAATGTCCGTAATAATAACGCGCATATTATGCACGTAAACTCGTGAGCGTGGCGGTCGCCGCGGCATTGGTGCTGGACGCGGCGCGGCTGCGATGCCCTTCGGAATTTGTTATTAAGAGAGAAAAAAAAAAAAAAAGCGCGCGATTAACACATTTTTCGACGGATTCGAAAAACTACATAATAAATAATAATAATAATACTATACACATTGCATACGGCGAGTGTATATCGCTCCACCTTGCGCGCCTTACGATATCTTCGCGTTTCGGTCGTACACGATATTATTACCATTATTTCATTGTAATAACATTAAAATGTTTCGATGTCGTTATGTAATGTGCACTACAGTACACGTCGCTCCGAATCGGTTGTTACGCCTCAAAAACGGGACGAGTTAACCATTTCAGACTTTTCCCGTTCAAAAGCTACAATAATATGCTTGAAAATATTAATATGATATACGACGTTGTACTATAATATTACGTTATTATTGTCGCGCGCGCTTAAAAACGAGAATAATCGGCGGTAGAGAAATTAGGGTGGCGGATCACGGTGGGTGAACGGTTTTTGCTGCCGCGTCCGCGAATCGTCGTTCACCCTTGTGTGCCGGGGCACGAACGCGACAAAAATCTGTCGGAGGAAAACGCATGAGTCATCTGCCGCGTACGTCTCTCGTGTGACGCACATAACAAATAATAATAATAATGCGTTTATATAACCACCCGGCCGCGGCGTCCTCTCATCTGTGTACGCGACAGACGTGCAGCGTGCTGACGATCGCAATCGCCGCCGGAATTTCCCGGCGCCGTGCCCTACGGGTAACACCGGACGGTGCTGATATTCTTCCCCGTCGACAGGGCATCGCATAATCGTCAGCCGGTCCAGTTGTGTCGTGCAATTCGAAAATACTGTATATTATATACGTGTTTACCGTGCACCGACGCGATGTTGTTGTCACCGACATAAATGATTTTTCTAAATTTTACGTTCTACACTCGTAGTCAGTACCTCTACGATATTATTCTATGATCAGCCACGTATATTTTTGAATTCGGTGTTTTCAGTGAGTAAAGCGCATTGGCGTGTACAAGGCAACTTTCAGTGCTAAATATGCCGATGGACGAGCGTCAAAGCAAAAAAAAAACTCGACTGCAACGTGCATTATGTTAATTATTACCCATATACGTTTTATGAACATATATAATGGTAGGTGGTATGGCGTCCACGCCACTGTAATAGTAATAACAAAAATCAATGAACTATAGCATAATGCTTTAACGTGTGTATCGATAAACGTATTAAAATTGTCGATTCTCCGGAATCGATTGTAAATTTTTCAATTTTAGAATTTTTCCTCCCGATACATGACGATTGACCGCAATCGCGAACATTAAATGTAGGTAAATCGTCTTGAAATCGCGAAGTTTGAGTTCTAAGAACACTTTTTTATTCTTTTTAAAACCTACTCGCAATAATATTATTATCAGCTGTATTAGAAACGCCGCCGCCGCCGCCGCCGCCATCCGCCTTGTTATTTACGACGACGACGTTCCGCTATGGTACGCGGCAAAGAGAGCGGCGTAGAACGTTCTATATTATATAAATATCACACCGCGCGTTTCGTTCCAATATCACCGTGCACGCCGTATCGAGAGCGGCACGGGTACACGAGAAATGAAAATGTGGAAAACGCGAACGAGATACTTACCCGAATCGTCGTTTCATACAATTTTATATGAAATGCGTTTATTGGTAGGTACATCTCTTACTCGCCACTAACTGTGCGGCGAATAAAGACATTGAAATTCGGAACGTAAAACCCATTGTCGTTTCCGAGGGCTTGTTAATTAAAACTGTTGGTTTGTCCGAGGACATTCGATGGCAATGCGCCGCAGTTGCCGTTGCCGTATATATTAAGATACGTAATAACGTAATATTATACATGCGCGCCACACTTAGGTACACGTATTGTAATATGCCTAATACTGTGAGTTGAAAAAATCCCATGTGCATTATTTCGGTATCACTATTTTATCGTACGGAATACAATACGATAATTCGTATTAGTTATATTAAATATTGTTTTAATTGCGACGGATAATCATTACTTACCTGATGGCTAGTACTTTTTTTGAGTTGTAACAAATTATTAAATATGAAAAAAACGGCCCAGATACCGAGACTGGGTGTTGTCGGCCACTCGTCTCGGTTCGCTCAACTCAGTACTTGATAGTGTATTGTAGGCTGCAGAACAATAATTATTATTATTCTAAATTTGAAAGCAACCGTATTTGAAAAAATATTTTGTGTACAGTTTGTTCACTATAGACTATTATTATATTATATTTCGGTTGTATAGTCGTACTATAGAGCTCGTGACAGTTTTGTAAAATTAAGTGATAATAATTATTTTAAATAAAAATGTTAGCATTTTATAAATTATACTATGCGGTATAAAAATTATAATAAGATATAATTCACTAATTAATTATTATAAAAATGCAGTGTCATTTTTTTTATGTTATGTACAAAAAATGATAGTATACAGTTTTAGCTAGGATTTTTAAATACATAATCGGAAAATAGTTGACAATAATTGTGTTGCATAAATAAAATAAATGTGAATAATTGTATGTTTAATAAAATAACATCCTTGAAAGAATAAATTTGAAAACCCTAGTAAGGCACATTGCTGTATAGTAAATTTTGAGTGTATCTCATTATTGAGTAGGTCAATAATGTAATATTTTAATGGTCGTATTCAATATTTAAATTCAATGATAAATGATTAATGTTTATTCATTATTATTGCATACTAAAAACGATTCTGAGCATCTCCGAGTTCATCTGTTTCAAGGGAAATTTTATGATTTATGTATATTGATATAAACAATTTAATTCACTATTAATAAATTGAACTAATTTTCACTAAAAACATTGTACACATTACAAAATAACAACTTACTATATTTTATTATATTATCGTGTATCATACATGTAATATGTTATAAGTAAAATGTCGATATATTATAGAACAGTAAATTATTATAGGTTCTGGGTATAAAAAGATAATAAATTAGTCAAAATATTAATTTTAAATTTCATCGTATAAGTGATTTCGTTATTTATAAATTTACTATAAATAGAACTTATGAAGAATCTCACGTTCAATATTGAATTTTCAAGCTTTTTGACATAGGAAAATAATTTTTATCGACGTTTGTAAAAAATAAAATTGAAATATTCGAATTCTTTAACGCTATAAATACTAAAAATTAGTTAAATATAATTTTGTAATTTTCCTTGTGTAAAAAAAAAAAATGATAATTTTAGTAATAGTGAAATATTTTAAGTTTCTATAGTTAATTTTTTTTTAAGTATTATTTAATACAACAAAAATTGTTTAAAGAAAAATCATTATTATTTGTATAAATATTAAATGATTTGAAAATTATTTTATTATCAATTGCTTATAAAAAATGAACGTATCTTTAAGTTTTACTTTTATTTTAATCTCAGAAAGTAAAACTTTGAACAAAATATGAAAAACCTTTTCAAGAATTAGTCTTAAAAAGGTAATTTAGTGTAATTTTTAACGATAAAATAATAGAAAATGTTTATGAGATCAAATTTTAACTTTAAACATTTCAAACCTTAAAAGGACGTTATACCCATATGTGTTGTCTCTGTCTACACACATATGATATGGAAAATGTTGGTTCAGCAGAATTAATTTTATGATGTTAGCTTTAATATTTGAGTAAAATTAACTATTATAAAATTTAAAGGTAAGAATATTATCTCGGAAATGTGATATGCTTTAATTGATATTATCATTTTAAAGTGAGTTTTAGCTATGTAAAATATTACAACTTTAATATGTTCATAATCTTAAAGTTGTAATATTTTACATAGCTAAAACTCATTTTAAAATTATTATATCAATAAAAACATATCATATTTTCTAAAAAATATTCTTATCTTTAAACTTGATAATAATAGGTAAATTTACTCTAGTATGAAAGCTAACATCACAATGTGTTCTGCTGAACGTAAATTTGCTATGATGTACGTTAGTAAGACAGAGATAACACATGCGGATATAACGTCCTCTTAATATAAAAAATGCTTCACATGTATATTATATATTTTAAATTTATAAAAGAACAATTTATGAGAAACCTTATAGTAGATTTCCAAGCTTTTTGAACAAGAAACAAAATTCTATTATATTAATATGCATTGAACAAAATCGAAAATTTTCATATGTCCATAAATCCAGCTTAAAAAAATTGTAGACCATGATTTCTAGAAAAATTAATTTAAATATTTGATGACCATTGTAATTTATAAGTCTCCGAAGTTATTAATACTTGTATTACAAAAAAAATCGATTTTATTGAAAATTGATGCTATATAAAATATAATCCCGTCCGGGTTTTTCCGATTATTTTAAAAATACTGGGAATTTGTACTTTTGACCTCTCAAAGCAAAAACAATTCATTTTGCTATCAGAAACCACGCTTGAAGATTGAAACTGCTTCAAAAGGTTATGAAATACATAAAATTAATTAATTAATTAAAAAAAAACACGCATCATTGTAAAACCAAATTATTCATCGCTTCGCTCAAAAAATAAAATTATCAAACATAAAATGTCTAAAACAATTTTATAATCTGCATTTAAAGGTTTTTTTTTAATATAATATATTTTTGAGTCTTTTGACTTAATGGAAAAAAAACATTCGTTATAAATTAATATCTATTGACTTTAAATCAGTTATAATAGAATTAAAAATACATTTGAACTGTAGTTCAATCCATTGTGCCTATAAGACAAGTATAAAAAATTAATTATACATTTCTGTACGAATAATAAGTTTAAAAATAAAATAATACTCTTCATATTTACAAATCATATTTAAACTTAAAAACACAACTAATACACTTTATTCAAAACTTTTTGATCATAATTTCTTCGTTATATAATTTATTTTATTTTCTTCAAAAATTAATCAACATTTTTAAAAATAACTTTTAATGAGTATATATTTATATAATCTATTTTTTATTCAATACCATAATATATAGCAGCAATGTAAGACTTTTATTATGAGCTTAAACGTGTGTTTTCCAGAAAAAAAATATAATTTGATATATGATTTATAATTTAACCTCCAGTAGTATTGTATATTGTAGCTTTTGTAATACCGCAATTTTAGTACTTGTTTATAATTCGATCAATCAACACATTTTGCGAAAATTTGTAATTTTTTTCCAAATTTGTTGCAAGTACCGTAAAGTTTTATGTTTGAAAACATGAAATATTTAGATTAAGTAGTTCAGACTTATAGTTATAACTTCTTAACATTTTTGACACCTCAAACCGTAAACACGAGAAAATACAAAACAACGCTGACTTACGTACACAATACACATAAATATATTATAAATTCTATTTTAGACAGAATATAGTAATATAGATAGATACCGGGTGTTAGCAACTTGGTTTACTTCGCTTACCTTAGTGAAAGATAGTAGGATTTATTGTTAGAACAAATTATGATACAATAAATTACCGCATTCTAAACAACAATTGTATACACATGATATAATAATTATACTATTTACTGTACTTATTTTGCTTATAGTCAATAGATTTTTATTTTTAAACATTTATAAATCACTTATTATCCACAATAATAAAATAAAAAGTAATAGGATAACAAAGTAAGGGATACAGAATACGACGGACAATTCAAATAATTATTTAGGTAATGTAGAGATACGAGATATAACAAAAAAAAAAAAAATGTAATTAATGCTGATAAATACATTTTATTCTTGAAAATATTAAATATATAATTAACAACGATTTTATAAATATATATTATCACTTCATACCTAAATTTAAATATTGATTAGAATATAAATTATTACATGTAAATAGCCAATTACATCTGTCGACTTTTACTGTTACTGGCTATAATCACTAATCTATATAGAGTAAATATATAATAGGTACTTATTATTATATTGGTTATCAACATATACAATTTATTATTACCTACTTTATGTAGCATTTTCAGGTATTATTAATAGTATATATCTAGTACAAAGTACAAGTTACATATTGTTAATATGATTTACTTTAAACATTATGAAATAATCATAGTTTTTTGAAAATTAATAATTAATGTAGGTACATAATATATCAAACATCCACTTACGATTTTCAGTCATATATTTAGAATAATACGCTTAACGTTGTAATATTGTATTATATTTTCTATTATCGAGATCTAAAAATATAATACAATGTACACTGTACAGTGTATAATAATATTAACAATACAATTGAAAAAAAACATTTTACCTCTGTATTTTAAAAATTTTTCTCTGGTTCAAAAATGGTTAGCATAATATTTTGAAAATTATTTCCAGTTATCTTCAACTAAATGGATTAAGATGGACGTAAGTCTAAAATCGGTCAAGTCTTTACAAGATTATTTCCCTTTTTTAATACAACTGACTAACTTAAATCGATTTTATTAGAAATCTTTTACAGTAAATTTTACCAATTTTTTATTTTTGTATTTTTCTGAGAGTAAATACTTGCTACCAAGAACTAGATGTAATCATTATAAAAATAAAAAAATAATTTAATCTATAGCGAGTATTGTATATAAAATGTACAATCGATGAGTATGAGTATTTTTTTTAGGTATTTTAAAAGTTGCGGTTCGTTTATTTTACTAGAAAAAATGATAACAGGCTAAAATAATTGTAAAAAAAATCATATTATTTTAAAATATGTTTCTCGGTTCGTACAGATTTATAAAAAAAATAACCATTGGACAACTTACGTATAAATTATAATGACAAAAAAAAAACCCCCGGGGCCGCAATTTACATCATAAATGGATTTTGGGACGCAACTAATTCTGAATTCTGTAATTAATCGAATTTTACGTAACGACCACGAAGGCGGCGGTACAGTGCAGCGATCAATTTATTTAGGCAGAGGATTACGTATAACAACGTTCGTGTTCGTGAGGCTCAGTGTATAAATAAATAATAATAATAAAAATAATATTCGGAGATATCTGGAAAAAAATATTTAAATCCTTAAGAAAATAATAATTTAATGTAACGAAATAACGCGCTGGCGTCTTAGTGTCGACACCGATCCTTGTCGACCACCCAAGTGATGTGTGTGTGTGTGTGTGTGTGCGGTGTAGGCATAATTCAAACGTATTTTTTCCCCTATTCCATCGTCTCGAGTTATGGTTGTGCCGTATTTTCATTCAATGGTGGCGCGTTATCTTCGAATACGAATATTATAATATTATTTATATTGTTGTACATTTGGGATGATGACGTTTACATTAATGAGTCGTTTTGGGCCGGTCGGTATATTGGTGTATTATAGGTCAAAAGCGGAGAGAACGAGAAAAAAAAAATAGGAATTTTCGGTTGAGGACGCGTCGGCTGTTGGCGTACGGTCGTGGCCTGTACGTTTTAAAAATTATCGTCGTCGCTGCGATAGAGCAACAACAGCAACAGCGAGTGGTGGTGCAACGGCGAGAGGATACATCATCAAGACCGTCAAGCGGCGTCCTGTGGGCCGAGCGCTCGTGGCCGCGTTTATGGTTTTATACGCGCGCGCATTCGGGTGTTGGCTGCACTGCTTTAATAATAATAATATTTTACTAGTACGCGGCGGCGGCAACCACTACTACTTCTACTATTGCTTTGTGCATCGTGGCCGAGTACGCCGTTGGAAACCGTGCGACGGCGATAGTTCGAACGGCGGCGGTGGATCGTCGTCGTACCGTAGTAGTAGTACAACACACGGTCGTTTCTCTCCGTCTCGCTCGTTGGGACTCCCGTCACCGGTTCGTTCGGTTCCTCTCGCTCGCACCCGCTCACTCTCTCTCGCACCGCTCCCGTCTCACCGTCGTCCGACCCTCTCGCCTCTTCCGTTATGGCTCTCTTTCTCCCCCACGCGCACGCCCCACGGTCTCTCTCACGTTGCCGCCCGCCCGCCCGCCACTCGTTCAACGATATACGCACACCATACTACCACTCGACCGCCACCCGCCCGTTCGCCCTGTCGGTTTCTGTCTCACTCGACCCGTCTCTTTCTACCCACCGCCACCCGCCTCCCCGCACCGCCGTCGTATAGTTGTATAGTTGTAGTGGTACGGCGTGCGTGTAGTAGTAGTAAACTACTATAACAGCGCCGCCGGTGCGCGCCGTTCACAGTCCCCTGCCCCGTCCCTCGGCCGCGACCGCCGCCGCCGCACAACAGCAACACCGTCACTGTTACCACCGCGCGCACCGCCGTAGTTTCTTTATGTATAGCGTTGCGTGGCGGAGCAGCGGCGTAGTGGGTCGCGCGGTGGTGCAGCTGCCACGCAGTTACCGTCGGTCGGCGGGTGGGCCGGCTGTGCGGGTGGGGGAGGGGGCTATATAGGACCGTAGGGCCCTAACGCACGAGCTGCATATATATACATATATATATTTATTGTATATTATACATATACTTATATATATATATATATATATATATATATATATATATGCGTACACTCGCACACCCGTACACAAGTATATATATTATGTGCGTTAGTCGGCTGTGGAGGGCGGTGGTACCGTTTACGGGCTGTAGAACGCCGCCGCTGTTATATTATATAGCCGCTCCGCCGCCGCTGCCTCGGGTGGGTACATCGTTCGGGGGCGGCGTACCCGAAGTGTGTTGCTCCGGCTCCGGCTGCTCGCTGGTGTATTCTCACTCACTCGATCGCTCGCTCACTCTTCCGAATTCCGTCTCCGTCCATCATCTCGCCGACACTCCGTCACTCTATGTGCACCTATACCACTGCGCAGACCCTGTCCCTCCGCGGGTTTCGGTCGTACGCGAGGTACCGTCCCCGCTGCGGCAACGGGAACCGCGCGCGGAGCAGCAGAGCGGCGCGCCTCGAGACTCTGACTCCGCGGCCGCCTTCCGACGCCGCGACGACCGGTGGCCGTCGGACAACCCGTTCGACGCGGCAACACGTAAACGCGACGTTTGCCCGCGATCTGCCCGAACGATAGTACGTCATAATCGTCACCCCGACCGATGTGTAATGGTTGTGTTGTTGTCTTTAGTGGTGGATTTAAAGAAAAAGCTCATCCTGTCCGCAAAGAGACCCAATAGATTTCACAGTCAAAATGTTATTAGTTATGAATTATTTATTTAAAATGATTTTTTCATATTAAGCGAGCGCTTTTAAAAACCAGCATTCGGATAGGAATAATAATAAAAAAAACAAACAAGTTTAAAGTAGGTAACCGCTCTGGTGTACAGTTGCAAGTGACGGGCGTACCGTCGTACGCATTGAGTACCTAAGTCACAGAAATGTCTTAAATTTGAATTCAATTAAATATAATTGAATACGAAAAACGATTTTGATGGTCTGTCAGCTTATAACACGATATATTTTTTGATATTGCTATTTTGTATTTACGAAATTTGTGTTAGTATTGCGGTAGCTTGAGTTGATTTTTACTGAATATATTACATTTATTATATAATAGTATATATTTATATCAATATATTATATTATATTATTGTTATTGACTTGTGATGAGTCAAAAAATATCGTACCTCGGACTTATCTTGTTGAACTACGGTTTACGAGAATATAGGTTCGTGATATAAAAAGACATTTCACGATATCATAAAATTAATATTTTGTATTCTGAAAAAGATACTGTGACGTGTATATAAAATATAATCAAATATGTACAATAATTTCAATCATTTTGAAAAATAACTAAAACCGTTTTTCTTCGTTTAAGCATTTAATTTGTTCAGAATTGAACTTAAGATGTTTAAAAACAATTTATGGCAATTTTATATATCAATTTTAAATTAATTAAAACCTTAAATTAAAACTATATTTATAAAACAAAAAGTCAAAAATATCAAATGTCTTTAAATAGCTTAAAATTATTATTATTTTAATTATTTAAAAATTTTGTATATAAAAAATTTGGTGAAAATGTCCAGTAATTATGGCTATTCGTTTTTAAATAACACATAATAAAAAAAAATATGCAAGATCGTTATTTACGAAATTGAAGCGTGAGGTTTAAATTTCTTCAAAAATTAAACTTAAAGACGCTTTTTAATACATTTTGGAATTAAGTTAAACTTTATTTTGCAGTAATAGTAATATCAGAAACCTTGTATTGAATTTATAAAACATCGACATGGATATTAAAAGTTTTATAAATTTTCAACAACAAAATAATTTGAAATCTTTTGTGATTTTTACGAAACTTAAAATATTCATAAAAATTTATTGTGAATTTATACTCGTCTTCTTTTTATTCGAGAAAAAATTTGTATAAAATTTTCAAATTTTTTAAAAAAAATTGTTAATTTCATATACCTATAGTTAAAAATATAACCAAAACATTTTGAAAATTCTTATACAAATATTTGGTAAGAATTTTAGTATTTAGGTATCTTTGGTTATTCTTTACTGGTTTACTATATTGACACAAAATAAGAAAATTGATTTTTAAAAAACTGGTTTTGCTTAAATAATTCGGTTTTTGTCTAATTTATTTTTGGTTTTTCGATTGTTTTGAAAAGTATTGATAACGTTCTATTCTGACCTCCGAAAAGTACAGACTGTAGATTCAAATTTCTTAAGGAAACCGTCTTCAAAAGTCAAAGTTGAATATTTAAGCATTTTTCCAACTATAAACCGTGTACACATACACACGAAAAATAAAAAAACATAATTATTAAATGAATTGCTCGAAATCTAAAAACATATAAATACTATATGAAATACTTGGTTGTATAATAGGTTTGTAAAAATTCTTTCTGTTTTCTATTCTCGTTGTTAAAACTTAAAAGTATCTGCCATAACATAATATATTATACATTATTATGTAATATTTATACAATCATATTATAATATAACGATATTATGGTATTATACGTTCAGAATAAATACATGCATTCACGGATAGTCAATATTATGCGGGTATGCGTTCGAGATGCAATTATTACTTATTATATACTTAAGTCTTAAATTAGCTCACAGGCCACAGTCATTAGTCAATGCATCACGAACACGTCCTGACACATCGTTCCCGGGATTATTAGCTCTAATCGTTTTCTGTTCCGTTTTTCGATATAGTTAAAAAACACAAAATTCTTAGCGACTTAGTCCAAGGGGGCCCATCTCCGGGCCGCGGTCAGCGAAGGTTCATTTAATACATTTGCTCCGTTAAATCCGTCGTCGTCGAGCACGTCGCACTACGCGTCGTGACGGTTTTGCAATGTTTATTAATTTATTATAATATAATAACGAGCAGTCGAGCAGTCGAGTCTGTCTCACCGCGTTATAATATACACACGTCGCGTTATATTATTGCAGCGCGCGGGTCATAATAATAATATTATTATATAGGACGCCCCCGTCGTCATCGCCGAGGCATTGGCCGTCGAAGAACCGTACGCGTCGGTTTTTATGCGTGTCGACGCGTTTTTTCTTTTTTCGAAATTGCATTTGACGTCCGTTTTGCGCTCGACGACAACGATATTTCGGAATAATATTGTTATCTACATAATATAATACAATATTTGCCTGTGTTATATTATTCGTAAATCGTAATCACACAAACCAAGTTCGTGGACGGCGGTGCAGATGCTGTAGCAGGCTATATTGTGTTCACGTCGGTGAAAGCCATTGCTGCAGTTGCCGCCGCTGCTTGCTGACGCTGCGGCGGCGGCAGTGGCGACCGCCGCCGTGTCGGTCAGTGACCGGGACACCGTGCCGGACGCCCTCGCTCTCTCTTGCGCGCACCTAAATAACTACAATGTTAAAATACATTATATATTATACACGACGTATCCGTGGTTGCAGAGAACGCCATCGCCATCGTAGTTTTTACACGATCATCGCGTACAACAGATCCAAAAACTGCACATAATAATATACTTTGGTGTATAGGGCAGGGACCATGACCGATTAATATTTTTCGATGGCTTGCACTTTAGGAATTCAGTACATTTTCGAGCACCATAAACATTTGATGTACG
This sequence comes from Rhopalosiphum nymphaeae, assembly GCA_036289425.1. NCBI lineage: Eukaryota > Metazoa > Arthropoda > Insecta > Hemiptera > Aphididae > Rhopalosiphum > Rhopalosiphum nymphaeae. The sequence goes on from JAZAQC010000015.1 coordinate 2,382,098, forward strand.
TGAGAGGGGCAAAACGAAAAATGAAAATGAACAGAAACCTCATTTTATATTTAATTTGCCGCAACAAAAGAAAATCCGTGGTCCAGATACAGTTCGTCGACGGGTTTGGGGCCGTTTGGTCACTTCTGCTATAGGGTTATACAGGGTTTACCGGTTTACGTCTATATCGGTTGACATGTCAACTACAGCCCTTAGTAGTTTTCGCGAGTTGATTCAATTCCGTAAGACTTGGCCTGCAAATTGTGCAGGATTTGGAATGTCGACTATGGCCTTAAATTTAGTGAAAATATATTATACTCGAATTAAACATAATATATGCTATATTCTGAAAATATGTGCGGAATTCGCAGAAAATATATTTAGATACAAGATCTTTCAATATTCGTGTGACAATAACATTGTGGAAATCGCGTAAGAACCGACCCATTCCCCATAATAAATTTTGTAACACGAAATTTGGAACACTACTGTAGACTCCTAAACTCATTCCGCATCAAACTTGTGAAAGAGTCCACAGGTACAAAATAAATAACCGCAGTGCAGTTTATAGCAATTTAGTAGTTAGCTATAACATTTTCAGATTATAATACCAATAGTTTTGGGTCTTGATTGAAAAATAACATTAGATTATTGAATTATTCTGCCGAACTACTTATGTTTTTAATCTATTGTAGCTAAAATACAATTTTTAACACAAAAATACAATTGTATATAGGTTAGGATAACCTAACCTATTGTATTGTAAATGTTATTAACGATTTTAAATTTTGTATAAATAAATACTATGATAATTTTTTTTTAATATTAGGTATATATTTTATTTAACCTGTATAATTTACCTATATTTTTTAAATATTGCATTAATAACTAATTCAAAAATGTTACATCTAATTTTAAATAATTATGAATTTTAATCTGTATTAGTTTAAAATGAAAAATTTCATTTCATTTTATCGAACTAGTTATTTTACAATTTTTAATAAATCATCATATGATGGAACATACACGGTTAATAATAATAATTATATTAATTTTAATATCTATGGTCTTTAAATTAAAAATTGCGATTTATAAATTATGCGAATATAGGTAAAAAGATTTTAAAAGATTTATAACTGACATAAACATTTAAAATTTTATTCCCAACAATTATATTTCACCAACATAATTTAAAATTATTTATAACTATAACTTTTTTAAACAAATATTTGAAATAAAATTGCTATAATATTTACAAATTTTCTTAAAAAATATTGAAAAATTTGAATGATTTGCTTAAAAAATATAACATGTTGTCTAAAGTTTTATTTGACTCATTTGGAAAATTAAGTTTTATATCACTTTTCTGTAAAAAAATACATTCATGTTAGGAAGTAAAATAAAATAATAACGTCGTAATAAGTAATAACTTCCTCACTATACTACCTTGGCGCCTGAATGTTAAATAATAACAGTTTTCAAAAATATACTAACAAGGTAATACCGTTGGTATATTCGTATAATATATTTTGTATGAAGGGGCCTAGTTATATTTTCATAACGTTATAGTTTTTTCAAAACAATGTAAGTTATTATGTACTTGCCACAATACACGCATCACAAATACAAAAGCATGGTCGAGATAGTAAATTATTTGGTTTAAGTTGTTTAAGTGGTTCACATAATGACTGTGCCACGGATCGTAGGCCGAAGGGAAATAGTTCATAGACTGTAATTGGCCAATCAGTTAATGATATTTAATAAATCGTATTATCATCGTCACATCTAATTTTAAAACGTAATTTTTTGTGACAAAAACTATTATTCATATTTTGATAGTATAAACTAATAAAATATTATGAATATGATTAGGTTCTATTGGATCATAATAATATAAATTACTTCATAAGTTGTTATATATAAATATATTTATTTGTATAATATGAATTATATTTGCGTATATTTCAATAGGATAATAATAATTATTATTTAAATAATCAAATATAATATTATAAAAAAAATATTTATTTTAATCATTTTAATCCTACACATGATAGTTTTTTTTTATTTTTATAACAAATGATTAAAATATTTTATATTGCAAAAACTACCTTTTTATATATTTTTATTCATAATAAATTCTATAAAAGTTTATTTTATTTTTCTAAAGTTCGTTAGCAAAATGACGAAAATTTGAGCCTCATACGCCGTTTTTTAATTTCTGAAAATAATGATTGTTTATTTATTTGTCAGTATCTTCGCCAAAACTTCAAAATAATAATGATTTTAAAAATAAAGAAACATCTATTTAATTACTAATAATTACTTTAGCCTATAGGATTTCAAGATATTCTAATACATTTTAGTGATTGACTGATAACATTTTTAAATATGTATTTATAGATCATAATTAATAAGTATTACTTAAAAATATAAAAGTCATGAAAAGTTTATAATTTGTAAAATTTAATTTAAAAAAAAAAAAAAAAAAAAAAATGATAACATGAAAAAAAAGCTGCGTAAAATGACATTTAGATCACTATCTACATCAAGACATATGATGAATTTATACCATCGGCCTAATTAATAAAGGTCGTAATTCCAAAAATAACATTTTCTTATTGTAGTATTTTTTTGAAGATATAAAAAATAAAATTAGACTTGATACAGTGAAAGCTATATTATACTCTCTTCGGCTTAATATTTTGATTTTTAATGCAATAATATTAATTATCATATCCAAAAAAACATTTTTGAATGGAGCTTGGCATATTATATTTTTTAAATGTTAACTTTCTAAATGAAAAAAAATGTGTTCATTAATTATTTAGATTTTTAATTTAACTTTGTAGAAGAAGAATTATAGAATTACTGTTTTATTTAAATTTGAAGCTCTAACAATTGAAGTAAAAATTCTGTAAAATTAAATCAAATCGGTTTGGTCGTGAAATAATTATGTACAATCGTACAGTAAAATGTACTTTAACTTAAATTTTATACAATATATGGTTTTTGCGTTGTAGGATTAAACATTAGTAAAATAAAATTCAAGTAAAGCTCTGTGTATTAGTGTTTATAGAAATATTTAATAATATTAAGTTACTTATAAAAACAGTTAATGAAACATTATCGAACACGCTACGTGAATATTTAATCTTATATTATCATGCAAATCAAAGGCTTAATAATTATAACTTCTCAAAAATAATGTCATATTTATATAATTTAAAAACGTATTTTTATTTAAATTTTAAATTATTTAAAATGATATTGATATAATAGTTTAACTATTATGGTTATAGCAATATAAGTATTAACATAATATGACGAGTACATTATATTACAAAATTTTTCGTTTTTAAAAGTAAAAAATTATTATTTTGTTATTAAAAAAAAAAAAAAAAAAAAATATTATTCAGATAAATTATAATTGTAGAAAATTTTGATCTTGTAAAATGATTCCTACACAAAAATAAAACTATAGTAATGATTTTTTAGATTTTCCCGTTGAATAAAACTGTTATGCGATTTACCATTTATTAAATGTTTAAGTAATGCATAAAAATAATAATTGAACTTTATTAAACAATAGAACTAAATTCAATTATAAAATTTTCAAAATTCTATATAGCTACTAGCTACTTTTATTAATAGCCCATAAGTATTTTAAAACCTCTTTTATGTACAATTTTTTAATTTTAATTTTGCCTTTTAAATTTATATATATTAGTAAAATATATCAATTTTTTAACTTAAGAAAATTATCAGAATTGATTTATTTTAAGCAAGTATGGCTTACACCGTAAAAGGTTTTATTTATTACTTATTATTTTTTGAACATCAACTTTAAGGTGATTATATCTTATCATTTTAAAAGTGTATTTTTTCATTTACCTATTAATGGCAGTTTGGTTTACTCTTATATGGAATTAATAAGAAAAGTCAAAACTTGATTAACTATGAGATAAGATATTCTATTAAATAATGTGTTGTATGACACTTTAGCTCTTTTATTCTCTTTTAAAAAAATATCATTATTCTCTATCAAATGAAATTAATAAAAGAAACACTGTATTGTAAAATCAAATGTACTCACTGTTTAAAGCAAATAATAACCATTACATCCTTTTAAAATTTTAGTACTTACTTAAATAAACGCAGGAAAAAATATTGAAATAAAAAAAAATTATAATATTAATATTGGTTGAATATAGCAGAATCTTGAAATTAAATTTCTAATTTCTAAAGTGAAAATTACATAATATAAAAACAAAAAAATAAAAAATAAAACAAATAAGGAAATGCAACTTTACAAGCATAAACGACTCACTTCCTGGTTTAAATACGTAATGTATGAGTTTAAAAATAAAACATATTCAGTAATTAATGTTATTTTACTCATATAATATTAATCTGCATAATAATGTAGCATAAAAATAGCTCATCCAAAAATTTTACAACAATCATTTAGTAGATATTTAAAATAAAATAATTATATTTAATAATGGATTTATTATTAATATATAAATACATTATATAAAAGTAGTTAGATATTAAAGTATACAGATAATTGTACTTTGATAAAATGAACGACTTAAAATGATAGTATTATATAATATATTATCACGTATATTTTTTTATTTTATGATGCGAAAATCACAGTGGTGAAGTTGACAACTATAACTTTGCCAATCAAGTTCAAAAGTTGAAATATACAACGAGCGCATATATGATTTTTATACAAAACATTTAATTTTGAGTAACAAAAATTACAAAAAAAATTATATATTTAGGAATATAAGACCCAACATTGCTCAAAAACTATTCTTTACCTTCAAAACGGTAATGCTGAATTTCAGTCAAACTATAAAGTCTCATATTAATACATATATTATGGGTTATTATTTGCTTTAATTAATAATAATTTTAACTATAAGTAACCAAAATGATTTTTTTTTGAACGACTGTGTAAATTGCATACATTTTTTGTCTTTTGATCAAAAAAAAATTATAAAGTATCCAAAATGACATCTATAATAAATACCATTTGCATTCAATTTCAAATTAGTCGAATCAGTAGAGGATATACATGAATCACTTTTTCTATCAAAATATATGTTAACACAGATGCAATAAACACACTATAGATCATAGTAAAATCGATAGCTATTTATCAGTAAAACTTTAAATAAAGAACTTAAAATAGTTGTTAATAATCAACATACAATATATTCATTAGAAGGAATAATTTTAAAGTTTTCCTAATCTTGAAAAATTACAAGCTTAAGAGTCTTAAAAATTTAATAACCTTACCTAAATTTTTTTACTACTTAAATTCGATAGTTCTGTAGAGATACTAACTGTTTTTCAAATGAGTAACATATTTTTTTGTAAATTGTGAATCGAATGATTTTTTAGAAAATTTAAACGATTAGATGTTGAATTAATCTTGAGTTATTGAAGTTTAGGTACTTCATTAATAATTATTTTACATAATATAATATAATATAGAATTGTGAAATATATCATTTAAATAATAATGTCTAATTCTTATTAGTTATTATGTTCGAATATGCTTACAAGTAATACATTTGTAATGAATTAATTTACAAATCATCGTTGTTCCCTCCTCCCACATTTTTAAACTTATTATTATAAAATTTATTATTTTAAAAACTACTAATTCAAATGTATTTTAATACACATCAAAATGTTTAAAAAGTTATGATCTAAATAATTTACAATATAAATTATGGTTTTAATTTGAAAAAAAATTATTGCATCCTAGAATAGTCTTTAAATTATATACAAATTTAAGGATTTTCAAATATGGTCATTCGATATATTTAAAAGTCTAGAAAAATCAATTTTTGAATAAATTTATTGATGTATAGAAGTGTTACACTTGGAAAATCACTCTATATACTATATAGTATTATATTATAATTTATAAACTCGAACTTGTATATACATTATATTTTAAGTATGTGTATTTGTTCTGTACCTATTACACTAATATTTAATAAATTTAACAAATCGCTATGCAACCGATAATTATATCGTCTGATGTACCTATATTACTTATTTTCGATTTGTAAAGCGTAGCAGTCGTTTTAAAATCATATTTATATTTTTTATTTTGTTGGGTCTCGCACATCATATTATATAGTATTTTCAAATTATTACTATTAATAATTGTCCCGGCGGCGTCCCCTTACATATATATGTATGCAAAAGGGTAGCAGCGGCGGGCGTGTTGAATAGAATACATCGAGATAGGGACGAAAGAGAAGGGTTTACGATTTGGTCGGGGCTGGGGTTGTTCCACGTTCACATCCTCCTCTTATAGTGTTTTTTATCCTCTGGTTTTTTTCAACGACTAATGCGTTGTAGACTGGCGGTGGTATTTTCGAAAACTAAATAGATATTGTTTAAAATAATAATTATTATAAAAAAAACAAAATGCCTTAAATTTCAAAAACGATTATTTGTATTTGTTTTATTTTCGCAAGCAATTGTTCTTTCTTAGAATTTTAACAATTTAAATAATAAATAAATGTGGTATACGGTAATCTGATTAACTAGATGAAAGGAAAATTAATGTTTTTTGATCATACATTGAAATACATAATTTTATATGTAAATGTTGTTATATATGTAAAATATTATGCACTTTAAAATATAATATTAATCTGTTATTTATAAATAGTTTAAAATATAAGTCTTATATGAATATGCAGACAATATATAGAAAGTAGTAATGAGCATTCACAAAGCATAGTTACCAATGACGATGTTCGAGTCGCGATTATTATATTATATTTTGTTCAAGGAAAATCGAAGTCATAATTTATGCAAACGTTTTACTGCTATCTACTTTTAGTTGATTTATATATACCTCTCCCTGCCAACATTGAGATGTGCGAAATTTTCAGTTTTAACGTCATTCGAAGTTAGAACTTCTCTGAGGATTTCCGTGGTGATCCACAATCCCTTCATCCTTTAACATAATGATACTTCAAAAGAAAATTTAAATTCTCTCGAGATTTAGAGCACCACGTTAAAATTCTATAGGAAATAATACAAGAGAAAATTATAAAACTTATTTGTCGAGAATTCTTTTACTACTTCAAATGTATAGTGTTGACAAGGCTGTTGGGCACTAACTATAATATTGCAAAGTTAGAAATAAGTTAAAGTTGTCAGAAAATTAAAACGTTTGGTTTGCAAAGTTCTTTAGTTAATACAAACATTGTTTTTTCAAATAAAATTTAAGTTTTGTATATAATTATATATATATATATATTAATATTATTTTGTTTTAAATTATATTATAACATAAACCCCATTTCTAAGACATCAAATAGAACAAACTACTAAAGAATATATATTGTATAATGTATACATAAGTAATAAATATTAAATAACAGAGAAATTTAAAAAAAAATTCAAAAACTTATATTATTATTTTAGTGAGTAACTAAATTTTAAATAAACTTTACTTAAAATAGCAATCATTTATTTAAATATTGAAGTTTTATACCAATTTAATTTAAGATAAATTATATGTAAGTGGTGGGTTAATTTTTTTTTTTAATAAAGTAAAATACACTCGTATCTATTGAGAAGTGTTCATTCATTTGGGTAGCATTTATGACATAAAATCCAGAATGTTTTTTAATTTTCAAAATATTTTTAAAATTTTTATTTTTATTAAATCAATTTACGGTACATAGTGGTTGTAAATGTGCAATTAAGGTGAAGGCTTAAAAGGGCTTAGAACTCCCAGTGCCGAGATTATCACGTGCAAACATTTTGCTTAATTACATAATATAAATTAATAATTATGTATTAAAAAATATATATACTATATTAATGGTGAATATATATATAAATATATATATACATTAGAGAAAGTTATTGTTATTATAATAACTTTTTGACGCGGGTCGGGAAACTATTTTTAAGAATATCTATTTGTAGATAAAGGAATCATGTGTAATTACATTTAAATAACAATATGTAACGGATGAGTTGGTAAACTTGATTATTAGAAAGAGCCCCGTTAAAATAAAAATACTTTCTAAAAATCTAGCATTTAATTTAATTTGCTTATGGTTCCTCTGAAAGTGTCTTGAAGGTAAACAATAATTTTAGTTTAAAAAAATCTTAGATTAATGTATTGATTTAATATGATGTTAAATTTCAATGAGAAGAAATAATATTGAATGGAGCTCTGTGATTAAAAATATTATTCTCAGGAAAATTTAAGAATTTTAATTTTACTAAGATCAAGTTACTATAAAATGTTTAAATAATATAAATAAAAATTATAAATATTTCAAGTACAAAACCGAAAAAAATATTTAATTATTATAATATTAAATAACCTATATAAAATTTAAAAATGATTAAATATTTTTTAAATGTTTACTCGTCTATTAATCTATAATATTCAAAATTGTGCTTACATTTTCAACGGTTTTTACACTTAAAAATTCGAACTAAGAAATGAAGTAAAGTATTCTATATATTACCCAGAAATCGGATAATTTCTAAAGGAGCTACATGAAACACACCTTTTGTACAAAAAAAGTGATCGTAGGAATGAATTATAATAAACAATCTATCAATTTAAAAAAAATCTCTGTAAAACCATCACCCAGTTACTATCAAAACTTAGAATATAATATTTATTTTTTGTTTTTAATATTCTCAAACAAAATTTTTTTCGATCAAAAACACTTTTAAAACAGTTAGTCTTTTTTAACGAGCTGTGTTTTATTTTTGAGTACTTATTTCACGAGTTCTTGCAGGTGTTGCAGTTTTAGGCCACCATATATAATATGTATACCTAATAAATAATGTAATTTAAATTTTTCAATGTTAAACTTATAAATTGCTATATAATTCTTAGTTTCTTTTTTTTAGTTCAGAAATGATACATACATATTTCTGTTTAGTAGGCTATATCCTAATATATTGTATAGATCTCAGTGTATATTAAATACATTTTTGATTTACTATTTTAAATTGTATGAGTAAATAGGTACATTCAATTTGCAACAAATAAGTAAAAAAAAAAAATCAAAATTAGGTTTGTAATTATTTTCTGTCTACGATTTATTGTTTAGTCATATAATTACAATAATATCAAATATCCATTAATATTACTAACATATAAATATATAATAATATTAAAATTAATTTTTAATTTTTTTTTACAGCATATAAAAATTTGCAATTTGAATCATATAGGTATTTTAAATATTAATTAGAATTGAGATTTTCATTTTAAATAAAATTTAATTTTCTAAAATTGTTATCATGCACGTTTATAAATTTTTATACTTATTATTTTTTTAAGTTAGGCTGTATCAGTAATTATATTAAAATATTATGAAAAAAATAAATTTTAGCCGTTTTTTTTCAAATCCTTTGTGTAACTTACATAATATTACTTCAAGTGGAAATATTTTTACTGCATACTGTAGAGAAAAATTGATTTATATTACAACTTTTTGTTTGTGGAACTAAAAAACTCTAAAAATTATGCATTATCACCGATAAAATCGTGTATTGTTTGTTTGTTAGAAAAAGTTAAGCCAAATATTTAACTTTTTATAAATTGAAAATTTTTATCATCGAATGATGAGGTATTAAAAAGTTTTTTAAAATCTATTTTATGTTTGAAAGTTTGAAACACTGATCAGTGGTATCTATATAATATTATTGTGTATCTACCTGATACTTATTTTTACTTTTTACACTTGTCGTTAAAACGTGTCCGATAAGAAACTCTCCTCCCTACAATTTGGTGATGATTTTTGGTTACGTATCGGATTACGGTTTTTGTTATTTAACATTCAACATTCAAACATATACAATCTTCGTTATAATTTTAATACACGTTGTTGTCGTGTTATCGAATCGATGTAATCGAAAATATTTTTAGATATGTGTGGTATGCATTTCTAGTTAGAAAAATGTTTACACCAACAAAGAATGTTTTAAAAAAAAAACTCTAATTATTTATTTGTTTACCACGTTTCAGATGTCGTGAACTGTAATATAATTTCCTTTAATATACGTATAATTCAGATTTCGTTGAAATTTTAAATATCATAAAATAAATATAATATTGTATATTATTTACCCTCGACATTTATATAATAACTGTCTTAGTCTACAGTGAATAAAACCTTAAACATAACATATAATTTATTTAACCTTCCAATAGTTTACTTTTTCATTAGCCACAATTAATTTATACAAATTATACGCACTATTTTCTGATATTTTATGTGTCCAGTACTATTATAAGTAAAATACGTATGCACAAACTACTCAAATGAAAAATTATTAATTATTATTATTTATTTACATTAATATAAAGTGAGTTAGAAGAAAATTAGTCAATATTCGGTGTATTAGATTGATGGATGGAGACTAATTTATTTTTAATAAATTGCTATATAATATTATATTTAGTTACATCAATTTAATTTGGTTTAAAATACTAGAAAATATTTGTACATAGTTAAATATTACTAATTAATTGTATGTTGACATTTATCTCGTTAAATCGATTAACAATCTTATTTAATCAATATTATCACACGTAGGTATATAATAAAATGATTACTAATATATAAGAGTAATAATCACGGTAATACCATGGTATATTAATTGTAAGTTATTACCATATTATATAGTATGTTTGAACATAATGTTTAATACGTTTATTTAAGGTGTCAACTATTATAGTTTTGGTTTATATACTGGATATTTCTTTATTGAGTATTGAGTTGGTTTTACGATATTTAAATAGATAATTAACATTTGTTTAGAAGTTCATATTTGGTCATAATAATTCATGACGAAGTATGTTTGATGTGGAAAAGATAGACTGATAATTAAATATGTTGCATCATCATTTATAGCTATTATTTACTTGCTAATTTTTAGTACCTAATAAAATGTTTTTTATTACCCACATGAACACATTTTTAAATTCTGAAAGAAGTGATGAATGTATTGATTTTACAATGATGTGTGTTTTTATTTTTATAATTTTTTTTTATTTTTGTGTCTTTTATCACGTTTTGGAGTAGAAATAATGCTTTGATTTTTGACTTCAGCCATTCTTTAAAAAGGAAAATTCATCTAGTTGGTACTTTGGAGGATCAAAAGTAAAAAATTTTCAATAGTTTTGAAAAGCGCCAGGAAAAACCTTAAAAAAATAACGGAAGAACGGGAAGTATTACGCATAATCAGTTTTCGACAAAATCTATTTTTTTATTTTGTTGTAACTCAAAAACGAATCATTGTGAATACTTTAAATTTTCACACCAAATATTTATATTAGCATTATCTATTTACGATAAAATTTTAAAAATATTTTTACTTTTTTTAAGCTATTTATAGACAATTGAAATTTTCGATTTTTCTAAGTTTTTTTTTTTTAAATGCCGATAAAAAAATTTTTGTAATTCAAAAATTCATTAAAATTTAATACAAGGTTTATTATATGTTGTATTTATCGTAGAAAAAGAAATCAAAAATTGTTAGTCACAATTTTTGTTTATAAGCATTTAAAGTTCAAATGTTTACGAAATTTGTTAAAATCGCGAAAATTTACAAGGAATTTTGAAGCTGAAAATTCATAATATTTTGATGATTTATACCTAAGGTTGAAAAACTCAATACTAGGTTCACCATAACTTTTTCTTCAAATAACTGTAAAAATATTTAAGAGTCAATATAGAAAAAGTTTTATGAGCATATGAAATTTAATTTTTTACGAAATCGCGTAAAATAAAGATATATTACAATTTAACTATAGTTAACAATATAATATCATATGGAATGAAAAATCATCTCCGTTTAGAATCGTTTTTCGTATACAGTGATACCTGTCATTGCATTCAACTTTAACACATCCATTATAGTGACCTACACTCCATCTCTACTATACAGCAGAGCAATATCCACTTGCCCACCCTTTTTTTTTAAAGTTGATTTTACTGATTGGAAATGAATATCTATTTTAATTTATAACATACAATTACTTTCATAAAAATTACCACTTAAACAAATTCTATTAATTGATTGACAGTTATGATATAAATATCCTAAATTAAAATTAAATAACATATTTAATTTTATACTCCACATTAATCATTAATCTTATACTATATAAAAACAATTAAATATATTGTAGTTTATAAGTAAGTAATATAGGTAAGTATTATATATACTTTAAGTAAATTTGTTATAATAAGTAGCTTAAGAAAATTTTGGAGGATGGGTTGTAAAGTGGTGGACCCGATTATCATTTGAAATTTTGAAATTTATTTTATTATTAACAAGTAATTTCAAAATGTAATAACATAAATCTATTAAAATAAAACCTAATTATTGGTCCCGTGAACTACAGTATACTTTCAGCAAACAAATGAATGCTATAATATATTTATGTATATGAAAAAATTTCTACGATATAAATCATTATTTTATTATCAAGCAAAAATAATCAATAATAGATAAATTGTCAACCGATAGTATTTAAATAAAAATTAATTTCTGAGTTTTAACAAAATAACATATTTATAATTAGCAAAAATAATTAAGACATGTCCGTGAAAAATATTGCTTGACTTAGAATAAAATAATAAGGATCAAAAAAAGTAAAAATTAATTGTTAATATAAATTCATAATTAATTTAAATACAGAAAAACCAAACTTTTAGTTTTAAAGTACCTAAAATGACAATAGGAACAGTGAGACATTTATTCATATCAACTTTATTTTTTTATTAATTGTTCATACCAGCTATAAAATGAGAGATAGATAATTTTTTTTAATTATTACTTCATGACTAAAATATATATTAATCGCATATTTACTAAAATAAAATATTGCGCACATTTTAAAATTGATTATTTTACCTACTGTAGTACTATCTATTCTAAAATTATTTTAAATGCGTAACAATTTATAAATAGATTCTTATTATCACAATGTTAAAATTTTTTTTTTACCAAATGGAATTTTATATTTTATTTAATAAGAACAAAATATGTCAAGAAAAATAATTGTTAGGTACATGTCTTGGCAATACATTTTTGTTAGAGTCTTGCAAGATTCCGTTACAGGTAAGATTTCACTGTAGATATAGGAATATTACCTAACATATCTCGATAAGCTTATCTATAAAATTTGTTTCATAAAGGCGTAAAAAATTTTAAGTAATGTGAAATTTAAAGAGTTTACAATGATGTTATTATTCATTGTTTTAATTATACAACACAATATTAGTTATGGTTAGGTAATTTTTAGATTTCTTTTAATATAAATTATAATTAATAATTTTAGTAACTTTTCCAATTTAAATACTAGCTACTTATAATTTTTTATTAATTTTAAAGTAGTCATGTAGTACGTATAGGCCTTAAATGTATTTCTATTGTATAGTAAGTAATATTTGTGATTATTTTTTATGAGTACTTAAAACTTGAACAACGAAATAAGTTCTTTAATAACCTAAGTTTCATTCCGATTAATATTTTTAACTATACAATTTATTATTGCTTTCAAATTAAAAGTAAAATATAATTTTATGTTAAACTTGCTTATACTAATATAAGCGAAGTGAAACGAGTAACAACCCAACTGCGGATACCGAACTACAACACTATGGATCGTGTTAGTATATTTACAAATAATAACATGTATATTTTATTGTTACTGCGTGTGCGTAAATTAAATTTCATGTAAACGAACGAACAACTTATAACAAAATACAATAATATAGTTACAATATTTGCAAAATTGTATGTAATTTACATTATTTTTAATACGTTTAATGTATATACAATGTTATTTTTTCTTATAAACTTATTTTTGAAAACTTTGAATTGCATATCATAATATCATATTTTTATTGTTGTAAAAAAGAGATGAGTAAAAATTATTTTAAAATAAAATATTTCGTTTCTCTAGGTAAAATTGTTTATGAGTGTGGAATTATTTGGGAAATAGTGCGTACCTAATACAGTAATACCTATGTATTGAATTTATTATGTAGTTCACATAATCACATGGCACATCCAAAAAGCTTATAATATATTCGTATATAAATTAATAGGTAATATTATTTGTGTATTATTTAAAATAAATGCATGCATGCTTAAACGTCAGGAGATTTATTGATTATTTAAAATTTAAATTCTTAATAAATACATATTTTTTTTTCACGATCAGGTTACGTACTTTCCTTTAGAATCTTTAGTTTTATTTTAAAGATTGAAAAATGTAATCAATTCTATATAATACGAAACTGCTTACAAAATTAAATATATATTTAAAAATATATTGTTAATATCTTGGATAATTTACAATTTTTGGACTTATTTTTTTAATCTATTAAGCATCGTGTTTCGAAAATATGAAGAAAATAAGAATTAGTTTAAACTAGTTTGAAGTAACATTTATACTAGAATAATATTATTATTGTAGTAGACCGTAGTTATATTGGCTATTGTATTCAAAATATTTTACATGTACGTTAATATGTTATTACTTATTAATTACTACACGTATCCAAAGGCTACGTTAAAAATTTTGTTCGTAGATTTGTATTATATTCTAACAAAATAATTTTAAGTATATAAATAATATTTATAAAACTGTAAAACAAAAAATATTAGTAAATATTTTATATTTCTGATAGTAAATAGTTTTATTTAATTAGAAGATTTTTTTCATGTATACTTTTAATTATATATATATATATATATATATATATATATATGTATTTATTTTATTTTATTATATGTAATATAAATGTGTAATGTGCCATGAATATTTCCTGTAAGTCCTCGAACTTACAGTCATTAGTAATGAATATAGTAATGACTCATTCTTACTATATTCAATAAATTATTTTTATTCGCACTTAGAATTTTAAAAATATCTTCCATACATTTTGTAGAGAACTTTTTTTAGTGAATCGTTTTTCAAACTCGATGGTTTATCTTTGCTTTCAATTTCAAATTTTTAATAATAATAATAGTAGATATAATACTGACTTGCGTTGAGATGAGCGTGACGAGTACCTACCAACTCTCAACACGCGCAGTATTTGTATAATTGTGCCCGTACTTTTTAAATAGGTACAGAGCATACAAATGAACAAGCAAACGCACTCCAAAAACCCATTAACTATTATATAATATTATATATTAGATACTTACTTTTAATAACGTAATTTAATTTTAAATTACAGTAAAATGTTAGTAAAATCATTTTTATGTTCGTTCCATATCAATGTGTTATTAGTATATCTTGCTCTAAGTTTCTAAAACATATTATTATAATACTAACTTGTTATCCCAGCGTGGGGTAAGAATCGCAATTTTTAATTATCGTTATATTTTAAAATAATTTTTAGAAAACTATAAAATTATCAATTTAAATATTCGTTAATAATCCTCATTAGTTTTTATTTCTTTAATATCCATAAGGGCATCAAAAATTATGGTTATGATGGGAATAATTTCAACTAATGGTTATAGCTCATAAGATAAAATACTCAAATAAAATATCAATAACTGTTTACTATTACAAGGGTTGAAATATTTATTACGGTAAAAGTCGTATACATATTTTAATTTCTTTAGTTATTAACATTAGTCAAATGATCTTTAAACACCTGTACTCTGTAGGCTACAGGATAAGTTTTTTTTAATTTTTATTAGAAAATTCTTCATTTATTGCAAATAAATTAGCTCAATTCTATTACGGTTTCACTGGTTTCAGACGTAAAATATTTCGGGAAGGTATATTCTTAAATTAGTTAAATTAAATATTAAAATAATAACATTTTAATAACAAATCTAACATTTTGTTACCTTTGTTCTTAACAGTTTGTGTACATATATTAGGTATATATATGTAGTATGTAGGTTTCTATCTACTATACATGTAAACTTCACACGCATAACTCGTCTAAATCGTGCTTTGTCACAACACAAAAATGTCATTGGTTATCGCTGTTATTCATTATATTATTATAATAATGGACGTCGAAAAACATTTTTCGATTTTTATGAGTTGTCATCGGTTTTTAGTTTTTAACGTTTAAAATATTTCGTATAATATTCGTAATCTATGCGTGAGCGCAGAAAATATATTTATTTTTTTTTTTAGCGCATATTATGCTCACAATATCTACTGAACACATCCCGATTATTACTGACTCAGTAATACTGAGCCTTGCAGCAATGTTTTGCAGATGACGGTTTGTGAATCGCGTAAGTATACTGGCGCTTTATGTCAAAATGTCGCGGTTGTGCAGTGTAAACGACACAAAGACTATAAAAACGTACAGCGCATATGGCACGTGGAGTTCCTTTTGAAAATCTATCCTGAAGTATATAAAGTAATACCTACCCATGTCATTGGTGTACAATATTATTGTATATGACATAATATATATGTATATATTATATGTTCGGCGGCCGGTGTTTTTCATTTTGCACATCGCACATATCACATACCTAAATTATATACAGGTACGTATAACCTATAATATATACAATTTTGAACGAAAATTTACTAATCTGGCTTTGTCGTTCTACCGAAATCTTTGCCAATTTCGGGCATTTACTATAATACAAACATGATAAGATTTTGTATTCGAGTAACGAGCCACACGCCATATATTCTTACGTCGGAAAATTACATAATATTTTATCCGTGTCTCATTTGCTGCATAAAAACGCGCCGTGTCTTTTGTCGAATGGCAATTCCACTGCAGTGCGAACGGGTTCGAAAATTGTATTATTATCGAACGGCGTTCTAGTATATAATACTACCAAGAGGGAGGAAAAATTAGATTTCGACGTTTTCCGTCGATGAAAAAAAATGTAACGCTAAACATGCGCGTGACTCAAGTGTAAAAAAAAAAAAATAAAAAAAATATTGGGCGCACGTACTGTGCAGTTATACCGTTTTTTGTTGGAAAATGTCGTTAAAATTAGTATCAAGAACATCAGCTGTATTAGTATCACGAAAGTGTGGAATATTTTTCCGAATAAAAAATTTACATTATGATATTACGTTTGTTAACAATAGTTCAACTGCAGTTGCAGGTTATTTATCAAAATTCAAAAATCGTCACCATACCTTTATTGATTCACACTAGTGACATGTTGGTTACGATATTCCAACAATTACGTTTTGGACTTTAAGGCATTTTTACATGGTTTTAAAATTTACTATTTAGAAGTTTAAGAAGAATAGTGTTGCCATTATCGAAAAACTCGAAAAATATAAAAATTGTTATTATTTTAATGAATGAAATAAATAATTAAAACTAATATTTTAATATTTTAATGTTACAACTCGTCTTTGTTTAAAATCAAAAAAAAAAAAAAAAACTAAAAACCTTAAGATTAAGACTCAATATCGTCTATACAGCGTTAAATACCTGTATTCAATAATATACCTTCCAATTTTGTAGACAAACGTTTTTTTTTTAAACGTATAACAGTGCGTTGCTTTACCACGATCTTTACCTGTACTTTACACGATGCTCATAAATCGTGTATTAGTTTTAGTATAAGCGTATGACATTTTCGCCGAAAGGAATAACGTTTAAAATCAGTGTGTCGAAATCGTTTACGCGATCGGGGGACTAGTCCTCTCGCTAAGCCTTATTCTCGAGTATAAAATTAGCCTCCCATAACTCACACCGCACCTATTAGCGACTCTAAGCACTCGCAGTGTTATATACGTATATGACGTCCATAAAGCATATTCACTAATAATTGAATACAGCTCCATAGTCCAATCAACGCGTGTAAATGTATATCTGAGTCGGTCGGTCGGTCGGTTGGTTTTTTTTTTTTTTTTTTTTTGTTTATTTCTTTGCTAATACGAGACAGTACGATATTTTATCCGTGTAAATAAAATAAAATGCCTTCGGGTAAATCGAAGCCTGGGCTTCAACAACGCGATAGGGCTCACAAGCTCCTCGTCCGCTCCCGGACTCGAAATACTAGCAAACATTGAAAGCACTACGCCTACCTATACCTATACCTATACCGCGGGTACGACACACGCAGGTCTTATACGCTTAACCTCGTTGCGCCGTTGTGCGTGGCTGTGTACGTGTACGCGACTTGTGATGCGATTTCGTCACCACCGCGCGCGCGTTTCGAATTCGAATCGTTCGGAGTCGATTCGACGTTCGCCACGTCGCCTGTCCGTCGCGTTTAATGACGTTATGCCTATGTCATACCGATATAACAACACGGGTATATATAGGCATCGATTTATCCGGATAGCGCTCGATTCGCGTACGCGCGACAATCGGGAAATATGGTGTGAGCACTGGTGGTGGCTACTAGTTTCGATCGGTGCACTACCGTGTTATGGCAGTAATAATAATCATTTATAATAATAAAAAAATAAATAAAAAAATATATTTTTACGACGAAAAAAGTACACGGTTTTGTATATTATTATTATTATTGTGGTATGTAATTATCGTGACTGATTGTTGTCGGACATCGACAGCGGCGGCGGTTTACAGCATTGTGCACGCGATCCGATGGCGGGAATAAAATACGATACAGTTCGAGTGTATAATAATAATAATAATAATAATAACGCGATATTATTAGGTTTAGGCATAACAAAATTTCATATTTTTTATTTTTCGCAAAATAACGTTACGTATCGTCCGTCGGTTATTTTTGGCGCCACCTAGTGGCCGGCACAATATACGGCGGAATATGGCGCCGCACTGGTAGTTCTGTAATTAACGGCTGACTGCGGTGTCCGTACCGAGAGCGCTATCTGTGCGTGTTGTCTTCTATTCGTCGTTGTTTCGTGGTCACCGCGGAACTCCAATACAACAATATTATAATATTGTATTAATCGTCACAACGTCGGGCGCCTGCGCGACGACGACATCATCTACATTTACGATTTTCTTCTAGAGAGCATCACAATTTGCCTATAGTTAACGCCTACACGCCGCGCGTACAATATATTGCCGAGACGGTCGCTTATGCCGGCGGAGTGTATTGCAATACGAACAATAATAATGTTGTGTCATATAAAAATGTTATATAAATCAGATTGTTTATGTATTGCCATTGTCATTCAATGTTCGGTTCGGGATTGTAGTTGTATGATGATCAGGTCTTGGGAGGTGGAGAATCTAATATACGAAAAACATACACAACACATTATTTAAAACGCTAACAAGTGCTTTTAAAATACCCTAAAAAAGAGTGAAAATGTATAATTAGTCAATAGCGTTATTTTATTGTTAGTTTATTCATATATTAATAATATTTGATGTGTAAACGTCTGATGAGCTGATAACTGGTTACCGGTTGGTGATTTTCGTTATTGAATTGAAAAATTATTATCGTTATCTAAATGCTATTAAAATAAAAATATATACTTGATGTAAGTAAATTATAAATTAAAATAATTAAGTGTAATTAAATAAAAAAATCAAATAAATAATATAAATATGAACTCTTTTCTAAAATAAAGACAAATGCGAAATGTGTATTTTTAATTTTCGATTTTGAAACTTCTTCATCGTGTAGAATGGATTTCAAATTTAGTTTGGTATATTTGAAATGAAAGAACATAGAAAATTATGGAACTCCTACTATAAGAATCATTCAACTTATGAGATTTAATAACGATGTATGGGCGTGGGCGTGAGTGCACTTTGTTGAGTTGCTTGGTTATAAAGAAACCACGTGATGTTTTTGTCAAAATTCATTTTTGGCTGCAAAGATTGAATCAATCGTTTTCATTTATATTAGTGATCAAAAATTCAAAATATTTTAATCTTTAAATAATTATTTTGTTAAATGTAAATTCAATTTTGAATGTACGCTATGCATAGAGTGATATTTGAATGGTCTTAGACATTTTAGATATTGTTATTTGCACTAATAGAGTTTGAAAACATAATTGAATATTTGAGGTTATGATATTTCATACGAATATGAGTTTTAAAGATATCTGTGGATTTCATGGCAAATGTTGAACTAGGAATTTGGTAGTGTATATAGGTACATACAAATTATTATTAAATATTGAAACCACATGTTATTTAAAAGCTATTTTATCGGAGTACAAAAATAATAATTTGATAGGCGTCCATATGGATTTCAAAGCATAATTGATATCAAAGATTACAGGCTACTGCCTGTATAACCGATGACACACGTAATTGTTTGTCTATTTAAATGTTAGCTTTATTTAAAAAAATGTATCCTCTCTAGAATTTATCTAAACCGACTACCAATGCAATAAATTCTAAATAACAGTTGTATGAAAAAATAAGTCTATTCTTAGATCCCACATAGATTCTGTGAATAATATCAACGTGGTTCTTACTTCGTGGCTTGTTCCGTACACGGTAACCTCCATCCTACAAATTTGTACCTATCAAATTTTTTAATGGATTTTTGCATACACATTAACTATGAAACTGATAGAAGATCAATAAAAAAAAAAAGAGCGTATAATAGTGTGTTCCGCTAAACCGAAGCTAGATGTGGATTAAAATCCACATGTTCCATCGGAATATTATAATACGCACTAATATTCGAATATTCGAAGACAGTGATTAAAAGTTACTGGAAATCAGATGGCACGACGTATGTATGTGTGGTATGGATGTGGTTTAAATTACTTGCGCATAAGGGGCGTGGGGTTTGGATTACATTGTTAGCAGAACTTTTTAAAACATATCCAACAATATTTTAGTATACTTGTTGGATATTGTTGACATTTATAACCATTTTTTTTTAAACAAACTTAAAAAATTCTACTAGACGATTATACGTCTCAGTATTTTTATATCTTTTTTGTCTATTTTATATGATTTTTTAAAAATTTCAAACGAAAATATTATCGGTTTGAAAAACAAAATAAAAAATCAAGCACGAAGTCGTCTAGTATTATTTTGGTGTATAAATCATGTTTCTACTACTAAGTAGCTGAGGAAAATGGAAAGTACGAAAGAATGTTTTTACCGTCGAATTTCGCTACCAGAACGGCCTTTTAAACTTAATACTACAGCCAACTTCACATCTAAACCCTTCAAAAATCGTTCAATAATGTATAAATTGATTTGTTAAATATTATTGGAAATTGTTTATTCTACGTTAAATTTATTGTTAAATTAATTACTAGCATTAATGTTGTATTACAAAAAATATTTATTACAGAATGATATCACCCAACAATATTTATCGTAGTTGAAATTAATGTTAGTTGAAAGTTCTGCTAATACGTATGTAGTGCTAACTTCATACCTTTTGGCGTGTATCACCATTTTCATAAGTCGTATGTAAGTCATTACACTGATCTATGGAATATAAAATTATCATAATTATTATAAATTATATTTAGAACATAAAACATTGGGTATGATTATATATAATTATTGTTCTGTTATGTAACTTTATCATACTATATACAAACGGATTGTATAATCATCTAAATAAAAAAATAAACTTATCGTTATATTATTTTTTATTTTCTTTTTTTTTAAAAGTAGAAGGTATATACTTCATCTGATTTGCAATCAGAAAACAATCTCAATATTAAAGGTTGAAGCATTTTATTTGTTATTAAATGTGATGTCTCTTGTCAGACACAAAAATACGTATTAAGTACATTGTAAAATCAGTAAACCCAATAATACACTGATTAATCCGCCCAGAATATAAAATTAACAATCGAGTGCCGATAGAGAAAACTGCTTGAAATTTTCATGAGAAGCAAATTAAATGAATCATATCTTAATTAATATTCTTAGTTACGTTTTGAATTATTAATTGGCCACATTTTTCGATGACGACAAAGTATCCTACTTAATATTTTTTTATTTTTATATGTATAAATTATTTTATCTTTTTTTCTCAATAATATTATTTCCTAATCAAATTATATTTTATTATTCTAGACGTACTATGATTATTGTCGTAGTATATTTTTATAATATCTTTAAAGAATTATAGTGAACATATTGTAGAATATAGTGTGTTACAGATAATTATTTTAAGCACAATTACAATACCGACAATCGCTTCATTAATTTTTGTAAGTTTTTAATGCAATTTAAATTATACTTATATATTATATATATTTATTACGTCATAATATGCACATGACTATTTAGTACCTATCTAAATTATCAATCAACAAGTGACAACAATAAGGCGGTGTGAGTCTATACAATCATATAGATAATAATCGGTTATCTTTATCTCGTAACAACTATTGTTTGACGTTTTGTATTTGTAAATATAAATATGAATTAAACACAAACTAAAATACATAAATTGATCACCGATAAGTGTAGGTCGCACGTTGGACCGGTGCCGTGTTTCTTTTTTTGTTTTGTTTTTGTTTCGTTCACATTTTCTACACGATAAATTTCTTTCTTCTGGAGTTCATTAAATCGATGCTCGTAAATATTAGGATCGCGAAATCTTTTAATTGCAAATATATTTTCATCTCGTAACTATACGAGCGTTCGTACCTTATTAGCAACCCGGAGGTCGAGTTATGGCGTATAACATAACATCAACGCGTGTACGCGTACTATAGAATCATGTAGGAGTAGACAGTAGACGTATCTTGAGTGTGGCTATACAGCGCATGTACGAACTTTCAATAATCATTATTTTTTTATACGTAACAAAAAACACACGATATTGAATTTTTTTTTTGTTTATACAATAAAGGTGCCAAAATATTAGAGCCAACAAATGAATGTTAATCGAAAATTTACGTCTGGTGTGTTAAAAATTATACGCATGAATAAATTAAATATATTAAACGTCATATATAGTTACGATAAAAAAATCAAAAAAAAAAAAAAAAACGCGTGTGAATTACGAAGATAAATGTTTAATATATTCTTAAAGCATATTTTTTGTAAATATAGATGTTTTGTAGGTACACTGTACACTAATTGGATAAACTATTAATAATTATTAATAAACTTTGTATAATTAATATCAAACCGGAGAATTTTTTATACTTCTAAAGTTTTAAATTTAGTATTAGTTTTACATACAGCATACATTTTATTATAATACACCACTAAAAAACAATGATTATTCTAAATAAGTATAGTATTTATTATTTTATTAATGACAATTTGGAGCGGAAGTAGATAAGCGTTATTCGATTGAACGTAAAAACTATTTTAATTACTATAAATATTAAATTTACCGTGTGACTAAATAATAATATAATGCACATATTAATGAGTTGTGAATTTTTTTTTTTTAAATAGTTTATATTTACATTTTGAAATAATTTTCAAAAGTTATATATCTAATTCAAAGCAAAGTATTATATTATATATTGATCCTATGCATTGCACGAAATAAACATTTTTTTTTTCTTAAGTGAATTAATATTATATCTGCGATTATTAAGGCGATTGAAAGAATATATTATGTATATATATTATCTATTTATATATCAGATAAAATAACAGAATTAAGTAACAGTAAAAAGTACAAAGTACCTATTTGGTTATGTACATTTCTTCAAACATATTGGAAAAATTAAATTATTTAGTTTTCATTTTTTTGCTAAGTATTAAGATTGCCTATATTAAGTCCCTTAGATAATGTTGCTTATTTTTAGACATCAAAAATATTTCTTCGTCAGTTTATTATAAATTATGAATTTAAATAAAATATTTAATCATAATATATCATTTACAGTCAATGTATTTTAAGTAAGTAGATTAGGAAAAAAATGTGAATTTTTGATAAAGATGTATTATTTTTATAATTAAAAATTCCGGCGCAAAAAATATAAGGCACTATTTTAATATTACCTTTTATTATTGGTAAAATTTGGTTAAAATTAATAATTAATCACCTAAACCGTTAATTAAAATAAATGTCCTAACGAAATAGTTATAATACTTAATTATTTAAAAAACTGTAGTTGCTACAGGTTATTCAATTTAATTATCGTATTCATTCTATTTTAGTATTACATTTTAGACCTTTTTTTTTATTAAAACACTTTTTTTACAAAATTTTGATATATATTACATATTTTTTGAAATTCATAATTTAAACTAAATATCTCATAATTTTAATTTGTATACAATATATATATATATATATATTATATTATATTGGTATTAATTAGATATTTATTTAAAAAAATATAAAGTAACTTTTTTGTGTGAAATGAGATTCTGACTAATAAAAAAATGTTTATTAATATTAGCCACTGTGTAACGTAAGTTATTACTTATTAGTTTTTATAATTGATTTTCTGTAAAAATGTGTTATAAATTTTCTATTTTTATGATAAGAATCTTGTCCTTTTTAAATTGAACAAATTTGAATTGCTTGCCTAATGTTGCTTATTAAAATATTTATACTGTTTTAAACTTAAATAACTTTTTTTTTTTTTATTACTTATATTACTCAAAACTCAAAAGGGGTTATATCGTTGTTTTGATTTCATAATATTTTAATATTGAATGTTAAATGGTCAAATCTCTACTAAAAATTAATCATATATGAGCACAGTGTAATACAATTTATGTCGTATAGACTATAAATTATAGAACTCATAATCTACAATGTTATAGAACATTAAGCATAAAATCATTTAAATAGATCTAACCGTTTTAACCAGAGTTTTACCGTTACATCACGCGTCTTACTTTGGCACCATTTATAAGTCGTCACCGTATTATAATAGGCTTGGTATACAGTTAATGTACACCTAAAATGTACTAATAAAAAATTTATTCATTAAGTATTAGTAAAATTACTTAGGGTCAATCAAATTGTAAAATATATAGGTACCTACCTATATGGCTATAATATGGAAAACTGCACAAGCATATATATATATATAATGTATTAATGTACAATTATTTATAAAAAAAAAAAGAAGCTTTATCGGGTAAACAATAAACAATAAACATCAAACAAATAATAAACATAATAAAACGGTATATAATGTATAAAAATGTATGCATTATAAAAATAATAATAATAATAATTGTGTATAGTAAGAGCTTATTAGTACATAGTTTCACATTATATTTCAGATAGTTATGTGTAACGCTCGATTTCCATAACAATTAGTGTGACTATAATCGTTAAATTCACGAACTCTCATATATATTACATAGGTATGAGAGTTCGTGAATTTAATTTGAATCGAAACAAAAGAAACTATTGGTTTTAAAATGACGATGATGTATATCGCCACGTTCATGAGGTGATCCATTATGCACGCTCACTGATTCGTGGTTGGGCGTACTATAAACGTGTGATTATTCCCTACCGCGAAAATCCTCGAATCACGGGTTGTTGGGTACGTCTATATAATATGTACTATTGTTATATGACGTAGTGTGCCAAAAATGTGAATATTCTTGAAAGTTTAACTTTCACCCGCGTTATTGAATAGGTATTTTGATTTATACTTAAGACGGGTTAATTCTCATAGCCTTTTTGATATTTATGTGTAGATTAAAATATGTAAGTGTTACATAAATTGTGTAATACGTAGATGTAGTCGTTTTTGTTTGAAAAATTTAATCTAAAAAAAATATATGTACAACATGTTAATCTATAGACGATTTATATTTTTTATTAATTATTATACGTTCCTTTTCTTATATCATTCTAGTTCACATGATATAAAATAATAATTTATAAATTTCAGCATTTGTGACAACAAATAATAAAGCTTTGGTTTTTTAAGGAATAACCTTTTATTGTTGTTTTATTATTGCTTATCTTATAAAGACAACAATTATTATAATATGATTGTTTTAAAAAAAGTAACTAAGCATTTAAAAGGTTATCATTCAAAGTGTTATGAAAATAATTGTTAAATACTTAATTTTAGAATTTAAGATAAGCGAGATTTATACTGGTTTTACAATTATGCATATTATTTTTTGTGTTTATTATGTATTGCATGTAATGAAGTAGAAAATTTGTTTCAATTTACAATATTAGGGCGGTATCTGGTAGTAAATGTCAATATTTGAAGGTATATTGTTTTTATATATTTTCTTAATAACTGAAAAAAATCAATAAAAAACAGCGGATTAACGGGATCATTTTATTATTCTCCCAAGTTAAAATGTTAATGAAAGTGTAAAATTAAACAAAAAATAAAAATCTTCTTTAATCAAATTTTAAGTTATTTTGCTATAGTTCAAAAATATAAATTGTAGAACATTTTCAGTATTATTTAATATATTAGGTAAAAAAACGAATCCACATAAAATTATTTTTATTTAATTATAAGAAAAACGACATAGGTACCACCAATAATATTCAACCAGATCTACCTACATGTTTCGCCGGCAATCAGCAGATACGCAGCAGGTAGTCGGTAGGTAATTAAAATATTCGAAAAAAATTAACTTATTAAAATACAAATTAAGTATTTAAAATTATTAATTACAGTATCTTTTAATCAATTACGATGTAAATATGTAATTTGCTATACAAATTAAATCTAATGTCCTATATATATATTCCTAAATTTATAATTTGTCATATTTTCGCCTATACACCAAGCGTATATTACACATAACGCTGTTTATACTATCTGTAGATTATGCTTGTATATAATTAATTTAATTTACATCGTCTAAAATATGAGTTTATTATCGGTACAGCAAGAGTTTGATATGGACTTCTAATTACTTAGGAATAGGACTTCAATAGGTATATAACATATTAATATATTACGTTGTTATTTAATATGTATTATAAATGAAAATAAAAACATGTATCAAAATACATATAAATATTAAATATACACCTAGGTACAACTGTATACAACAGTCAGCAACTACTAGAATACTAATTTCAGTATAATACTTACTACTAACTCTTTATTCCTACGCTCTAACTATATTGCGGCGCGATCGGTCACGGATTAGTCTAGATTCTAGATAAATTTTAGTTTATAGTTAGACTTATCACGTCTCTTATCATTATTACCAAAACTAAGAGGTTACATCAGACATCAGTACATCGCTGAATTATCAACCACATGTAAAGTAAAACATTTATCATATTATGTATAATAAAAACTTAGTAGCCTACACAACAAATCGTTAAAATCCCACGAACGGGTTGAGTATTTGTAATAGTTGTTTATCACATTGGACTCACGAAACCTAATTTTTAAGGTTTGCATTTTGCCGACTATGCGTGTATTATTATTTTGATTGGTTACAGATATTCACAGAATCCGTTGCATGGTATTAATTGTGATGAATAAAAACACGAAAGTTTTTAATAAGTGTATCTATAATAGGTATTTAATATTTCTTTTAGTATATTCAAGATCCAAATAATAACTTAATTGCTATTATACATCGATTAAATGTTTTATACATGTATATTTACTCTAATAATTACCTAAATATTGAAATATTTTAACATAAATAAATATTCACCACTATAAAACAAGTTTTTGTTTATATTAATTTATACAATTTAATAATCTATAATTTTGAATTCCCTCATATAGTTTAGTTGTAGGATATTGAAATGGCTACATGGCAATTAAATACTTTTTATTAGTTTAATTTTCTCATTCTCAGTTGACAATTAGGCTAAATAATTAGGATAGGCAGTGTTTTTTTTTTTTACAGATATTTACAGTTTAGTACAATTATTTCAAAGGACTACCAAAATAAAAAAGTCGCTTGTTTAGTTTACAACTTACATTCAGACAACAACCTTAAAACTTCTCGTAACAGTAAATGTATACTTGTATTATAAATATTATTATAATACCTATATTTACTAAACATTTCAAAATATATTTTTGTATCTAAACATACAACTTGTCAAGGCTAGTTACTAGTTAGACATATAAGTAAAATATTTTCAACTTATAAGTATCTTGTAAATAAAATGTTGAACTCTTAGAATAACATAATTTTACCACTAAGAATATGATCATAACTTTCTTTTTTGTTTTTAATATTTTTGTAATGTATTTGGTTTTACATACATGGATATTTTATATTATTATGATTACCAGGAAAGTATTACCTAAAAATTAACATAAATACGTAATATTTTATTTATAATAAACTAATTACTGATGAGTCGAAAATTTTAAAACAAAATATTTACTTGTTTATCAATAATTTAAGTTGCATACATTCAATATTAACCTAAACAATTATATTGTAACTTATAATTTATAGATGATATAAAAATATTTTAAGTTAAGTATCAATTAATTTTAATTGAACTATATGTTATAAAAGTTTAATAAAAGTGTATAATAATTAATAATAAATAAGTAATAAAAAGCGGAAAAGTAACCGCTCTGATGTACAGTAAATGTCTAGTGTACCTCATTATTGAGTAAGTCACTGTAATGTATATGTTAAATTTAAATACTTGAATACAATGATAAATCATTATGTATGAAATCAATAAACGAAGATTATTTTATAAATATTTGATGAAAATTACATTTTACATGCAGTCTACGGTTATACGTTTTTAAATGACAACAAAATAAGAAAATCGATTTCGTCGTTCTTCCATTTTTTCTTAATTTTGTTTTTCCCGATTATGTATTGAGAATAGTACTGTGCACTTTTTACTTTTGACCTCCAAAGTATCAACTAGATTTATTTTTCTAGCAGATAAGATATCGAAGTTAAAAACCATAGCAATTTTATTGCTCTAAACGATGCGATGATAGCCACACACAACACACATAAATTCTATAGCATTCTAAAATCAATACATTAATCTCAGAATTATCACTCAGAATCTAATTGAAAAATCCATAGCCTCGATAAATTATAAAATATATTTAATTATTGATTGTCAATTGTCTCTTTTTGTGCTTAGCCATTAATAAGTACTACATGCGTATCTTTTTGTCATGATTAATGAATACTGTTTATTTTGTGTAGCGTTTATAGATAAAGATAATATGTGTATGAAGATTTAATCTGACCATTAGATATTTGGTCAAATGTAAAGGGGGGAGACTAAGGAGAGACTTAATATTTTAATCCATTATTAAGATTATACAGGTTTCAACCTTCAATGTATTGTATAAATTTTGCCACCATGGGGCAACTTAACGTATATTGTCATATAAATGTATAAATAAATAAACTATAAATTATAATAATATATGTTCTAATATGTAATATTATGAATCTATTTTTAATGCAAAATATGTATCTATTATTTATCTGTATCGATAAATTTTAATATATATATTTTTTTTAATATAAAATATTGAGGTATTTGTACACAGTTCATGCAACATGTATAATATATTGTATATGTTCCATCGTGTTTTTTTATGACGCATTATAGCTAAGACATTTTTTTGCAATGAACTAATTAGAATGGATACAGTAGTTTGAAATAATTTGTTAACTCTTAAGACTAGGAAAAACATATTTAATTTTGATAATACGTTTTAGATATCATTCATAGACATATTATGTACCTACTGGCTACTATTATTTACTAGTAACATAGAAATATGTATTTCACGGTATATGTGCAAGTATACAAATGTACTGTGCTAATAACAACTGTCATGAAATAATAGGATCACAGTAACTGAGTAAAATAAATGATAACTTGCAATGTTATATACATAATCACTTGTAAGTTGTAAGGACATACAATCTATATATATATATATATATATATATATATACACGTATTAGTAAATAAAAAAATGAATTCTTATAAGAACAAAAAAAGGTTCGTCAAATTGTTTCAATAAATACCAGTTGATTATTTACTAGTATTTAATATTATAAATGTTATTGACGGACTAAATTCTTTAAGGATGTAACTTAAAAACATACTGAAGGACTTATGTTCAAAACTTTCCACTCAAGTCTTTCCGACAGTATCCGCTAAACTCATGTTTATACATTTTATAATATAGAAATATAGTTTCATATTTCCAGGATATATATAATGTTGGTATTTAAATTTTTAAATAAACGGCGTTTCAATTGTTAAAGTATTAATGTGATCTAATGTTTTCTATATTTTTATAATGGGTAAAAATAAAACTATTGTAAAAACGATATAAACATTTTTTTACTAATTTTTGAGGTTTGCAATTTCGCGAAGATAGGGTGATTATTTTTGAAATGAGTTTAATACTAACTGACATTTGTCAGAGTCTTATTGTTTTCAATTATCATATAAGTTATGTGTTTTTTTGCTCGTAAAATTTTCAACGCGAAATACAATATATATGATATTGTTTTTAATTTAACGAGCTCCACTCAGAATCGGTTTTTTAAATGTGATGATTCATCGCTTTCAAATCTAAAATAACTGCAGAGTAGATCCGTCCAAGTGGTCTATACTCTCCATGCGAGCATTGTCAAGTATATTATATTATACAGCGTGTTCGGATTTTATTTGTTTATTTACTTTTTATTTCTTAATGGTTTTTAATTTAATGACAATTTATTTTGAGTAGTAACTTTTTAGTTTAAAATATGCATCCTCGCGCGCTTTGCGTTTAAATACGGTTTTGTTTGAAAATGTTGAATACGAATAATAATCTAAATTTACTGACGTCGTTAATTCCGCACTAGTAATTTTTTACGATATTTTAACGACAGGAATATAATCGTGTTTACCTATATTATAGAGGTTCGTGAATCGTGATGGTATATAATAGTAATGATGTTTTAAAAGGACAGAAAAAAATATATAACCTAATAATACCTTAAACAAACGGGCATATAGTGGTATAAAATGGTATATACGTATGTATATCATATAATACATTATATCGTATATACTGCGCGCACATGATTATACATTTGATACACTTACACAATACTAGCTGTAAACTACGGTATATGGCATTTATTAAAATTGCCAAGACTCTACGATATTTTAATTTCATGAACTATATAAGTAATAACAATAATAGTTGTTCTTTATATTTTCTAAAAAAATGTACACCCAAACGATTATAGCTATAGTCAATAATATAATTAATAATCGTGTTTAAATAAATATATATATACTAAATAAGATAAAAGGATTTAAAACTATACTATTTAATATATTTTAAAGATAAATTAAGTCTGATACTGTCTGAGAGTTATGCCAAGTTAATAGTTTAAAAAATATAAAATAATTATCGATATAGGTGTTATGAATTTTTACTGAGACGTTTTTCAGTAATCAAAAACAGACAATCCCAGAAGTCCTACAATTTCATGAATGGTACGTTTGAGATACATACTTGATCTAGTTGTTTTTAAATCACATTCATGAGTTCATATAATAATATTATTTATTTAATATGTTGGTATACAAAATATATACTAGATACGTATATTATTATGCATAATATATGTATCGGGGTAAAGTTATTAATTAGGTGTAATCGATTTAGCTTAATGAGCAGAATACATTATAAGTGTTCAGATACCACGACGTGCATATATACTGTTATAACATATAAAATTATTTAAATTTAATTAATAAATCGTTTTAATCGTTCAGCGTGTTACGTAGCTTTCACTTTATGCGGTCTTCTAAATTAAATTTTTAAAATACATAACGATCACGATTTGTATAATATATTCAGCGTCGTATAAAATATATTCGAATGACCGCCATGGTATAATAATATGCGGTTCGGAATGCTCTTTTTAATACACTATAATTGAAGATTTTTAAAAATGGCATCAAAGATCGGAATTAATTAAAACGTTAGTTTACTTAGAACACTACTTTACCTACGTAGATAAATGTTTTAAGTGTTTTCAAATCTCAATCGTTAAGTACTGTTACTTATCATTATGCATTATTGGTATACTCGCAATGAATATGTTACGATAATATTCACGTCATTATAATGGTATCGCAATAAAGACGCCTCCGGTTTTTAAGAAAAACGATTGTCGCGCCGATTTTGTCTTGCACATAAACACCGCGTTGTTGCGCAAGTAAAAAAAAAAAAAATAAATCTAACAATAACAGCGGAAAATCGGGAGTAGGAAAACAGAAATTCGTGAAAGCTCGCCAAACTCGTAATTTTAATTATATCGATTGTAAACATAATATTATACAGTATGCGAGGTATATATAGTATTGATCGATAATTGCAGACGAGGTCGCATTCGTGCCGTTCTTATATATATTATCACCCGTCCGCTGCCACTCTATGCCGTGCCTACCGCCTGTATATACATAATATACAACATAATATTATATACGAAACTGGTGTGTTTGGTCTCGTTTCTCCCACCAGCACGACCGGACTGGACAGCGGCGGCGGTGAACCCGTAGCGCGCCAGCAAAGTCCCGCAGTCGTGGCCGGCGGCTGTACCTACGGACGGACGGACGGACGGACGGACCGACGGACCGACGGCGGTATGCGCGCGACTATCGACGACTATCGAATAGCCGGTCGATGTGTGTGTGTGTGTACATGTATAGTAATAACATAGGTAGTATATTATATATTACACCGTACGGTTTTAGGAGTGTTGATACCGCGCGGGATCGGTGGTGCAGGCGCGGGCGAGAGGGTTTTGGGGGTCGTGACGACCCAATTATTTTCTATAATTAAAACACGCTTTACGCATTATATTATATCTACAGTGTACGTACGTACACCACAGCTATACGTGCATAATCGTACGCATATCGCATATATATTATTATTATTATTATTATTATTATTATTATTATTATTACGTGTATCAATTCGAATTAAAACGAATACAGACTCGGAGTGCACGGTATAATAAACTATAATATATAGATCCCTCTCTCTCTCTCTCTCTCTCTTTCTCAGGTCTCTGCAGATATCAGTATATATATATATATATTATATATTATACATATAAAAGTATTTATTATAATATGCGCGTAGTGTACCCACCTACATATATTGTATTCCTTTCAAATCGTCAAATTTTCCAGCGCGATAATAATATTGTACACAACAAACCGAATTCCGTGACTGTTATTATTTTTCATTATACCTATACGTATGTATAAAATATAAAACGCTCGTTATTAATATTTTTTTTAATCGATATACTCTTTCGCCGTGTTATAATATGTATAATATGTAAATCGTTGTTCTTGACCGTTTTAATCAGCAGTCGAATTCAACTGTACATAATATTTGTATACATAAATATAATATTATGTATAGCTTAAACGTCGCATCACGGAACGTAAACGTTTGTGAAACCTGCAGCATGATATTCGTACATGCGAAGCTTATAATATTATAGTGTACATATGTGTGTGTGTGTGTGTGTGTGTGTGTGTGTGTGTGTCTGTGTGTCTGTGTGTCTGTGTGTCTGTGTGTCTGTGTGTGTGTGTACATAGTACCTACTACCTAATATAGCTATAGGTATTATTTTCGTGCGCGATAACTTCTATTCTGACGACAATAATATTAATAACAAGCGTGTTTGACATAAAAAAAAAAAATCGTCCATGTAGACGTGGTCACTGGTCTCTGGCGACTTTGCACGCAACGGCATGGCATCGCACAGCATCGTTTTCCATAACTGTTGTTTCAAAGACGGTCGTTTTACTTTCTATAGATAAAAATAATATATTATGGGAATTGAAATGTAGATACCAGTTAAAAAAAAAATCCAACCTAAAGCTAATAAAAATAAAATGATTATTAACAGATAAACGTTTTCGGAGGTTTTCCTCCACATTAGTTTTAATACATTTTTAATTTTTTAACTTAGTATGACACTTGACCATTATAAATAAATAAATATTATTGTTGTTGTGATACTGATATTAATCCATAGCGCCCACATTTAGAGAGGTAATGGAGAGTCCCTTAGATCTTTAATACTCGGCGAAACAAAATCATATACAATATCATAGAATCCACAATTGATCACTGATAGGTACATAATGCTGTGTCAAAGAACAATTTTATTTTGAAATACAGTGTATATTTTTTTTTTACGGATTAAACTACAATGTAGGAAGAATAATTTTTCTATAGTATAGTCAAAAAATAATATGAAAGAAATAAATATTTTATCAATTTTCTGGTTTAATATTGAAGTATAATTAAAAACTAGTAATTATTATATACTTAGTTTATCAGAACCGATTTAATGGGTTGGCTTTATTGGCATGTCACCGGTCGATACAAATCATGCCAGATGATAAGGTTATCGATGAACTGAGCATCCAAAAAAATAGAAAAGTGGATTTTATATAATAACTATTTTTTTTTTTTTTGGTTTTCGTATGACACACGGGATTGGCGATAGTAATTAGTATGCATTTATAATAAATGCTATTAATTTTTAGATAGTTATTAGGAATACAATTGTATTAATTCTTATTTCCCCTTGATTCACACTAACCATAATAGGTAACAAATTAGGGGATTTTAAAAATGTATATTATGTACGTATTTACGGTCTTACGGGTATATTATTAATTATTATTAAGGCTGTGAATTTAATGCACTAAAAAACCTTAAAGAATGCATTTAAAATTTAAAAAAAATTCAATATAAAATGCACTTAAAATGCAAAAAATGTGTTTAAAATATCAAAAATTATAGAACAAAATGCACTTAGAATGGTTTTTGATCTAATTTTTGTATTTATATTGATATTAGTATATTTTATGCATAATAATGTATTTATTTAATAAAAAGTTGATTTAATTTGAATTTTGATTTTGAAATTTATTGATTCTTTAATAATGCTATTTGCCTGAAACATGTTTTAAACATTTTTAAAAGGTTTTCAAAAATATTAATTAATAGAATTTAATTAAAAATACCAAAATATGACTTATAAAGGCAAAAAAATTACTTGAAAAATTAAAAATAAAAGTTTCGTAAATGGATTTGTTGTTACGTAATTCAAATTATATACTTACAAAGCTACGTTTCAAAACCAACAAAAATAAATGCACTTTCTTATAAATTCACAGCCCTAATTATTATATATTTCATCTCCCCTAACAAAATTACTAAATACACCACTATAGTATGCATCAAGGATTACATTTTCCTTAACCACTAACATCCCCCAGTTTTGCGACAAATATCACTAAGACACTAAATTCATTTTATCGCTTATATATTTTTACATGGTAGGTATTTTTAAAATGTAGATTTCTTAACCATAGTTCAAGTAGCCAGAATAATGTTTACAAAATGCAATTTTTTTATTATTATACCATTTATAATATACCTACTATAGTTGAATACAATAGACGCTATTTACCTATTAAATTCATTTTAGTATTAGAGCATTTTTTTAAGTAACGAATCAATAAGTCGAAAGGCCCGAGGAAAAAATATATAAATATATTATTACGTATTGTAATAAAATAAATTAAATTTAGTAATGATGTATTTATAAATATTCATTTTTATATATTTCATAATACATAGATACAGCTATGTCATTCTTAATGTATAAAACCATGAAAAAATATATTTTTCCAATAATGTTGCTTCTATATGACATTAAGTTATGTAAAAAAATATTTTCAAAAATGTTAATACTATTTGAAGTGTTAAGTCGAGGAAATTGTATAAACCGTCAAAATATTTGCGTAGAATTGAGAAATATTAAAACTATTGGGAAATATGCCCTTAAAAATACACATTAACCACATATTAACCGGTGTAGTGAGTTTAATGAACAAATATTTTTCTGTGTGTTAATATACGTATAAACTGGCCTGCTGCAATTTGAGTCTAATAAGGTCCAAGAATAAAATAAATACTGTTATGCATTGTAATAAAAAGAATTCAATTTTGTAATATACACTAATAAATATTCATTATTATATATTTCATAATATGTGTCTATGGGCCGTGTTGTTATTCATAAAGGTAAAAAAAACAGTAAAAAGCATATATGAAAAACACATTTTTTTTCAATAATGTTATTTCGTAATGATATTCAACTATGTAAAAAAAAATATTTTCTAAAATATGTTATTACTTTTCGATGTGTTATGTCAAAAACATTGTATTAATTATCAAAATATATGCGTAAAATTGGAAATTATTTCCTTAAAAATACACATTAATCACATTTTAACCGGTGTAAAGAATTCACTGAACAAATATTTTTCTATGTGATAATGTATATATAGATGATCTACAATTTTAGTTCTAAAGGCGAATGAATCAATTAACTACGAGTCTAATCAATGGCGTACACAGTATTTGTATTTATATCTTCAAAAATAAATAAATTAAAGACTTAAATTATAAATTGGCATATAAATTTCCAATAATTATTTATTATTTAATTTTTAATTACATTTCAAAATTAATTGACAATAACTATGAAATAGAATTATATGTCTTATACTTGTACACATATTCTTATTTATATCATAATCAAAAATCACTATCTTCCATCTACAATCTAATCCTATAAAGAAAATGTTGTCAAAATTAGATAAAATTTGATAAGAAAATTGTGCAATGCTTGTTAAATTAATTAGTGTAAAAATGAAATATAATAAACACTTGTTTATGAAAGTAATGAAATGTAAATCTTATAATTATTTATTGCTGTTAAAATAATTTTATATAGTAATGTTTTTGACTTCTAATGGAACTTGAGGGTTTTTCCTTAAATTTAAACTTGTGGATCCTCTACATAATAGACTGTCTAGTGAGGTATGAATGCATATCCTATATACTGATAGTTCACAGTTTGTGAAGTGAATTTTAAATTTTAATTTATCAACTCTAACTTCGAATAATTAGACAATCGTAACATTTTTTTTGATTCAATATCGAGTTAGGTAACCGTAGAAATAGTTACTCGATTTTTAAAAAAACAAGAAAGTAAAAATGTCGGCTTAGATCGCGTGCATTTATACTCAATACTCGTTTTAAATAAAATATATATTATATCTACATCCAATTATTATACATTTTTTTTGCCGAATATTTTATCGTGACCTCGGGAATAAGTTATTGATCACTATATATTTATTCTTAAAATCGAAGAGAAATCACTGAATACAAGCGACTTGCTGAATTACCTCGATTAGGTAAAAACCAAAAAAATAATATATATATATATATATATATATATTATTTTTATATATATACATCTATCTATTGTTTATAGCTAATTTAGTATATTGTTATACTTTATAAAAATAATCAATTTTTGAATGGATAAAATTTTCTATGTAAGATTCTAATATTCGGTTATACAAAAAATAAATAATATAATATAAAACATTTGATTTCGTTGTGTAGGTTAAGACTATACAGATAACACGGCTGGATATCAATATATACACACACACACATATATATATATATATATAAATAGTTAAATTAAATTAAAAATACTATTTTCTGTATCGATAAATAATTCCCATGGTAAAATTGTTATTCCTGCTTGGTTGCTTGTAATAAATTATTTAATTCTATATTTATTTTATTACGCATACGTTCAATAGTGTTGTGCACAGTTATTTATGTTCATTTGAAATTATTATTCTGCGTTTTAGAAAATTTGACAAATTATTTTAATTATAATATTATCGATATTATATTAAAGTGACATGTTCCTAATACATTTCGTAAAATATTATGCTTTAAACGAACGCATAATTTTTAAACCACTTTTATTTGACACGACGTGTGTTGTCGATTATCTTTTCAATAAAAATTACAATTAATCAGCATTTCTGATCATCGTAGCGTAGTAATGTAGTTTATTTAAAATTCGAAAGTCGTTTGAATTTAATTAATTATTACGGTGTATAAATATATTTTAAATTTCGATCTGATGACACGATCGATTAACAGAAAAAAACTAAAACATATCTTTTTAGGAATTATGAATTTTACTAAATTCGCATAACTAATCAAGCTTTTAGTATAGAGTTTGTAAATCAAACAGCTTTCAATGTAGATAAATTCAATCCGTGTTTTGTGCTTTTTATCTAAAGTCTTTATAATTACATTTTCCCGACATTATAATCAGCAGTATTCAGTACCGGCGTGTATACTGATATCTTATGATGATTATACTCGTGTTTTCTTTGTCGACTATTGACGCAATACGCATTGTCGATGTTTATAGAAATTAAGCGTCAAATAAATAGTTATTTTAGACAAATCACTGCAAATTTGCATACATGTGCGATTGTACATTAGCAGCATTAGCTACACCATAAACAATACATATTCGTAATAAATCAAAGAGTCTTCGACGTTTTGCTAATTACTATCATTATACGTATTACAATAGCTATAGTTGTATGTATATAATATATTTATCTATATATATATATAGTAGTATTACTTGTATTATAGGTATTTCAATCGTACAACATTCGTATTATAAGTATACAAGACAATTGCATAGGTTATGCGCGTACTGCATAATTACTACACTACGAGATGCAGTACTGCGTAATATGTAGGTATTGTATTTTAATATATTTATATATATTTATATACATAGGTGCCTATACGGCTATACTATATATTATACTAATCGTAATACACCAATACGTAGGTAATTAATTTCTCACCGTCCGACACACGAGACACGCGTAACTATTACCTATTTGACTATTTATGTATTATGTATACGCGTACATGTGTAGGTACGCGTCTGTGTGTAATAACGATATTATAATATATGGGTATGCGGAATGTGTGAAAAACGGAAACTGTACTCCGGAGACGCGACGAAGAATTCCGCCGGTAAAAAATGATGTACGTGTTTACGTCTGCTCCCCGAACGCTAATTTAAGAAATGTGACTTTATTGCGCGTCGTCATCGTTATCCCCATCATGGACTTTCGCAATTTAATAAATCAAAACGTATCCGTGTACACTATATTATTATACGTCATGTACGATATCGATACACCGCAGTCGACTAAATAGATCGACGATCGGTACATTATTACACGGCAAACTAAATCTTTCCCCGCCGCAGCCGCTCCGAGACATTATTCGTCGTCGTCGTGATCTAGCGGGCGGCCTCGGGCATTGCCTCGCCGCCGCAACGGATGACGACGACCACCGCGACGCGCGCCCGCGAGCCGGTGACCGGCATCGTCGCCGCGAGGCTACCCTCCGCACCGCCACCGCGCCGCGGACTCGCTATACTCCCACCACCGCCGGCAACATCACCACCACCAACGGCCACCACTACCGCCGCCGTCACCGCTACCACCGCTACCACCACCACCACCACCACCACCACCACCGCCACCGCCACTACTTACTACCAGGAGCACTGCGCCGCTCCGGGCCACGATATACTCCCGCCGCTTTTTGCCCGTGGTCAGACGTTTGCCGCCGCCGCCGCCGCCGCTGTGCCTCTAGCAAGAGCCGTCCTGCCCGGCAGTGTATCACCACTTTTCACCAGTAGTAGGCGGTAGTCGTATAGCGCTCAGTTGTCACAATCGTCGTCGTCGTGTGTCGCGCGTATATGTATTCGATCGCGCGCGCGCGTGTGTGACAGACTTCGCGATCCGACGCGGGTTTTATTTTCGCGAGTTTTTGATTATTTTTGCTTCTAACCCGAACACGCCGTCAAATATCGTATATTGATTATAATTTTTATCAATCGTTTTCGCCGAACAATAATTTTCCACTTCGCCGTCCCTGCGGCCGAAGTGCAGCTTGTCACATCAGTGTACTCTTGACGTTTTCTCTTGGTTTCCGATTTTGTGCGCCAACGAAATCACGAAACGCGTATAGTGTGCCGAGCGAAACGTACGACACTGAACAAATACGCGTTAAAAAATCACAAAACGTTCCGGCGGTATATTAATTATTAACGTCATTCCGCCGCCGGCCGCCGCTGCCGCCGCCGCATGTGGAGGTTACACATGCGGCGGAATCGGCGGCCGCCGCAGAGGAGCCCACAGGCGGGACGGCGATCTCTTCGTTGCCGTTGACGCGCTTGCCGATTATCCCGCGCTGCACCACCGTGGGGCACCGCCGGCGCCAGACGCAGACGCCGCCGCTACCGCCGAGATGACCATCACCACTGTCACCACGATCACCGCTGCCAGCAGCAGCAAATGGGTATGGCGGCCAAGATGGACCGAGTGGACGACGACTTCGTGGTGTCGTCCGACGTTCTACCATCGGGAGGTCCGCGACGACCGCGAGCCCGTCGACCAACTACCCGCCGGCCGACCAAGGCCGGTTCGCCGACGTGCAAAGCAACAGTCGTCGTTCGCGTCGTCCAAGTTCGCGCTCGCGATTGTCACTATGCTGATGATGTTGACCACCGTGGTCGAGGTAACGTATAGTTTTTTTTCTAGAAAATAAATATTTTCTCGTCGCACTCATATTGTACCGATATCACCACGGTCCGCGGAGTTGTCGTCGTAATGGTAATTATACGCGTACTGCGATAAG
Source organism: Rhopalosiphum nymphaeae (assembly GCA_036289425.1). NCBI lineage: Eukaryota > Metazoa > Arthropoda > Insecta > Hemiptera > Aphididae > Rhopalosiphum > Rhopalosiphum nymphaeae. Next base: position 2,422,587 of record JAZAQC010000015.1, read on the forward strand.
CCAAATTTCAATTCAAACATAAATAGTATATTAATAATAACAAATGTTTAAGCGCGCCCGCGGAATAAAATTTCACTCGGTAGCACAAGATTCAACGGGCAAATTAGTATTATACGTTTCTGTTATTTTTTTTTCAGACCTCAAGTATCTCTATTATTTATAGTATATTAGGTACATCATTTTAACACTTTTTTCTCCAGAAATATTTTATAACTATATGATAATAATATGTCATGTATAATTATATTATACATTTTTTTACTACAACAATACAGTCAAAAAAATCCCAGGGGGCGATGGTACCATTTGCCCTCTGTAATGTGCACCCTTGTAATTCTTCCATTTCAAGTTCGTTTCCGAACTTTACCCCGACCGTTTTATGCATCCGTAATATATTTCTAAACAATATTATCGTCGTTTTTCCGACACATGTCGTGTCGTGATGAATCCGTATAGGGACACTAATAATAATTGTACAGTATAATATACTAAATGTATATATAATTTATGGAGAAAAGTACACGGCAATTTAACAATAACGATTGTACATTATTTTACTATCGCAGATGTATATGCATTTACGACGACGTCCGTCGGATATGAACTTTACTCGTGACAACTATTTTTCGACATATTTATTTCCATTTTTTATTATTATTACTACGATAATCTCGCGTGTATGTAATACCTATGCGACGTTTGTGACGTGTTTGACGCCGTGTAAATGACGTACGCGATATGTGCGCGGTTTATGTGGCACGCATTTACACGCGCTGTACCTATACCTATAATATATATATTTTATAAAAAAACTTATTTTTTTTATAGTTCTCGTCGAATTGCAGACGCTATCCACGATTGCAATATATATCGTGTTTATGGGGGCGATGGGGTGGGGGGCACGGCAAGTATACGTATACACTGGTCGTTTGACGACGGGTTCCCACGACTGTCGCCAGCCGTGTGTATTTAAATTAAACTAAATTAATATTTGTCGTAAATATCAATTACTGCTATCTCTGTAGTTAGACATAATAATATAATATGTATATATTAGTATAATAGTGCGTACAAATAATAACAACAACAATAATATTATTAATAATAGGTAATAACTCAATAATATATTTATATTTTAGGTATATATAGGCACATTATAAAAATAATATTTACCACCTTTTTATAGGCTAAAATAAGTATATGTATGGTGATTTTGGATATTCGAGAAATGACACAGACATCATATTCGTATATAATTCAGTTTTTCACATGTTTTTCATATCTCTGATATTATGTTGTTTGATTTTTTTTTTTATTTAAATTCGATTTATCATAGTATATCAACAATGATTATTGATGTTTATTGTATACACAATTAGGCGGCTCAATGACAAAACGTGGCGGCTATGTACAAATAATTTCTTTCGGTACTATCAACATTTTGTAGTATAAATATACTACGCGTATACCCTGTCGTAATTTCATATTATAGAAATTTGACGGGTGCGGTGGTTTGCAGTTGTCAGGGAGTGGTAGATCGATGTACATAATATGGAAACATGGGATCGGACAGCGTGGAAGCCGAATAGTTCTTTTTAATATCATGGCTTATCTGTTTGTTTTAAAAATCATTGGTATAGGTAATCTGTGATGTGTGACACCTGCACTGCCGGAGCCAAATGAGTATAATAATATATGTGGCGGGTATTTTTTTGTTTGCGTGTATGCATTGAACGCCGTTGGCTGTATGTAGATTATGATACTCGTAAGTCAAATAATATTATTGTGCAGGCGTAATATTTTCCATTCATAATATAGGTATATAATAATGATGACTATTGCCGATTGTGAACATTTGAAAAATTTTATAAATAAGTATATTATAGTATATAGTAAATTATTATAATATAAACATCGTCTTCCTACACAAAATATTATCTGCACGTGATAAATTTTGTTTTCATCACAGTTTCATTGAAAGTATATTCTGCTCGCTCCACATTTACGCCACGCGTTTTTAGTACTCTCTGCAATTATTGCAAAACGACTAGATCGTAATTTTTATTTATACATTTTAAAAATGTATATATATATATATCATAATATAGTCCATATTGTAGATAAAAATAATATGTATGCATACATTTATTTAGTAATAATGAGGGGTTGAGTGGAAACTGTCAATGGATGTTTCAATAGGTATGCTGTTGAAGATGTATGTTTGGGTAGTATTAACATTTTTTTTTAGAATTTGTTTGAATGACACATGACAACCTGTTTGGGTAACTAATAAGGTAAAGAATATAACCCGTTTGGAAAATTAGAAAACTTTTTTAAAATTAATTTGTTTTTATTAGTTACCTCTTACCCATGTCAATGCTCACATTTTTTCTCACTCAAAAATAGTTTGTATGAGTTAACTGGTTTGATTATCAATAATCTTTACTTGAACATTTTTTAATATTTTAATAGAACAGTAGGTACTATTTTTAGTAGCTTAAATAAACGAATTTTTTGTCGATATAAATTATAATCGTATTATAATTTTAAAAGCATTCTATTTAAATTTTTACATAATGAAAAAAGGTTAATATTATAGCTTTACAAATTTTAAATTCTGAATAGTAAAATGGAGTTATATTGGCCTATTAATTTATTTTTTTCGGTAATTTTTTCAAGTGTTTTTCAAATGTTTTTTTATTTATTCTGAATTATTAACTTTTATTAATCAAAATTTATATAATTTAAGAATTTTAATATTTTTAATTGTTTTTGATACCTAATGGCTATGTAATTGTTATAATACGAAAATAATGAAAATCACTTATGTAATAGGACCTAAGTATGCAATATACTCATTATTTTAATTGGGAATTTTTGTCAAAATTATCAAACAATATTATTTACAGTCATTAACTATGTTTTTTTTCATCACAAACACTATTTTTTGTAATCTGTTCATCTCAAAGTGCCTGAATATTATAATAACAAATATGTAAAAAGCTCATTCCTAATTTAAATAAATATTGATTTTTAATGTAGTTTTATCATTTTTATTAATTTAATATCGAGAGTAGGTATATTATTAAAATATTTACCAAGTGATTTTTTATTTAATTAAAATACATTTTTAATCTTATTTTATGTTATCTGACAGCTATATTGATACCACTTCAACTCGGTCCATAGGTAATCATATTTAACGGATTTTACTGTTCATTGAAGCAACGTACAATATATTTATACGATTAGTTAGGTTTATAATTTTATATTCATTTTTATCAATTTTCTGGTGAATAATAATCTTATTATTGAAATTAGAAAACAACTATTTAGTTTAAATAAGAGTTCCGTAGACCGTAATAATATTATAGACTAGCATTTATGTATATACATTTTTTATATTACATTTAAAATGGAGATTGTATTCTTGTGTAACGAATAATTGTTGTTGTTAAATAAGCGTTTTCGTTTTAGTTAGGTATACTTTATACTTTACTTTTTCTCACGTATATAAAGAGATTTTTGATGTTTATTATTTTTTCTCGTTTTATTTGAAAGTTGGAGAAAAAATTAAATAATTGTTAGGTAATACATTTAAGTAATAATCATGTACTTATATTTTAAGTACTTGCTTTTAATGTCTACTTCGATATGTTTATGAATTTTAGTGTGCATTTTTTTTTGTAATGGAAATATTAATGAATACGATTAGATATATATAAACAGGAAATAATATATTGTTTTTCGAGTCAGTGTGATAAACGCCGACTGATCAAATTTAAATTGATCTATAAAATTAACATAAGTTAATCTACAGTATTTTTAAGATATATTCTGCGTTATAATTTGAGAAGTCCTTTAAATTTGGAAGTCCGTTGACGAATATAACCAACTTATATAGTAGTATACAGTAGTAGTGGCATAAATAAATATTTAATGAAGCAATCGCTTCATGTAAAAATAAAGTTGGGTCTTATAATGTACCCAGCCTTGTTATACGTACATTATAAATAATTAAATTTATTTTTATGAATTGGAGTTGTATGTGAGTTATTAGCCTTCCAAATCAACATGGCAACAATTATGGAACTTATGCATTTTAAATAGTTGCGTCAAAAAAAAAAATTCATGCCGCCACTGGTAGTATAATTTTTCTATATAGGTAGGTAAGATATATTATATTATCACCTTTCGTTGAACATGCATGTTTGTTTGGTGTACCTTTTTTTTTTAAATTTGTGTCGTAAAGTCCATCAAAATTTTTTTTAAATATTGTCTGGAAGACCGTATAATATACCGTAGTATTAGTCGTTTTGGCCGCGTCACTTAATATAGTCGATCCATTCGTAGGTATATTATTAATTTATACTTATTTAATTATGTCGCTGCCTCCGATACCTGAGTTTTTTTTTTGAAAATTTTTGGTTATTATTACACACGCACAAGACGATAGCGGTTTGATACGCAAAACAGTGTATTTATATATTGCGTGAATTTCATCCCGAATAGCCGCTGTATATAATTACGCGCACTGCCTGTGCGTGTTGTTTTCGCGCGAAACAAATTCGTGTGTATAATAATAATTATTATTTTGGTCGATAAAACGTTTACAGACACACACATACATATGCATTCACACACGTTTAACCGTACTTGCGTACCGGTTCAGTCGGGTGGCAGTATTTTCCCGCGACCGTTTAATAAATTTCTATACAACCGTCGACCACGTACCTTCTCTTGCTGTATAATAATAATAGGTACCCATAGCAGCATCATCATCGGCGACAGCGGTTCCCGCAAACTAGGTTTCTTTCTAGTCCTCGTTCGCTCGTTATAACAATGTAGAGTGAATAAATTTATATTTTATAACAAACAGCGTACCTACCTATACGTGTGTACCCAATGGCTACAGTTGTAGCGCACTCACCGGTGGCGTAACTAGACGTTGATATATATATATATATATATATATATATATATATATATACCTATATCCGTGATGGATAAACATTTAGATGCGCCCCTCCCCCCAATCACTATCGATCACCGCCGCGAAGTATAAAAAGTTATCCTGTTAGCGTATATGGATCATGGACATTAGAGTACTCTATTAGGACACTATTGTGTTCGCGGTAAAGATATGTGTACAGATACAGACGCATAAATTTATATGGATTAGTTACATTGCGAGCTGCTGCGATGGATGTTATCTCTGCGTGTGCCGACCGTCGCGACACGATCGTCGTGAAAGATACACCAAACAGATTTCTTAAATAACCCGTTCATATATATTTATGTATGTATATAAATAATATGTATAATATATAAGTTTATTATAACATTATCCGCGTACATGATAATACTACGGCGAATATATTCAATGTAAAACCGAAACGTATATTTCGTATATATTTCCCTACATAAAATACTCGTATGTTACACGTGAATTATTGTTACAAGTGATTCAACCAACAATAATATTATTGTAATGTATTGAATGGAGAGTTGTAAAAAATAAACAAAAAAAGTTAACAGCGGATCTTGCGGTTGGGCCCTATAGGTCTTCGGGCTCCCGTAAAAGCGTCGTGCCAGCACAAGTCATACACTCGTTCCACCCTAAATGTACTATTGTGTTACAGCACTGGTACAGCCGCGCGATGTTTCGTCCGGACACGTGTAAATATAATATATCGCGGCAGGGGAACGACGAAGACCCTCCTAGGCAGCAGTCGGCATACGATTTCGGCGCCCACGATATATAACTACTATAAAATATAAAATATTAATACGGTATAATAAAATATCGCCGACGACAACGACGACGACTGGTGTTTTTTATTCGTCTGTATCGCTTTAAATTTCAGCAAAAATTTACTTCTCACTCGAACACGCGTTATCGTGGTACTTTAATATAATATTGTATATGTATTGTAATATATATTGCGCATTTGAAATAAAAAAAATATAAGCTGCGACGTTTGAAAATCGAGGCGATAAAGTCGAAACACTTTTCACGAGCGCGCCGCGGGCTTTACCGACAAACGGGGTCGCCTAACAGGGTGGGATGACGCACGCCCGCCGTCGGCGAAGCTGTTGCGGGGGGAGTGACTTTCGTTCGGTTGCGTCTCGCGGCCACCGCCGTAACTTTTCGCCAGGCCGCGTCCGCGGTAAACGCACATCGTCACGCCGCCCAAGCCCCGCCCAGACGCGGTGGTACCGTGGAAATGTTTGTGTACCGCCGCGGTGTAAGCCCGGCCCTCTTACCGCCGTCGCGCAGTCGCCGTGTATACTGCAGCGCGCGTTTATATATCACATTATTATTATTATTATTATTATTATTACTATTATTATTATTATTATTATACACCTTCTATTATTCTAAAAAAAATGTATTCCATTTATTTTTCTGTTCTATTCTCACGTCGTCGACTCGGAAGCGGCGAGTGAGTGTGCGGTGGGGCGGGCGGCGTATTATATTCGTCTCGCCTATTACACACGTCATTGCATTTCGCCCGTATCTATACAACCCCACTCACGCGGTCCGACCATCGCTCCCGCCGTTCGGTTTGCCGCTTTTTACATTATACTTTGGACGGACACGCATAGTTATATTCTCCGATTTTCCACGGTCCGCCGCCGTCCTCGAAAATCATTCGTAATACTCGCTACTGCACGCGCGTGCACATAGTAATATATAATACGTATACGTACTGTGGAGTGTACCTGCAAGACAGCGGCGGTATAGGTACATATTATGTATGTTATGTATGCGTATAATGATATCGCGAACGCGAATCATCGTACCTATATAATATACGCCGCATTCCGACGACGTCCTCTTGCAAGCGCAACGAAATTCGGTTAAACGTCGTGTATATTGGTACGGCAACGACGACGTCGACGTCGTTTTCTATATAATACATATAAAATATAATAACATGGCATAATAATATATTATATTGCATCGTTGTGATGTGCGCGCAAGTTTCCCGCCGAGTCGTGACGAATAATAATATACGAGTTGCGCGGGGGACGGCGCAAGGGTTAGGAGTAAGAGGAGGTGTACGCAGCAGCGGAGAGATGGATTGTCTAGCGAGAGCTTGTGAATATACCTATACAAGTGCGAGCGCGCGCGCGCGTATACACGCGTTACGTGGGCGGCGGACGTGGTGGCACGCACGCCCGGACCGCGTGGCAGCCGCCGCAACGCCGCTGACTGACCGGCCGGCACGCAACCCGTTGTCGTCGTCGTCGTCGTCGTCGTCGTCGTCGTCGTGTAGGCCATGTCTTCGTGCGCCAACACCAGACACACCGAGCGCACACATATACATACACGACTTTATACACAAAACCCCGCACGACGACGTACATTTTTTTTCCTATACAAGACGCAAAACCGCGTCTTGTAATAATAATAATAACAACGCGATTAATACGCCGGTCTAGCGTGCGTGTTCATAGGCCAGGATGATTGTTTGAACGACGGCGAAGTAGAGGTTCACGCGATCGTCGGCGGAAAATGTATATTTTATAAACGCGCACGCAGACGTATTTTTACGTTTTATACTATAGTATATAATGATGCGTAATGTGCGTAGATTTATTTTATTGTTATCATTGCATTACCGGTACTTTATACAAATATTTTAACCACAAAAAATGGGATGACGTGTTACAGTGACAAATTTTTTTCCCTTTTCTAAGACGCCATCGCTGTCGTCGTGCAAATATCGTTCGTGTACAGCAGTAAATGGATTGCTTGTGATTTCTTGCATAGACACGCGCGATCCAAGTAGGTATATTCGTATGATGAGGGATATGGTCGTGCGGGTTGACCGATATTTTTTTCATTGCCACCTCTCCCCCCTTTTCGTCACAACTGTGAGAATTTACGTATAACAAATGGCTAGTACATCGCTTATACCTATATATTATGTGCATGACGTTGATGATGATGACGATGTCGGTCCGTTTAGCGTGCGTCGGCGATCGACAACGACGAGACAAATCACTCGATCATTTATCATTTTAATTTTCATTATTATCGCGTGTGAGTGTATGTGTAAGTATGTGTGCGTGTGCTCGTCCATTGCGTCGTCACGTATAACAATCGTTTTCGTGCCCCCCCGGTCTGCGTCCAGCCACCGATGACCCGAAATAAAGTATCTGACAATGGACATGCACTCGGTTATTGTGTTCGCGCGCGCGCGCGCTTCATTATATATATATGTATAGTAGGGCCTGCAGGTAGTGTCGAACGACCATATATGCGATAATTAGTTATATTTTATTGTAACGGTGTTGTATTGAGTTCGTTTTATGCACAGTTTAAATAAGTAACTACCTGTATAATATAAATAGTAGCTGAGACCAGATACTGAGGAATGTACCTATAGTGTTACTTAACCGTCTACTACTTTGAATAATTCCCGGATAAATAAACATAATAGGACCCAAGACCATAAATACTAACTATTATATTATTACAGTATTGTGATAATAAGTTATTGTTGAATCGTTTAAATAGTAGACTATTGATCTATATAATAATAATAGCTTTGAAGGCGATAATCCTATTGGGAAATTAATGTGTTTTTGATCACCTACATCCTACTGATTGATTTACCAGTTATTCATTAAGAAAATTTAAATGACTTTTTTTTGTATAAAAGGGACAGGAAATCTGTTTATATTTACAAAATTTAAATGGTTACCTATATAATATAGATGCGATAATAGCATAATAGTAGAGACGGATGTCTAAAGACCGGTCTAAAAGTATTATAGTTGCTTTAAATAAACTTTTTTCCAATTATGTATACACAAAGGGACCCACTAAAGGTAAAGTACTATATGTGTTATTGTTAATGTATTTTATTGTATATTAAGTCGCTTTGTGAGCAGTCTAAAAGGTACACTTATATTAACATTTTGCAAAGACGGATATACGAATTCTATTGAAAGTGTATAATATATTTTGATCACAAACATATTCTCAAACGACTTATGCTCCAGACATTTCACTATTTAACGCGCTATTTTGTATTAAATTAGGTATTAGACACCACAGAGTTTAAACTATTGTAGAGTCAAATATGTCTATTGGTACACGTATAGTACAACCAGTACGTATATTGTTAAATATAGTTATGTATCTAAATTGTAATAAATAACTGGCGTCACCTCTAAATTTTGATTATTTTTAAATTAGTAAGTTAATATCTTAACCTCCTATATATTAACGATTAACCCGTGTGAATGTGTGCGATGTAAACACAATAAAGACCCAAAACATAAAATCTTAATTAACACTTTACCTAACTGCCGTCTGCTATAAAAAGGTAATACTGCACCACCTACTTCGTCATTAGCGTAACAATATGGAGTTTCATGAGAAACTATTTCGGCGCCGCCGCCGCCGTCATACAGAGCGTTATTAATCACTGCTGCTTCGTGTCGTACAGCTCACAAGTACATGACTATATGCGCGGTGGCGAAACGCCGATTATTCGAATTATCGGAGTCGCCGCCCTGACGGGCTAACGGATTTGGTGCCCGCGGGTATAGCGGCAGAAACGATATAATTATATCACCCCCACCTGTTAGTGACTGTTACCATCATAGACACGAGATGAGATTTTAGTCTGGAGGTGCAGGTTAATTATGTGCATGCACCATATTGTGTATAATAATATAATATGTCCTAAAATGCTCGCAATTCAAAATGTTTAGATGTCCCTAAAAAATGTCTTCCAATCTGTTTAGGGTAATACAAACGCTTTTCATTTAACAATTCGTTCACTGCGTAACTACTGGTCTGTCGTTTGCCGTTTATCGTACGTCGATTGGCCGTTGCAATCATACTACAATTTACTAACCATTATTTACCGTCAAATATACAGTGCTGGCAGAGTTGATCAACTTTTGGATGCGATACGATGACATCTATAACCTAACCTGGTTTTACTCATAATAAATTTTCGCTATAATACTTCATTCGTATTGTGCTTTTTGTTTTCTTTATAATTTTGTAGTATTCGACCGTATTTATTTATATTATAATATTATATGAAAGAAATTATATAGTTATAAACTTATATTTTCGTTGTTTTCGTGCATGTCATAGACTTTTATAATATTTGACAGAAAGCCGTATCTGATCATACTCGCATCCCACATAGTACAATTGTCATCGAGGTGATACGATCGGCCGATTATTATACATAACTGGCCACTTTGATACGACTTTTATTGTTATACGGGCGTAGAACGTAGAACGGATTAAAAATATGACGTTTGATGGTCATAACAATATATATTGTTATAGTCGTATAAATTTGGTATTTTTTTTTCTACACCACCATTACCACCTTTAATTTTAGGGACCTACGACGGCTGATCGAGTGAACTGATTGGTGAGTTCGTTGTCGGTGTATGTCCCCACGTCATCCTCTATGTCTATAGTTATTGTTGTTGTTATATAACGAATATTGTACTCACGTATCATACTAATATATTTTTTACATATTATCATATGGTAAATGATCGATTTTTCTTAACGTTTTGCACGCATACAGGACGTCCGGGCACTGGGATTCTTCGAGCTGCAAATATTGGAGATCGAAAATTACCGTGGCCAATTGGCCACGGGTGAGTGTTGTGGCAGCGATTCCTCGTCGTCCGTCCAACAGCAGTCGTCTTCAGCACAGCGCAACACGCTGCAATGTACCGGCGCACCACAATGCAACACACTATTTCAGGTGTGCTTGCGCGAATACCAGAGCCGACAGCAGCAGCAACAGCCGTCGGGTGGGTCGTCCTCGTCCGCGTTAGCCGGCAGCAGAGTGGTGATCGGTGACGACGAATCTTCGGTCATGGGTTCCATTCACCACCAAACCCCCAACTCGCACCTGCACCACTGCTCCTTTGGCAACGTGACCAGTCCCGTCCTCGGCGGAAATTCGTTTACGTTGGGCGGTGACGCCGCTGCGGCATCATCGGATACCAATTCGCCGGCGGACTTCAGCAACCGAGGTGCAGCCGGCGGCAATCTGGCATTGCAGTTTACGTTCAGCTGGACGGTTAGTGTTATATATTTTATATCATATTTTTATTATTATTAATATTCTCCGGGCTCGTGAGAGATGACAGTATTTTCAAAGTATACTGCACTGTTGAATTTACGAAATTTTATTTTGCATATTTTTACATTATATATCGAACTGTCATTGTCTTTTTTTAGGATTTTTAGTGCATATTCAAAGTGCATTTATTAAATTTGAAAAAAGTGAAAAGTACATGTTTAGAATTTAAAGTACTTCTTTCGTATTTCAATTAATTCATTAATTCATTAGCTGATTGATACATGAATAATGCTTGCATATTATTTTTTTATAAAAGAATACTCATTGTTTCATAAGCTATTCACTTTTTTGGAAATATTTTTTTTACATATTATAGGTTTGTATAAAATATGATTTTTAAAATAAAAAATATTTAATACTAATTTTATTAACCTAACTATCAACTTATTAATTATTTAATTTTTTTATTTATTTAATTATCTTGAATAATATTTCGATTTAGAATATAGTAATAATAATTTATTTATTTATTCAAATAACAAGAAGATAAAAATAATATACAATATATTACGAGAAATATTACTAGAAGTTACTCTACACTGTGTATCGTGGAGTAAGAGTACTTATTAGTCAGTGCCAAAATACAGTGGATTAATAACAATATTAATAAAAATTAATGAAAATAAGAAAAAAAACCAAACAGAGTTCAGGTTAAAATAGTTAAATATAATAAGAAATAATATGAAATTAAAGTTGTTTATTTTAATTTTTAAAAACAGGATTTTTTCATTAAACGTTGGTTTGTAATAAATAATATTTTCAAAAATGATAATAACTTTTGAAATATCCAATATTCTTTGATAATAAAAATCACTTTGTGTAGTATACACACTTTGGTAACGCCAGTACAGTTTAGTCAGATTATTTCGATACTATATTTTTATATTAGCACGCTATAATAATGTATTGGTACACTTATCAAAGATATGGATCCGTTTAATGTGGTCGTAATAATACGTTGTGTATCTATTAGCTATACTGGTGTATATACATTTATTTTGAAGCTCGCGAATAAAAACGTATTAATATTAATTGGTTTTTATACGTAGGTACTAAACTATTCACAAAATATACAGATAGTCGGAGTTTCCGGGAAATACTCGAGTTTTGTAGGCGGAGAAATCAATATCCTATCTCACAACTATAGGTTTTATTTATATTATTGTAACATGTTATATAGGTACTTATATTGTAGTATAGAGTGGTATCGGTGGTATTATTTCTATACATCGCGAAGTTACTTCTTAACGAGCGGATTAGAGCCTTTTCAGTTTTCACGGATATGGTACACAGTAGACGTACGTACATTCGCACGTATTGTACACACTATAATAATACAGAAATATTATTACAATGTATTTCCTGTGCGCATTGGCCACCCCGTATATAATCACCGACTTATTGTACACAGGAGATAATATTATGTGCCCCATTTAAGTCTCGAGACTATAATATTATAATATACTGCAATAATGGCCGATTGTAAAACTTCTATTTGGCACTACGCCAACGATATAATATATAGCCAGGCGGCAGGCACCCTGCGCATTATATCGGACATTCGGGATCTAATGGACATAACTGTCGACTTGTTGTACAATAATACTGCAGCAGTGTCCGTCGCGTGCAGACCGCGGTACTCGGTATTATTATAATACGCGGAGACATATTATACGAGCATATATAACGTCGTATGGTATTGTGTGCGTATAATATTATAATATATATCACGAAACCACTACCGAACTACCGATGCCTATATAAAATACATAATATTATAATATTATTATATATTATTATACTCGCTTCCGGGCATCGTAATAATATTATACAATAATACCTACATCGTTCTCGATAATTTCCATGTTATTATTATATAGCGTGTGCAGTGTTATTAAATTATAATAATAATATCGTATTGATATTATAAACGCGTTATAATATATTATATTATGTTATTATTTACTGTATGGACGCGCCGGCGATAACGACGGCAAAACGTTTTTTTAGGTTTTTTTCTGTTTTTTATTATTTTATATTCGGCCGTGGCGCACATACTTCACGCACACACACACACACACACACACAAACACACACACACACATACAAGTGTATGCTGCTGCTGTTGCAGCGGCGGCGTTCGCGCCGATCTATTATAACGACCGCGCGGCCGCCACCGTTGCGGTGCTGGTCCTTCGAACGGATCGTCCGAGCTTGTGCACGCACCGCACACGCACACACGCGCACGCAAGTACACGCGCAAGTAAAACGGCAGAGTCGGCGGCGGCGGGATCGACAAGACCACCGTCCACAAAACTCGTTTAATTCCCGGAACGCATTTAAATATATATAATAAACTTATCTATGTATGTATGTATGTATGTATGTATGTATGTATGTATGTATGTATGTATGCACGTATGTTATATACCCGACGTTCCCCTCGCTCCACCCCGCGCGCGCACTGCCACCCGACGACCCATCGCCGCGCCGTCCATCTCGCCGACGTTCATATATATATATATATATATATATATATATATATATATATATATATATATATATATATATCTAACCGGCGTACCGTTTCTCGTTTTTTAACCCCTCGCCCGCCCTCCGCCGCACTACCACGTATTATAAATACCTATATATTACGTATATAATATTATATTATCGTACCTATACGGAATAATATATTTTCGTTCGTCCGTGCACACGGGCGGGTTTTCAAGAAAACGAATTATAATTATTCATCGTCGTTTACGCGTATATAATACGTATATAATATTATAATATACGTCTTCTTCGCCGCGCGTTTAACTCGGTCATCGCCGCCACCGCCGCCGCGAATCGTCAGCCGCAGTTATAATAATATATTATATTGTAATAGGTGTATTATTATGTATAGTAATATTATTATGTGCGTCGCCGGTCGAGCTGCACACCCGTCCGTATTAGACGGACGGGGTTCGACCCGGTCAGAAATCGAATTCACGCCGTTTACGAACGTTTCGTCCGCGGCGAACGGAGTCATAGATAGGACATTATTTTTTGTTGTCCGACGATTATTATTATTATTATTATTATTATAGCCATAGCACGTTTGGTCCGTTTGGTTTTGACATAGTGTTATACCTCCTAACTTCGGAATTTAATGTAATCTGTGATTGAATCGTCTAGCTCACATGCATGTCTACACTTGATCATCTCAAATCTTTATTTTATTAGGTAATATTTTATTTTTAAAAAAACCCAACTCCACTGAGAAATAATAAACTAATATTGAATTAATTTGTAAGTTTTAAATTATTTTATTACTCGAGAACTAAATAAGTAAATAAAAATAACGATTTAAAAAAACCCGTTGACCAAAGTCCAATTATAAATTATAATCAACATAAGCCGAAGACCAAATATCCTGTCTTAATATTTATAAAGGACGAAATATTCTTGATTTGATTTATTTGATGGAAACGAAAGTCCTAAATTCGGTTTTGGAGGGTTCGACTTTCCTTAACCCTTAATAACTCCACAAATCAGAGGTTTATTCAACTTAGTCTTCGATATTGAGTTATAATATTGTTTTATTAGATCAAATTTTCTTATTTATAAATTTATTATTATGATAACTCATATTATTGACGTATGGCCATGACAGAGAGAGGGTGTGGTGAACTATATCATTTTACTCTTAAAGGCTTTTGTGATACTTTATATGTACATGTTTTGTAATATGCATTTTTGGAAGATACTTATTAAAAAGCAGCATAAAATAGTACATAATCTCGTACACGTACTACATTATCGACTACAGCCGTCACCGTTACACGAAAGCATCGTTTACCCGATCGTGAATTTTACCTTTTACTCTACTGCCACCGTCGCGTGCGTTTTCTGCGTTTTTAATTAAAAAAAAAATCGAGCACGACCGTCGATGTCGCGTGTATGCACTGTGCTAAGTTTTCGCGACCCATGTCGTATTTTTTTTTCCTCTGTCTCATATAGCATATACCTATAGGTAGGTAAAGTACTTTTGTTATGGCCGTTAATTGTATAGATCTTTTTCTACATACAACGTTTGTCGTGTCGTTGTCATTGTCGTCGTACACAACGCGTGGCAAGTAGTGAGTATACATAATAGTAATATATTATTTTTTCCTATCGAAATTTTCACTTCCGGCACTGTCGGGGGCCACCGGCGCGCACCGTGCTTTATACCGTCCACGGCTCGTGCGGTATACAAGTATATGTATACATCGTTTACGCAGAGGGATATTAGAGTTTTCGTGTCTAAAACGCGCCCCGATAACTCGTAGATCCGCGAGTGACTGAGAGAAAAAGCCGGGGTCACGATCTTTGTATTTATTATATTATTATATTATATACTTATACGTCCATTTATAAAGCTGCCACCGCCGAGCGTAATCCGCTCGCCACGACCGGACGCTCATTTATTGACCAACGACGATCGATACATCTCGATCGATACGATAACGACCATGACGACGACGACCACGATGACGATTATAACAATAAATTGTAATAAATAATAACAAAAATAATAATAGCCCGTCGTGTACCGTACATAATACCTAGTATATAAATATGAAATACATAATATTGTATACAATTTATTTTATTATAGTAAAATAATATCGTGGACCGTAATCGACCGACTGCGGCGAATTGTTTTAACCGGCGGCGGACGGTTTGACACATAAACACACGTGGCGCGCATAAAGAACTTTCCGAGAACCGTCAATATATTATAATAATATAATATATTACAACTACAATATTTTCGTGTCAATGATATTATACGTATTATGTGTGTGTCTGTGTGTGTTGAGCTGCTGCAACTTAGGTATACCCCGCTGCTGTTCCGCTGCTGATGTGACTGCGCTCGCTCGCGCGTGATTTGAATATTCAAATGTCCTATAATAGTATATAATACTATTGGAATTTATACATATCGAATACATAATAATAATAATAATAATAATAATAATAATAATAATATTATAATGTATAATATCACAGTACCATTCGAATTTATATAAATAACGTTCGTATGTGTACGCGCGCGCGCGCGCGCGTGTGTGTGTGTATACAACCACGACGTACCTAATAACAAACGCAGTATTTCTAAAAAATGTATATATTTATTTCGGTTTTTTATTTTATTTTCAATGACCGCCTGTACACACCTGTCGCCGCCACTACAATGCCGGCGACGACGACTATACGACGACAACGATTTATCGTACGATTCGATTCGATTTCGGTATTTCTCGTCTCGTTTTTTTTTATTTTTTAATAATACTCGTCGTCTTGGTCGCCGCCGAGGTATTTCTTCCGATTATATTTTTCGTTAATTGGCTCGGGTCTCATGCCGCGCGCGTTAGTCGTCGGCGGCGGCGAAACGAGCTGGCAGACCGGTTGCCGCCGTCGTCCTCTCTTCCGTTCGCGGTCTCTCTCTTTGTCGCTCTTACAGTTTCTCGTTCACTCTCTCAATCACTCTCTCCCTCTCTATCTCTCTCTCGTACGTACACTATCTGACCGCCGCGGTCTAGCCGTTTTTAATTTATATACACATACGCTGGTGCAGGCGGCGACGATATACGGCGGGGTAATACCACCGTGGTCGCCGTCGTACGGCAACAGCAACAGTCGATTAAAAGCCCACCCTTAATTAAAAAAAAACGAAAAACACGATCCCGCTGAAACGTCTCCTCGACCTATAGGAGGCCTGTCACGTGTGTCCGGCGCACACCGGTCACAGATCGCGGTGCGGGTGGTGGGGCGTGTACGGGCAGGAGAGAGTCACCTGCGACGACGACGACGACGACGACCGTATAAATAATATAATGAATACAGATAGAGGTAGAGTAATAATAATAAAATTATCCAATTTTTGTCGTTTATGCGGCGGTGAAGGTTGTCGGGTCAATACGATCGCCACCGCAGCCGCCCCGAATTAAAAACATTAAGTTTTAATGACCTGGAACGCGTATATAGTCGCGTTTACGCGTCATTGTCTGGTTGTTGTTTTTACTGGCGGCGGCGGCCGTGATGATGATGGATACAAATATTTTTGTCGCCGCCGCCGACGTCCACGCATGCCGCACTGCCGCCGTTAATTGGGTTTTTTCTCGCGCGCGCGTGCGCTAGGCGGCTGCGGGCAGCAACAGCAACGGCAACGCATGAGAGACGAGACGACACCGCCGCGCTGCATACCTGTTCCGCCGTTGGTGATGCGGTGTTGTGCAGGTTATAATAATATGGCGGGCAGTCGGAATTCCGCCGGTGGTGGTGGTGCGCGGTAAAAAACCACTGCAGTATTTTCCGATTAATTAGTGAATACCGCGACGACGATACGACGACCAACTCTCGTCGGCTTTTCGCCGCGTCTAACGGCCAACGCCGCTTTTTAAGCGTGTGCCGTCGGTCAGTGTTTAACCCCCTCGCAGTCGTATAGTAGTCATTATATAAAAGTATAGATATATGTATGTAACCTACTCGTTATTTTCATTATAATTTCCGTTTGTAGCAGTTCCATAAAAAAATATATATTTCTACAGTAGGTAATTCTAAACCTATATATATAACAACGTACAGATCTAGCACACACTGCAAAGGGTTAGTCGTTTTCCAATACACGTGTGTGTAAAGTGCGTCGTACACCACCACACAGTGTATTAAAATATACGCGTATTATAACGCGCGGCGCGTGCCACTCCACCGCCCTTGCATCAGTGACCGCAGATTTTTTTTTGCGCGACATGTGCGACGGCTGCATCGGTCGGTAAAGGGGGTCAGAAGGGCATACACATGTATGTATATAATAATAATATATTGGTTAATGACGCGAGCGACCCCGCGGGATTATCGTTCGACTGTATATTGTTTTGTAGATTTTTTCTTTTTACGACTCCCCCGCGGTAGTTTATAATATAATACACATTATATACAGCTATAATGCGCGTACACGATGATGACCGGCGCACTTGACTATCGACGCGCCGCACTTTGCGCAGCAGTTTTTTTTCGACTATCGTCGTCCCCCGCTCAGGGATGGCACCGCAGTCGTCGACGTCCTGCTCGCTGCGTTGTATTATATTATTATATGTTATAATATATGAATGGCGCGCGAAACAATACAGCGATAATTTCGTCGATCTCGTCCCTCGGTCATCTGTCGGTTGGATTTTTTTTGTCACTGTTAATCCATACCGCCAACAGCTGCTGCTGTATCACACAAACCGCAAACAACACTATATTATAATATTCTACACATATTATAATAATATATGATAATAATAACACTGCAGTATAACACACGACGTATACGAACGCGCACGTGTGACGACTGTCCCGCCGCCTTAATAATTATCATTGTTTTTTTTTTTTCACCACCGCTGAACACATTTTGTCATACATACTATATAATAATATCAAGATATTATACATAATAATAATATTATAATAAATTACAACATGCGTCGTATCTTCATGCATATATATATACATATATATATATATATTAGTATAAACGTTGCGCGGGTGCTAACGTGTGTGCAGTGTGTTGTCACATAATATAATGTCCGATGACATAATGAGAGCGCGCGCGCGAGGTCGATAATTTTGTCTATAGGTTTTTTTTCTCGTTCGTAAAACAAAACAAAAAAAAAACGATTCGTTTTTTCTTTTAATTTTTTACGTCGCCGTCGTTTCGGCTGGCGGCCCCTTGCCGAGAGTGACGTATGCCGTGCAGCATCCGCGTGCCGTTGCCTCCGCTGATGCACCGCTCCCGCGCGTCCGCCCATCGGCGTTTTGCCTGCCGCGCCGCCGACGCAGTTTGCGTCAACAAAAGCCCGACACGCTGCAGAGACCGTGGCGTCTCCGCGGGCTCCGGAGTCGTCATCGTCGTCGTCGTCGTACGGACGGCGCGCGGCGGCGCCACCGTGTCGTCGTCCGGCGGCACGTACGCCTCTGTCGCCACTTAACCATACGACGGCTGTCGAGAACTATATGAGACCTGAGCGGCTATTATAAGTAAAGCGTATACATTACCACGAGTATTAGAAACAACGTTTGACCCCGCGGCGGTCGATTGAATCGTCGTCGACAGAATAAATATACGGTGCGGGATAATATACAATAATATGCGGACGGACGGCGGCGGCGGATTTTTTTTCCGCTCATTTTTTTTTTTTACAGCGGCGGGGTTGGGTGAGGTGACCGCGTTTCTTTTATTCATAGGCCGTACGACGGCCGACAGACACTCGTCGTCGTCGTCTTAGTGGTGATCGCGATGGTGATGGTGGCGTGGTGGTAGTGGTGGTGGCGCCACCACCGCACACCGGACCAGCCGCCGCCGCCGCACTTTTTTTTCTCGGTACGCTACGTGCTCGCACGCACGCGGTACCGACTGCGGCCGCCGTTACGTACTCGGACGTGGCCGTCGCGCGTATTGTACCGTCGTCGTACACAATATATTCCCGGTAACGAATATACGCGAACTCCCGCGCGCGCGCTCGCGCTCGCGTAATAAATCAATCAAAACCCGGACGGCGGCGGCAACGTGATTGCTGGATAACCCCTCCGGCGGTGATACTGCACCGCGGTCTCCTCCTACGCACACGCTAGCGTCGTTGTCGTACAGTCGTTGTCTTTCTGCCGTCGTTCCATGGCAGCTATTATTATTCTTATTCTTCTTGTTATTATTATATTCCATTGCCGTAATTACCGTTCCACCGCGTTAGCTGAGTAACGCGAGCACTATACCACTAAAACCGTATATATTATTACGTTTTATTTACTATCGCGACAGTCGTTGGATTCTACGATCGATTTATAGTATTCGCGTTTAGGTACGTCAGTATATGATATTTTATTTTATTATGGTCGTCGATACGAAACTTGGCCGCCGACGACGTGCCGGTGTACTTCGGTCATAATATTATTAGATATAATATACAATAATTGGTATACCCGGTTTATGGGCATCAGCGATTTCGATGACTCTCCGTCGTCCTAGAGACCACTCATCACGCCGTGCGGTGGAGTATATTATAAACGGCATTTACCTATATTATGTTCATCGTCGACAGACGCGTCGTGCATACTTTTGATTACAGTTATGGGCGTTATAGTTATTGTAGAATACACGCCGCTAATATTAAACCGTCAACGGATTGTTCGTTAATCATCAACCGATGTGAAATGTTGAAATTTTAATATACGATCATTTATAAACAATGTAAATAACAACAAAAGTACGTACGATACAATAAAAAATAAAGAAATTGGACACTAGTATAGAATAGCGCTGCTGCAATTAGATATAATATGCACGTCTGGATTAACAAAACCAAATTACACATACTAAAAACAAAACATATTTATCGAAGTTTATATACCTACGTCCAATGAATTATAAATATGTTTATAAATTCTTATATATACTTGAGATTTGTGACTGATATAACGTGATAGTTAATTGACAGTACTGCGAGGGAAACTAGTTTAAAGGAAATTAAAACACCTGTATAGTAGACCAGTTAAATAATTACAATAAAATGTTAATATAAAGATCAATGTTTGAAATAAAACGATTAAATGATTATAAACGTCATATACATTTGGAATTTATAATTGAAAAGTGTAATTGCCCTATTTTGAATTTCGTAAGTGTTTAATTGACATCACATTTTCATATGCTTAAAAACATATTATCATTAACCACAATATCGTTAATATGTCTAACTAAATTAGTTCAATAATATAATTTATTTTATATTTTCAATTATTCTAAGCTGTTTATAGGACCATCTGCAAGGAATAAAATTTAAAAGTGTTTAATCTCTCGGGGTTGATCGCATATATAAAATATATTAATTAAGTAGGAGGCAGATGGTCATCCGGTGGAACACTGTGAGGCGGAAGTTAAATTAATTGGTGTGGTTTCAAAGTTATATGGTATTTTATGATTTCAGAAAAATATATTATAATCGAAATGAAAAAATAAATAAATTGGGCGATAGACGACTAATATTAAAATATTAATTATAATATTATGCTACTTTGCTCTGCTGTATTAGTTATATATAAAAAAATGTCTATAATAATGAATATCGGTGACGGCGAAGAAATAAACTTCTACAGATAATAACAAGTATTCATAATATTGTAATAGAATGACGATCAACCGCGCGTGATGTATAATATATAATGTAACATATTATAATATATAATAATGTTTATTTAAAACATCATGATAGCTTTTATTTGATAGTTTTTTGCTTTGTAACGAGGAGTTTGAGCTTATCATTGTCTTGATAATTTTTATCTTTATGGACCTATGTGATGGCAGCTCGAAACAAATATTATCCAAATCGTTTCATAAAATTCTGGTATAAGACCGACGAAAAAAATTCGACATTTGTACAAATAACAATGATCATCTTATACTATAAGTAATGATAATTTATAGATATATTGTGTACTCGTGTGGCATATATACAATTTAAGATGTCCATTTATAATATAGTGTTTAGAGCGATCATACACATCTTTTGAAGTAGCATTGTCTTTTTTAAAGCATCATCAAATAGCCTTGGCTTGACAAATTTCAAACAGAACGTTGTGTATTCGACTTCTTGAAGACATAGTCCCGTTTTCGTCAAATATTATCTCTATATTATTATAGGTATGTGCATAAAAGACTGAGTCGATTCAGTGTTTTGTATTCAGTAAAATCCTTTGAACAAGATCTGTGTATTTTATACATTTGCCGTCCATATGTATACATATTGAAGCGTCGAAAAGAGTTCTCGGACCCTTGTTTGCCGGTCCAGGAGATCATATAATTATTAATTATATATACATAAGTATGTACGCGAGTCAACGTAGTCAAAAAAACTTGTTATATACCAACACCCTATTGAGTTGATTAGTTGAATTATACTTGTATAAATGGTTAAACTCACCATACGACAATCTTTATATTTTTCTCTGCGAGGTGTAAGAACATAACCTATTTGGTCTTAAAAAACTGATTTTTTCATTGTGTAATACGTAAAAGTTGTTACCATATAGTATATGCTTAGCATTTTTACTTGATGAAACTGAAAATTGCCATCATCCATACCGCAAAAAACACGTGAATTCGTGGGGTACAAGAGTCACAGACTGCAGTCGTGGACATCTCAAGGGGGAGGGGGGGGGCCCACTTAAATTATGATGCATAATTTACCGCGGTAGGTCGTCCCGCGAATCGTAGAAACCGCGATAATTTCCAGTTTCGTCGCACGAACACGTGCGGTGGTCGCATGCGACGGATGGATGACTTATTTCGGCAATACCGTCGTCGTGCAAAGCGGAAGCACCCGCTGCCGTATTGCGCCGGATAGCCTTATGTATTTACAATCTCGTTAGTGGGTTCGCCCGCCGCCGCCGTCGGATCTCTTAATTTCCTCGTTGCGCGCGAACGCGCGGGCCGCTCGGCGGTGATTACTCGCGAGTCGTCGTTTATCATATCGTGGCGTCGTTAAACTGCCGCCGCCAGCTCAGACGATATAATAATAATAATAATAATAATAATAATAATAATAATAATAATGAATATTAGGTCCCGCCGCGGCCGTGCGCGGTGGGCTCTCGTTCGCCGGACGGTCTGGCCGCGCGCAGCACCCGCCGCGCGCGCACAAATATATAATACAGTCGTCGGCAACCGGGCAATTAGTCCGCGGCGTGTACCGCAGTCGTTAGCGTAGTATATGTGTGTGCCGCGTAGAGCGGTGGCGTGACGTAGCGGAAAAACGCCGCCGTCGCGGCTTTATTATTATTATTATTATTATGATTGTTGCACCGCTGCGGCGGCTGGTCGGGCACGCACGCGTCCTACGCGCCGGTGACGCGGCGGAAAAACGGCGGCGGACGGGTTATGGCTTATTTAGCCGAAACCGCCGAAGTATATGATTGTGATGACGTGACGGTTTCTTTTAGGCCGGTGACGATGTATATGGTACGCTCGTAAACTGCTGCGCGCCGTACGCCCGTAATCGGCATTTTTTGTCAACCGGTCCTTATACGTGCTCGGTGGAAAACGACGTATGCGTGTAGTGCCCATCAAATATTTTACCTATAATATTATTTTAGATGAAATTTTACTGTGGTATATGTTGTCGGTTATGAAAATCTTTCACTCCCATAAACCGTCTACGGCGTGTATACGCATAGAGTATACAATAATATTATATTATATTTTCAGACCTTTGCAACGAATTTTCACGAATTAATATTTACTAGCAGACAAAATATTTGTATACGATTTTCAATCAATAATTCTCCGGTCTTTGTCGAACGATATAGAGATGTGTAATATTATACAGTGTGACAAATGATGAGATCATTAAAATATAAATTCAATCGAAACAATAGTTAATATACAAAACTGAATTAAGTTTGAAATTTAAAATTACCGGTTTTTTTTATAAACTTCCAAGTTTAAAGTTACCGTATAATATAAGATCCACGAATCGTTATCTCTACGATAATACGATGAATACTTTTTGAAAAGCTGTACATCATCCGAAATATTAGGTCTCATCGCCACATTTCGCTGCAGAGTAGCGATTGCAACTGAGAACTATATATATATATATATAGGAACTAGAAAAAGAAAAACGGTTACGATCTGCGTCATCTGCAGTCGATGCATGCAAGTTACTTATACATCGATCGTAGTTACTTGTACAACGACGTTACGATGTATATGTTCCGGAGTCGCGGTGGACCCTATATACCGCCCGCGGTATAACATGTACGCGGTGGTTACCGCGGTGCAGCAAATTGTGCGCGGACCGTTTATAATATTATATATAGGTAGAAATCGTGTCTACCGTGACAGCGGTGCAGTGGTTCGCGTAGGAGTCGGTCGTCGTACTTTTTTTTATAGCGTACACAATATTATAATAATATAATATACCTATATAGGTGTATGTGTGTATGTCGCAGTGTTGTTATAATATCTCGTGTGCTTATAGGTATATAAGCGTATATACTCCTCTGGTTGCGGTTTCTCTGGTCGCGCCGTCCGCGATGATGATTTATCGTCGGGCAAGCGCGCGCGCGCTCGCTCGACTCTGCGGCGACCATCGTCTCGACGACGACGACAAATATCATACACGGTCTCGGCGGCGGTCTACGGCGAGGTGGGTGGACGATGAGTGGGGGGGGGGGTTGCAAATACATCGTACGCGAATGTACGTACGTGCAGCAGTGCACACTTGTATGCATATTGTATATTATTGTATATGAACACACACACACACACAAACGGAGAAAGAATGTAAAATTGAGCGTACTCCAGCGGACATTTCGTTCGTGCGCGTGCGCGTGTCCACTGCGTATAACATAACTGCGGCAAACAACGTCGCCGACGACGATAAAATATATAAAATACGTTATTTATCACGGTTATCGCTGCGCCGGGGTCGTATATCGGCATACGGTCATATCGAGCTCGGAAGATGATTTCGAAAATCTTCGTGTACCTGGTATAAGGCGATAATTATAACGCCGTCCGTCGACGACGCTAACAACACGACGATCGTCGTTCAATTGTAAACACATATTGTTATAACCTCTGCGAGAGCAAAACGCAGTAATACTGTTATCATACCAAGAATGCTATTATTATTATTATTATTATTATTATTATATTGTAGTATAATATATGCGTATTTTATGTCGTCGTATAATGGTTTTATTGGAATTATTTTTTTTCTGTTTCAGAGATCGTTCACGTTAGTGTTGCAAGCGATGGACTACAACAATTACACGGGTAAGCGGCCGTTATAGTATCAATAATAAGCAATAACAATAATAATTAGAAATGACCATTTTATTATTTACTCGTACGCATTTATACGGGGCAATAATAATGATAATCGAATACAGGTATACGATATTGTACGATATTGTACCTCGAACGGCCGTGTGGTATGTCGCGAGCGCGCGAGACATAAAACGATATAACGTCACACATAATAATATATATAATAATATAAATATATCGTTATTATCAATATATTATTTTTGTCGTCGTTGTATATACTATATACATATGTGGCTCGACGTGACCGGCCGATATAATACACACACACGATACGCCCACGCACAACGCGCAGCATATTACATGCGTACGAACGATGCGAACGAGTTTGGTGTAGTCGTCGTCGACCCTCGTCAATACTACGCGCGCACATATTATTCTACGGGACGAGGCGATCGAAGACGTATATGCTATACATGTATTGTGGTAGTTGTTGTTGTTGTTGTTGTTGTTGTCCATGTCGTCCGGTTGTCGGATTATGTGCGTATATATCATATCCTATATTGTACGCATTATTGATATCGGGACTGCGGTGGGTAAGCGCATCACAACAACAATCGTAGTCGCCGTTTCGTCGCGGTATAGTATTGCCACGGCGGCGTCACGTCCCATTCCTCTGGGGCCACATACGCCGTGCTGCGGACGCGCGTATACAGCCGACGATGACGACGGCAACGAGATGATATTGTCGTATAATATTACCATCATCATACAACTACTACTCGTACTTATTGTACAATACAATATAATATTATTATACACTCTGGACGCTATGTGTGTATATATATTATATTATATTATTATTATTACTTATAGCTATAATAATAATAATAATAATAATAATAATAATATATAATAATAAGACAGTGTTCGATACGATTCCAATTTCCAATTCCGTGTAGGAATGCGGCGGCGGGACGGTTTTATTACTATTGTTGTTGTGTTGTTATATTATCATTATTATTATTACTATATTACTGCAGTGCTTCCATCTGTATAGGTACGACTATTGAAGATTTGTCGTAGTATATTCTTTTTGTTTTCACACACATTTATATAATAATAATATAATAATAATGTGATGTATATCGTCCGTCCGTCCGTCTGTACGTATGTGTGTGTGTGTGTGTGTGTGTGTGTGTGTGTGTGTGTGTGTGTGTGTGATTGTGACGACGACGCCTATTGTTGTGCACCTACCTACGGCGTTGAGATAAACGCGCGTGAACAACGGAACGTAGGGAAAAAAAAGGGTAGCCAAGGCGAAACGCCTAAGAAACGGACAGAGGTGAATAGAAGAAGGAATAAAAAATCGTCTCAATCAATTCCACGCGCGTCGTTGTTATACTATTGTTGAGCGCAGGCGCGTGCGTGTGTGTGTTGGCCGCTGCAACTATCATATATATATTATATTATTTTTATATAGGTACAACATAATAATAATAATAATATACAACATATACAGCTGAGAGCGGCAGGCACCGAATCGAATCGTCGGCGCGGTACCGGCTTTTCGTCCGGTGGCCGCAGCGGCCGAGTTGAAATCGTCCGCGACACGGAAAAATAATGATAAAAAAAAAAATAAAACACAGTCGATTCTGTAACACAGAAATAATAGGATTAACCATAATTGTATAATTATTACTGTTCGTAACAGCTATACAATTTATATCTTTTGCCGGTTTACGAAAACATCGTTATTTAGTCAAATGATTATAGAGTAATTCCGATTAGAAACCAACCGGCAACCACGTTATTAACTTAATTTGACCGATTAAAATAATTAATAAACACAATATAGAATATATAGACATATTATATAAGCACCGCAGACATAATATAACAATTCGGACAAACCATTAGGTAAGTGTTTACTATAAAATCATAATCATTTAATTATATTCTAATAATCTCATTTAGTATAAAAAAAATAATCGTTCTTCTATAATAGCATATACAACACATTTATGTATACATAGAGTGTTTTACTAAACGTTGCTAACTAATTTTTTTCTCCGTGAATATGAATAAATTTATGCGAAGGATTTTATCCGGTTGACGACGGTCTTGACGTAGATACAATTAATTGATCAGACGTCGCTGTATTAATATACGTGATATTATGCAGCTTGTCTGAGTATTTATAATACTTTCATTTTAGTAATGGCGGTGATTATCGAAAGAATTTTCCTATCTATGAAATAAATGATAAAATATATTTACTTGAGTATAAGTACCTAACTATATATATATATATATATATATGTATTAGGTATAAAATGATATTGCCATTACATTACTAGAACTGTATATAAACACGAAAAACTAAACCCTTTTATACTCTTTTTACCTTTATACTTTTATTTGACTTAAAAAAATGTTGAAGGCCTAAGTCGTGGCCTTAAATATCCTCCAAAAGATTTATTAAATGGTCTGTACAAATTGTTTACTTATCGTATATATAATCAATACTGCAGATTTAATGATTTTTATATAGATAATAAATAATAATCGTTCGTTTTATTTCAATAACATTAATTATTTTATTATGGATTATAATATTATGCGAAAATTAGAACGTCGTGAACTATAAAATAATTTCTATAGTCGTGAAATAATAAACATACAAAACAGTTAAATTTATTGAAACACTTTTATTATCAAGGTGTAACTCATCATTTAATGATGTTTATTTCTGCAGGCTTGACGTCCGTTATCGAAGAGGCCACGTATTCCGGTATCCTGTTGCCCGGAAATGAGTGGAAAGCTTTGTCGTACTTGGGTCATACCGCTCGCATGGCGTATCGGGTACGCGTTAGGTGCGATCGCAACTACTACGGACAAAATTGCACAAAACTCTGTAAGCCTCGCGACGACCGGTTCGGCCATTATACGTGCGGTGATACGGACGGTCGGAAAGAGTGTATACCCGGCTGGCAGGGTGATACGTGCGACATAGGCAAGTACCTTGATTTATTTATATTTACTTCCTCGCCGCGCTTATATTATTTATAAACGATTCACTATTTAATGTTAATTTAGTAATAATAATCACATTTTTTTTAAAATATTTATTTACAGCCGTGTGCAAGACCGGATGCCATCCCGTACACGGAAAGTGCGAGTCTCCCGGAGATTGCGAGTAAGTATATTATTATATACGTATTGTAGTTATATAGTAGTCGTTATACATATACACTTATAATTATATCGAAAAAACCTACGCGTAGTTATTAAATATAATATAATATATTACTATACATAATATACGACGATGGTGACGATGACGACGACCTCGATATTCGGTGCGTCGCCGTTAATGATAACAGTTATATTATGGTCGATAATGAGGCGTCGGCGATAATACATGGAAAGAGGATATAAAGCGGTTCACCGGCAATAGCTGTTCGGCCATCGACTTAAAATATAAAGGTTGCGCAACTAGATATGTGACAGAGTGATCGCCGAAATGAATGCTGTAGTGTATATCCTCTTCCCGTTAGGGTTATCGCTATCATATTATGTGTACCTATATGGCTATATAGTATATATATTAGGATATATCGAATCTATGTTTATACCGATCACTATATCGTAAAACTTCAGTATTTCAAACATTTTGTCGGTAAATTGGACAGTGATTTTTGTAAGATTCTTCATCGTGAACACTGTAGTATAGCTACCTGAAGAATAACGCTTATAGTTACAAATCTTGTGATTTATTGCCGCACTACAGGCTCCTCACTGTTGCGCACATGCACGTAAACGATGAGATGACAATAAAGACCACCCTTAGTATAATGGGTACCTATTGACAATCAGTGCCGCACTGTATTATAGTACAATCTCGGCTAAAACGTATGGTATGTTTTTCCGTACATGGACGTGTAACGGGTTAGAAAACCATTCATGATTTCATGAAGTGGAACGTTATTCGTTATATTCGCATAAATCAATATAAGTACTTTTAATGGAATTCCAGAAAAAATCATTTGTTCGCTTCGGCATTGACCCTTGGCGTTAACCCTTATTATTATATTCAAATAGCTCTATCTAACACACTATAAATAAAATAAGCCGCTGTATTGTTGCGGCGTGTAGATCCGTATTAGTGTTTGCGTAACAAATATACCTGTAGGAAGTGGGTGGTTTAAATCCCGCAGTTACCCCATCGACAAGACATACTATAAGCCTAAAAACAAATATATCAAATTCGACATTCGTATAGTTATGTCCAAAACGAATTCGGGGCACCTCTCAAGCCCCTTCCTCTACCACAGCAAGCTGTATCTGTTGTGCGCCGCCGGACTCATCATCGCGTATTCGAATCATGAAACCACCGTGTGGGCATATATATAATATAATATTATATCGTAAACACGACGCCGTGCAGTCACCAGCGGTACGGTTTCGTCGTCGTTGGACTCTGGCCAGCGTACAGTCCGGCGGCCCGCCACCCTCGCTCGTTCGGGGGGCCCGGAGAGGCGGGGGCGTGGGAAACAACGGCGAGTTTTCGAGAGTTATCGCAGCGGGCTCGGTCGCTCGCCGCCGTCGTCGTCGACGTCCTCGCCGTGGTCGTCGGCGGGGGAGTACGCCGGCCGAATTTTAATAAACGCATCGGCGGCGGCGGAATTTCGTCGTGTAGTCTGCAAGCCCCGTATAGTTCTCACACAACGGCGTCCGATGAATACGAAATGCGTGCATATAACGTATGGTATGGATGATGCAGGCGGCGGCGGTCACTGCGCTGCGCGTGAGACTATAATATTATTTTTATTAATTAATTCGATACGATATCATTCCCCGAATATAATATTGTATAATATTATTATATTATTATTATAATATGCCTACTCGTGACACCGCGGTCGCGCGTTCCGCACAAATCCGCTGATTCGAAATTCGTCAATAAAACACTATAGCCAAGCCTAGCGCGTTGACTATAATAATGATAAAATACCAATATTATTATCATTAATGTCATATATTTTTATATAGTATCTTTGACTATAATAGTCGTCGTTGAAAAATTGTGCGTAAGCCTTCATTTTTCGCTTATAATTTGTAGGTATGGATTATTAGTATTTGGATTTTATTCGCATAATCCTATGAGGTCACGTATAGTACATAATAATAACTTTATGATCCACCGCATTGCTTATACAGCTTATAGAAGTACGATAATAACAATATGATGTCTGTGTATTATTATGAAAAAGAAAAAAATGCTGAACGCAATTATTTTTGGTGTAGACGATTATTTTATTGTGAATTAGCTATCTTTATTTTAAGAACAAATATCATTCAAAATCAAAATAAATTGTTTATAAATATAATCTTAAACATTAAAAAATACAAAAATCCCTTATACGTATTTCCTGGTTTAAGTATTAAAAAATAATCACCTTGAATAAATCATTGAAATCATAAAATAATTGCTTCTTTGCTTCTTATATAAATACGTTAAAATTAAGAAATTAATTTAAGTTGGAATAATATATAGTATTTAACTTAACAATAATAACATATTTAATAAAAAAAAATTAAAGTAAAATTAAACGGTTTAAATAGCTATTTTTTATAAGATTTTGATATAGTTTGCAATAAATTCAGTTATAATAGTTTTTCATAATCAAATTCAAGCCTTAAGCATTTTATAGATTATGTATGACAATTATAATTGTATGGTCGAAATGTGAGCGACCTTCTCCTTTTTAATCACGTCAACAACTAATAATTAAATGAACTCATTTTTTTCCGTTACGAAATATTTTATGTGCCTATTTAATTTGATTTTTAAATAAGCAAATGTAACAAAAATATTAAATATATAAAAAGTCGAGTGGTTATAATATAGGTATATTAATAATCGGTTTATTTATTTATATTAATTTACATAGGAAATTATTGAGAAGAGAACAATTTTTTTTTCATGTCATTCTTCTATTAAATTCATACAATTTATATACGAGTACATTGTAATTCTATTCATTTTTGTATTATTATAAATTATAACAATTATAATTAATAATTGTTGTTTGAAAATACGCGTGTTAAATTAATATACGTACCTATATACCAGATATATTGTATATTTTATACATAAATAAAAATTGTAATCAGTTAGTTTGAATATATGTTAGTTTAAAAAAATACTCGTACTTAAATAATTTTTTGTAAGATGTAGAAACTAAAATCGATTGCTCTTAATTAGTTAATATGTAATGTTAAAACTCGTGACTAGCACACAATTATCACGATTTATCTATTGGATGTTATATTTTTGTTTATACTTCCAAACACGATTGTACATCCAAGTTATTGTGGTTATAATTTTTACTATAAGTTACAAATGTCAAATTTGTAAATTTACGTATTTATACAAATATTTTTGTTTAAAAAAAAATAGGTGCCGGAAAGGTTGGCAGGGTGAGTTGTGCGATCAGTGTATGACATATCCTGGATGCAAACACGGATATTGTAACGGAACTTCTTGGCAGTGCATATGTGATGTAAACTGGGGAGGCATTTTATGCGATCAAGGTAAGTGTTTTGAAATTAATATTTTATAAGGAGAAAATGCATATAACATTATGCCGTAGCCGTATCTATATTTTAGACACATTTTGTTTGTTACACTCATCATAAAGCAATTCAATAATATCATTTATTTGAATTATTATTATTCAGTTTAATTTTGAGAACTGTGTCCAACATTATGTTGCTGTAAGATAGTATTATTGATAAACATAAATACTTTATAGTTACAAGAATTCGGATGTTTTGACATATAAACTGTGCTGCCGTTCTGAGGGTTGGCCATTATGATTTATATAGGTACGAGACGATGCACGACGCCGCGACGTTAGCAACCTGATCGCCATAAATCCTTTATTAGGGTTCGGCTATTATACTTAGTACGAATATTTTATACTTTGGATATTATCATTTTATGAAAGGTAAATTATTGGCGCCAAATGAAACGCTTGACTGGACTTTAATATCTTAATCTATATATCTGTTACTGGGCATAAACATTTTCGCTTCTTATTCAAAAATAAAAATCATGACCAAGAAATCAATACAAACGTTAGTCCCAACTCCCAACGATGATATTATTATATACCTGTACTTCTACATACCTATATAGTATCTTCTTTGTCGATTGTGAGTCATAGTGCGGTATTTGGATTATTTTTACCCATTCATTTAATTAAAAGAATGCGTACAAGACATTTTATCTCGCATGCTTCGTAATTTTAACATGGAATTATTTTTGCGTTACGTACTGATTTTTTTTTTATTGTATCTTAAATCTATTAAACTGCATATTTTTTAGTGCATTTCCTATCAAATATATAAATATATAGGTGTACACTTTTTATTTTTTTTTTATTTATACTTTTTAACATTCACAGCCCTGATTATTATTGTTTTTATTGAAATCGATCTCGAGGCGATGACTATTATATTACTGCAGATAAATACATGTATTCTTAGTACACTTTAGGTCGTTCGCCGATTGTAACTATTTTTTTTTTTAATGATTAGTGGTGCGTATCGAATCACCCACCACGCGGCGGCAATATCGATGGTTTTCAATCGACAACTTGGTTCGATAAAAAAAACGTATATACCTATAATCTATATGTATATATAAAAATCAGATGGAATAATAATAAAACGGCGGTGACGGTTGTAGCGATGCTGCGAGGGTTTGGGGACGCCTCGAGCTCATAAAAATTATAATCCGTTCCGCGCGACGATTGTTGTCTTCGTCGTCATTTTTCGTTACGCGCGTTTCGTATTAAAATATAAACGTTCGATTTTTTTATGGGTATTTTTAACCATCGAGTAGTATTGGTAGGGTTATGTAATAATTGCGCACCACTGCTTCAGAAAAAAAACTTATATTTAGAAATGTATTATCTGAAAGCGACATTTAATTTCTTTAATTACCAATAATTATTTAATGCACCCTTAAACTAATGTAATGTGGTAATAACGATCGTCGAAAAACTCATAAAATTATCACATTCAATTGTATAATAATATAATCATATTATCATAAACATTTTTTTTTTTTGTTTCCCATTATTCGTTTATAATGCAGCGTATAAAATATGTGTTATATATTATTTTTGAAATATATATATAATATTAACAATATAATACATAATATAACTCGTATATTACAATATAATATTAATGTATTATAGTTCTAGCAGTGTACATGACGATGGTGGTACCGCACGATTGACTTTTCACAATAAAAATAATATACATATGTATCGTACATAATATATTATTTATACACATTCATATATCTATAATGATGTTGGAAAGTTTTTTTATTTTTTTTAGTAGTCGTTTGGTATGGTAGGTGAGGAGGGAGCGAGTTATTGCTGTCGATAACCATTGTTATTATTATTATATTGATCACATAATTTGTGATCATCGATCAATCGACATCGTGTCGTCGCGTATTTTATTGCCATCGCTAAATTATTATTATTTGACTACTGCCACGCGTATACTATGAAGTTATACATATTATATTTTTTTAAATTATTTTGTTAATTTCAATATAATATACCGAATATTTAAAATTAATTTATTATTACGTAACTATTAAAGTATTATTATCACACAATCAATCCAAAGCAAAATAATATTTTTATATTATGTTGAACAATATTAATTTGTATACTTAATTATAATTTACAATATTTTTCGTAATTAAAAACAAAAAGCAATAGTTCATTTGAAATATTATTTTTTTATAATGGGTAAAAAACATTTTTGAAACATGATGGTCTTTCAAATGCTAATGTATGGCATATTGCCAATGAAACATACATTGTAGGTATACGTTTTATCATTGGAAATACACTTAACTTATTTCAGGGATAAAAGTTCTTCTCTATCTTTAGTTATACTAAACAATAGGACCTATTAGAATAAATAATAGTATGAGTGATCTTAAAATTTGATAATTATATTT
Organism: Rhopalosiphum nymphaeae; assembly: GCA_036289425.1. NCBI lineage: Eukaryota > Metazoa > Arthropoda > Insecta > Hemiptera > Aphididae > Rhopalosiphum > Rhopalosiphum nymphaeae. Next base: position 2,456,635 of record JAZAQC010000015.1, read on the forward strand.
TGATTAATAGAAGAACTTAATTTCTTCATTCATAAATATCTTACTCTATTTACTAAATACAAATCTACTGATAACATTTTGAACAATTAATATTTATTGTATGTGAACAGATTCTATCATTGTGATAATATATACAGTAAATCGTAAATAAAATTAAGGATAGGTATCCATACATAGTTTGATATTATGCTGTTGTGACGTCAGTTGTTACGCTGTTGTATATAATTATAATAGTTTGTAGTAAATATATTTACTATACGTATTATATATTATTATAGTTATTATAATTATTACACACACACACACACACATACATACATACATACATACACACACACACACATATATATATATATATATATATATGTATAAATAAATATAGAAAACAACTCAGACCTTTTTTAGTCGCGAATTCTCGATAGAATGAAATATGAATAAGGTCAACGTCAAGATATAGGCGCCAACTATCGTGCGAAGTATAACAATAATAATAATAAAGTACTTCATGGTCTCGGTATAATTATATACCTATAATATTACTACAGAACTTATAATATATGTATGGTACTTTTCACGTATATGTGTTTCGTGCAAGAAACAGTTTATCGGAGCAAAGTATATTTTTTAAATTATTATTTATTAAATATTATTTTAAAACGATTTAAACAAATTTAGAAGCTTTAAAGTGTATATAGGTATTTGTTACGTTTTTTGGATATTTAATAATTATTTTTCTTCTTTATTCTACTAATTAATTAGTTTCCATTTTAATAGTTCTTTTTAATTTACAATGTATATCATATTATGATGAAACACGGTACAACAATAATAATGTATTATACATTATAATATTAAAAAAAAAATACTTGGATGGAAAAAATTATTGCCGTGTGACTATATACGTATTTACTATTGTCGATAGATAAAAAACATTCCGGTATTATATTCCTCCTTATGCAGTCGGAACATCGTGTTTATCGGGTATTTTATCTTTATTTCTTTTTTTTATCGTGGTTATTTCAGTAATTTAATTTAAAATAATGATATAAAGTATAAAAAAAATAATAAAAATAAACAATTGTTATGTACAAAAAAAACATTTTATTTAATTAATTATTTATTTATTTCCTTACACATTTTGTTATTTTGAAGAAAAAAGGTTTAGGTTTTATTTATGTTTATGAGCGTGTTTCACCATTTTTTAGTATCATAATATATATTATTATTAATGCAACGATGTGTTAAGATATTCGTTATGATATTATTATTGTTCCGCGCGATAGTACAGTGTTTACCATAATTTATTTTGTTATAAATGTATAATTACATTTCCGTTTCCGTCGTACGCTAAAACGCCAAAACTGCTTTTAATTTTAATTATATACTATATAAATGGTCGATTATCAGTGGAAGACAATGTTTTATATTGCGCTAATGAAATAATAATACACATTACCGTACGTAATACTATGATTATAATACAATATCAATATTATTACTTGCGCCGTTGTCCCGCGGGTCCACAGCAACACTGTCGCTTTCGACGGCGTCGCGCCGTGTCGATTATCGCGCCCGGCCGTCACCCGCTCGTACGCGCGTACGCCGCAAATTCCGATAGGGCCCGCGAGCGCGCGCGTAAAAATCCGTCAATCGGTCGCGCCCGCCACTGCCGCCGCGCATTAATCAAAACGGCAGTGCCGTATAATATAATAATAACAGTGACTGCCGCGCCACACACATTATAATGTTATTATTATTATTATTATTATTATTAATACGCACGACGCGCGACGGTTAGGTTTTTCGACTTATTGCTCGGCACAGGTCCACCTATCCTGTGCACGGCGCGTATAAGCACATAACATTGTATATATATATATATATATATATATATCGGTCCACCTACTTGCATGTGCGCGCGCGTATATATAATAATATTATAGTTGGGTATGTATAAGCCGTATTTGCTCGCGCCGCCTCGCGGGTAATAATCACGCGCGCGCGTAATCGTATTCTGGGACGGTCAGATCACGATTCCTACGGCCGCCGCCGCCGCCGCCGCCGCCGCCGCGGTTGCACAACTGCGGCGGCGGGTAGCAGAGTCGCACGCCGCCACCGCCTCGTGGTTTTAGAAAACTCGTTTTCGTCGGCGGCAGCGGCTTAGCGACCGAGAGACCCGGCGAACGGTCGCGCGCGAGCCCGTGCATTATCTATATGTATGGTTATTACACCGCTCTGCAACTGAGTATATTAAATTATTACTCGTCGACGAATTGATCACACGGACATGGCGGATAGCGTATATATGTATATTATAAAAAAAAAGAAACACTAACCCGCCCTGCTTCCGCCCCGCCACCGTCACCACTGCCACACAGCCGCCACCACCCCACTACCGCACGACGAAACAACAACAACAACAACAACAACAACAACAACTACCTGCACGCACCCGCCGTGATATCGTTGTAATTACAATAATCTGAATCGTCGTTGTCGATGTGTATAGTCGTCGTAGTCGTCGTCGTCGTACTCTCGTAATATATATAATATACCGCACCGAAAAATACCGTGTCTAGTGCCGCACAACGTATAATAATATCATCGTACCTACCTACCTACCTACCGATTATACGCCGAGCCGTCCCTCTATTACTTATCGCCGTCGTGTCCGGCAACACCCCAACCGCCGCAGTTACATATACCGCTATCGTGCCACGGCCGCCGAGCTCCGGGTGAACGTCGCGGCGCACGCGAGCGGCCGGGCCGAAAAACCCGCGTGCGGCCCGTTGCACGTACACCGGATAATGTTATACTATACGATTCCATTCGTTGCCCACTGCCGTTCCTGAACGCGTTATATTTCATGTTTCAGACTTGAACTACTGCGGCACCCACGAACCGTGTCTGAACGGAGGGACGTGCAAGAGCACGGCCCCGGACCGGTACACGTGCACGTGTCCCGAAGGGTTCGGGGGCGCCAACTGCGATGTGGTGCTGAACCCGTGCGCCACCGAGCCGTGCGCCAACGGCGGAAAATGCCGTACCGTGGACGCGGTCACCGCGTCCGTCGGCGGTGCCGGTGGAGCCGGTTCCGGTTCTGTAGCCGGCGGTGCGCCAATGTTCGGCTCCGCTGCTCAATCTGCGCCGCTGCTAGTGCCCAAACAGTTCCACTGCGATTGTCGGCCCGGCTGGATGGGCAGCACCTGCAATACAGGTATATACAAAATACACATCTTCGCGATACATCTGTTATACAATATGTTGTTTACTCCCGTCGCACCTATATTTAAACCGATCTATACGGTGTGACGCGGAGATTTGATAATTTTACATTAAAATTACATTTGAGCGTGCGACACGTTGCGTGTCAGATAATTGTGACACACTCTGTATATTTCATATTGATATATAGTTAGGTAACCTTTTAAAACTCTAATCTAGTTTTTCGGGTACTTTAAGTTTTTCTAATTGGTCGGTGATCTCTGTCTAGTTGCTAGTAATAAAATAAACGAATTATTACTTGTTTGATATTATTGTAGTTTATATTATTACACTTAAACAACACTCCAATTATTATTCAATTTCAAACTAATTTTATTTCATAAAATAATAAAAATATTCAAAACGTTTACACGGATAATCTATTAGCAATAGTATAATATGCCATAAAAAAGTAATAAATATTTTGAATTTATTTACTAGGTATATTATATTTAATAATATCGTATTATGTCCACTTTATAGTTTTAACTTTTTAATTAAATTTAATCAAAAATATTTCCTAGAAAAATGTTAAACATGGTTTTTTTGGAACATAAGTTATAGATTGTATTTCATATTAATGAAATACATTTAATATGCTAATATCACTAATAGAAATATAGGATTATTTATGTGAAAATACTTTTATAACAACGTTATCAATTGGATCTATAATTTTTAGTAATTGGCAATTAATTTATGCATTTTTAACAGGATCTATATTTATTTAATTAGATATAAATGGGTACAATTTTCGAGTTAAGGTTATAATGAGTTTTTATTTTCATGGTAACTGATCAAGGAAGAATTTATTAAAATTATTAAGTGAAAAAAATGTACTTTAGGAGCTTCCTGTATATATAATTATATTTGTTTGTAATTAATATAATAGGTATATAGCGTGTTAATGTTTACCCATACGAAAATGGTAGTATTAGACACTTATATTATGTTTGAATGTTTCATTCGCTACAGATGTGTAAATATACACGATATGTACTATACTACACTAGTTCACCGTATTGATATAGTTGGTTGTTTTCTATAGCATTATTGTCTACTGTTGTCTATATTATTATGTACACAGATATACTACACACTAGTTTGTTTTCTCAGTATGTACCTAGTATATAGTATGAGATAAAATAAGAGCAATATCTACTATTGATTTAAATTAATAAATATGTATATTTAATATGAGTAGTAAATAATATAATATTTATTAGAGTTAATTGACCCTCATTTATCGGATTTAATAATGAGAATATTATCTGAGAAAGATAATCTTTCGTCCATTTTTTTTTTTTTTTTTTTTTTGATATCCTTATTTTAAAATGAGGTATTTCCAATTTCAATAGGATATTAGTTTATTAAAATAAGCAATTAACTTACTTAAAATATATGTATATATACATAGGAAAAAAACCAAAGACTGATCACAGATAAAATATGTTCTCGTCATATTTAAATTTTATAACAGGTCAATTAACTCTAATATGTAATATATTAGTCATATAAAATATACAATATTGTAGTTCTGGTTCTACTGCATGTAACTATGTGATCGAGACGAGATGCGTTAGAACAAAACAGCAGTGTGTTTGTATGTTTTGTTATCTGAAGTAATCGCGCTGTGATTATACGACGTGTGCGAATATCTTTAGAAAACGCCTCGGCAGTAGTCGAGAGACTTTAACGACGAGTGGCTGATGAGCTGTCGGTTGCTACGTAGTTATGAGTGAGGAGGTAAGGGGGTGCTATCTTCGAGTGGGTACTCGTCTACGATTTTTGTCGTCGTCGACGTGTATGCGCGTATACTTACGGATAGTGACCCGGTGGGCGGCGAGGGGTTCTTACCGCCACTGCACGACGATGACGAATTATTATTTAAATCACGCGTGATATTATTATTCAAAATTCCAATTCCGAAGTTATTACATGCGCGCGCGCGCGCGCACAAAGAGAAAGGACTTGTCGTTGACGATTTGTTGTTTGTTTGTTTGTTGGTTGGTTTGTTGCGTGTGTGTCGTCCCGAGACGTCGTTATTGTTATTATGGTAAACACGCGGGGCCAAGAGTACCACCGCTGTTTTATCCGCAAAGTCATTACAGCGTCGGCGGCAGCAGCGGTGATAGTATGTCGCGCGCCCACGTTATTAAACCATATACACGCGGTTATGATGGTGGCAGCGGTGACAACGATGATGACAACGATGACATTTCGGTATGTCACATGTGCATCGTGTTATAATTACGACGACTGTATACAGTCATAGTATATTATGATGATGACCAGAGAAAAATAATATTATGTATATATATAAAAACCGTTTCGACGTTTTGTTTTATCTCAGTTCTATAGGAGGTAAGTGTAAGTAGTTCGGTGGGGAAAGTGAGTCCAAAAGGGGTTAAGAGCCGGTCGACGACTCAAACAGGTACGGCACGTGTGCTGTGCCGTAAATTTGAACGATGATCATATAATATAATAATATTCTGGGCAAAGTCTAGGAGTCTAACACCATTGCCGCATTTGGTTCAGGGACATATTAATATTAATGCAATATTATAGTTTATTACCCGTACTCTTTTATACGAAAATGTGTAACCATTTAAAGTTTTTGTTATGTGACCCACAGAAATCGACGAGTGTGCCACTCAACCACCCCGGTGTCTGAACGGAGGATCGTGCATTGACCTGGTGGCCGACTGGCGTTGCGCGTGTGCGGACGATCGTTGGCGTGGTCGTCGATGCGAAATAGGTATGTTTATACATCATAATATTATGACGGTTACAAGGTGTACACAGTGGCTGAGTGGCGTGACAAACTTGGAAGTTTTCAGAGGCTAATATCCCACCCATCCACCTACCCAAAACCCGATAAAGGAATTTACTGTCGTGTTTGTATCTAATCATCGTTGTAAATAGTAAAATACTAATTATAATAAGTAATAATGAAGTAGTAAAATACTAAACCGTAACTATTAGCTTATTATTCACCCACCCACCTTCCATTAAAATCCATAAAGGAGGTTGCTTCTTGATAATTCCTTTCACTTCATCACTGCGTGTATACAATAGTCATGACAACTACTCCGAGCCTTTGCTTACCATTTGTTGATCTTAAAGTTATCATAAGCTTTTGTATCGTAGACGTGGACGAATGTGAGCGACAGCACAGAGAACGGCAGACGGCGGCGATTGAACAGCAGTGTGGTCCGAATGCTGTGCCGTGCAAAACGACTGGGGGTGGAAGCAACGTCGCTGCGACCACAGAATGTGTTTGCCGAAGGGGTTGGACGACGGCGGCGCCGATTACGGCTTCTAGGGATGGCCACAATGGTACTTTGGCATGCACCGTGAACGTGGACGATTGCGCCGGACCAGACGTGAAATGTGCCAATGGTGGAACTTGTTTGGACTTGATCGGAGGGTACGCATGTGCGTGTCCAGTCGGCTTTACTGGTTAGTATTGTAATATAATAAATAATAAGTTAGTAAGTAACTAGAGTTTGAAATTCCTTAATACTAGTATTTTGATATTAAATGAATGTTTAATATGTTCATTTAATGTAATATTTAAGTTTATAGTTTATATTATACGTGAAATTCCACCCGTCGTTGTTAACGGATGAATGAAAATAATACATTTTATAAATTTATCTATGTTATATAGAAAATAGGTACTATAATAATGCATTATCATACAGTATTGTGATAATAATGCCAAAGGGAAACTTGTTTGATATAATAGTTTTTAAGGGGCCACGTATCGGCAAATTATTTTGCAATGCAGTTTGGGCAGTTAACTGGTTTACGTAAAAGCAATCAAATGTTGGTGTGTGTATAGCGTGATTCGCGAGGGCGTGGATCTAACACGTAACCCTGAACAATAACACAGCCAATACTTGTTCACACGCAAACTTAAGTAGTAGCAGCTACGAATAATAAATAAAATCGCAGTGTGATGAAAATTGTTGGAAATAATTTTGCAATAATAATGTCATAAACCAAGAGATTGTTGCGGGTACAAATTGTTGTATCAGTTAAAATTTATTACTCTTAGTTTCTATTATAACTATACAATATGCCGTGTTTTTCGTTTATGTAATATGCGTGACCACTTTGCCGGGTAGAAAGATTGTCTCAAAGTGGAAGCACATAGATCAATTAGGCATTAAACAAACATAGTTTATATTCTTGTTTTTATAGAGTAATATAATTTATTAATTTACAATATTATTTACGAAACCTGATGAAAAAATTGATTTTAGTTATTATCTGGGTAATTATAAATTTATAATTATGAAAATAATAACACTAAACATAATTTGTATGCCACTGGTTTATTTTCATTACAATCATATTTTTTAAAATGCAATCCATAAGATTTGTAATCCAGCATACCTTTCAGCTAGTAAAATAACAATAAATCATTGACTAAAGCGAATGAGAAGATGTAAAAAGATTATTCTATAACTAATCTGTGGTAAAATTAATCTTTTACATGTTGGTATTCAAAATTAATGTAACCATCATGTAATGTATGGAAATAATTATTAATTTATACGAGTGGACCAAATCGATCTGAAAAAATATAATATTTTATACTTTTATAATTTAATTTTAAATTCTTATTACACAATCATCTTAATATATTATTAATATGACACCACAAATTAAATGCCAACGAACCGATTAGAAGGTTAATGATGAACGATATTGTAGTAGACCCTCATTTTCTAGTATAATTTTTCTTTTCTCTTTAAATGCATTTCTTTAAGTTTACCTTTACAATAATTATTAACACACATACTTTAAATATTATAAATACATTATGTAAAATGGGCCTCACTCATTAAATATGAGATCTACCGAACAAAAATTAGGTGAATCATGTAAAAATATTATATATGTTTATAATATGTAAGACAAACTTGAGACCAACCAACAATTATATATTGCAGTTTATATTGCTATTATATAATTATTAATATTTATTTGGTCGTTTAAAGGTCGAAACTGTAGAACTCAGATCGACCCGTGTGGTGGTGACGGCGAATCCGGTGTAGCTGGCAGTGGGAATCCTTGTAAAAATGGTGGTGAATGCGTGCCGTTGCGACGTTGGCGTGGCGGAGGAGGTAGTGGATTGACGGCCAAACAACAGCAGCAGCAGCAAACTTATTCCTGCATATGTCCGTTGGGATATTCAGGCGAAAACTGTGAGGTAAGAGACTTAATAAATCTCAGGAAAGGGGGTTAACCAAAGAGTCAAACTATCTTTTAAGAATTTTATTGTAATCATTTCACATCATTTTTATTTAGTATTTTTAACTCTGTATAAATGTTAACGTATATCACTGATACAGTATAAAAGCAACTGTACATTTTTATTTCCATTCCATAAGAATTTAAGTGAAATTTTTTAATGAAAACTTCGTACCCACCATAGTGCCGAGTCTGTTATTTTTATTTACTTAACGTCTTGGTTTATCGTGTTGACAGATTGACAGGGACCATTGTACGCCGAACCCATGTCGGAATGGCGGCCAATGTCTGAACACGCCGGACGATTATTATTGCCAGTGCAGTGGGGACGGTTGGTCGTGGCACGGCAAGAACTGTACCGTTCCTGCCGATGCCGGGGCCACCAGGTCGACGGCCGCGGCCTCGACGACCACGCCGATGACCACAAGAACCACGACCACGACCACCACTACCACGACGTCCGCGCCGGCGCCGGCGTCGACGACGACGACGACGACGACGACGACCAGCAGTCGACCCCCGTTGACGCCACCACTGCAGCGCAGCACCGCAATCACACCGGTGGCCACTATCCGACGGCCGGCTGCGGGCGTACAAGGGTCGATGACGTGGCGACAGCAGCAGAAGCCGTACGGTGACGGAGACGACGATAACGCTAAGGGTAAGTGCTCTCGCGCTAGCTATTGAGATTTATTGTTACTATCATTTTTAGTCACGCGATGAAGGCTGAGACGATATTACAGGAAGGGAGTGTAGATGTCACCAAAACTGTTGGTTTAAAATAGCAGATAACGTCCTGTATGGTAATATCCGAATGTAGTTTGCGATTGAATTGTTATAATGTGTTGAACATGGCGTGTTATTCATTTTCAGTGATATTTGTGAATATTATCGTGTTCTTTAATCCAAAAACTATTATCGAATAAAAATATTTTAGTGTATTTCATATACCTCTAATTTAAATAAATTATTCACCTGTTAAATTTATTGGACACAGGAAACAAGTTATTTAATTTGTATTTTATAACGAATAATACGATTTCGGAGGTGCTTAAAAAATGAGTGACGACACCCGTACGGATTAGGCGGTCGGTAGGTTACATAGAATTCGCTATGCAAAGTTTGCAAAATTGATAAACAATTTACAACAAATATTATTGTAATACCGAGCGATAGAGCATTTCGACGTAAACCTACTAAGATTTGTGGTGCCAATAATATAGTTAACGACACACTGCGCTGCACGTCAGTATTTAATAACGTTGAGTCGTGATCACGTCTCGTACCTATATGGAGATACTCGTTCGGGTGATGTACCTTTATCTGTCATAAATAATTTATTTCTATATGTACGTACATATATATATATATATATACACACACGCATAAACGAAAGGATTGTTTTGTGCTCTCTATCACCCCACCCGCAACTGTCATGATCTCCGAGACCCCAGCGCGTGTAGTCGATGATTATGTGAAAACACGCGGACGACGTATTTCTAATTTACGTACAGTTTTTTTTCTTCCTGTCATTCGTATATTATATTATTATATATATACACAGTCTCGCAGTATAATATTATAATATAGTGTATACGCAGCGTGTGTATATCGATTTTTTACGTAATTTATTATATATACTTAAAAAAAAAAAAAAATAAAATAACCTTAAACGAAATCTCGTTATTAAATGTGCGCGCACGCCGCGGTGCAGTGGTGGTGTCCAGCAGGTAAACGCGGTGGTGTCACGCTGAGACCGCGCTCCGCGTACTGTTTCGAGGGCGAGCGCGCGCGCGAGCGCCCGAATCGTCCGGTATAATATTATGCGGCGGCAATAACGCTCGTCCGTCAGCGGCGGCGGCGGCGGCGGCCACGGTGCAGCACGTCATCGGCCGTCGTTCGTCTCTCCGCGTCGGCGGTGCATAATATAATATATACGTAATATTATATTTGTACGTATTTTATGTTTGAATAATGTATAAATCCGAAACCGCCGCCGCCGCCGCCGCCGCCTACAAACAACAAATAACGGCGGACGAGTAATGATAATAATAATAATAATAATAAGCCGCTCTCCGCGGCACCTAACCCGCCGAATAGCTGCACCGCACGTCGTTATAATAATAATGACCGCCGTCTCGCGGCCGATCCGTTTGTGAAAACGTGTGCGTCCGCAATCGCGGGCGTGCGCGTGCGTGCGGTGCAGCACGGCGGCGGCGACCGTCGTAAACTACGACGGCGGTGGTTTCTCATCGACGGCGTGCTGCTGCGCGGCCGTCGTTACGGCGTCCGCGGGGGTCTAATGGGAAAACGTCGTCGTCCGTCGTGCGCCGGTCTTCTCGTCCCGCGAGAGCTGAAAAACAATCGGCGGCGTGTAAGCTCCGTCAGATCGGCGCCCCGCTGACTGGACGCGGCCGCGGCTATCGCGCGCCGTCGCTGTACAAGTGCGGGCGCGCGCGCCGTGTTATTAATACGCACATAGTTATGCACGCGCGCACGTAATATATACATATATACATATATTTATTATAATATATGTGCGCCGAGTTTTGAGTTTTTGGTACGAAAAGAACGCACTTCATCGCCCGCGTCCACCTATAAACTGAAATATTATACGGTGTCGTGTCCATTACAACGAGCCCCACACCTTGTCCACTATTCCCCCCACCCACTCACGGTCTTTAAATAATATAATATTTCATCGACGTTTTCTGCAGTTATTGCCTTCTACAGATGTACGCCTCGTTTTCACGTCGCGTTCGCGTTCATAATATTATTATCATGATTTGTGTGTGTGGATTATTTTTTTTATCAACGTCTGTTTGTGTCGATACAGCGTCAACAGTGGCGAACGCGGACCAACAGCAGAACGACGACGACGGCGCCACAGCGATGTGCGGAGGTGGACGGCATCGGCGCAAGCATTGGATCGCCGACGACGGTTGCAACGAGTGCAAGTGCAACACAAAATCGTCAGTGGTTGACAACGTCGATGACAAGTCGGCTGTGATGTCGTGCACCAACATGTGGTGTGGACCCGCGACTTTCGACTGTCTGAGTGGCGTTATGCCTTGCACCGGCACCAACCAGGTAACTTTCACCACCTTTTTCATCACTGCACGTCTCATAATAATATGCATTTGCGGTCAATGCAATCGAGCATCATTGACGTACCGTCTGCTGCATTGATAATTTCGATATAGGATTTCGAACTTTCCGTCGAATACCATAAACAGTTTAAAAAAAACTAAGTCAGATGTCGATACTATTCTAAACATTATTTATATTTCATTAAATATTATCATAATTAGCCGTACACTTGAATTTTTTTTTATTTCTTGTACTTCCAGTACGACCCTTATCAGTTTTTCGATTTTAGCACCATGCTGTTATCCGATTAAAGTTAAAAATGTTTGAAAAGTTAGAAATAAAAAATATGTTTGGTATCAGTTTTAATTATATGGTAATATAGTATATTATATTATTATATTATTATTGTATTATTATGGTCTAGAGATTTAATAAAAACGGATCTCGCACGGGTATATTAGCGGGGGGATTGTCGGTTGCTAGCGAGACATACGATATTATAAAACGCAACGTGTTCCATGTAGGTGTGCGTACCGATCGTAGACGACATGGACGATGAAGAATTACTCGATGACGAACTGGACAAACGAGGAGACGCCGAAGGAACAACCGTTGCGGTGGACAACCTTCTCCTGTGGCGGCAGTGTTTGCGCCCACCGTGTGGTGGCGTGGACGCCGATCGCGACAGGGACGACGTCCGGTTGCGGTACGGTTACGACGACGACGGCAGCCAGGACGACCACAGCGCTTATGTGGCCGTCGGCTCGTGGCCGAGGCGTCGTCGCCGGGGCCAGTGTGCGACCGCGGTTGTGGACGACGGCGACATGGACGACGACGACGACGACGAAGACGGTGCGCCCACGACCGTGTGGCCGTCGGCGGTTCAACATTGTCTGCCCAATGGCGTGGCCGGTGACAAACGTCTACCGCACCAGCAGCACCGGCGACGGCGCGGTGACGCCTGCGGTCGGTTGCGCGTCACACTGGACCCGGCGCGTCTGCGGCGCGGTACTCGGGTGTCGGCCGTGTGCCACAGTCTCCGTCGACTGTTGGCCAGGGAATGGGTGCGCGGCGGCGGCGACGACGGCGGTTTAAGTCAAGAGGACGACATTGAATACAGACGAAATCGGGTGTACGTCATGTGCGAGGCGGCAGAGGATCAGCGAGACAATAACGACGAAGACCGAAACGGCGGTGTTGGTGCCGGAAACAGCGGCAACTCCCGCCGCCGACGACGACGGCGCCGCGTTACAATTCGAGTGTCGGTGGTACGTATTATTTTAAACGGTATACCAGGGCTTTGTACCGCGGTTGTCGAAACCCGAAATAGAAAATTCACAGCATAAAATAATTTGGATAAATTAATTATAAAAATCAAAGGGTATATAAGAACTATACAAAGAACACAGGTTTTCGATAAAATTGTTTTTGTTGTTGTTGTGTACCTTAGATATGAAATGTTCATAAAATATTTTTAGAAGACTTTAAATGTATTTCAATTCTTTTTACGATATCGTATTATCCTTTTTACCTGAATCTAGTAGATATTTTTTTAAATAAGCTTGATAGTCTAACAATACGGTCCTTAAAAGTTATTTTTTTACGAATTTGAAAATATACTATATTTTATTGGTACTCTTTTATTATTTCATATTTGAAAGAAAAATATTAATTTTATTTACTATTTTTGAAAATTAAAAAAATATAAATCTTTAATTTAATAAAAAAAATGACGTTTAAACTGTAAAATAATTTTCAATTAAGTAGACTTTTATATAATTATAGGCCGGCATATAATATACACAAACAGGTTTTAAATGAAAATAACCGTTTTTGGTCTAGACAACTGCTTAAATTATGTAATATATATCTCATTTTCTAAGTAATAATAATGATAATGTATAGCACAATATATAGTCATATACTCACATCAAAGTATTATAATAACATGGTGGGCGTCAGTAAATTAAGTAGGTACAGGTATAGTTTTAAAATTAAGTTTTATTATTCCCAATATTAGCGGTTATGAGCTGGACGCCAAAGCTTAAATTTCCGATTCCCTCCCGTGTTTGGACAACCGAATACATTCAGCACCCGAAATCAGAATTATTTATTTATTGTGTGTACCCGTTAGGCGGTCGTGTCGGACAAGCAGCGACGGATCACGGCAACGGGGATAGAGGACGACGACGTCGACGTTGCAACGGTCGTAGGACGGGCCGTCCAAACGCTCTACAAACGTCTCAATGGCGGCACTGTCGGTGGATCGACAGCGGCTTCAACGAAAAAAGTTCAATCGGTCGGTCATCGTCTTCGTCCCGCGTTGAACAGCGGCGTCGATGACTACGACGACGCTGCGGCGCTGGCGTTCTTGACGGCCGCCGTAGTCGACGTCACCCTTGGCGGCGGCACGACGGCTGAATCGCATTCGACGCCAGTTCCGGCAAATTCGTCTGGTTCCTCGAACGACGGTAAGTGTTCGCGTTTAACGAAATTCGAGATATCGGTCGTAAGGCGTGTATAGGCGTTGCAGTTTTGAGTATAGTAATTTTTTTGTGCATAATTTACTGACCTATCGTGTATGCGATATTTTAATGCATAAAAGGCATTTAACGACCATTGGGTTGTTACATATGAAACGGTTACAATTTAGTAATTGACACTATTAGGTGCATATAATTTTGAATTGATGTAGGTACAGCGCGTAGAGAAGTTAGGGAACGAAACTGAGATATGAGATAGAATAGTGGCAAAATTGTAAAATATAGTGTGTGTACGAGTAAATGAAAAAATATGTTATTATAAAATGAATTGTATTTGTGAGTAATTAATGTTGATAACATAAGCCCATATAGATACGATAATTATAATTTTAGTCGAGAACGGAAATGTAATGGAAGAACGAGTAATAAATCATTCATGCTTAAGTACTACAGAAAAACGTCTATTAACGGTCATCGTCATCGAAACCGGGACTATGGCGTGGTTAACAGACGTTTTGCAATAAACGAATACCTTTTACAACGTAGATATGTGATGTTATAACACTTATAACTACACAAATAGGTTCGTCATCTTTTTCTTCGACAATGTTCCGTATTTAAGGGGAAGCAAGACATGCATTGCATTCGCCTCCTCTTGTACTCCTATGGCGGACGACGGAGACTGACGGTTAATTGAAGTTTTACAGCATTAGTAAACTTTGTGATTTTTCTCTCATTTACTCGGTCACCGCGTCTTGATGGTAGGGTTGAGTGGAAAGCGCTAACCATTAGTCTGTTGGTCGCTTATGAGGTTCTACTGATAATATGTAATACGCCCGTCAAAACATGTCGTCAAATGTCGTGTTGCAACTGACTGGTGGTTATTTCCACCCGCAGGTGCTCAACAACAACACTAATACCGAAATTGCGCTTTCACAGATTACCGGCATTACTACTACTACTATTGGACGGTCGGAGTGGCCTGCGGAGCGTTGGCCACCGTGTTGGCGGTCGCGGCGTTCCTGTTGCTACGTTTCCGGAGCAGCGCCAGGAGGAAATCGAACGGCGGAGGACAAGCGCCGTCGGATTCGTCATCATCCGTGGTGGACCCTTCGGCGGCCGGTGGCGACAGTTTGATGTTGTCGCTGGTGCGGCGGCAAAACGAGGAAAACCTCAAGCGGTTGGTGACCGGCGGCAACCGGATCGCCGTGACGGCCGCTGGCGGTGACTACGGCGGCGGTGGCTGCGGACGCAATAACTTGTCGGCGGGATCGTCCCTGAGTTGTTCGCGTGTCAGCATCGTTCACCCGTTATGCAACGTCACCACGGCCGACGATGGATCTTCACTGGAATTGCACGGCAAACAGCATTTGAACGGAGTCAGCGATGCCGACGGCATGAATGTTGACGACGAAAAGAGCGGAGAGAAAACAAACGTAGCATTGCCGCCAGTAGCTGCCGTCAGGTCTGTTGCTGTAGCCGCTCCTCGACAACAGCAGCAGCAACAACAACAACAACAGCAGCAGCAGCAGCAGCAGCAGCAGCAACAGCAACAACAACAACGGCCGTTGGCTGTAGCAGCGCCGCAGCCGTTATTGTTATGTAAAAAGACATTGAACGTTGACAACGAACAACGAAGACAACTACAACTGATGCAACAGCAGCGGCAACAACAACCACCGATACACCAGCAACCGCCACAACAACAGCAGATACACCAGCAACAACAACAACAACAACAACATCAATTACCAGTACACCAACAACAACATCTGCAGCAACAGCAAGTCACCGCGCAACAGTACAACCGACGGAATCGTGTAGACGTTCACAATCAACATGTACTACCTAACCAACAACAGTATCACAACCAACAGCAGCAGCAGCAACAACAACATTACACGACGTCATTATTGCACTCGACTACGACCAATAATAACAGCAACAACAACAACAACCACGGCTCGGAAGGTGGTAACGACGAAGGTGCTTCGCCGTCGTTGACCGTTTTAGTGTAAGAGCTATCGACTCTTATTTAA
This sequence comes from Rhopalosiphum nymphaeae, assembly GCA_036289425.1. Taxonomy (NCBI): domain Eukaryota; kingdom Metazoa; phylum Arthropoda; class Insecta; order Hemiptera; family Aphididae; genus Rhopalosiphum; species Rhopalosiphum nymphaeae. Next base: position 2,472,776 of record JAZAQC010000015.1, read on the forward strand.
AAACCAACTTTTGTAAAAAAAAAAAAAAATATGTTTTTTTTATGTTTACAAATCATCGAAAATTACCTGTAGTCATTATGTATAATATATATAAATATATATTAATGATGTGTAATACTCGTAGGTATACTAATTTTTTTTATTTTTTTATTTTTATTATTATTATTATTATTATTATTATTATTATTATAATCCTTATTATTATCATTATTATTAGTATGTTTAATTTCATATATTATATATTTTTTTTTTTAATAACTACCGGCGGTACGCTTGCCATTTACTATATATGTATACGTCGCGTCATGTATGTTAGCCTGCAAGCGTGTGTGTTTGGACCTCTCTCTCTCTCTCACTCCTACCCAAGACGCAAGCCTAACTATATATTGTACGTGGACTATTAAACCACGTTTATTATATTTTTTACTGATTATTATTATTATTATTATTTTTTATTATTATTATTAATAAACATTTTTTTTTTTTTTAATTTGTATTGTTATCTACAGGGATGATAATAGCGATTTTTTTCTCTGAACAACAGTTCATATTTGTATATATATATATATATATATATATATTATACGCCTCGCTATGTACGTGCGTCGCGTGTTTGTATCGATTAAACTGTAAGATTTTCAACAAATATATTCTATTCGTTGGACGACAAGTGCGTTATTACATTATTGTCGTTTGGTATTGACTCCGTCCGTGTATTTATCCGCTGCTCTATTTAATATTATAGTGATAAAGGCATACACAACCTTAACTCCTATTTTATGAAGCTGTGTAAATATATAAGAAAAAACAATATCGCAAGTTACAAGAATGTTGTACATTAAACCGAACAACATTTCTATTCACTTGTCGAGACGATTCTGTACCTATTTTGCCTATACATTACGCCAAGTTAAAAACAAATCTGCAATTTTAAATCGCTACATTGTACAGTGGCAACTGAATTATTCGATATAATAGTATATACTATTATTGTACTTGAATTTTTGGTTTAACCGATGACTTTATAAGTACAGTACACCAATTATCAACGAAAATTAAATTTATTTTAGTATTAGTAATTGTTGTATATCATTTGAATAACAATACATTTTATATTATATAAGTATAAGTGTACCTAAATGATATAATAAGTATGTGACAGTTATATATTATTCAACTAAAGTATAACAAATACAATTATTATAAATAATTTTTATAAAAATTATAAGGTAAGTTTATCCTAAAATTTACAATGACTGATATACTATGTTATTATGTTTAACACTAATCAATACTTTTAACTTTTAAAATATGTAATTCCGCAAATTTCTGACTTTCATCTCAAAAATAATTACAATTAAGTATAATGTAACTGGTAAGTCATATAAGTAATTTTAATTTTATCAAATTCGTAATGACCCAGTATCCATTGTTATTTTACTTTAATAACAGTATACAATATTCAGTTACTAACTGAATTAATATCTATCTAATCAATAATCTATCATTTTACTGCAGCAGTTTTATAATGAAATAAATCGCATTTAGAATGCAATGTTTTTTTTAAAACGATATTTTAGATTTTCAGAATTTAGATTCAAAAAAGAAAAATGTATTAAATTTTTATATACGTATAACTGGAAAGTTGCAAGATTCAAAATAAACGTAAGAAAATTAAGATAAATTAACGCTAGTGTACAACAGGATTTGAATTAAAGTAGTTCTGAGTCATTGGTAGGTCGTTATAAATTATAATGGATATGTTTAATTTGAATTCAATGAAAAATAACTGCACACGTAGAAATATTCTGAACGAAAACTTTTTGTCAGCCTATTATCATATAAATATATTGTTATTAATTATTATAGTTGTCTATTTTTCATTAGGTACATATAAATGGTATAATCTAAATTCTAAAGACAATAACATAAAATTAATCAAAATATTTTGAAAATTTAATTGTGTTTAAAAAGTATAACATTACATATACGATTATTAGTTTGAGTTATACAAAATTAATTTTATTAATTACTGGTTGTGTGAAAATTCTCGTTTTCTTTTTACCAATTATTTTGAAAAACATTAGGAATTTTCGATTTTGACCTCGTAATATATATCACATTATGAATTTATACAATTAAAAGTTTAAATGGTTTGCAAACGTAATTTTTTTAATAACTCCACAATAATCATGTTTTTTGTTTTTAATTTTATAATTACCGTTCAACATTTTAACCAGATAAAGATAATTAGATACACAGAAAGTTGTATAAGAAGATTGTTCTTAAATTCAATTAATGACACATTCCTAAAAAATGAATACCTACGTCAAATAATATTTTTATTTAAATACACAAGAAGTAAACTAAAGAATTTCAAAAGAAAACTTAATTTTTGAATTATTGGCTATGGCACATGAGTTATAAATATATTCCTTTACATTCCAAAATAAAACATTTTCTATAATATACTAGCCATAATTATTTCAAGTTTTAATATAGTATTTATATAATTACGAAATTGTTTGTTTACGGTATTGGACACTGCGCCGGAGTTCGGTAATGTACTGCAACTTAACACAATTTAACGCAATCTTAGTAATCTACCTACGAACCATAGTTTATTGGACGAAGACGACTGTCAGTCAATTGATTGTAGGGCTATTGCAGGATCGAAGAAAAACACATTTGTAAAAATTAAAAAAATGTTGCAACTTACAAAGGGCTTTACCTTTACGTGATAATAACGATTGTTATAAGATTAATACAAGCGAGTTTTATAAAATCTTGTGTTATTTATGAATAGATAAAATTTTGTTTGTCATTAATAAATAATGGGAATTTTATTACCTTGTTTAGATTCATAAACTATAAGGAGTTAACTGAACCATTTTAAGTTTTGTTTAGAATTTTTTAAGTGTTTAATTTCATTTTATCAAAGGATTTTTGTTATTTTGTTATAATTACAAAAATATTGATTTGAAATATTCTATAGAACTTATTATACTTTTTGTATGTAATACAATTTTCAAAATATTTGGAATAACTGTTAATACATTGAAATTATATAAACACTATTTTTTTTATCTAGATGTTATAAGTTTTAAATTTTGATTTTTGGGGTACAGCGTAATGGACAAACCAGTCTATTCTTATGTTAAACTAATGGCTTCGTAGTTCCCGGTTTAAAATAACAACTATGTTAAATATAAAAACGTATATTTTTTAAAACACCTAACATTTAAGAAATAATTATTAAGTTCTTATTTTACATTTTTGTTTACATTGATATAGTTCATAACATTGGTAAATACAAAGTACAAGCAATATTGCAGTATACCACTGATGTTTATTTCTATTAACCGCAACTGCAGGCTACAAACAGTACAACCAGTGCGATTCCATTAACTCTACTCTTTACCTGATTAGGAAAGAAGGGACGTACGACTCAGAAGACTAGATATGCGGCCTTGATAGCAGAGGCTGCGATTTACCTTGGCGACTTTTTATGACAACTGTATTCGTGATGACGAAGACTACCGGCTGACGGACTGCAAAGAATCAAGACTAGTTACTAAACATTCCGAGTGATCAAGTAAATTATACACGTAAGTATTCGTTCTAAGAAAAGTAAAATAAACATTATACATTCAACTTTGAATTTAGTGTCTATGTTTTCCATTGCATCTTAAACAACATTAATTTCGATCAAATAATAACATACAACGACTGCATTAATTTATCGTAATCCGTTCCACGGGGTATTTAGTATTTATATTTTATGCATTGCACCTCGATTTCCTAACTCTACGCCGCTACAATACAATTTTGTTTAATATTCGTCTATATACGCACGGCAGTAGGGTACTATAGATGAATATATTTACATGTACTAAAACACGGTTCTGGAAGGCATAGACAAATAATAATAATATTTATTAGCCAAGAAATTACAATTTTAGGGTGTATATAACATAACATAGTTAAATGACCTATCCCACCACAGAGGAAAATCTTATCGGTGAAGATGATATCAGAGATCAAGAAAATAAAAAAATATTTGATTTTTTCTTTTTGTTATTAATGAAATACATTCTTGAAAGATTTACATAGTTTGAATTATAGAATATAATATATACGTATATAAAATAAAAGAACATGATGAGGGATTGAAACCTACCGAACGGTATGACAGTCGGTGCAATGCCGGAATACTCTGACTATTGCCCCATTGACTGCGCAAGAGGTAGGTATCAATCAGTACAATGCCGGAATACTCTGACTATTGCACTATTGACAGATACCAATACCACCCGATAGGTTTTTAAGAGCTATGTCTTTCACCTTCAATGCGCAAGTCTGCCCGGGTGGGTCTTGCTACAGATCAGGTGAAAGACTGTTGTCCGGTGGTGAGTCGTACGGCCTTTTATACCCATGTTATCGTGTTCGGTGACGGAACCGCAAAGCACAATCGCCGATAACGATACAAAATTATAATAATATGTAAATAATCTACTAATTAAGAAAAATATAATAATAACGATGGTATGGCATGCGATTAAAATTATAATAATAACAATAACAATAACAATTTAGAAAATCAATATCAATAACAATATATTATATAATAATAATTATATTAGATACGGCTTAAACAGACGGAGTATTATTAAAAAAGTATACATTTATAAATGTTATATTTTTGATATTTCCGTAAAAACTGTGTTACATTTGACTATAATTCAAAAACATAAATGGGCATATCGAGTAGTAATTATTAATTAGTGAAAATATAATAAAAACATAAATAGCAATAAATGAATACCTATATAAAAACAACAAAAATGGACTAAGAAAAAAAAGTATAAATAAATAAATAATCTACATTATAATATTATATAGTGTTACATTATGTAAACTGAAAATTGCTAGGATTATTTATCAACCATAATTTAATGGAGTGTTTGTATATTTTATAAGACGTACAATTAATAGTTTGCATAGGAATATGATTCAGTAATCTTAAACCCATTTGCGAAAAACAACAACTAGATTTCAATAAACCAGTAAGAATTGTTTTTTAAACGCGTGTTATATTATTTATATTTAAATTCAATTAAATTAAATTTGTAGGTATAATATAAGGCATTTCTGTAATATAACTGTTCTGTTGTAAAAACTTTGAATTCATTAAACAGATCCTTAGTAGAATATGTTTTTTGTTTATTTAAAATTATTTTAATTATACTTGTTTGAGTTCTGAATATTTTATTGCTTCCTATAATACCTAAGCCACTCCAAGCGGTTACTTCATATTGTAAAATAGATTGTGTCATGATAAATTATAACAAACGTAAAGCATGATTATTTAGGAATTTTCTTGTGTTAATAAACAGATAGTGCAATTTTCGTAATTTCATTATTGTGTTATTTATGTGTACATCCCATTTGAGGTGTTAATCGAATGTAGTACCTAAGTATTTTATAATTTCCGTTTTATTTAAAGTATTACATGAACAACTATTAGATTTACAATCTTTATCATGAATTTTAATTGAATTTTAATTGGGTTGCATTTTTTTGTCTTCAGTAAAAGTGATGTAATTTGATTTAGTATAGTTTCTTCTTAAATTATGTTTGAAAAACCATGCATTTATTAAGAGCAGATCCGTTCAACAATTAATACTTATTAAATATACTAATACAATAGGTATTATAAATACTAAAATACTTATTGATAATATTAACACATACAATATTATTAGCAAGTATTTAGTATTTTACTTAACCAACTTATGTATTGGAAATTGTAAAACTAATTAAAATGAAAATTTAATTAGTCCAGATTGAATAATTGAAATGTTATATACTGAATTTTTTAATATATGAATTTGAAAAATAAAATAGTATTATAAATGGTATATTTAATATATAATATATATGAATAAAAAATAAACTATAAAAATTTATGAGGACATTTTTTTTTAAATTTTCATATTTTATGACCTAGCAAAATTTTTTTATCGAACTTATAATTTATAAAAAAAAATAATAATAATAATGTCAAATCATTAAAATAGTTGAAATATATTGAAAATTATATCATGTATACAAAATATTAATATAAACATTTAGTGAACATTTAAAATATATACGATTATTTTTTTGAATTACAAAGACATTTTTCTAAAAATCTGATTTTCCCTTTTCCTCTTTATTTTTAAAAAATACTGGGAATTTATAATTTTGATCTCTCAAAATACCAATTAGATTAATATTCTTACCAGAAAATATATTGAATTTTAAAATCAAAACATTTATTTTACAATAAATTATGTAATGCATAATAAAAGATTGAAAATATTTAATTGTTCTGCTAAACATAGGTATAGTTGTCAAGTGTAAGTCGTTTTTAAGTAGATCATAGTAATTTATGAAAAATAATAAATTTGAGAATAACTTATAATTTATCAGTAGGTAATGAGTAAATAGGGTATAATGTTTTATACAATTTAAGATTGATCAATTAAATGAATAAACAAACTCTATTAATTTATACATTTAAAAAATAGCTTAGCTTTTGTCCGGGTTGTCATAGTTGTTCATTAAATTGTAAAATTTGACTATAAATATATATATATATTAAAACAGTTTTTTTTTTATTTTGATTACATAATATTATTTTTACTAATTTGAATTATTTTCTTTAGTTTTAACATCTTTTACATAAATCATAGTTGTATAAAGTAATATATGTTTTAAACAATAATGGCATTTGTCATATCTTATAATTATCTACATTATAGGCATCTTATTCTTATTTTTTAATCAAGTTGTCAACATTATATATAAATACATTTTAAATTTATATTTTTGGCTATACAATTATAGTTGTTTAATTATAAAATACATTTGTTTCTACCTCTTGTGACCTGCTAAAATAATAACGATTTCAATTAAATTGTTGGCGAGAATCTTCAAGTAAAAATCTTAAATTAATCATAGTCACAATATGTTGTATAATACTCGTAGGTATAGTATAATTTTTATTCATAAATTTAAAAAATTATATGTATATCATTTGATTTATATGTTATATCATGTGTTTTCAGTGGTATTACTGTAGGAGGTAAGGTTAGATTTTTAATGGTATAATTTTTCTCTCTCTTAGATATACCAACAGTTGAAATGGACAACAATAAAAAATAAAAATGTAATGCAAAATTATTTTCAGTTATTATGTTGAATCAATTATTTTTGATAGTTTTTTTTATATATGTATTTTGTCGGTTTTATTTCGACATTTTATTATATTAATAAATTATACTGTTAGTTATTTTGTTTTTATTTTTATTTTAGTTTAATTATTATTATTATATATTATGAGTTATGATTAATTTGGTGATTCGGCAATATAACCTACTTGTAAAAATCATAACCAGCTAGACTTTAGTTAAGGTGTATGGAATTTACATACAAATAATAATTATCCAGTTTTATAAAATACCCGATGAAAAAATATAAAAATATAATATTAAATAAATGAGAATTTGAGTAATGTCTGGAACAAAAAAAATATGTATACGAGTAAGACGAGTAGGTACATTAAAAGTATTATTATGATTAGATGCAATACAATTTTTCATATTGTTTTGTTCTTAAGTAAAAAATTATAAACATAGTGAGAATCTGAGATCATCAGTTTTAAAACAAGATTTTTTGCACCACTAATTTATATAATTATGATTTATTAAAAACATCTTATAATAGTTACTGCAAAATGTTAGCCCTGGTAAATAGTGTCGACTGATGAAGATTTAATGTAATCATTAGTTACAAGTTGAAATAATGACGGGCATTTATGACCTTTATTATGCCAAGGATTATGTTACTTAATTATAATTATAAGTAATATGGTTTATCTAATTGCATAGTATTAAAAATTAACGTCTTTCGCTGGGACAATTTTACAATAATATATTTTTTTTTGAACCATGATAAAATATAATATTGAATAAAATAATTAAAACTTTGACGTATAGGTCTATCTAATTTATTATCTTTTATGTTTTGTGTAAGAATTAAGAAATAATTTTAAACATATCATTATTGAAGTATATTTAAAATAAATTATCCCAAATAGATAAATTTGCAGACAATTCATAATGTGGAGTGCTAATTTCCTTTTTCAATTTATTAAACATTTTTTGGATTATTTCAAAAATCAATAGTTTTTTCTAAACTTTTTTGAAACTTACCATTAATTACAGAAAAAGCACAGTCACATATACGATACACATCAATCAGTCTCCAATCAAATGTTGATATAATATGCAATAGATACCTATTTTGGGTACATGCAATAGTTGTACAATAAATATGGATTGGGTTATTACGATGTTTTACAATTAAAAATAACAAATATATTATTTATTTTTCATTTTTATAAATGTTTGAAATTCACTACATCTTTATTTTACTAAGTCATAGTTTTTGTTAATCACAGGAGTTAATTACATTTTATGAAGTTTTTGTTTTAATTTTGATTAATTTGTAAATTTTTCTCAAATCTCTACTAAGAATTACTAGTTAGATATAAAAATAGGTAGATATTTTTAGCAAACTACAAAATTGTTTGCGTTATAATCGAGTTACGTATATATCTATAGTATATCACTAAGTATGATAATGATACGTATATATTTAAACAATTGTTATAGCCATTTATTTTAATTTTAGATTTATGGTAAGTTGATTTAATTTTTTTCAGATACATTGCATCCATTATTTAATTATTTATTAGTACAGTAGAATTTGCTTATTAGGAACACTTTTGGATCAAGATGAAATGCGTCAATTAACTGATATTGTTCTAATAAATGATTGGTTTTATTTATTATGAAAATAAAATTTATTATTTTATATGTTATGTAAAATATGTATCTATCTATGTCTTTTTTACTGTGTAGAGTAACTTAATAACCATGCTTTCATAAAAATTATATTGATCAAAGCCTTTTTTATCCGTTATGTCTACAAATTTTTCTTTTCTAGCTCTTTTTATTTGATGACTATCACTTTCATTTTCCAATGTTGCACTTCATTCTAAGAACGATCTTTCAAAATCCTATTCAATTGTAGAATGAGAAACATTTAATCGATTTGTGGCATCACATAAACGAATTTTTGGAAGCATGTCGTATGACTTTAATAAGTCGCACTTCTGTCCGAACTTAAATCTCAGCGCTTAGACATTTTTAGATTTTTAGAAAAACGAAAAACTAACAACCTTCATATACGCACGCCGAAGCTGAACTATAAAACGAAAACAAGAAAGATCATAGTAAGCACTGTATACTTGCGATTGAGAACAGTAAAAATAAATTAAAATAATTGGATAAGTGAAATTAAGTATTATATAGTAGTGTAGTATTCTACTTTATATTATAGTAGTATACCTTGAATAAAATTGTTTCAAAAAACCGATGTGTTGTTCCAATAATCGGATTGTTTTTCAATGTTATATACACGAACCGTTCCTAGAGGGCTAGACATTTTATTTCAAAAATACAATTGTATCGATTATTCGTATTCCTAATACACAGCTTCCACTCAAGGATTGTCCATATTTCATTATTATTCATAACTTTTGTGTGCAGATTAGGTTCATAATTAAAATAAGTAATATCAATAAAATTAATTTATATAATTATCATTTTTAAAATTAAATTAAGTATAGTAAAATTTATAATATACGTAAAAGTTCTAAATTTCATAAATAATGTTTTTGAATTATAACAAAATAATAAACATTGTTATTCATCGTTAAAATACGTGATTTCGTGAAAATTCAAACTACAAATGTCTAAACAAAAATAATTCTTTTTGTATTTATTTTACAATTTTATTTTTTAGTCTGAATTACAATGAGGAACATTATACTACATTTTCAAACTTAAGTTATAAAAAAATGAAGATTTTATTAATTTTTTACTATAGAGTAATAGTTGATTGCAAGTGTTTGTAAATTTGATAAATGTTGTGAAAATTTTCAAATGCATATAAAAAAAATTGTGTACTTTTAAATTTATTTAATTTTTATATAAATATAAGAATAACTTTTGCGGAATTTTGTATTACATTTTTAAAATTTCTTATCATAAGAAAAAAAGAATCCAACAACAATTTTAAATTTTAAATACCTTCGTACCTCAAAATGAGTAAAACTATTTAGAAAATTATACTATGTGTTGAAAATAATATAATATAAACATTCGGTAAAATATTCAAATTTTGGTTATTTGTTTTTGAATCATAAATAAAATTAAAAAATCAATTATGTTGAAGATTAGTTTAACGTTTAATGTAAATATTCTCATCTTTATTTTCTAGTTATTAAGAAATATACTAGACGTTTTTTATTTTGACTTCTCATAGTACTAACTATATTCAATTTCTTACCAAAAACCACTCCCAAAGTTGACAATCCAAAAGATAATGACTTATTAAAAGCCAGAAAATAAATAAAAATACACATCTCAGTAAAATCAATATATTACAAAATTAATATTTCTGAAATTGTTGTTATTAAAATGAGATGATTCTACAGACATCTCTGGAACTTAAAAGTATTAATTTTCCAATGGAGATCCTTATTGTAATACAATATTATTAGTTCTTTAAGACATATAAGTTACCTACTGTAACTATGCTTTTAAAGATAAATATTGACTCATAATAAATATAAATAATTATTTAAATAAATTCAGAAGGTTAATCTAAAATTATTAATTAATTATTTAAATATTATAATGTTGCTACCATAACAATAATTATTACATGTCGATGACTGAACCTATTTATAATTTGAATATTACTGAATTCAATATTTGTATTAGGTATAAAGTCCAACTAGTATATATAGTATAATAATAAAGTTAATAGTTAATTAATAATTTATTACTTAACAAATCACAATAGATTCATTAATTATATACCTAATGTATGTACATAGGTGTATCCATTAACCATTATCCATAGGTTATAGGCGTATAGATATGTATATATATATATATATAATATAAATATAAAGATTTATACACTATGTACACATGATTTTTCAATGAAAAACTAAAACTTATTAAACGATTAAACTGTTAACCTCCTATCAAGTTATATACGTTAATATTTTAATTTCATACCATTTACTATGATTACAAGTTTTGTAGTCATACTCGCCTAATGTTCGTTCCAGTATTACACTTTAACAGATCATATATTATTTTGAATTGATATGAAATGAGAATATTATAACTTAAAATGTTGAATATAAAAATATAATAGCTAGTATTCAAGTATTGTATTATATGATTGAACATCGTTGGGAGTAAATACAAATTAAAGATAATTCAATTAGTTTTACCATTCTTATATCACGTCTATAACACACAAAAAGAAGTGTTCACTAGAATGGATATTATAAGTAGAAAATTACTGCGTATACATGCTCAGTCTTATTGTTTTAATACTCTTACTACCACATAAGCCGTATAATAAAAATAATTTCTCTTAAAAAGTATAATATATTTTAATCGGCTTAGAGTTAATTCAATATTTATTCCTTTAACGATTTTCTAACTTTTAATACAAAAATAAGTATAATTACATTTAGAATTATAATGACTAGTCAATAGTTTTATGAACCATCTTCAAAAAGATATTATATCTATATTTAATTATTCTGATATTATATTAGATCTATATTTTATCTCTCTAACTTTAAGTGATTTACAGTATTCGGTTTTCAGTTGTTGGTTTATTCAACACGATAACGTATAGTTAATCGATTATTTGTCACGGTGTTTATCATATTGTTTGTGTTCGTATAAGATTTAATATATATATTTGTAATTGGAAAAATCAAGATGTCTATAAGTTATTTTTATTTGTTGAACTCGAAAGCTTCAAGTACTACCTACATGTGTTGTTATAACTTATCTTATAATAACATTATTTGATTGAGAAATAAAACAGATTTTATTCTACTTATAGATTTTTTTAAATTTAATTTTAAAATTTTTATGTTAATATAAAACTATTCTCTAGCAGTTTTTGGTTTATTTCTATTTTTTGTTTTCTATTCTCACTTTATTCTTATTTTTATTGTTAGTTTCTAATCATGATTATAGTACATAATCTAATCACGTTGCTAATATAATCTGTGGAAAATGTATGATTTAGGTATTCAATATATTTTATGGACAATGCCAAATATATAATATACGTATGTAAAATGTGGCAAGTAATACGATTTTTAAGCTCTTTGATGTTATTGTTAGTGTTAGTCGGTTCACAGTTACTATAATAAAAATTATAAAGTAACTAATTTTATAGTTTTATAATATTATAATAGTCTATAGATACAACATTAGTCATTACTAAAGCTCAAAGAGAAATTTGTAGATATAAAATCTAATAATAACATAATATACAATGACTACATTTTTCCTTAAGATATTTGTTATTAACAAATTAAAAATGTGATTTTTTAAAATACTACTGTATATATGATTATACAAAAGTAGAGAAATAAATCAAAAACAAAAATGTATTATACTTACTACTGACATTTTTAGAATCTATGTATTCCTGTGAAATAATTTCAAAACTTAACTTGTTAATAATATTATATATGCGTAATACAAATGTCCCAACTTCATTGGATCAACTATCAACCATAATAATTATAACATGGTGGAAAATTATTTGAACACTAAGAGTCAAAAATTACCTTTTTTTTTTCGAGCGTGCCTGAAAAATATTATATAGGTAATATATTATATTAAATATTGTAAGAAAAAATTATCGTAATTTTATTGTATAATTAATGTATTAATATACAGGTTATAATTTAAGGAAATATATAATAACATTACTTTGTTAATTATTTATTTCCTTAATGTGATTTAATGTAATTTCCTTTTGTTTAATAGTTGATGCCAATTATTTGTTGATATTTGATTTATAAAAATATTTTAATTTTTCACGTACCCTCAAAATCTTTTTTCGTGCCACCTCGGGCACACGTACTATAGATTTGTCATCCCTGAGTTATATTGAAAACTCCGTGTACATCAAGAAATTTGTATTGGTAGTATCATAGTGACATAGTACTATAGTATTTCTTAGGAAACATATGTAACTTAAGAGTAAAAATAAAAAAAAAATGAAATTAAAAAATTCTAACATCTAATTCACATAATTTTTAAGTTGTTTACTCACTAGTTACCATAAAAAATGTTTAAAGCTTTTTTAACTATTTTTATTAATTTATAAATTATACGAATAACTATAGCTATAGAACCTTAACATCCACTCTTTAAAACTATAATAATTAAAAATGTTTTATAATTTGCAGCGTGATGTACAAATTTTAATAAACTAAATATAATATAATATTGTTCTATAATTATTTATTGAATATATTAAATCTCAAATTTTAATATCGTACATGGTTCTCAATTGGTTGAGTAACAGCAATGTCTAACCTAACCCATACATAATATTATAATTTATGATGCATTTTTGAATAATATGATGTACCACTACTATATTATATTATTTATATTCTGCAGTCAATGTGTCATATTATAAATAAAAGAATACAAAACATTCTTGGTGAGCGAAACGAGTATAAAGTGATTAACATACATTCTGGTACGTGTGCTATTATTTTATTTATTATTACGGCCAACTGCGATGAACTTATTTATAATAATATATAACATTAATCTTGCGCCATGTCGGCCATTTCATACAGGTATATTTAATACATAACATAACTGTAGGCTAGTTTTTGGTTAAGAGACAATTAATTAACATGAATAGAGGGAAAAAAATAACAGTAATTGAATTATTAAAAATAATATTATATTTTAACATAATTTTATTTTTTAAACGTTAGATATTATAATACGTTGCAGTATTTTGTTATTGATAAAATTATGGATGATATATTGTTTAGTTTATTTATTTATAATACGTGTTATTACCATAAAACTGTGTTGAATAATTTTTTTTATTTATTATTTAAATACTGAACCACAACCTTTTACTTAGATATAAATTATTATAGTATACCCAGAAGCGGATAGGTACTTTAATTACTAGTAATCCCAAGGAAAAGAAAGCCATAACGTTATTTATAAAATTGTATTAAAAATGCATATATATATATATATATATATACATTTATATACATGTATGTAAATTTACTAAATTTATATTATTAACAAATAAGAGCTGATACTAATTTTTTTGTTATTATAAATGTTTTTAAACTTTTAAGTATTGTAAGTAATCTAAATGTTTCTTGAGAGTGATCTATATATTATTGAAATGTAAGTACATGTGGTAAAACTAAAAAAACTTGTTTTATCAGTTCTGTGATTCGTGACGTTCGCGAACAGCTTTGTGTGCGATTTGTGTAGATAACTGTCATGTGTGTAGCCTTTTAAACACTTTCCCTAAAACGGTTATAAAACAAAACAGTAGTTACACTCGGTAAACCACACACATTTTCAATACACGTATACTTATTTGGGTTTTTCCAATCAAGTATAAAATACGCAAATAACCTGCAAATGGCACGGACAAAAAAATATTCGTTTTTCGTGAGCCAACAAACTTAGCTCTGTGTGAGCTTCTCTTTAAAATTCAAAATTCAAAAATCGACTTCGAGGTGCAATTCCTTGCGTACACAGTATCATCACTATTTTCCGTGTACCGATTTTTAGAACCACAAGTGTCATTGTGGGTCGCTTACACACACATACACACAAACACACAAACATTGCCTATTAATCATTACCAATCGTATGGACATGCCGATTATGGCACTTCATTAGATCCGTAGGTACCTACATGCATTGCAGCCGTGTACAGACGCAGTCGGACCGCTGCATGCGACGGCGTCATCGGCGACGACAACACCGCGGCGGGGGCGTTAAACCCGTCAGAGACGGTATTTACACGCGAGTGCAGTCGTCCATCGAGCGCGGGCGCGCGGTAAACGGGCCGTGTAAAACTGCGGCCGATATATGGCGCGCGCGTACATGGACCGCATCGCCTGTACGTCTCTATACGTACCTATTATATACGTGATATTATTATGATACTCCGCGTACACGCCATAATATAATATATTATACTCGGCCGTCCATCGCCACCGGTGATTTATCGCCGCTATTTATATTACACACACACACACACACACACACACACACACACACACACACACACACACACACACACACATATAAGATTGTGTGTGTACGTGTTGTGTGAGTGACACGCGCACTGTGCAGACTCGTCGTGCGTATTTCGGGAATCGTAACGAATGCTGCACACCGCTGCCACTGCTTTATTGTTCTCGAGGTTATTTTCGTATGACGTGTCTGATGTGCACTCGGGATGCACATCTTATGTGTTTTTACATGATCGCTAACTGTTGGTGGACAATCGCGTGATGCAATAAGTGCGAGTTCCCATGTTTGAAAACGCATATTATGTACACACGCCCAGATACTTATTGTATTGTAATGTCTATAGATCGAGATCTGAGAGCGTCTAATTGGAACTCGACAGTCTTCTAAACGGATATAGTTTAGTTTTGTAATGTTGGAATTTTTTGAATGTAGAGAAGTTTTATAAAAAGCTGAATAATTTGAACGCGTAATTAATGATTATAGAAGTGTTATCGTACCGGTGTAAATCAAATTATATAGCTAGAACGAACGGAAACTGTCCATTGGCGCTTGTTTGGCGTTTTTTCTGTAAGCTGCGAACGCTGAGATTTAGCGTTTATAGAGTGTTACTAATTTACTATAACCGTTTTCAGTGAAAACCTATGCACGCTTGAACACGGTGCAGTACCATTGCATAATACTCCAGTTTAAGTGCAATACGGTTCGTGCGCGTATATAAGTATTAGCATACGTCGGGCATATAAGAACCACATTTAGATATTTCGAAAACTGTAGTTATAGTGCTGCATACTTTCAGTCGCCGTTGCAATGTTCTCGAGTGTATTTACGTATGTGCCTATGATATAACTATAAGAGTATCATAGATTATTATATGGTTCGTTAACATAACAATTTCCGTTGAGATCGTGAACTCGAGTTGCTGCAGTAATAGATATTGTACCGCAATGTTCGCAATGGACCTGATTTATGGAAGTATTGACACCGGTCGAAATGAATAGAAACCGCCGACCACTGTATAATACTCTTACACATATCTTATACACCTTTCCACGCGAATATTTATGAAATAATAATAATATGTATTGTTATGTATATACAATATGGTGTATAGGCGTATAATAAAAATCTAAAACAAAAAACCTGCCCTTCACTCTGCGCGCATATATATAGTGGGAAGAGGGCGGGGGTCTGCCGGCGTCGGGTGGATTCCGTGCAGAGTGGTGCACTGGCGCGGGCGGCGGCGGTGACGGCGTCGGCGGTTGCGACGACTACGTCGGCGACGACGATTGGCCGTGGCAGCGGAGTTTTCGTCGCCGGCCGCCGCCGGGATGGGCGGGGTCACGGCTTCGCGTCGTGTTCCAGCCTCCTCGCGCTCCCGTTGAACCGTCGACGCGGCGCGGAGGACCCCCCACCCCACACCGCGTCGAACTCACGGATTAGCAACCGACCGCGCCGTAACACACAGCAACAACATACGATAATGTTATTTAGCGTTAACGCTACGGCGGTAGTCGTATTGGCGCGGCGCAGTGCATAGCAGTGTAGCGACGACGACGGCGCCGGCGGCAGCTGTACTACACGTATACGCGCGTGCATTTCGACCTGTGACCGTTATCGAATTCCCATATCATATTGTGTTGTTACAATATTATTTTCGTGTTACTGCACTCGTCGCGCGCGTCCACGACACCCGTCGTTACGTGTACTCGTCGCGTAACGATATCGGCGTAACACATCGTCACAGTACATATATATATATATATATATACATATACGTCGCAGCCATCATCGCGCATCACCGTGCACGACATCGCGGGGCAGTCGATCGGCACGCTACGGTTACGGATACGGTACGTTGCTACTCGCGGCGGCGCGCGCGATAAACGTTTAAACGCACGCGAGCGCGCACCCGTGTCGTCGCGTCTTAATAAGCCGTGCACCGTGACGGCGGCGCGCACGGCACCGGTAAAAACCGAGAAAAACATCTCTAGCAAGTTATCGCCCGGCGTTACCGGCGTAGCCGCGACAGTCTCGCCGCGGTCGCGGTCGACGCGCGTCGCGTATAAAAGCGACGAAGAGTGCGTGCATGCTGCTGCTGCTGCTGCTGCTGCTGCTGTTGGTGTTGCTGCAGCCGCTCCGGCTTATCGCCCGCAGTCGCGGCGCCGGCGAAGACGATGCCGTTGGCCGACGACCGACAGCAGAGCTGACCACACCGCGGGCGGCGCATGGACTTGCAGCACCGACAACCGCGTCACCGTCCGCCACCGTCGTCTGACCGACCTGCAGGTACGTCTTGATGATATTATTACATTGGGTCCTTCGAGTGTCTTCACAGTGAGATTGCGTATCAATAAATGTATATACTTAGAAATAAACAGTATACACATATTATCGATTCAAGTTCTAATTAAATTACATATATTTCCGATTTATATACAACCATATAATCGTACACCGTTGAAAATAACCCATTTGGATACATCGATTTGCTACTAAAACGATCAAGGTGGTTTGTGATACTTTTGGAACGCACTGTATATATATGGAATAATATGTTTAAACGTGTATAAATTAAATGTAGGTATATAACATAATTTATTTGGGTTAGGTCAGGTACGTGGACGATTAATTTAAAGTATTACACGACATTCATCATTATTCGAGTTTCATTAGCTATACGAATGAAGCCTTATGTAATGTAATCGGTCACTCCGTACCTATATGTATACATACTTATATGATGACTTTTGAGTATATACATCATACTCATTAAACTTTTTGGCCTAACGCGATTTCCTTCGCTGGGTTTTTACACATAATATACTATACTGTAGCTGCAGCGACAGCCACAATTATTGTCACGTGATCGTTTCTGCTTATATTATGTATGTATAAATAGGTTATTATAGGTTTAATTAATATAATTGTTAATAATTAATAACGCGTACACCTTTGGCGGTAAGCAGATTCAATGCTTGACCGAATACGATTCGCTTTGATAAATAAATATGCACTCGATAAGAGAGCCGACGGGACCGTCATCGACCCACTGTAGTTTGCACCGGCGGCCGGAAAACGCGTCTGTAAAAATCGGCGGCGGTACGTCTGTAGAGCTAAGAAAAAAACCGCGACAGTAATATTATGTAAAAAAAAAGGTCGGAGCTGGCTGGCTGTTGTTGTTAATAAGTGATATATATATATATACATTTCTATATTACTTCATTATTTGCAGTTCATCAGTTCAAGAATTAATTAATTAATCGTGCAGCAGCGTCATCTTATCTATCCCCACCGCCCCCTCACACACGTCTTCGACTCATCGTCATTTTATAATACTAACAGTTATAATAATGTTCGACGGACGGAAATGCACCAGGGGCGACCGATTAATCTGCACGTACATAATTTTTATCGTGTTTACCTGTGTGTGGGGAAAAATATCATATCAATCACTGCAATATAATTATTTCATAGCAATAATCGATTACACGTCACTGTGATGTTTGTAGGTATTATAGATTCCATATAAATATACGCTAAGCAGTTACGCGTGTGCACATTTTTCGACGGGTTTGCACGAACACAGCTAATTAATATCAATAATGTTTTTATTGTACATATATTATTATTATTATTATTATTAATTTTATTTTATTTAATATAATAATATACTGATTCGTTTTAAATTGTTATTTTCCAACGCATTTACTATGTATATGCTTATGTGTTGAAAAATATAGTATGATAATATGAATTATGTGTTGTATAATAACATGTAAAGTATAAGACATTACTAGTGTTATTATTTCAAAATTCTTCGAGCACGAGAGCGGAAAATAAATAATAACGAATCCGTTTCAAAGGGATTGTCGCTGTCGTCGTGGTATTAGCGCGTGTTTACGTTTCATAATTACGCGTAGGCGGCGTGGGCGTACGCGCACGGGAAACAAACGCATAACCGTAATAATCATAATCGCGTGTGTAATCATTTATAATTATAGCTCTAGCCGTCACAGATTTGTCGTCGTGGATGTTGGCTCGACGCCCTGTCGCGTATGATATAAGTGTTTTTTCTCTTTATATACGTTTTTTATTTATTTTTTTGGCCCTCTATTATAATATACGTGCGATATAAATAATACAACACCGACAGAGCAGCCGCGGCATATTATTTTTTTTAGATACGCGCGCGCCCGTCTACTTATATAATAAAATGTTTGATTTAAATCATAAAACTAAATTACTATATTAGATTTTCATGCTATTGTTTTTCCGGTGGGTGTCGGGTTTTCACTATACATATCATAATTAATTTTGAATATCATAATACTTATAAAATTGTAACATACTACCGCCATCATCACGATCATATTTTTCAAAGGAAGCAATAAATATTATTACAAATTACTGCTTCTATTCTAATTTACTTTATTATATAGTTTATTGTTTTAAATTTTTAAAATTGAAAAGTTATTGATTTAGAAAAAAATCTGAGTTTGCGATGCTATATTATGTTATGCTTCATCCATGAAACTATATAGGTACGACGAGTGTATAGTATACAGGATGATTCAACAAAAGTGCTGATTGTTTACCCCAATGTAAATATATATCTTAAGAAATAAATTTATTCAAATTCTGATTTTTTTGGAATTCTTAAGTATACGAGTAGGTACTTAAAAAGATTATAATAGCATATTTTCAATCAATTAATTTTTTATACCATTTAAGAAGTGTTCTGTGTTGATAAGAATATCTTTTTTTTAATAAGAACTAACCTTTTTATTGAAAATGACTAAGCAGGTGGTTTTTTTTTTTGAAAATGTGATTGTCTAGAAGTCACAATTTGAATGAGTATTTCTGAGTTAGTAGTATTTCGATGATTAAGAGACATAGACGTTTTCAAAAAATTCATTTGATTAGCAATTAAGAGAAAAAAGTGTTCATTCCCGAAAGAAAAAATTAATTTGTATCGCCACAAGTCATTCTTTGTAAATTACGTAAAAAGTAAGAATATATTTATTTAAAAATGTAGCCTTTGGTTTTAACCTATTTTTAGAATCAAAAGCTCTAAAAATCAGAATTTGAATAAATTCGTATGCTTTAAGGAAATACAAAGATGAATATCTTGATTAATCACAGTGTAAATACGATATAAAATTTACTATAACAATGTATATTTTAATATATATCAACCTATACACGTATACCTATATATATATATATATATATAATATGATATGTTCTATCTTACGCACCACTTAGCTGTGCGGTAAACGAAAGCGGACTGCAGTAGTCCTGTTTGCGCTCGTTTGTTTGTCGATTTGTTTGTGTAATACCTGCAAATACCGTCGTCGCCGATGTAGCAAACATCGTCGGCGTCGGGACGACGGTAGCCACTGGTACCAGTGATGGCTATTAGCACTGCGGCGTGGTGTGCCAGTGCACGGTGGCCGCGTATTAGCAGCAGCACACACAGAAACACAATACGATATTATTGTCATCGTAGCGCCGTCGCGGATATAAACCTTTTAATTCGGTCTGATGTGACGACATCGTACACGGATAACAACAGTGCAAACACAGCGGCGGTATAATATACCTGCGGAAGACATGTTATTATGGCAGATCGTGTGTTATACCCGCGATGGCTTAAATATAGTAAGTAGTCTGTGAGGGTCGCGATCGATTCCGCCGCCGAGTCGTCCTCGATTTCCGCGGAACGAATAACACAAAGAATATTTTACAGAGCCGCCGTCGACACCGGCGCCGGAAGTCGGTTGTTCCGTCGTATTTACAAACACACATTGTCGCGTCTAAGTCGCGTAAAAAGTATTATCGTACGTATAGTATAATATATATATATATATAATGCGAAGGGACGGCCGCGGCAGAGCTGCAGCAGACACGACGGTGAAGACGATCGACGAGCCGGCGGAAAGACACACAAGATATCCAGTGGATGTCGTTTGTGTAAACCCTAGACACCGCCGCCTGTATATGATGTAGCCGCGCCGTTTGTATTTCGTGCTGTATAATAGTGTTGCATAACACAATATAACGTGTAATATAGAAACGCAGTCGTTTCCACTATACTAATAATATTCGTAATTATAATTGTAACGAGGATCCCTGTGCGTTGTCGTGTATATTACATACTGTAACCGCTCCTCTGCACCTCCCCGCCCCACCGCCGCTCCCGCGGTCGTGCGTGAAAACACGTGTAAAACACGGAGCACCGGAGGCGGCGGCGGCTGCGGCAATAAATAAGACGCGCGGCGCACCACACCGAGTGCTGCAGCTCCGGGGACGACGGCGTAGAGGTTAGGGCGGCGGCGGTCGTGGTGGTGGCGGTCGCTGCAAAGAAACAAACCGGCTAATTATAATGTAAATGTGAAAATGAGCGACTGCCGTCAAAGGGACGACGGCGGCGACGACCACAATTATATTACACGACTGCGGCAGTATACGCGCGAGTCTCCCCCCGCCGCCCCGACGGCCCACGCGCGAGATCGCGAAGAAAATAACATAATATATAATAATATAATATAACATTATACACGGTCCCCGCCGCCGCCGCCACCGCCGCCGTCTTTGTTCTAATGCCGCCCCCCCCCAAGTCTTCCTCGTCGTCGTCTGTCCGCGCACACACGCACACACACCCGCCGAGGTTGTCGTCAAATTAGTTTGCTGCTGCTGCGCCTGTGTCTATAATAACAGTATCGTACGCCGAGAAACACAAGAACCGGCGGATAGATGACAACGGCAGTAGATCACAACGGTCGCAGCGCCGCCGCGCGCGTCTAATATCGTGTCTGGTGTGTGTGTGTGTGTGTGTGTGTGTGTGTGTGTGTGTGTGTGTGTGTGTGTGGACGTCGTTTTGTCGCGTTCGCCGCCGACGCCAATTAATTATAATCATCTCCGCGACTTTAAAAAACCGCCGCCACCGCCTCTGACTATTGTATATTTTTATTTATCCGGCGGCTGCGGCGGTGCCCTCTTCCATTATTACATATTATTATTATGTGCTTTGCGGCCCGTTTCCGTCGGTGTTGTCTCTGCGCGTCCCCTCGCCCTACTCAGCCAGCGGTTCCGGTTCCGGTGGTTTTTCCGGCGAACCACCCGCGCGCCGATGTGAGTTTGCCGAACAGCGTTCTCTTAATTAGGCACCTACCAAGATGTTTGAATTGTCGCACTTGCAACTCATAAAAAGTATTATAATATTCGATAACATTATCCGAGATAACTCGTTTCGATTAAGGCCGCCGTAGTTACTACACGACGTAACTCAAATTAGTATAATATATTATATGATCATTTTGAGATTGTATTGACTATAATATGTAGTTGTTTGAATCGTAAATATTTATTCATTTATGTATATTATCTATCAAAAGGACATTGTACTTAGACAAATCATGAACAGAATATGTTGCCAAAGTACGGGCGCGTCTGTTTATCGTGTAATCTTGTGTTATAGCGTATAGTATCCTGATTGAACCGTGGTTATCGCATATAAATATTATCATTTATCATATTTATCATTGTACCAATATAACTAACATCTCGCATTGATTTATAATTAATAGTATGATAACATTTTATTTAATCAACAATTGAGCACTCGTATTTTTATTTGATTTTAACTTTAATATTTTTTAAATTATCTGCACCCTGTAAATTTTTTAATATATGATACCGGCCCACTAAATCCAAAATAAAATAGTCAGGTGCATCGAATACGATGACATGATGTATAATGTACTCGTATATAGGTACGTGACGCGTGTTTTGGGGGATAAACACTGAACTGCACGAATGCGAGAATATTTCCGGAGCCACAAAAGTCACGGGTGAAAAGGGTCTATTCCTGTAGTCCGTCGTCTTGACGCAGAAAAAGAGCGCTCGTGCGTTGCAGACAATATGTACCTATAATATACCTATATATTATGAACATAATATTTGCAACGTGTCACCATAAGCAAGGGCTTGACATTCATTTGCATAAGCATACAGTGCAACATAGGACATAGGTTAATAATATATAATTGTGAGCGTATGTTTTTGCCGGCAGCTGTAGCGCATTGTGTTTATACTTAGTGTATATATAGTTATAAGCAGATGAGCATAGCTTCTTCTTTTTCTCTGAAGATCAATAATTAGGATCCAGCAATAGACTTAAGGTTATATTAGTATCCCATATATATATTGACTTGGAGTGCGTAGTCCACCGCCGCTCATTATCTCAATCTGATTCTCATTATCTCGCGCCGTATATAGTCCCCGTTCATTTGCCGTACCTATATATATGTTGTAATAAGGGTTAACCATCTAAATGACACATTCGTCCAAAAACATTTTGCTGCAGCTGCCCCCTACAAATATTATAGATACATATGCATACTTACTGATGTAAGTCTAAATATCGTGTTCCGTGTTTGGGCCTCTAATATAGTTATTATAGCTTGCAATTTTTTCGTTGAGCTGACATGTAATATATTATTCATTCTGTATAATTCCGTATTATTTACAATATTTTGAAACACTATGAAATTTCATATACGATTATTCGTGTGTATACAGATAATTTACACACATAAATATAATAATTTGTTTTTGATGATATAATAAGATTATAATTATTTTTATTTTTAAAAACTATTCTTTAAATTAGAAAATAATCAGTTAGTAATCAATCAATTTCCGGTTTTACACATTATTTATCTATTTAAGTTAATTTACTGATAAGTAGTGTTATAATAAGTATCAATAATAATTATAATGTTTATTAAATTGTTGTATTGAATTTAGTTCTGCGTTCTTATAATCCTATAATTGATACATTTTAGTTTTAAAATAAATAAAAAATTATAAAATATATATAATATGCATATTGCATGTATAAAAATTAAAAATATTATTTGTAAGTTGTAAGTCATATAATTACATTACATTTAAATGAAAACTTATAGTCCATGTGTAGTTGGAATTTTGATTTTCTATAATTTATTATATAGTTAATTGAGACTTATCCATATAGGATACCTACCTACTAATAATAAAAAAATGTACTTATTATATTCAAAAGTAGTATGTATAAATGGTTATAAACTTATAAATATCTTCTTATTTTTAATATAGCAAATTAAGTTAGTCTTATTTTTTTCTTCGAATTTTTCTTCATTGTTTCTTATAACTACTGGTAAATAAAATTCCAAAAAATTAATTTTATAAAATATATTGTAGCGATATGCAATCCAGATGTGATTTTGGTTGTAAAACAGTACTAGTATAGTTTGTTAAGTTTAAACTGTAAACTATTTAAAATTCTTTGAAAACGCAACTTATTTATGCATATATTTGTGCGTACTACTACATCTATTTATTTTTTTATGCTTTTGTATACCGGAATGTTGTCATTGTTGGTGGTTGGTGGTGACACGATGAAATCAGTGAAGGCGTAGTGGCCAATTTTGTGGGTGTAAAAATATTAGTCACTACCCTATAATTCCCCCTCGTTGTCATTATTATTTGTTATGGTACAACCCATTTATGTTCTAAACTATTTTTATCATCGTAAACAAGGACGGATGTTTGGTTATAGTTGTTTTTGTGGAAGAGAGAATATTTGAATCATTTATGAAAATCATATACCTTCAGAGGCAAGCAAATAAGTAATTTCATTGAAATTTATAGTTTCTAAATATTAAAATATGTATAATTTATTATTTGTACGTAAATATCAAGATAAACGTTTTATAAATATTATTATAGTTATTTTTTATAATTATATTTTGTTAATTAAAATGTCTTATTGATATTTTTAATATTATATTTCTATAGTGACTATAGTTTTTATTTATTTAACAACAATTTTTATCAGTAATATAAAAAGATTATTTTCTCGATGTAGATTTTAAAGTAAGATAGTTTTACGGTTAGTTTTAAGTTTTGTACGCTTATTAAGTAAAATTCATCAAATCGATTATAGATCTGATCTATCTACTCATATTGCTAGCTGCTCTGTTGTCGTATTCACTTTTCAATAATAGGTGTCTAAATAATATATATATCTTATAGACATAACTCTTGTTTGTTACCGTTAAAATTGAGTACAATTATATTTCAGCCTATTATTATGATATGTACTTCATTTAATGATACAATAATTAAATAGTTTATAACTTAATATTATCGTGTATTGATTGTACCTAAGTAGTAAGTATTCTGTTTAATAAGAATAATATGAATTAAAAAAACAAAAACCGTGTGATACTATATATTTTCCAAGCACATAATGTATAGAATCTATGTAAACCAGATTAGAGTTATCAATTAGCATTCATATTTAAATAGCAATAATAACTAAACTAATAATTTATTCTGTTATTCGTGATTAAAAGTAAAACAGCTTTTATTGTTTATGTCGATTATGGTATAAAATCAAAATCATATGTGCTATATTTATTTTTCATCCAACTGTTCAACTTTAAAGCATATATAATACAACAAAATCGTATTTAATCGTGGTATATGACAATTATAATTATATCAAGTTAATTTTTTTGATAGCTTTTCCCTATATTTTTGAGTAGTATTTATTTATAAATATTAAATAATACGCATTTCATAAAGATATACATAAATTGACTAATTTAATACATTTGTTAACAACATTGATTAGTTATTTAATGCCACATTAGACATATTATAAAGTCTATAATGTATGTAAAGGCCAAAGGACAATATGTCAATTAATAAGAAAAATAAAATAAATTATATTATTCATTGTAATATTGACAATTATTGTCTTCATGTGTTTAAGTTACTTTTATTTATTGCTTTAGTTATATTATTACATAATAATTACTAAAATTACTTTTTTTTGGTAAAGATCTATTAAGAATTTATTTTTCTTTTGAGGATAGACTACTATATAGATTTTTTTTTTTTATTATTATTAATAGTAGTATTTAAGTATAATTGCTCACCAATATATTTCAATTAAAATTGTTAGTTGAAAACGCTATGTTAATTACTCATTATTATGTATAATGAATACTTCACAACTAATTTCTAAAATCTAAATATCATTAAATGAGTAATATTTTTATTTTTTTGATATGAAAGTATGACATTGTACATCGTTAGCCAGTTTATCATAATCTAGAGAATATTTACTGATTGTTGAATAAAGGCTCGGCTCTAAATCAAAAAATGTAGCTCGGTATTCAGATTTTATAATTTTCATATGAGAAAATTCTGATTTATATAATGTGATACATATGTATAGATTTAAATTATGTGTGTAACTACAAAGCTATACATTCCTCAAACAAGAATATTTTTCTTCATTCAGTTAGTTCCAAAAATTATTTTTAGAACCTCAAGCTTTAAGGAATGTAGGCATCTGATTTTATTTTTATAAGATCAATGTCAAACAAATAACTTATTTGCGTAGAAATATTTTCAATAAATGAAGTGTATATGATATTTATTCTCTACAGACTTTAGAGAAAGAAAAATACATAAATGTGATAATCGGCTGGAATTGTTGGATATCTTCAAATCGTTTATCAAATTCATTGTACACATTGTCAACCTCATAGCAATATTGGATAACTTTCAATTTTTGCCTTTCAAATGTTTAAAGTATAACTTTTACGTTATTATTTATTTTCATTGTGACTTAAATAATTGTCATTTAAATCTATTTATAGTACTCAATATTTTAATCATAATTTCATTATTTCCTTGAAGTTCAAAATTTGAAGTGTTTAAATGAGCCAATTATATGTATACAAATAATGTTGCACAGGCATCTTAATAACTTTGAGTGTCTGCTTTATAAGTTCATCCAATTTGCAATCACAATGGTTTTTATATAATTTGTTGTACCTTTGCAAGCTGATAGATATATAATTATAAAAATATAATATATACATATATATCTATATTCCAATGTATGCAGTAAATTGCATTCAAAAGCTAAAAACGAATCTTGTCTATATATTTAGGTCTCTAAAATCGATCAATACATGATGTACTATGTGCATCTTATGGAGAATTTGACAAACTCTTTGTAGTCTGTACACGCCTTTCACTTGTATTGAAGTTTCACGATATGTATAACGGATTTTAGTAGTTACACATCAAGCAAATAGAGTTCATTCGCGCGTGTTCGTATCGGTACATGTAGTATGTACCGTAGCAATAATGATCCCCGCCAGTATATACATATCATATTTATATTATATCGCAACAACGCGATTTCGTCAAATATTTCTTCAGTAGCAACAGCGGCGTGCACGCGTCGTCGCTTCGTTCTGCTCTTTTTTTTCATATCGTAAAAAATATATTTTTTTTTCGTTTCAGTGTTCTTTTCTCTGGCTAACGGGCGCGCCTTCTTTGCGCCGTCGACGATTAATTTCACATATATACTGTCGTACATAATAATATATTAGGCGGCACATATGCATAGCATAGTACATAATATACACACACACGCGCGCGCGGAAACCGAGCATAATATATATATATATATATAAACACACCACAGATTATTATTATGGCCGCGTATTATAATATTATAGACCGCAGTACGACATAACGCAGTGACAACGGCGAAGTTTTATTTTTACGGTGACGATTATTAATCTTCGTACGCGTCATTACGGTCTCGGTACGGTCGAATTGCGAGCGCGTCTCTATTATAGACTCGACGGCAGCCATCCGGGTCCGACGCCCGCCGCTCCGCCGCACGTCACCCCCGAGAAGCATGTTCCCCAACCCCGCCCAGCGCGGCCCATACCACCGTCGCACCGCGCCGCCGTGTAATGGATTCGTAAATGACGCGTACCGCCCCTCGGCGGCGGCGGCACCGGCTAATACACAAATATACGAACGCTGCGCGGTATACGTACGTACATGCAGTAAACGCGCCCGCACACACACGCGCGCACACACGACGGATAGATAGAGCCGGGCGATTGTAATTATTTTCTTGGCTCGCCCGTCCGTCCGCCCAACCGCTCGCGGAGGATGCGCCTACTGTATACAGTTATTTATACGCTCGCGTGAAACGTGAAAACGGAAAACAAAAAATAAAAATCGACCTAAATGCACCGGCTGTATTACTGCTACTATTATTATTATTATTATTATTATTATTATTATAAACTCCGTTTCGTATAATTTATCGCATACGATATATTATTGTGTACGACTAATAATAATGTATAGTATCGGCTGTCGGCGACGGAGTTCGCGGGGTCCATCGCACGCGTTATAAAATAATATACCACTGCAATAATTGGTCACATTCCGTGTCCCTCGATAGTTTTCGCGCTCGTACCGCCATCATACGTTTACCGTGTCCTCCGTAGAACCTCTTATTATGAGATATTATAACACGCAACACTGAATATAATACAACTAATTAATAGTATTGTGTTGTTATAACGTCTCCACATTCTATATACGAACTATATTATATATTATAGCTCAACCACATCATACACGCGTTATTGATAGATGATTTTTTTGTTTTTAATCGCAGTAGGTTAGATAAATAATAAACGATTTTTATCAATTTATAACAAACATAAAATAATATTATATAAGTAATAGATTAATTACCCAGTCCCCACTACATTAGATGCTGTCTAATTTTTCTAAACTCTACCACAATTTCCGGATTTTATTAAAAACTGGTGTGCACGTTTACATAATTTATATTGGCACGGTACATCAGTTTTTCAAAACCAATCACTACAGTTGCTTTTATATCTCGAAATAATAGCCATGGGTAGTAGCGTAACCAATAACCATGAAATATAACTGAGAAATTACGGTTCTTTATACGTCTTTTAATATAAATACTTACAAAGGTATTATTTATAGGTTCACGAAAGAACTATTTTTTATCAACACTCCCGACCCTTTTTTTGCAGAATTTTTATAAAAGCTTATACTATAATTCCTTTTATGACTCTCCTCTCACGAAAAAAAAAATTAAATTATAAGAATGTTATCCACATTATTAATATTGATTTAAGTTTAACTGTGTTTATATAAAATGAATAATTTGATTACTAATAAGTAATTAAGTGCGTATTAAATATATAATATAACGCACACATAAAAATAATATTCAAGCATAATATCTAATCACACCTTACCAGTAATTACGCACACTATAATAATGCGTCACATCAGTTCTAACGGTTAATTTATATTATTATAAATACTATATAATATTTATGCTAACTTTATATGTCTAAACTTTCTCTGGAGTACGAACTGTTCTAATTGAGCTTGACTTCGTCATAATACTTATAAGTTGGAACTTCACTTCTCAAATATTCCAATGCAAACTGTCCTTTTACATAATCATACTATTATCTCTAGTAAATATCATAATGACATCTTATGCTAATATATTTGATTATTTTATGGAATACTAGATTCTTTGTTAATCAAATTGCGCTTTCATTATATATATGTATAATAGTTTTATCTTCCAGTCTCTCTAGAAGATTGTGTATTAGTAACATTAATCTACTAAGTGATGGTATTGACTTAGACCTATGTATCTAATCCGTCTCTGTGTTTGATAAAATGATATAAACTGATTTTTATCTTAGCTAACTTCAAAAATTCAACATCCTCCCTCAAGATAATCTTATATTATCTGGTTTAGTTTTTGATTCAAATACAATAAACTCCTTAGGTACTACTGTCACTTTACTTCATTATACTTCAATAATTACTAACTCTACTCGTGAAGACACCTCTCAAGACTCTGTCTCAGTTTTATTCATATTGAATATCTGTAGAGATAAGTGCGTTGACACATCGTTGACATTTTTCATAATGAACACGAATAGAAAACAGTTACGGTAGCTACAATGTCTGATGTATAAACATTAAACCATCAGACTGCTGGTAAACTTCAACTACCCAGTAGGAAAAGATATAGAATATCTTTATTTTATCTTCAAGTTATCCTTGAAATTTCTCATAAAGTTAATAACCTGGTCGCCATTTGTACTACTGCTATGAGCTTATCTAGAAATATATCTAAATTTAATAAATGTAATTTTTATGACTTATAAAAGTCTGTTCTCAATAATTTTAAGTTAAAATATGATGACACATTTTTAAGCTTTTTATTTCAACACTTACTTATATATTAATTGTATCTAACCCATACAAACTACATTGAAGTTTACACATTTCACTATTTCTATCTTAAAAACCCTTAGTTTTTATGTATATTTATATGTATATTCCTTTACATTAGCATAGAAGAATAAAATTTTATTATCAAATTACTTAAGGCTTAAATTATTTATGGCTTCTATGGCTAATATATTAATCAAATATCATCATATTTTACAACCGTATTGAATTACTGAACATTTCTTCATAAATTATTCCATAAACTTGTAGCCCGTTGTAGGTACACGTTACTTGATGGTTAAATTTTTCTTTTAAAGACTGACATTTCCATTTACTTTTTTACTTGGTTTTTTATACAGTAATCATTGATTGGTTTTATGTTTGAAAAACGATCTAAAAATTTCAATATTTTATTTTTATCAAATTATGAGTATATCTTCTTCATACGTTTACGTTTTTAAATCGTAATATTTTGAATAAAACATTTTTGTTATAACCCAAACAAATTTATATATATATATATATACATATTCAATCTCTGAGTTTCACTGACCATTATATTTAGTTATTGAATATCTACAGCTGGTTGAATGTATTTATCAATACGTTATTTTTCTTGAACATTTTCTTTGATATGAATAAAAACCGCTTCAACTCATTAATTCACAGATAAATTCGCGCTGAAAATCAATCAGATAAAGCTGGTTTATATTCTATTACATAATTATGTAGACCAGTTAATTTGAACTGTAAAAAGAGTAGTTCAATTTTTGGTGTTCACTTCTCTACAAAACATGAAGGAGTATCGCCTCCACTCTAGATGATGACGTTTTTAATTCGTACTTTATTATTTTGATTAATTTTGTTAAAAGAAACAAGAACAATAATGATACAATATTTTTAAATAAATGAAAACACCCAATATGAATAATATGTTAAACAGGTTAATATATTATAGATTAAGGAAATGCACATTATAAAAATACATGTAAATATATAATTTATTTAAATGGTAGTTGTTCTAACTGGTCAATTGGCAACTGTTTGTTTAACGCGATAAACTACCATGTCTATCAAAAGAATTTATCAGATCACTGCTTTAAATGAATAATCCCTAATAGGTATTATCATACAAAGTAGTATTAATTTTTACTCACTATAATTATACACGGATAATAATTAAATTATAAAAAAAAAATATTAGCATGTTTGAAATACTTTTAAAATACTATTCCCCATATACTTCTCCGTGTACTAATAAATAGAATTCGATTTTTTATGATCTTAAAAACTATAAAAAAAATATAGGCAAAAATATGTATGTCATAAAAATATCAAAGTATTCTTTTAAATCAATTAAGTATGATATAATAAAATATGTAAAAAAAAAATTAAAATTCATTCAAAATATTATACGATATACATTTTTAATAATATTTTAATATTTTTTTATTCTAGGTAAAGCCTATACAAATATTTTTTAATATCTAAAATCTTAGAAAAATTACCTACTATGTGTACTATTTACAAAATAGAATCTATTTTTTTTTAATGCTTAAAATAGTTAGGTATAACTGATTCTACGTCATCTCAAATAGATTTATAATTTAGTCTAAATTATAAACTGTGCAAAACTAAAATTAAAAAAAAAATATATGAATCGTAAAAATCCTAGCCTATTATGATAATAACTTATACTTTTAAATTAATCGATAAAATCAATACCTGCATATTACTTTACTATATTATAGTACGTTAATATACATGTTCTATGTCTATGTTATATCAAATTTTTTTAGCTTGATTAATTTGTATATATATATATGTTATTACATGTAACTTTTTTTCTAGATATCGTATGTATTATATGTGAATTCGATCTTCAATTATTTGCTAATAGAAAATAATAGATACTTAAATATCAAATTTTAAAAAGGTCTTTATTAAATTGAAATATATGTAAATCATAAAATTTACCATACTAAATAAAACTATATATATACATTGAATTAAAATTTCTAAAATTTAATAAATAGAGAAGTTATTGTTGTATTTAAATTTTTCAAGTTAAATGTATATTTTAAAGTTTTAATAATCGGAATGGAATTGCATAGAGATAGGTTTATATAGGTAATAAAGGTTAAAGGTTTGAAATTAGTATATATAGAAATTTTTAGAAAAAATTAATGAAAATAATGAATTCAAATTATTATGCTAAATTAAGTGAGAAATTAAGTTAGTTGATAATTTACAAATAATTAATTTAACTCGCTAAATTTAAAGTTAATATAGAATAAAATATGAATTTAACTCAGTTTAAAAACAATTTTTAAACTAATACAATATGTATCATATAAAAGTATATTTTGTTAATCATATTATTATTATTACTTTTATTTTAAACGATTAAGTATACAATAATTCTGCATGAAACTAATAAAACCAATAATGGCAAAAATATTTGAATTTGTAATTTGATGGATTATTTTTAAATTAACTGAATATTTTTTTTTTAATTTAACAGTAAATTAAACTAGTCGAGTTCTTAAGTTAACTAAATTATTAACTATAACTATATAGCTAATAATTTTAAAAGGTTTTGAAAAATATTTTTAAATTAACTCTAGTCAATGCCTTTGATCAAGTGTATTGTATATTTGTACATAACTAAGTTACAGTTTAAGGAACTGTCGCGATGAGAATAGAAAAACGATGGCGGATAACGTACCGCCGCCGTCGCAGCCTTCTGTCTCGGGCATAATATACGACCGCGCGATGTACGTGCGAATATTCGCGTGCCGCAAAGCTATAACGTACATTATAATACGCTAAACAATAATGGTTTTGTGCGTAAATTATATGGAATACACCTATACATTTTAATGTAATATAGCTGTGCGGTTTTTTTAATGAGAAATTTGAGCCGTTCGTGTAATCCGACTCTTGTGCGGCGGCGGCGACGGTAGTCAAAACAATATTAAATACGCGCGCTCACTAAAACGATATGGCGTGTGTAATGTGTATGCATACTACGAGTATACATTTATTCTTATATAATAATATGTGGCAATACAACATTAGTATACAAATTACATTATAGGTTATATATCACCGGAAATGTATAACGCAGTTGAGCAATATGTTATAGGTAGGTATATACAAATATACAAAAACGCACTTGAACCCATCGAATCGTTCTTCACGGTTGTGTGTAATATTATCTGTACCCGATGGATTAAATAATGATCAAATACCATCATCATTTTTTTAAACGCGCGGAATGTGCACTGCCGGCTGCCGAGTAATTTGTAAAATGTCTTGCGAAATGCAGTGATAAATGCCCACTCTTAATAAATTACAACAGCACGACCGCGGTGTCAAATATAATATTATTAGTTATAACTTATAACGTACAGGGTCCGTTTAACGATCTATAGAAACATATTAAAAAAAAATAATATATTAATATACACTTTTATGGAATGTAGATATGTAGTTATCATGACATTAAGAATTGTATAATACTATATTGCTAAATGCGTGCCTACTGATTACCTGTATATAGTTATCTATAGTATACTTATACTTATAGACTCCGCCCATATAATGCCGATTAAATATCAGTAGATATACAAAAATTATTTTTATACGATGTGATTATAGTAAAACCATAATTATATTTCTAAAAAATAAAATGAGATATAAAACACAGTTTATTATGCAAACATATACAACTGATAGATATTTTTATTTGAATTCTTTTCGATGGATTTTATGTTTTGAAAATGTTCTATTTAATGTAAAAACCCACACTTTATAATAAGTATGTATCTATTACCTGGTATACTGGCTATACTAGACATAGAATATAGTTAAGTAAAAACAATACAATATAATACACATTTCATATAAATTAATTTGTGTTTGTGTATTCATAAAATATATACTACTATAGTTACACAGCGACTTAAAACTCTTATTTCAACTAGCAATTCAATTATTATTAATTATAAAGGGAAAACATTTGTTAAATATTTTTCTATAAATATTTGTTTTTAATTCAATATAATAAATTAAAAGTATGTAATAATTAAAACGTTTTATACTGAATTCTATTCGATATTTATAATATAGTATTCATACCTAAATAACTATATAGATATTTAGTAGTCTACATAATAGATATATTGAATAATAATAGATGAACAAACATTCTTATAGGTAGATATATTATATTAAAATTTCAAAGTTTAAGTCGATGCAATAGCAATTGTGATTATTTGTTACTTTTAATATTATTTTAAATACATTTGATCCACATAAATTATGTCGGTAACTTTATCTCAATTTATCATAATATTTTCAACATTTATAATAATAATCTAAAGACCTGTTATAAATTTTAAAATGGGTTTTCTAATAATATAAAATTAAAAAGGTAGGCAAGTTAGGTGTCGAGTAGATCACTGTTATGGGTATATTAAATTTGAATTCAATAATACTCCGTTGTATACGAAAAACGACTTTGATGGAAACAGTATGCCATTAGGAGGTACTAACTATATATTTTATGATATGTTTTTTAGATGTAGCTAAAATTATATAAATATTTATATCATATATTAATATATTATTGTTATTAACTTTTGAGTTCATGATGGTTTGTATATATGTAAGTAATATCTTAAAACTAATCTATATATTTTTAAAATTTAATTTCGTATAATTAATAATATACTATAGGGTAAATACAAGACATACGTTCTAACTGTTTTGTAACAGGATTGTCCTTTATTTAAGCTGTATATCCTGTTCTCCTGGAAAACTTCTATCAGACGCTGTTTGTTTCGTATTTTCAAGTCTATCCTATATTAATCCTGTCTTTTGGTTATTATTTTTGTTCTGTTTTTTAATTTTTTTTAAATACGGTCACCTTGTAATATACGAAAATATTTTTAAATAGCCATGGTTAAAAAACCATTATTTTAATAATATAATACTATATTTATGTAAAACTTCTCGTTCTTCCAAAAATGTTTTTCTTGTTTTTTCCAATTATAATAAGAATACTAATAGATCCAATTTTCTATCTAAAACCACTCTCAACATTTAAAATCGAAGCTTTTTTTCTATTACTTATCGTGTAAACAAACATTAAAAAAAATACACCCACACACCTTTGTAAAACCAATATATTCATCGTTCCGCTCAAAATCTAAATTGTATTTAATTTTGGACTTAAAATTAAAATCCAAGTAAAAGTAGTACATACAAAAATACTGTGTTTGCATGTAGTATCTGCCAGCATATTTACATATCATATAGAAGCAGATAAAGTAGTGAATAATAATATATTTTGATATTTTTTTTATGTGGTTTATAAAAACCTAATTTAGAATACTATCTCAAAGAAAATAAAAAACTCACAGTAAAATTAATGTAAAACATAATAATAAGTAACGTTGATAATCACAGTATTAACACACTATATGGTATTTATTTAGTTTTGTTTTTAATTTTTTTATTTAAATACAAATGTTCCCACTTGTAGGTATATTATTTAATTTTAAATTGGAAAACACAATTGTATTATTTTTTTTTTTTTTTTGCTATATAAAAATAACTTAGAAAGATAAAGATGCACTAAAAACGTCAAAAAAACGCAAAATTAAAGTTATATTTTTTTAATTCCTTGATGAATGAAATGAACTTTGCGCTTGAAAAGTAACGTTTCGAAAATTCAGAATAATGCGATTTATATTCAAATAAGCTCCCGATTTGTATAATGCCATTTAATTGTTCAAACGATAATACAATAATAATAAACGATTTTGTTTACAGAACTACATAATCGGCTTTCTCAAATGTTATTGGAACCACAGCAGCAGCACGGTGGTGGCGAAGAGAGAGGCGACGAACGGCATCGTCGCCATGGACGGCACCATCACGACGAGCATATGAGTGACGGCGGTGGCAGCGAACAACAGCAGCAAATGCTGTTACTACACCAACACCATCTGAACCAGCAACACTTGCAGCACCAACAACATCACCCGCACCAGCAAGGCCATCAGCCGCAGTTACTTCAACAGTTGCCGCAACATCAGCAACAGCAGCACCACCAAGACAATGAACTGCAACAGCACCAACAGATGCAGCAGCAACGCCAACACGAACAGTTGGACGGTCACCACCATCAACACCACCAACTGCACCACGACCAACAGCTGCACGATCTCCACCAGCAAAACCTACAGCACCAGCAAAACCTACAACAGCACCAGCAGAGCCTCCAACAGCAGCAGCAGCAGCAGCAGCAGCAGCAGTACGGCGAGGTGAACCAGCTGGGCGGGGTGTTCGTCAACGGCCGGCCTTTGCCCAACGCGGTTCGCGTGCGCATCGTCGAACTGGCCCGCGTCGGCATCCGGCCGTGCGACATCAGTCGGCAGCTGCGCGTCTCGCACGGGTGCGTGTCCAAGATCCTCGCCCGGTACCACGAGACGGGCAGCGTGCTACCCGGGGCCATCGGCGGTAGCAAGCCCCGCGTGACCACGCCCCGGGTGGTGGCGTACATTGGCCGGTTGAAGCGCAAGGACCCGGGCGTGTTCGCGTGGGAGATCCGCGACCGGCTGCTCGCCGACGGCGTTTGCGACAAGTTCAACGTCCCCAGCGTGTCCAGCATTAGCCGGATACTGCGCAACAAGATCGGGTCGACGGGACCGGCGCAAAACGCGACGTCGCAGCAGCCGACGGCCGTCATGACCGGTGCCGGCGGCCTGTCGCCGACCACCGCCGCGGCGGCGCACCACATGTACGGGCCGTACCACCACCACCACCACCATCACCACCCGTCCGCGTCGCCGCCGTCCGTGGCCGCGGGCTATCAGCTCCACCACCAGCACGGCCAGTACCACCATCAACACCACCAGCTCTACCACAACCACCACTACCAGCAGCACCAACACCTGTGTTCGCCGCCGCCTCCTCCGCCGCCCTCGTCGGGACTATCGCCGGCCGTGCCGCCGGCGACGGGCGGCTCGGCGTGCTGTTCTCCAACCGTGCCGGCCGCGGCGTCCAGGTCTCTGACGTCACCGTCGCTGGCGACACAGCTACAACCGCCGGCGCCGCTGCCGCCGCCACCACCCCCGCAACATTGTTGGCCGAGTCCGCACGCCGTTACCGACATACTCGCGGCGGCGGCCGCCGCTCAGCAACAGCATCAGCACCACCAACACTTACACCCGTCGCACACGCACCACCTGCACGCGTCACAACACCACCCGAACAGCCATTACGGCGTCGGCGGCGGAAGCGGCGGTGGCGGGGGCAGCGAGACCGCGGCCGCCACGACGGCTGCCGCCGCAGCAGCCGCCGCAGCAGCAGCCGCGGCCGCGGCCGCCAATTACGACACGACGGCCGGCGGTAGCGCCGCCGCAGCAGCGGCCGCCGCGGCGTACAACACGTACTGCAGCAGCTATTACCACCACGCGATGGTGTACGCGGCCACGGCGGCGGGCAGTATCGCGGCGGCCGGCCGCCATCCATCGCACCATCTGAGCACGACGCCACCGTGCACGGCAGCGGCCGTGTGGCCACACTCGATAGCGCCGCCGCCGCCGCCGCTGCCACCGCCCGCGCAGTCACCGACGCCGTCGCCGCCGACTTCGGCATCCGCGGCGTCGACCACCGCGTGACCATTAGCGCCGCCGCGGTGAATCCTCAGAACGCAACGCCGGACGGAAGGAAACGGTATCAAGTCATAGTGCATCATCGTCGTTTTCCATAAACACGGGGAAATACTTCAGGTGTTGCATAGGTCACTCGTCGTCGGCGTTCGATGTCACGTGTCACGTTATAATGATACGTTGTTGTCGTTGTGTACAAATTAAAGACTAAAAAAAAAAACCGAATTGTGTACAATTATTTTGTCAGACATCAGTATACGTGTGGGTACTACGTTTGCGTAACAAAATGGTGTTTATGTTATTATATGTTTTTCCACGATTCGTATACGTTTTGAACTAAATACTTTATTATTATTATTATTATTATTATATTTTTTTTTAACTAATCTTAAACGATGTCGGTATTATCACTGTATACTGTGCGCGCGCGAATCCATTAAAAACCGCGCCATAATATGATGATATTTTGGAACGTGTACAATTTAAATGTTTAAAGTGGTAGAAAAAAAATTGTAGTTCGACCGACAAAATATAAATCCAATTGTCCGCCGTCACTCTTGTCTTGCCTATTGTATTACACGCATTTTATATATATATATATATATTTACTTCCATAGGTTAAGCACATCGTGTACACATACGTTTATAAATATATTATTTATTTAAATATTTTTTTGTTTTACATAACTGTTTATTATATTAATATTTTACAACTGTGAATGTATGAAGTCGTTTTTATTTTTGTCAATCGTATCACTCGTATCATACGAAATTGAAAATTAAAATGCAAATACTGCCGTTATATTAGTCGTGTTGACCCTACATAAAACATGTGTAAACCGAATTATCGTGTAGGTGGTGGTCCGGAAACGGGGCCGTCCTGGACGATTTATGAGGACTAGACTGCATTATTATCAGTGGCGTATAAGTATAAAGGGACAAAAGCATAGATTGTTCAGCGTCTCTGATTCAAAAATAAATACACTTGTTTTATGCTATAAAAATAATCCAAAATCCTAGTAAACTTATGTTTTATATTAATTATGTGCCTATGTACATATAAATATATATATAAAAAAATTTACCATAAAACGAATTGCCGACCTGCTGCAACCGGTCG
Source organism: Rhopalosiphum nymphaeae (assembly GCA_036289425.1). Taxonomy (NCBI): domain Eukaryota; kingdom Metazoa; phylum Arthropoda; class Insecta; order Hemiptera; family Aphididae; genus Rhopalosiphum; species Rhopalosiphum nymphaeae. Next base: position 2,512,030 of record JAZAQC010000015.1, read on the forward strand.
AGCTGTTGCTACCGACAACGCACACGGAGAATGGTGGTCGTGATGTCCTAGTACTACTATAATCGTATTATCAGAACAATAATAAAATTAGTATGCATATACAAAAAGTATTTTGATCAAATACACTTTATTTTAGTTAATACGCAAGTGTAGTGGAGTAAAGGTCAAAATTATACTAATAATTTAAATACAATTTAATGATGCAATATATTATATCAAGACACGAAAAAACCTAATACCTATACTATTGCACTATTGCAAGTTTACTTTATAAATATAGTGCCTATAGTGCCTACAATACTACGAATAAATAAATAAATAAATTGATAACAGAACACGTACACCTATTTAATATAATCTACATGTACAAAAATAAAATTGTATTCATTGAAAATCACATCAGGCTAAAACGGTTTGGTATATTTTTGTATTCTTTTTAATATTCTAAGACTAAGTCTTTTCTTGGATAAGTTGTTCGGAAAATTAAAAAAATTGGGAAAAGCTGAATGTGTTTTTTTCTATGGAATTTTTGTAGTTTTATAAACACGCGAAAATATGTATGGATTTCATAAAATGTTTTATACGTGTAGAGTTCTGATGACAACACTATATTATGTTACATTATATTTAATCATACATAAATACTTATTACTCGGGCTCGGAACCTCTAGGAGTCTGCGTGATTTTAAATAATCATTAAAAACACAGCTAAGTAATATAGAACTTTGTTTCATAGCAATACGACTTTATATTTAAATAAATAGTTGCATATTTTGCATATTTTACCATTTTTAATTTATAAGTACATATTTGATTATTTTTCATTTTATAATTGCATATTTGATAATTATTTATGTGAATGGGTAAGTTTTTAAATCCCATCTTAAGAAAATATTTTATAGTTCAATGTAATGCTCATGGTAATTAGTATTATATTAAAAATATACAAATGCATTCAATGTAAGTTGTTTTTTAAAAAAATTTAAAAATGTTTGTTTTAGACTAAAACTCAATGTAAAATGATAACAAATCTGAAAAAAGGAAAATAATTAATCAAATTAATTTATATAATCAAATCTTTATGTATCATATCTACAAATATTGTTATATTATTTATTACAAATATACTTTTTTTAAATGCATTTTTTAAGGTTTTTTAGAGCATGAATTCCCTAGCCCTAGTTATTACACTTGAACACTCTGTTTATAGATTACGTACATCGAATATTTAGTATGGTGATGCATTATGTTTGTTGTTGAAAGAAATTATATTTACTTTGTTTATCCATTTCAAACAATCGCAAATATATTTATTTACATTTTTATAGTATAACGTCTGTTAGATCAACTAGTATAACACAATATAATAGAATCAATAAATAGTACCTCAAACAATATACAAATATATTATAAATAACCTTCGAACTTTTTAAATCAGCAAATATGTCTATGATGCCATCATATTTAAATTGGTCAGAAATTTATTTTTCTATAGATATTAAAGCTAAATTTGTAACGTATTTTGTGACAGAGAGAGTGTTTGTCACTACAATACTTGCAACTTACTATCAATAATTTATCACATTTTTTTTTTTTTAAATTTATGTTTAATATATTAAATAGATTCCTCAATAATTTCAATAGAGAAATTAAAGTTATATAGTAGTTATGTCTTATAAATCGTTTTCAAATGTATTAATTATCGGAATATATTATTTAATAAATATCACACAGTACATATACAAGGGGTTTAATATAGGCAACTTATACGACATTTTACAAAAATGCAAATTTAACTAAATAAATAATAAGACGTATTCTAAAAGTAATTAACGAGTAGTCTCTGATAACATTACTATAACTAACTATTCAATTGTTAAATTTAATTAAAATAATAGCTTGGCATTTGAGTACGTTTCTATTTATTATTTTCTTTAAAAATTCCAGTAATAAAACAAAAAAGAATTTATTGTAAAAAACAAAATTATGCATAGTGTTCTTTATATACATTTAAAATTGATAAAAATTTAAGATCATCATTGTTAAATAATGTTATTTATCACAATTATTAATTTTTCATTTGAGTTTTCTTAGAAAACAAATATAGATTGATTATTATAGGTAATTAGTAATTACCTCAATTTACAATACACAATAATATAGTATACAGTTATAGATATACTTATAAAAAGATTCGTAAACACCTGTTGAGTATTAGATGCAAGGCAAATTCTATATATACAAAGTTTAATAATTCAAATTGATTTTTAAAAAAAGTTTCCATTTTAAGAAGCTCTTTTTTTTAAATCAATTAAAATTATTAAACTTTGTATGTGTAGAATTTGCCTTGCAGACTTTTATCTAATACTCCACAGGTGTTTATAAATCTTTTTATAAGTATATCTATAACTATATACTATATAGTGTATCATAAATTGAGGTAAACACTAATTACCTATAATAATCAATCTATATTTTTTCACTCTTAAACCTATAATTTTTTAATTACTTATTTATTATATTAATGGGATTTGTGCCCACAGAACAGCTTTATAAGTAATATCGTATATATATATCGTGTTTTTACATCAATTTTAAGTTGTTCCATACGATATTTATTTTTTGTATAAAAAATGTTTTCGAAAAAACTTTGCTAATAAATCAATTTCAAAGTCATATCCCTTATAGTTAACTTTGATGAACCTATTTTTTTTATGATAAATTTATAGTAATGCATATAAGTTTCATTTAATTTTTAATTATAGGTTTATTATTTTTTAAGTTGTAACATGAAATGTGTAGGGTGTAATTGATAAAAGTATTTTAATTATATTAATTTTTATTCTTAGGTATTAATTATTCTTACCATTTTCATCATCTTCTAGTTTTCCTATCTTCTTTTTACTCTGAAAATTATTTCCAAAAAATTAATATACAATTTATCAAACTGTTTAACCAGGTGCTGCTTAATTTTTATCAAATTTCATTAATTCCTATAAAAAATGACTTAAAAACATAAAAAATGCATTAAAAGTGTGAAAAATGCAAAACAAAAGTTACACTTTTTAATTCCTTGATGTATGAAATTAACTTTGTGCTTGGAAAGTAATGTTCTTGGGCATTCAGAAAAAATACAATTTGCATTTAAATCCGTCCCCTAGTAATAAGAACGTTAATAATAGGTAACAAATAACAATGAAAAAAATCTTAAAATAATGTAACTAATTTTAACTCTCTGATACATGTTAATACCTGCCAAAATGTATAATTGTTTCTTCAATCTTCAATAATACTTGCCATTTTGAGATCAACAATTATATTGTTAATCCGACTTCAAATAGTCGGATAAACTATACTTATATAATTTATTATTTAGTATTTTAAATGTATATTTTGTGTTAGGGAGTGATTTTAATCCAAATGTCTCAGGTGCTCGGTCGCCCAGGCATCGGATGTAGCTAGGAAAGCGAACATTTACATATACGTACAGAAATTGCCTATACAAAATACCTTTTATATATTTTATCAATGCATGATCATCATTATAATTATAATTCCATTAAGTAAATGATTAATATACATACCGATGTTATGATACGATTGATTATATATTTTGTATATTAAACATTTCTGAAAGAACGTAATAAGAAAATATATTGATATAAGAAAAACTATTAGTGCCTTTAAACATAAATTAATAACAAAATAAAATTGATGTATAAAAAATAAAGAAAATAGAAATTAAAATACTATATTTTAAAACAATAAAACTATTGAAAATGTTTTGAATAATATAATATTTAACTCAAAAGAAAATAAATTGTGTACATTCTGTGTATCTGTTATCTATTAGTTATTACTAATTACGTAAATAACAAGTATTCAATAATACCAGTACGACATAAAATAAATTTTATCGGTAGTATCCGTACAACATAATTATATTTATATATAAATATATAATGTACAATGTAGTAATGTGTACAATGGCGAACTAGTTTTTAGTGATATAACTATATTCAACGTTATTTTTTGTAATTATGTAATATTACAATTTTTTTTTTTAAATATTTTGTATGGCTTAAGATTATACATTTTAAGCAAGGTTTTAACAAATAATAAATAATTAAATTTAACAAATTTTTTGTATGATTAATTTAACTTAAATTTTAATCTAAGTAATTAGTACTTATTATTTTCAACATATAAAGTTATACTAATTGAGTTTTAAAAGATAAAATAATAGAATCATATAACAGCCATATGATTATACTTTATATTATAAACCAAAATATTATTGCTAATTATTTATCATATTTTATCGTCATACCTACCAATTTACTTAAAGAAAAATAATTTTTTTTGAATAACCTGACTAATTAATTTAAGATAATTTAAGTTAATCATTGATGTACCAATTCAAAATATCTATTAATTCATCAGAATTAATTAAAAAAAAAAAATAGTTACTTAGTTGGTTAAAATTTCATTAAACCTTGATTACAGATATAAAAAAGTGAATTCAATAAAATTGACTTCGAAAAAAGTTATAAATATATAAATATCTTATTTACATACTGGTAATAATACTTAACTATAAAAATAATAATATTTATTTTTTTATGTACATAAAAAGTGTATCAACTTTAAATTCTGACTAGAGCGATAAATATGTAGGATCTATTTAAAATAAATAAATAAAGTAGTTCTACATAACAAGCAGATACAAACAAATTGATTTTTAGATGTAGAATGGGGCAGTATACTTTTCGTCCAGTTTACTTTTTGGTCATTTTAGAATATCCGTTTTCAGAAAGTACACTGTTTATGTTACCAATTTAGTCTTACCATTAATATTATAGCCAATATTTTTACAAAACTTCCCTTCATTTATGTATTGATTGAATACTATAAATAAAAGTCAAACAAAATTGTATGTAAAAATACGAATACGATATCCTTATAATTTTATTTTATTTTTGTGTAAATTGATAATAATACAATGTAACTTTTTATTTTTTATATATTTTACTTAACTTAATATATAAATTGTAAATTAATAATGTAATATGTTTATTATATGAATTGGTAGTTTAAAAGAAAAAAAACGTGAAGAATATTTTAAATTAGTGTTGAAGAGTAAAAGGTTCATTTTGACCAAAAACAGTTCCACTCGTAGATTGTAGGTGGACAGGTAAGTTATACATTTATGATTTATTATAATAGGACGCTATACCCGCATTTGTTGTCTCTGTTTTACTAACGTACATCATAACAAAATTTCGTTTATCAGAATACATTTTGTGATGTTAGTTTTAATATTAGAGTAAATTTACTTATTATCAAATTTAAAGGTAAGAATATATATTATCTAGACAATGATATATGATTTTATTGATATTATTTTTTTAAAGTGAGTTATGAACATTTTAAAGTTGCAATATTTTATTAAATAATTGTCTTACCTTTAAATTTGATAATAAGTAAATTTACTCTAATATTAAAGCTAACTTCACAAAATGTGTTCTGCTGAACAAAATTTTGGTTATGATGTACGTTAGTAAGTCAAAGACAACACATGCGGGTATCACGTCCTCTTAAAATAGGAACTATATAATAAATTGTTGCTTATTTACAAATTGAAATGCTAAAAAAAAATATATGGAATATTATAAAAACTAATAAAAATATAAATAGTTCTCAAGTTTAAATAGTAGGTAGTACTCTGAATGTTTAAAAAAATAGATAAAAATAGAGGTACATTTTAAATTAAATTTAGAGTGTAGTTTTTATAGTTTGTTATTATTCTTCACGAGTGTGGCCGTGTGGGAAAGTAATACTTCTCTTTGAAAATTGATTGGTGTGTTTTAAAATTGGTCAAGGTTAACCACAAGAAATAAACTCACATTAAATATGAAAACAAATACACATTTATTAAAACTGTATATACTACTAATCAATCAAAGATTTTTTAAATTACCATAGTTATAACTTATGTTTTATATTTATATATAAATAAATAACAACAATGCTTATTTTATATGTAATTAAAAATGTGTTTAAATTATGAATTCATAGCATTAAAAATGTATAAAAGAAACAAGTGAAAATATAGTGGAGTATACTCAGTGCGGTGCATCATATAAACTTTTGAATTAAATAATGCTGAATAAGTAACTACGTCCTATAACATTGTTTTAATAGTTTTCATGATTTTTAGCAATATATTTATAAATTCCAAAATCTATTAGATAAAATTATAAACTATAACAAATTTGTAATTAATGTATAAAAAAAATACTATTTATATCACAGATTAAAATTTAAGAATAATATTGTTAAGACACCAAATACAAAAAGCAGAATATATTGCAAAATTGTCTAACTTGCAGAGAAATTTTTATTTTTTATTTAATACTTTTCGAATAATTATTAAGAATTAATTTATTGAAATTTACAACTAACATACGCCTTTATAATATTAATAATAAAAATTGTAGAATTAATAATAGATTTCTATCTTGGCTAATTTTTTTTCTTGAGGGGGGCCCTACAAAATTGAAATAACATTTTGTTTTGTGTTGTAATTCTTGTTTTAATTATTAAAAGTAATGGAACGTGAGGTTTTTCGTTACAATCAACGGGAAGTGCGATGACCGACCCATTATGATTTCCTGCACGAGACAAACTATTTTTTTTTTTTTTTTTTTGTTTGACACCGAGACTATTACGTGAATATTAAATATTTAGAGGGCACGCGTACTTTTTAATGGGAAAATGTGGTTGTCACTATTACAACGTGACCGAAATCAGGAAGAAGATGTTTTAACACATAAATGAAACTTTAAAAATCATAAACCACTGATTAATATTATAACTGATGTACTTATTGGAGTTAATACTATTAAAAAATGTTGTTTAAGACTTTTTTTTATCACAATTAAATAACAACAATTTTAGAAAAAAAATGGTATTAAAAATTGAGACTATTTTAAAGATTCTGTAAAAAAATCTTATTACGTTCATATAAAATTAATAACAGTGTAAAACAATCATTAAATAAAAATAAATAAATCATTTTGATCGGGAAACAATAGTTTTATAAATCAAAAAAACTATTATAAGGTAACAATTTCAAATGCTTATAAACAGTACAAAAAAAAAAAAAAAAATTATTACAAAATTAAAATATTATACTATAATATTATTATATTTTTTAGAATTTAAACAAACGTGGCTGTTTGTAAATAAAGTAAAATATGCATAACAGTTAACAATTAGAATAAATTACATAATAATAGATGTAACAATTAGTAACATAAAAATTAAATAATAGAAATACAAGAAAAAGTTATATCAGATACAAAAGATCAGAAAAGAAATTTAAAAGGTACGTTTAAATAAGTTAAATAGTAAAAAAAAAATCAGCATTGGTGTTCGATATGATTCGCCTAAGTGGCGGATTGGCAAATTGGCTATAAATAATTTATTGTAAGGAATATGAAATATAGCAGAGGATGTGCATATGAAAGTACCTTAGAACATAATAACAATACAATAGATGGATAAATGAATTGATAGTACTCATTAAGACACATTTATTATATTTAAATAAAACATAATACTGCCTATGATTTATGAATCATTTTCATAGTCAGTAAAGTTGTCTGTACGTTTCCAGTGTTTTTTTTTAATTTTTAGCAAAATTAATAAAGAGTGATTTTTGAGAAAAAAACTAAGTGTAAGTTAAGTTCACCTAGGAAATTAAAGTATCAGTTTGAAAATTATAATTAATGAAGAAAATATGAAAAAAAATGTCATATAGATAATAGCTGTGCTATCAAGTAATTATATAAAAAAAAAGTATTAAGTTTAGAATAATAATAATATTTTGAAAATTTAAGATTATTCAATATTATTTTATTTTAATTGTAACAGGAAAATATACATTTACCATTGCCAGTATTTTAAAATGTTGAAGAAGATGATAATATAGAATTTACTACTGTCACTAAGTAAGTAAAACAGTTACTGGATATATTAGCCATTGCCCATTAGGTATTGTAAAATGAAAGTTGTGGAATGTAGAAGTTTCAAATTATAGATACTAATATGGTATATGATCCCTTTTTACTATCGACAACTATAACAAATAATAAAAATATATAACTTATAAAATATATTTTCATAGTTGAAAAAAATCAAAGTCTGTTGGTCACAATTTTTTTTATAAGCGTTTCAAAATCATATTTTTACAAAATTTGTCAAAGTTGCAAAAATTTGTAAATTATTTTGTAATTAAAAATTCATAAAAATGTTAATAATCATACCTAAAGTTTGAAATTGCATTGTAAAGTTTTACATAAGTTAAAATAAAATTAATTATAAGCAAAAGTCGAATAAAATCTCGTGAAACCTATCTTAACTGTTATAGTTGGTATGTTCAATTTGTGTTTTAGGTATAAAGACTAAAATTAAGATAGTAATTATAACAAGCAAAAAATATTGTTGAAAGTACTCAAAAGAAAAAGAAAAGTTTAAATATCACAAATAATTCAAAAGGTATAAAATATAATACGATTGAATACATTTGAAAATAGACTATACAATATTATTTTAAAAGCATTTTAAAAAGTTGATTATAATTTATTAATAAAGTTACTAGTCAAAGTAACTCACTATAATACACTTTAAGTGGTACTCGTCCAATTTAAGTGTTGTTTCTTATAGGTATTTTATTATTAGTAAATTATGATATAGCATAAAATGACCAATGTTTAATTTTAAATTAATTAATCAAAAACGTTTTAAAATTTATTTCTACAGTCAATAGAATTTATTTTAATATTTTATTGTTTATTCATGAAAACAATGAGATAGAAAATATATTGATTTGGATAATTTCAATTTTTCATTGAGTGACAAGAGTCGGCTATAGCCTGTAAGAATCGAACCGAACTGCGGTATATTTACTGTTCAGCTGTTGATGAGGTAAAGCGGTTTCGCCGACGGCGCTTGAAAAATCGTTCGAATGTCTATATAATACTACGTTGTAATATTATTATCATTTTTATTATTATTATAATACTATACAACGTTTTGATATACAGTGTACACGGAGAGAGCATTGAAATATAAAAACACAATACCGCGATGAACGATTTCGTTATTTGTTTATCTACAGGTCGAACGAGTTCCGTCTATCGCCGGAGCCACCGTTGCACCCGTCACGTGCGTGTGCGTCTGCAAGTACTCTGCGACAGTGGCGAGTCGGCGGGGCAAGGCCGTAATTGGAGGGTGGGTCCAGGGGGTCCGGACCTCCCCCCCCCCGGAAATTTTTATAAGTGGACACGTTTTAGCGGTGAATATAGTTAAATGACTATAAAACTTCAGTATCTATAATAATAAAAAAAAGTTGGACTCCCGAAAAGTTTTTTCCAGTTACGGCCTTGCGGCGGGGGTTCCCTCATCCCCGTCAATCGCAATAATAACCGATGACACCGTATTATTAGCCACAGATTAAAAACTAATATATACTGCACACGCCGCGGCGAACTCGAGTAGCGCGAGTAATATGGCCGACTTGAGAACCGATGACATTATACAGGAATTCCTTTGCGACTCGTGCGCTGCGGCGCGCGTGCACCCGGCTCGCGGGTTTAAACAAAATCACTTATCGCATCATATTTGTACACGCCAATGCTCTCTCTCCGTGTGTAATAACGCGATCGCTGATGAGAATAAAACAAATCGTAGTAAAACCAAACACCGTAGTGCATTGTTCCCGCACTCGAAACCCAACACAACATTGATTATATTATAATGTAGTGTAGACACGCCACGAAACAGAAACGTATGAAACGCTCAAGACGGATACGGCCGTTATCGCGTGTCTTCGGCGTTGGCGGAGTAGAATTCGGATGCGCACTAACGTACTGTGAGTACCCTACGTACGCCGTTAGCGCGAGATTCGTAAGCGATCTGGCTCACGCGTGCACGTGATAACAACAGGTTTACTCGCCGCCTCTCACGCAGTGTCACGTGATGCGACTGGCGACCACGATTAAAGATCTTATACCGTATACTATTAAGGTATAGCCAAATAATTGGCCTGATAATCGACATAATATGTAGATGATTTTATTTTAAACATTTGTCGCTAATACTCGGCAGGGCAGCACATGAGCTTATGATTTTTCCAGAGGCGTGTTTACAGGGTAGGCCAACTAGGCCCGGGCCTACCCAATTTTTATTCGACTGTTCGGTTTTTTTCTCGTCGGAATAAAAATGTTACTATTAATATCTATTATTGAATATTGTTATCATAGCCATATCCTATGTGATAGGAAAAATCTTGCCTAATAGTTATGAACACACTTACACACTATACAGAACAAAACTGTCCCACCCAATTACTCTGTGCTGGATAGGCCACTGGATTTTTCTAACCAAAAATATGCTTTCGTACTTACCGTTTTTCTCGGCTCTCGTTAGTCGTAGAACCATGGTTTCTACGCCGAAATAAAATTTGAAAAGTTCTTCTAGACGACTGCGTGCCAGTTTTTTGATATCTTTTTTTTCTCCATTTTATATGATTATTTTTTAAATTTTGAAAATTTCAAATGCAAACGTTCCCGTTTTGAAAAAAAATTCGAAAGTCTCGCATGAGGTCTTCTTAGAAGTACTTCTCAAGTTTGTTTTGGTGTATAAATCATGTTTTCACAACTAACGAGAGCTGAAAAAGTATAAAAGCATGTTTTTACGGTCGAGTTTCGCTACCTAAACGTCCTCTTGATCTAATTATTATTGTAGGATGTCGATGCGTTGTATATTGCATTGCAATTATATTTATGTGTGTACGTTGGTTGCATCGCATGTAAATGGTTTTCCCGTACAATCGTTATTGGCGGCCGACAAGTCATACTATGCTATTGTAAATAATTATATATATATATATTTGTATTGTTCCGATAATGTACGCCGAGACGGCGAACGACTTGGCAGGCTTGTAGTTATGCAGATAGTTGTCGTCCGTCGCCGATAGACATGATATACCGTGATATAATCAACATGCTGATTATATCATCTATAATGACTAATATACGGTTTTCTCTGATGCGTGACACCATTGACGTTTCTTATTTTCCATACACCACACACGTTCCCAGGATTGCCACTATTCGGGCTTCAGTCCCATTACGAATGAGACACTACGCGTTTACCTATAATCATTTTTAATATTAACCGCTTATTACATTATATTTAGATAAAAATAACATTTTTTTTTTTTTTTTTTTATTATCGACATTATAATAATTTACAATAAAAGCAATACTATTATAGAATACATTGTTTTCCGCAGCAAATGATGTAAGAGTTTCCATTTTTTACCCAAATAAAATGGCAAGTAAGGTGGTTAAATAAAAATAATATCAGGTTTTAAAAGCATTTCAATTGAATATCTAAATACTTACTATTTTGATTTTTTTTCAAACTGATCTCTTTGCATATTTAAATATATTAAAATAAAATCATATAAAATTAGCACATTAAAATGTCTAAAAAAATATCAGACGAATATCACTATTTAGTATTTATTTTAAATTATTTAGTTGGTAATTATAATAATAATAAATTAATAATATTGAAAATTATAATATTTCAGTAGTGTTCAGTGCGAATACTTATTAACATATTTTATCATTCAGACTGCATAGGTATGTTAATTTACAGGATGCACACTCTATGTAATTTTACACACTTCTATAGGCTTATCATTCCTACGTATAAAATAGATACACATTTATATAAGTAATTCAATTTATTTTAGTAAATAAACAACTAATCTAAAAAACAAGTGTACTAATGTGAAAAAAAAATGAATCTTAATATATAAATGTAATTAAAAGCTATTATTTTTAATAATTGAATAGTATTATAGTGATTATAATAATAGATAATCATAATAATAAATATATAAAATTATTCTAGTGATAATTTAATTATGTAACAAACGGTTCTGTTTATTTTGGAGTATTCCTAATTTAGGTGATGGTTTTATAATGTCACTACCTGATGATGCTACAAGTTGATTATTTTCTTCTTTACAATCTATATATGTTTTTGCTGTAAATAATAAATTTAATATTTAAACATGTATATTACAAAGCTCTTATAAATAAGGCAATGATGTGTATAAGTTCTCCACTTGAAATCCAATCATGGCCTTATTCAATAAAAGTAAACTATTTGAATCATTTAATGAATTTTGTGTAATTAAATTAAATTTACAGTTTAAACAATTGAAACGAATTATACATTTTTTTGCTAAGTATCCAATAAGATATAAAACTTAACAAGATTCTAATGTCACTGTTTCAAATTGCAGATTAATGAGGTCGTTTGAAGGTTTAACTGCTAGTTTATTGATGATTGATATTGTAGATGTAAAACATGAATTTGGAATTAATCGTTCTCCAATATTTTTCTTGATTCTTCGCGGCTTTTACTATTTTACTACACTAGAAGTTGTGTCAACATTTTCTAACGATAAACTGTCGTTTCGTATTTCTCTATTGCGTGGCGTATCTATACTATATATAATCAATGATATCATTTTGACTATTTTGATTTAATTTAAAATTTAAATTTATGTCCTTGGCAAACGTGAAACGTTTAATTTATAAATAATACATATGAACTAGGTATATAGTTTATTAGGTAATTTAGTATTTATATCTATACCTATTTTCAATATGTATAAAGATGTTTCTGATTGATTAACTCATATAATATGAATAAAATAAAGGCATATGAAACACGAACAATAGAATGAATAACAAAATAATTGTTGGTACGTTTAATGTGTTCAAGAAAAAATATAATATTAATTAGTATGTTGCTATTGGATTTCCTGCGGATGTGTCTCGTCAAAGTATTACAATAAAATTATATATATATATAAAACATTTTTTATCATTCATTAAATATAGGGAAATACCAAATGACTCAATCACTTAGTGTTGTTAACGTTTTGGAAAACTTCAGATTTCAATCAACTTGTACGTGATTCGAATAGTACAATACATTATACAATATGAAATATAATACCATATAAAATGTTAGGATTCATAAACATAGTGACGAATCAGTGTACATTTTAATGTTTATTAAAATGTCGTTACTGCGTTCGAGTATGGTTCGTATTGAAGATATATCTACGATTATATGTTAATGATACAAAAATACTATTATTGAACACCAAATGTCCACCAAAACTCAAAAACCGTAAATGATTCTCATTGATTTTTTTCTTAAAAAATACACTGTTTAATATTTAACCATTTAATACTAATTATTATTTTTTTTTTTTATTGCTCTTCTGAATTTATGCGAGAGTGCAACTTTACCAACAGTCAGATACGTGTTGAAGATTGGAGAGTTTATGTTTGATCTTTGTCCTTGACAATTTAAGTATTATTAGAGTAAAAAAAAATGAAGCATTTAAAATCTTTAAAAATCGCATTCAAATCAATTGTCAATAATCATAGTGTATAATATTAATTATTATTTAAAATGTGACTGAGACGTTGAAAATGCATATGAAATGATTTGAAAGAGGCATATAATTCGCAAAAAAAAATAAATTATACAAATCGTGAAAAAACGTTATCGTTAAAAAGTAAAAATACTTTTTATTTTTTTTTTTTAATGTATAGACATATTTGACATTATAGGCATATTTCCCAATAAATATTTAAAAATATTTAATAAAATAAAATAAAATTATGCATAAATTTGCATTTAAATAAAAGTACGAAAAACAATAGTAAAACTTATAACATAAATACTGTAATAACTTTCCAATTTCTTTATTTAACAATTTTTAATATAACAACAATATAGCCTATACTTAACAAAATTCATAAAATATATGTAATTAATAATTTTTTATAACATGTGGTTAAACAATTTTGAATTTTTCAGCATGTTTTTTAAATTCCACAAAACTGGAAACTTAAACTATTATATAACTTATCAGTGATGATTGGTGAATGTTTATAACTCATGTCTAATAAACACAATTTTATAAATTCATTACAAAAGATGAAATGTTGATAATTAAGTATATAAATGATGTTATATCCACAATATTACATTAACAATTGTTAAGCTAATTGTTAATGTTTCTATTTAAAATCTAAGTACATTAATCAAATACATTAATTTATTTTATTCTAGTAAAAATATATTTTTAAAATGTATGCAACAAATATACTTTTCATCCGGTACTTCTTATACCAATACATTGCAGATACTTTTTTCCGGTCACAATAGTAGATTATACTATTATACATTATATACGGTGTACCTACTGTGTTACCTATAACATTACAATAATATACAATATTATATAATATTATAATATATAATCGACGCTAATATACCAACAGTGCACGTGCTCGGAGATTAAACGGTGCTAATATATAATTCAAAAACATGCGTGGTATTTCCTATATGCAAATGATATTATTACGCACCGAGTAAGTGTATACTGTTGTAGTTTCCTGTTGGGTCACCGAACACGATGTAAAGACGTTACGGTTGTTGTGTCTTATATAAATATTTATTTCTTGTGTTATGTATACACGGAATACACTGACACAGAAGCTGAAATGCTGGGCCAACTACTGAGGTTTATCTGCCAAGTGCTAATCATCGAATCTAAATAAAATATAATTTGCATAATATATGTATATTTATATGTATATCTATAGGTTTTTAAGGGAAGTGTAATTATTGTTTATTCGTTTATTTATAAAATTCTTAACTATAAAATTCTGAGGTTTAAATTGTGTAATAATTATTGTTATAGACAATTATTCGTATTATTTGTGGATTTGCACAAAGGCCGTCTGTGTTTATGATATTATATAATAAACATAATTTATAATTATAGTTGGTCCTGCGCGGCATTGTCCGTGACAAATTAAATACCTACTAAATAATACCAGAGGTTTCCTTTGTTTTAAACTCTGTTAAGTGTAAGCTGCACATAATATTAACATAGAAATATTTCATTTTCAACAGAATTAACGCGTTATGATAAGACATGCGTCGTCGTAATGCATTACTATCAAAATTCTTTACGTTAAACTTCAAGCCTATACGGCTATATAATAAAATAAAAACACGACAGAATAATTTAGAGTAGAAACTTATACGTATACTAACAACCATTCGGATTATTATATAATACAAATTAAATATATTATTATTTATTTTATATAATATTCAAAATTAAGCTCTAAAAATGTCAAGTTGAAAAATTAAAATTAACTTAACTTTAATTTTTTTTTTGTTCGTTTGAGCTAAAGCTTGTATATTTTATATACGAGTAGTATCTAGTACTAAAAGTACTAACAAGCGGTAATTTTGATAGTCTTATTTTTAATATATTTTATAGAACCTTAGGCGTCTATAATATGTACATTAAGATATGTAAGTGTGACTTATGTATGTATTCATATTATATTATTATGTGGTATGTGTAGTGTGAACTTATTGTACAACAATAATTATCGAAATTTCGTATAGTTTTATTTCTAAAACTGTTTTTATGTATCGGTGTAAAAATTTAACCAAAATAATTATACTGCCTTTTGTTCGATTATTATTGGTGGCCCGGTCAAAAATTCTTGTCCTCGATAATAGAATTTCAAATCACGACGCAACTGCAGCATCATATAATAAGTACCTCCGTGCATGCGTATAATGTGTAAACGTATACATAGGTACCTACAATGAATTTTTATTGTAAATTGGATTTATTTCCGTAAATAAATAATAATAATTATTATTATTATTACTGTCGTCGGTATCGTCCGTGTCTTCCGTCGGTCGGGAAAAATTCGCAGCGTTGCGCCGTCGTCGCAGGAGGGAGGGGATGACGGACGAACCGCGTCCGGAACGGGACGGGGCCGAGAGGACGTGCACTGTGCTGGCCGTGGCACAACGATGCACGCCGCGTTCCGTGTAATACTCGCGTGTTGCGCCGCCGGGTGTTGCGTGTGGCGGCGGGCCGCGTGCCTGTCGTCCGAGTCGACGCCGCTGTACCTGCGGAGCGCGTATCCGCTGTGGGACCCCAAGTCCACGCCGTCGCATTCGGCCGCCGAGCCGCTGCTGCTCACGCCGTACCTGCGCAACGGCAACATACTCAGGGCCAAGCAACTGGCCCGGGTGACCGAAGTGTACCAGCCGCAACACGTGGTCAGCTTCTCCGGTTACTTCACGGTCGACGACCAACACAACTCCAATCTGTTTTTCTGGTTCTTCCCCGCCACGGTAACAGTATACTAAAAAAAGTCAATATTATTTTTGAGTTATGAAACGAATAATAGTAATACTATGCAATATAATGACGATGGCGGAGCGTGTCACGGGTGCAGCGGTCTATAGTGTTATACACTTCGAAAAAGGTCGGAAAAAATGATTCAGTTATTACCCAATATTAGGCTGGGACAAAGGACTTGTACCATTTGCACGTTTGTTTCGCGCGATCACAAAAATAGCGGGGTGAAAAACAAATACGTTTAAGATAAAGCTATAGTTTTGTTATTCTATTTTGCATATAAATGCATATTTTGAGGTTTGTTTTATTTTAGGCCATGTTTCTTCCATTTCATACTTTTTGGTAGATTATGCCATTGATAATTTTATTAATATTTTCTCTGTCCGCGTTTCTATTTCATTTAACATACAACCAAAATTGTCGGATTTAAATTTGTTTGAAATTTTTATCGTTTAATATATACATAGTTAATGTTTGCTCGCTAACGCGTGGCTTACCTAAAAGCTACCTAGAGGTTCGAGAGTACCTACATTCATTTTTAATTTATTAACTCTATTTTTAGATAGGTAACTGTTCACGGCACAAAATATGATCGATAGTGACACATACAGTTTGCTCCGAGGTATTCACATTTCATATTCAATAGTTCAGTACACATATACGATATGTTTTTAAACGGTCAACTATACGAGTTCTGTTTCAGGTTTATTTTATTTTTGTATACAAAACGTCTAAAATAAGTATCTATTTATCAAGTTCAGGATAATACGAATTTAATTAATTTAAAAACGTTTTTAATTTGTCTACCATGCGATTTATAATGTACCAAAAACATTTTTTAAATAAGAGCTTAAAAAAAATTTAAACCATTAATAGTTTCTGTATTTTATAGGCTTATGGGGTTTTTCTTGACAATTAGTAAGCATTATTTTTTAATTATCTAAATTTGAAATAATGACAAATATCCGTGTTAGCAGAAAAAATAAATATTATTTAAATTATTATGATAAATAATAATTATAATCATGCTTTATTTTTAACATATAATAATATAAAAATAAAGCAGTAATAATAAAAATTGATGTTGGGGGTCATTTTTAAATATTACTGCTGTAAATCAGTAGTATGAGGATCGTCCTCAAAATGTCATTACTGCTATATAGCACTGATATTTTGAACGCAATCATACGAGTATGAAAGAGGAAATTATTTTGACCCTATAGATTCCAAAAGACAATAGCATTAGACAGTATAGTTTAATACTACGACATACGTATATCAAAAATGTGATAAGTAGAGTAATTTCTGCTATAGCAGAGTAAAAAACAAATGACAAATTAAGGTCGATTTTGATGAAATATTATTTTTTGTAGTGTCCATCAACGTGTTAAATTAAATATACAATAGATGTTTTCTTAATTTTAATTTTCTTAATTATCTATTTTTTTGTTTCGTTGAGCTTATATTTAATATAATATGGGAAATATTAAGTTCAATTAATTTCTGAATTGTATAGTAAGGAAAATGTGGGGAATAACAGCCACCCATAAGAGGGAATTATTGTATCTTCGGGACTTAAAATCAATTACGAGTTCACTTTTACTTAAATTATTTTATTATGGCTATAATAATGTAGCACGGTGAATCTTCTTTTTAGAAGTCTCACGTAAAAATAAAGCCTTTTAAAATTATTCTACGAATACTTACTCGTTTTTAGTTTATTATCCAACTTATCGAAGTATCTATATCGTATGCCATTACAGTCATACCTGCAATAATAATAACTGTATAGTGAGAAATAAATGTCGTGAATGGAAAAGTTTTCCTATTCTACCAGAAGTTTAATTTATACGCTTTATGTTATTGTTATAGTGTCTTTACCATGAAATAGAAGCACCGTTAATTTTATGGCTGGAAGGTGGCCCGGGTGCCAGTACGGCGTTCAGCGTGTTTAAAGAAATTGGCCCGTTCAATTCCTCCTTTGACGGGAAAACTTACACAATTGACGAAAACCCATTATCTTGGCACAATAACAATTCATTACTATTCATCGACAGTCCCGTGGGCACAGGTAAAACGAATTATAATACCCATAACTAAATATCATATATATTAATTTTTAACATATTTAACTATTTATGACTAATTTAATGCAGTATACACTTGCCAACAATGTGTATTCTAAGTAGTAAAAATGAAATTAACGATCGATTTATGGTAATGGGATGGTTTGAAGACACTATACATAAGAGAGAATGAATATTTGATATAAATCCTTGTTTTCCTTTTAAATTTATTGTATTTCAATCGGTTTAATTGATTTTTAAACTTCTTAATTTAATTTTTGCAAGTGTATCGTGCGCACGTATCGGTAGCTTTACGCAAATAGTTTTTGACACTTTGTTAATATGTATTATTTTTATTCTAGGATTCAGCTTCACTGAACACATTGACGGTTATGCAACAAACTTCACGACCGTTGGAGAACAACTCTTCGAAGCTCTTACACAATTCTACACTATGTTTCCCGAACAGCGGCCAAATCCGTTCTATATTGTTGCTGAATCATACGGTGGTATGTACAATACTCAGTTGATAATACAATTAATGTACCCATAATTTAGCCGATTATTTCATTTTACTTAAAAATAATTTCGAAATTAGGCAAGTTCGCACTTTCTTTGGCGTCGTTAATCCACAACGACAAAACATTATCTGATATAAAAATGGATGGAATCGCAATTGGCAATGGATTTTTAGATCCTGAAACATTATTGTGTTATGGAGATTTTCTATACCAAATTGGTTTAGTTGATAACAATACAAAACAAGAAATTAATAAATTAGAATCCCAAGGCAGAAAAGCAATACACGATAAACACTTTGTCGATGCATTTTATGTGAGTATTACCTATCATAAATTAATCTATACATAATGATCATAATAAAATTAATAATTATTTTATATTTTTTTTTACTTATAAAATATTCATAAATATTAATTTGTTTTATTTTAATTCACTAACCATTTCTACAATATTTATTTATTTTTGTAACGATCAGTTAAATTATAATCGCTAAACCTATCAATATATAGACAATAGACATCATATAAATTATATATAACCAAAGTTGGGCAAAATATTATATAGCTAATTATTCGAATAATTTAAAACTATTATTATTCGAATAATTTTCAAACATAATGCAAATATAAAATACAAAATACAAATATATTCGAATTCTTTACTTTCTATTTTTTTCTTTAAATAGTTCTATATTTGTTAGTATTTTTCTATTTATTCTAATTCAAAAAAAAAGATTTACAAATTACAATCTTGAACTTAAAATACAATGCTAATTATTGTTTTTTTTAATACGTAAATATTTTAATTACCAAAATATCAACCATATGTTACGTACCTATAAGATAAAATGACTGAAAATTATTCAAAAAACTATGTTTGAAAATTAATCGAATAATTTTTTATTTGAATAAAACTGTAATTATAATCATCTAAATAAAATTTTATTCGAATGATGACCTACTCTATAAATAGCTATGTCCTGGATTTGGATGATGTTTATATTTAATATACGAATGATATAAGTATAATTACATTTCTTACTACTTATTTTACTTTAAAATGACTATTTAAAATATATCTATAAAACGATAAATAAATGAGGAAGTATTTATTTTTATTTTTATTTTCTTGTATGCCTTTTAAAAAAATTAAATTTAAAACAATATTTAAGATACACACACATATAGGTATAAAACCATGCATTCAAAAATAGCTCTAAATGTGTAGCTTATAAAATGTAATCCTTTGATGGTACATATTATGATAATAATAATATGGATGGTTAAATATGTATATTATTATAACAAAAAAAATAATTATATTTTTCAGGCTTGGAGTGGTATAATGAGTACGTTTATTGAGCAAACTCAATTTCCGAGCTTGTACAATATCATTGAAGGCGACACGATTCCGTGGAATTCTACAAACACCATAGGGGACGTCAGCTACATTGACTTGTTGCAGACGGTCGATAGCCGGAGAGCTCTACACATCGGCGATATTGAATATACCAGTTTGGGCGTGATCTATTACAAAATGATACCGGACTTTATGACTTCGGTTAAGGAACACCTGGAACAGCTAGTAACCAGTTATCCCATTCTGGTGTACAATGGTCAGATGGATCTGGTCGTAGCGTATCCACTGTCCGTCAACTTGTATTCAAACATGAAGAGCCCGTATGGCGCTGATTACAAGAAAGCGATCAGAAAACCGTGGTATGTAGATAAAAAGTTGGCCGGTTACATAAAAACGGTCGGAAATCTCACAGAAGTGATGGTGAGAAACGCGGGCCATTTAGTATCCTGCGACCGACCAGAAGTCTTGTACGATCTCATACATAAATTTATTACAAAACGACTCAATCACTAAATTGTCACCTACACCTTCAAATAGTTTGAAATGTCTACTAATTATGTTCATCGTGTTAACCTATTTGTTTTTAACAAACCACATCGACTGTACACTATAATTATATTATATAATATAATATACAGGTATTACTACCTAATTTGACTGTTTTTGCCTATAATATTTTCTTTTTACTTATATAAACTTTTTCATTAGTGTCACGACTAAAATAGTTACTAGAGCGTTCCAAAGATTATTATTAACATTACATGTTTGAAATTTAGCAAAAAAAAAATCACCAAATAGTTACATAATTATAATCAGACATTATTATTAAGTCTGTTGTCGTCATTCGTCTATTTAATAAACAGCAGTAATAAATTTAAATATGATGAAGTTTTTTTTTTTATAAAAAGTAATTTTTTTTTTTTTTTGTTAGCTTTTTTTGCTTTAAATCATAACCAAATAATGTAATGTACCTAATATTTTTTTTTAGTTTAATTTAATTTAAATATGATTATTTTTTGTTGTATTATGTTTAACTTATTTCAGTATTGCAATATTATAATATTATAATGTGTCCATACGTCGATAACGTGTGCTTTTTGTTAACATCATAATGTAATATAATCACTACAATATAATAATTTAATAGGTACACGTTGTATATTTTTTTCGAATTTTATACGCCATGTATTCATCATCAGGATTCAAAACTCCAATTTTACGTCTAAATTCTAAATCTTAATCACACACTATAATCGCTACCTATACTCAGTACGGTTGTAAGAAACATACGAAGCTATCTCGCTGACAACTGTTGCGTCGTAATCAATGACATTTCCCCCTGGATTTTCCGTGTCTATTATACATTATTTGTATATAAAACATTGAATATAGAAAATTGATGATCATAGTGTTCATTACCAACTTATGTTACCCATTGAAAACTCTATTAAAATTAATAAAAAATATAATATTTCATACTTTCTTAAGGATTGTGACTTTTTTCCATAAATTAAAAAGTGTATTATTATGATGTAAATGACCTCCTACAACATGTACGATTGAAAGATCATTTAATACAAAACGTGGTTAAGGTCAACAACGACAGGGTAAAGGTTATCTGGATTATATGTGCTTAGTGGGTATATGTTGACAGAAAAATTCAAGATTTAAATTTAGTTCAAAATGTTGTTGACGATTTTTCCAAGAATAAACGTAATTTACAGTTCTTGTTTTAACATTTAATTATCCTTAGTAATATAATGTTTATTACATTTTTAAGTAAGTAGTATTATTTTATTAATTCCATAATCAAGTACATAATTTATGTTATATATTTTATATTTTATTAGAAATTGATGAACTACCTACTAGTGTTTATTTTATAAAAAATTATGTCGCTATGATAAATTGATAAATAATATTGTATGAATACAGTCATATAATATTACTCTACGTAAACGTACACATAGCAGTTAACAGGTTAACAGGAAGGTCAATACAGTAGAAACTCGATTAACCGTCAATGTCGGGACCGGGATAATGACGGTTAATCGAATAGACGGTTAACAGAAATACAATAATACAAAACAATTTTTCAAAAAACGTATATATTTTACAACGTAATTTTTAGAAAAAAATAATAAATAAGTAATCGCAATCGCATCGTTAATTTTTTTTTGACGGTGACCGATGACGGATAACAGAAACTGACGGTAAATCGAGTGACGGTTAATCAAGTTTCTACTGTATTATTAAAAAAATATACTGTGCCCTTTGAATTTTCGAAGATGAACCTATATATATATTATGTTGTATACCGAGTATATCTACTCACAAACGTGGGCAATAACTATAGTTAAAAAGTTATTTATTTTTTTTTAATCCTTAACTTAATTAGTTATAATTTTCTAATTAACTGAAGAACTCGACTAGTATAATTTAATGATGAAATAACTTATTGAATTTTTTGCTTTTAATCGTCGTATGCAATATGCATTACTTATTGTATCCCTGCAAAGTTTTAGATAAAAAAAAAATGATCTAATAATACTGCCATTTCTATTATGTTTCTCGACAAAATATTATTATTATATTACATAGATATGAGATAGGTATGAAATACTCATTACATGATCCACGTATTATTCTTACTGATAATATTAAAAAAGTAGATCAATTTTCTTAAACCGAGTCAAGTTCGTTTTTTTTTACCATTCTTACTTAAAACTTAGAGAGCTAAATGTATTATCTGTTAACTACTTACTTCTAACTAAACGGACTTATGCTCACTTAACACACGACTCGTGTAGATCCATCAACTTGTCCAGGTTTACGGTTTTGTACACTCGCTCGTAAAATAATTCCACTACAGCCGGCGCTATGCTATTTCGTCGTTTTTGCGGTATGTCGGCTGCCATCTACCGGCCAACGATAAACGCAAGACAATTATTTTGCGTTTGTCCGCCACCCACTCTGCAACTGCCGTGTTCCCGATGACAAATGAAAACATACCTATTTCTCGTATCAAGAAATCGTCCGTGTTGTTATCATGTTCTATGGCCGCGGCTGCCGTCTCGCGTGCCAGTGTTTTTTTCTCTTATCGCCTTGCACTGTACTTGTTACTCAATGCTTACGCGCAAGTTCCGACGGAATACCGTAAAAATATAACGATATACCTGTGTTTCCGACCAGAACCATTTGATTTTTGACGCGGACGGTCGACTCCGAAATCCATTAACGGTACGTACACGTCGTCATAACGTCATAGGTATTGAACAAACTGTTTGCATTGAAATGTGCCCGAAACCATCACACTAATATCCAGTCGCAATGGCAATGCGTCGTTATCAATCGTAATCTAATAACTATAGTCACCAAACCGAGGTAGGCAGGTGAGGAACTCTCATTTGAGTGTTTCGCTCGTGTCACGACCGTTAGCACGTCTTGCCTATGTGTGCACACGACTGACTCGTTAGTTGTTGTGGCTTTGTGTGCAGTGAAACTTGTTGATGGTGCACTGCCGTGATAGGTAAGTTATGGAAATAGGTAAATCGCTGTTTATTCCAAATCGGACGTAGGAGGTTTCTGTTATCATTAAGAATTTGTCAATTTGGATTTTGACACGGATCAAAAATATTTCTATTAGTCGTAGGTATGTCGTTGAATCGTGCTAAAAAGTAAATCGTTGTAAATACTACTAAATAGGTATATCGATTCTTGTTTGATCTCTCTTCGTTGTGGATAGTATGTCAATTTATCGATATATTAATATCGAAGGCGCCAGTACAAACAACTGGTTTCAACATGCTATTTATTAAGTAGATTTAATCTTTTTTTTTCGTTACTAATATATACTAATGGCAGCCCAACTTTTAGGTAACTCTCATGGATAGGTATTCTCAACGTTGTTTATTTTAATTTTACGTACGGTCTGCACATATTATATCAGTTTTTCTATCATAGACTGGACTATTTAAATTGTTTCTAAAAATAAAAGCATCGTTTTGTTATAATCTTGTTCATTTTGTTGTTTCTTTGTAGACCCAGCTATAGGTTTAGATATTTTTATGTCCTAATATACCCGTGTTAAGTCAACTGATATACATATTTACTATATATACATTTTTTCATGAAGAAATTTAGTAAATAGATAACTATTTTTTTTTCTTATCTCAATCAATTATGTCTAAATAGTTACATTAAATTAGGTATGGTGTTTCAAAAAATACATTAATAATGATAAAAAAATTAACTATAATTTGAACAATTTAGTATAATAAATTTATTTAAGTACAAATGTAATGTTATACTTTACACTACCACTAATATAACAAAATATTGTGTGACTAATGAAGGGTTAATAATGATTTTGAATTTATTTTTATTTTACACTGTATTTACAAAATGATTACAGCCAAAGGTTGAGTGTATTGAATGTCATGTCAATACAAAGGTTAGATATATTTTTAAATATAAATTTTACTAGTCTTTACTTTTCAAGGAATAATATGGTTTTTATGATTTTGATTTAATGAAAACTTTAAAAGACTTTGAAATTGTCTAAATTATTATACATATTTAATATTAAATAAACTCGTATTTTTGTGATTCGTAGATTTTTTATAAAGGATAACCACATTAAAAAAAATTAATTTTAAATTTCTAAGTAGTTATTTTAAGTATTGGTATTAGTACGGCTTGATTATACAAAACAGTTATTCAAAAATCTCTTAATAAATCAGTATGATATGTTAACCTAATGTACTTTTTCTGTTTCAGATTTTCTAATGAATGTTAATATTAATAACAAAAATGTTTGTTTCAAATATATTTTAAGTATATCCAATGCTTTATTTAAATCTGAAACATTTTAAACACTGGACTTATAAAATTGAGTTCTTATTTAATAGATTTAAATATCCAAAACAAATATTAATGAATAAATTAATTGACATAAAAAAATATGAACAACAAGCTGTATCTTTGGCTGTTAAATTAATTAATGAGGGTAGTGTTGTTGCACTTCCAACTGACACTGTTTATGGTCTAGCAACTGATGCACAAAATCCAAGTGCTATAGGCAAACTATATAATATTAAAGGGCGTAATCTTCAAAAACCAATAGCTATATGCACTCATCATGTAAATGATATTGGGAATTGGGGTGAAATTGGTCACTTACCTTTTGGTCTTTTAGATGCACTATTACCTGGGCCTGTAACAGTCATATTACAAAGAACACCATCCTTAAATATTGCATTAAATCCTGAAGAATCAAATATTGCAATACGAGTACCAAACAGTGGATTTGTTTGTAATATTGTAAGTGATCTGAAGAAACCAATTGCTCTAACTAGCGCTAATGAGAGTAACAAACCTAGTACATTAAAACCAATAGAATTTTTAATTTTATGGCCTAAATTAGATGCCATTTTTGATGGTGGTACTATTGGCTCCTCATTAGAATCACGCCAAGGTTCTACTATAATTGACTTGACAATTAATAACCACTTTAGGGTAATACGAACAGGATCTGCACTTTTAAATACACTACAGAAACTACATAAATTTGGTTTAAAGGAATTATAATGAATAAATTTTTAAGAAAAATTATAAGTAATAAAGAACTTAAAGATGAGCGTAACAAGGCATCTATTATACATTATTTTGAAGAAAGATTAAATGAATTCCATTCAGAGTTCTCAGACAATAAAGTAAAAGTTACTAGTTCCAACTATGTTGCCGATAGATTATTGGCTAACCTAGAAGCATTGTTCTTACATGGCCTTAAAGAAACGTTTATCAGTCAGTTATCAACAGTGATTGGTAATGATGTGGACAAAACTATGGATATCAATTTTTGGCACTGTCTTCTTGTACTCTCTCCAAATGGTGTTGTCGATCAAGTAAATGTGTATAACTAATTATTAAGTATATAATATTTTAACCGTTATTCAACCATTTTCAGATTAACTCATTAAAACATGTTACAACAGATGTGGGAAAATGCAGAGCATGGATTCGCTGTACCCTCAATGACTGCGTTTTTCGCAGTTACTTAATGTCTGTTGTTAAATATCGTCGATATATTGTTAAATTTTATAACAAAACAGCAATTATACGGGACCATGAAAGTTTTGAAAAGATAATTGCGTTATTAGAAAGCATTGATCAGTATCATTTTGAACTCACTTTGAACTCGAGTCTACTCAATACATGGCCCAATAGTACATTAATGTTGGCAGGTTATTGGACCCCAGCTCTCAAAAATAACCCATTGCACAACAATAATCCTCAAATAGCTGAAGCAGTAGATGTTAATGAAACTGATGAAGCAATACTGATAAATGATAATAATAGATCAGAAGAAAGCTATACGTCATCTTTGTCTTCGTCGTTTGTTGATTCAGATTTTTTGCGTAAACCTCCCATCATGATGGATGAAGAAATTGGATGGCAATTGATAATGAAGCAACCTTCTACTTCTTATGTAACATCAAGTCTTACTAAAGATACACATTCTGTTGATGTATTGAAAGAAGACTTTTCTAGTAGTGAAATTTCAGCAACAAAACCTAAGGAGATAGAACCGACGAAAGAAGTGGACAATTCATCAGAAATACCAACTACTGAACAAAAAGCTGAAAGCTTACCAAATGAAGAAGCCAAATATGATGTCCAAAGTTTCAATGAATTATTAGAATCTTATAACTTGAGAGTGAAAAGTTCGTCTGACAGCCCTAAAATGGAGGATTTATACAAACAATTGACTGTCCCACGAATTATCGAAGAAAAGCATTTCACTGAGTCTGAAATTTTAGATGATGTAAATATAAAAAAATTGTAAATAACTACTTTATAAATGTTATTGAAATAATTATGTAACACTTACTAATGATTTAAATCTTGTTTACAGGATGAAAAATCTTTTGTTGAGGTGTCAATGCATCCCGAACGTTTGAGTTTAGATGTAATTATTATTACTTATTATTTGTATTTTATTTTTAACTAGGCTTTTTTTATAATTTGGTTTTATTTGATAGCTTTTAAAACAATATTTGGAATATTTATTTACACCTCCAAAGGAATTTGGCTTAAATTCTCAGGATTTTATGTGTAAAAGTTGCAATGAAACAATAGGCATCGATTTTGGAGAATATTTGTAAGTTAAATTGAGAACTTGATGTTTCACTCATATATATCATGTAACAAGCATTTTATAATGTTTGCTTTAATTATTAAACTTTTAGTAAATGCAATTTCACGGCATGTTATTATTGTGTTCACTGTTTTGGATCAGAAACATGGGCAATACCTGTAAAAACATTGTTCAATTGGGATTTCAACCGGTATCCAGTGTCTAATAGTAGTGCAACATTTTTAAGTGAAATACAATACCACCCATTGTTTAATATGAGGAGTATTCATCATAAACTGTATAAAGCCAACAAAGAAATGAGCAAGTCTAAAGTAAGGATAAAATTATAAGTGATAACTAACAAAATTACATTCTTTTTCGATATCCACTTTTTATTTTAATATGTTATACTATAGAAATTACGGTGGCAAATTTACTATCTGTACTATTATTTATCTACGTGCAAGTTTTACAACATCGATGAACTATCCAAAGATATATGGCCTCGTGTGTATTTCTTTAATAACATTCATCTGTATTCATTTGCTGTAAGTTCTTTTAAATCAATTAGATGGAGAGTTTATAAATTTAATATATTTGGTACCTTTCAGGACCTTCTAGAGATATATTCTGGTACTTTATTAGAGTTTCTTGAGCGTAAAATTGAAACTAGCCGAAACCATGTTCTCAGTTGTTTAGTGTGCAGTCAGAAAGGTTTTATTTGTGAACTTTGCCGTGATCCCAAAATTATCTATCCATTTGACTTGGGAGATAATTATCGGGTAAGAATAATGTAACGAATATGCTACACTTGCATTTGTTTTCTCCGTCTAACAAATGTACGATAAAACAAATTTGTGCAATTTAGTATTAATCTTGCAAGTCAAGAATATGTAAAATATTACAGTTTAAATATTAAAATGTTATAAAAAACTAGAAAATAAAAATTACCATGTGAAATAACAAATCATTTTCTTACTTTTAAATTTGACAATTGGTAAAATATTAAATTCACTCTATTATTAAAGGCTATTTTACAAAATTGGAACTGCTAAACACAGTTGGCTTTGTTATATATTTGTAAGACCGAGATAACATATTTTTACTTGAAGCATCCTTATAAATGTTTTATTATACATATCGATACCCAATAAATATTAATACAACTATTTTCTAGTGTCGTCATTGCAAATCATTATTTCATCGTAATTGTTACAAAAAGGAAAATGCGTGTCCTAAGTGTAAACGAGACAAAATTAGAAAAATGAAAAAAACTTCGAATAGTGAAGATGAAGATTAAAGACAACTAAATGTTGGTTAATTATGATTTAATAAGAATTAAAATTGTAATAAAAACAATTATTCTTTCTTTATACTATATTATTCTAATTGTTTTCATAATTGAAAATCATTATTTTTTTAACCCTAATAACAGATTACTTAATTTTAAATTATTGTTTTTTTTTTAAATGTATGTTTTGTTACTGTGTATATTATATTATCTATACTTTAAATTCAAAATAGTGTTTAAAACATTATTCATTATAGTACGTGATAGTATTTTATATATTGTTCCAATTGAATATTTTTAATATTTATTATAAATTCTTCTTGATTGTAACTTTTTTTCTTCATATATTGATTATATTTTAAGTATATTTTACTACATTGTTTATGGTGTGTTAAATTAATTGAATTAATTTCAATACATTTAAGAAGAGAAATGAGAACATAATGTATTACTGAACATGTATTGCAGAATACAGTTTATACAAATATATTCAGAGTTTGTATATTTCTATAGATAATGCCATTTGTTTAACAAGATAGTTATTTTTATAAAATGATTCATCTTGTACATAAAAGTTAAGATAGTTTGAGTTTTTTGATACAATATTATATTTTATTATTTAATCTTCTACAAAAGCTTGATTCATGGCATCTTCTGATAATGATGGATCAAAGTAGCTTATGTCATTGTAGTCTTCTATATACTGAAAATTATAATATAAATTAGTTAATAATTATGAATATAACAAAAACTACACTACCAAGACCATTTAGAATAGAGGCAATGAAAATCGTCTTCAATAGATTTAAATTTTTTATTCTATAATATTGCTATGTGCCATAACAGTCATAACTCATTACTAATAATCTTAACATCTATAAAAATGGTATTTTTATTTTTCTGTCAAAAGATAATTAGAAACCATTGTAAAGTTAACTTCCCTAGCATACAAGAGTCTAAACCAGTGGTTCTCAACCTTTTTAAAACTTTCACTCCCCTGAAAAAGCCCCTCTCATAATTTAAATAAAAATATAAATAATATACATAAAAAGTTTATAATTGAATAAAAAATATATAATGTAAACATTATATTTAAATATAATTTAAAGTATAATTGAAATGTTCTGAAATGTATTGATCAGTGAAATGGTTGGGATTCAAAGCTATTTTTTTTTATATTTGGTTCAAAGTTTGTGAGGAGGACACATAAGTCTCCTCTTTTGACAATGTCAAGTCGATTTCTTTTTTTTTGTCATTAGATCTGTCACCAGACTGAGGTAAAAGAAAAAGAAAGTAATTAATAATTTTTTTATGATTGTCCACAGTCCAAGATAAATTCAACTGATGGTAGACTGGAGCCAAAATTCTGTAATGTGTTCTTCATTCTTAGAACTTCAATCTTTATGTTTTAATATAAATACATGCTCATCACCATACTACAGCCCTACCACCAAAAATAAAGTTCACCATCCTTAAGTACTCTACTGGGGAGCAATATCGCTCTCATTGAACAGCAGTGGTTCAAACAATAAAAAAAATAAACTGTTGTAAAAATATCAATTTAAAAAAAAAATCTATCTATTTCAATATTTGTAGTTGAATAACTATTGTTAAATAACAACAAAAGGTATTTAAAATTTAAACCAAAACTTCTTTTGTTTCCTTTATTGGCTCTTATGACATTTTAATAGCCTTATATAAAAAGATTAATTAATTTATTTTTAGTATTTCTTAATTGAAAAGTCTTAACAATATTTACAAATTAGTATTGTACAACAGATATTATCTTTTAACTCTTATAGAAATTGTCAAGGGTATAATTAGATTATGCTTACACGAATATCATCGATTGAATTATTGTTTTGGTAAATAGGACTCGGTAATGATTCTGTAGATTCAGACGAAGAACTGTTCAAATCTGTGATACCTTGAGTTTCCTCATTAATACAGTTGATACTCTACAAAATATGTATGGTAACATTAGTTTTATTTTTTATAAACGTTTGATTTAAAATTGGAAGAGCTTTAATATTTCAATTTAAAAATTTAAAAAAATTTAAATATTTTATGTAATACAATAATTATTAAAATTTGTTTTACATACTTATGTCTTACATACAACAGTTACAAACTTTCTAATTTAGAGTATACTTACATAGCTATTAGTACCAGAAATGCTTTTGTCATTATTTAAGGAGGAAAGCTACAATAATAAAAATAAAATAATGTAGATAAACTAAATTTATTAATATTTATATATATAAGTATGGTATTTACTTCTGGACTCTCCAAATAGTATTCATACAGTGATTCGTCCCGATTTATAGCAGAGATCTACAATTGTAAAAAAATAAAAATCTATTTTTACTCATTTAATTTATTTATATTTATATTTATATAAGTATACTTCAGTTGTCTCCAAATTGTTTTCTAGCATCAGTTCATCCTCATTTAAAGAACACTAAAATAACAGAAAATAAATAAAAGTGATGTATTTAATTTATTAAAAATGATATAATATAACATACTTTTATACTCCCCAAATTGTATTCATCTTTCAACTCGTTATGATTTATAGAAAAAAGCTACAATAGTTATAAAAAAAAAAGAATTTATACTTATTTATTAATGTAATACTTAAATATTTGTAAATATATACTAACTATTGTATTCTCCAAATGTTCTTCGTTCTTCAATTCACTATAATTTATAGTAGAGAGCTACAATAATTATGAAAATAAAGTTAAATTTCTGTATGTATTTATTAACGTAATATTAAAATATTTATAAATGTATACTTCTATGTTATCCAAATGTTCTTCATTCTTCAATTCACTATAACTTATAGTAGAGAGCTACAATAATTATGAAAAAAAAGTTTATTTCTGTATGTATTTAATGCAGTATTAAAATATTTATGAATTTATACTTCTGTGTTATCCAAATTGCTTTCATTCTCCAATTCACTGATATTTATAGTAGAGAGCTACAATAATTATGAAAATAAAGTTAAATTTCTGTATGTATTTATTAACGTAATATTAAAATATTTATAAATGTATACTTCTGTGTTATCCAAATGTTCTTCATTCTTCAATTCACTATAACTTATAGTAGAGAGCTACAATAATTATGAAAAAAAAGTTAATTTCTGTATGTATTTAATGCAGTATTAAAATATTTATGAATTTATACTTCTGTGTTATCCAAATTTCCTTCATTCTCCAGTTGATTGTTATTTATAGTAGAGACCTACAATAATCATAGATTTAATTTGATTAAAATAATTATTTATTAATGTATATATATACTTTTGAAATCTCCAAATGGTTTTCATGCTTTATCCCATACTATAATAATAATAAAAATAAAATTAATGTATTAAATTTATAGATATTTATAAATAATATTAAATACTTCCGTGTTTTCTAAACTATGTTCCAGTTTGCCAATATTTAGGAAGTACTATAAAAATCAAAAATTATTAAAATTAATTAATTAATTATTTATTTATTAAATGTATACTTCTTTATTATACAAATAGTTTAAATTCTTCATTTTGTCATGAAATAAGGATGAGTGCTACAAAAACAAAAAATAGTAATAATTATAGTACTGTCTTAAAAATGCAGTATATTAAATATTAATATTTATGTACTATTTTGGTATTCTTCAAAATATACTCATTCTTCAGTTTATTCCATACTTTTAAAATATTCTGAAGCATTTAAGAAATTCAAGTTTATAATTTATAATCAGTTATTATATTCATACAGTTTTGTTTTATGAATTATCTATAATATACAATATTTTTAACTTACTTGTTCATCTTTAATCGACTCAGAACAAAAATAATTTTCAGGATCTACCATTAGTTTATCTTTTGATTTTTTATGTCTTCTATCCGTGAAAAATGTTTTTTTTTTTATTGTTTCTGTCTAAAAATAAATAATAAATAAAAATATTGTTGTTTTATTCACATCTTATTTAAACACAGATTATCAACTAAAACAAAACACTTAAATAATTAGACATTATATAATAGGTATATTAAAAACTTGAATATACTTCATTTTTATTGTCTTTAATGCATAGATTAAGCGGTTGACTTATTTCTAAATTTTCTGAGGATAAACTATTTAAATGGTCCGATTCAGAGTGGCTAATATCTTTATTACAAGACTTCCATGAATTAATAGTTGAACATGAATCAGAATTTAGTTTAGTACTTTCCAAAACATCTTCAAATTGTTTACAATTGTTACATTCTTGTATTTCATCTTCACTATAACCATAATTACAATGAACTGTATCCATAGTTTTCTATTAACAAATCAAAGAATATAATATAGGTACTATATTGTTATCACAAGTTTAAAATTCATATCCTCATCTAAATTTTAAATAATGTGTAAATATATAAATAAAAACAATGACTGTTTAAGACTTTAATTTGTTATTAATAAGTATCTACCTATACCTATATATAAAATAGATAATTATTTATATGAACTTATAATTCAAATTCCGATTTAATAGTTAGGAAGTTCTATAGGTATATTATTATATATTAATATGATAAAAAAATCGAAAATAACCTTAACATCAAACTTAGAAGTTGTACAGAAAAGTTCATTATAGTTTAATGAGTCTTCGAGTATATGACCACGTTTATCTTCTGTGTCAATATATTTCGATAACAGAGAAACCTAAAAAAAAAATATTGATATTAATATTTTATTGATATTAGGCCGTAGGTACTACAAAAGCGTAAAAGAAATATCATTAGTTAGGAATAAATATATCATATTCTTTTCCGTTTAGTATTTCTTTTTTTCATTTTTGTGACCACGGTTTATTATCAATAATATCAATATTTATAAACGACAATTGATCTTTATTTATTACAAAGCGTAATACTTCCGATAATTCGTTTCATTTATTTGATTGATATAATAATTCCTACAAAAAATAATTCAATAAAAATGTAAAATGTAGGATAGATACCTACATTTGTTATATTAACTATTTGATAAGAAACCTTTAACACGAATAAATGTATTTTTTTTAATTCGAATACCTTTTACACAAAACTATTTATAGATAAGTAAGTATTTCATTTATAAATTTAAATAGGTATCTAAGTTTAATTGTGTAAAATATTACAAAATAATAATACTTAGTTATATTTACATTTTTTTTTTCTAGTTCTAAATTCAGGCTCTCAAATGAAGATTCATTAAACACATTTTCACTACTTGTATAAATTTCACTTTCCTCTGTAAAATTTTGTTCAATAGCCAAAGTTTGTGTACTCGTATATCTACGTTTTATGGAAAAGTAAATTATTGTCAACACTGAAAAATATAATAGAATAAATATAAATTAATCTGGACACTCTTTCTAATTATTTTAATTTCATTTTTCAATCGCTTGATAATATTAATAAGATCAATATTTTTTTGAGAATAGAATAAAATATACAACAACTTGGTAAATTAATATAATATCTTAATGATATTTAAAATTGTACACAAAAATTAAATTAGGTATATGAAAGCATATATTTTTATTATTTTCTATACATATTCGTCATAACATTGATCACTGATAATCCTACAACAAAAATAAATAGGTAACATTCATAGGTATATGTAGCAAAATGTTATAATGTCACGTCCACTGGGCTACAGCTGCCACGGATAATTTGCTTAATCAAAAAAAAAAAAAATTATAATATAAATGTTAGTTGTGTCCTGGTAAAAAGGTCTTAATAACAACTTACGCATAAGTTACGGGCCGGTTATTTTTCGATTATTCAGTCTTAAAACCGTATGTCGCATACACTAAAGTTTTAAAATAAAGAGCCACCACGCATCGTCGCATCATTTATATTTTGAATTAATATACTAGGTATACCGATAATTGATTGCAATTTATCGATTCGGTAAAAAGGTTTATTTTACCAAAAACTGTGTATATATGACAAACCCATATTTATTATATAAAAATAAACTCTTTTACCGGTTCGATAAATTGCAATCAATTATCGATATAGTATTATTCAAAATATAGACGATGCGACGATGTGTGGTGGCTCTTTATTTTAAAATTCTTTAAATCAATGATTTACTAATATAGTAATATGATATGCATTAATATGCTTTTAATTTTTAAATATGCAAAATCGTGTAAAATTGGCCAAATATACAAAAATATGCAACATCAATTTTTGTAATTAAATTATTATATGTACCTATTATGAAACGAATATATCTAGAATCTAATTTTTAATATTTAGCTTATTAATAAATATTAAGTTCTGAGCAATGATTATAAGTTATATGATTTTTAATCATACCAAAATTATAACAGTAATATTGACAGTCTTAAGTCGGATAAAATGGTAAGGAAAATATTGGTAGTAAATTTGTATCATACTAACATACATTTTAAATTTTAGTATAACGAATACCCGAGGCGCAATTTATATTAAAAAGGTATAACTTGGAACGCAACTTAAAGTTACCCATAATGAGTATTGTGTATAAAAATAACAATCAGGTCTGTAATAATATTGTATTCTTACCAGGTAAGGCTAAAAGCCATACAATCATATACGACAAATAATCTTCCCAGTAGTACATCGTAACGAGTTCAACTTTCGAATTTTCTTCCATCCCGAATTCGACGAAGAGACAAAACGAACGTTGTGAAAATACTGAAAATGCGAACACAGTCTTGACAACGGTAACGATGACGAAGGAATGGGGAGCCACGGAGTTGGCGAATGGTGACAGATTTTTATACTCCGCAAGGAGTTTCGAACTGCAAAGGACGATGTAAATATGACCGTTGTGACCATCATGGCTAATAATATAATTATATACATTTTATATAAAACCCGCCTCCTTCTCTATGTTTTATATTACGCTAACTGAAGAATTAAAATGGCCATGTAAAGAGCGATTTTTGATTGATTGCATAATATCAGAATTATAACTCGCCATACTCGAAAGTCGAAATGTTTATTTATTCAACACAACACTTGCCTTTACAGCGTGGCACCTATATATATTGTGGATATATATTTTTTTATTTAATATAGATATCAAATAAAACAAAAGTCTCTTTTATTTTTATATTATAATTTAATAATTGTTTAGAATATTATTATTATACGGAACTACGTATCATATTTCATGTTTTATCATTTTAGGTATACATAATATCATATAATGTTATTAATTTATTCGTTATATAAAATAAAATGGATCCCCGTCAAAACGTGATGTTAAAATATCGTAAGTAGTAAGATATCACCAGTCTAGTTTTCGTTAGGTCGTTAGTATAATTATTGATTACAATATAATTATATTCGAGTATCGTCATAGGTACCCGAGATTATATTTTAGTGGAATAAACTAATAAACATTAATATCAGTGTTTATAACTAAACTGTAAATTGTAATCATAGCGGAAACTTTGCGTTTCAGTAACTCTATAGACATCATATGGTTCATGTCATTAGAGTAGGTATTTAACAAATCAAAAACAAAAATTGAGTTATACACTCCTATAACGAATGCATATCTCAAACTCTGAAGGATTTAAATGTAGAGTTATTTATAGTCTCTAAATATGATATAATATGTAATTTCATTAGGACGTCTCACCCGCACGTGTTATCTCTGTCTAACACAATATGTACGACATAGTACATTTTTGTTCACCAGTTTCAATAGCGTGCTTTTAGTTTTAATATTAGAGTGAATTGACCTATTATCAAACTTTTAGGTAAGAACATTATCTGTGTTCTTTCGTTGGTTTTTTACGATATTTACATTTTTAAGTGAATTATGAGCATTTCAAATATTTAATATTTTTTATACTCATAACTTACTTAAAAATTACACTAGTTAGATATGAAGTTAAATGAATAAAGTCAATGAATAAATGTAAGTATTTATGTTGCATGATTACTAAAAATACCTAAAAAGTGTCCATAATATTGTAGATTATATAGAAGACTATACAACAGCCATATAACAACCTAATTGTAGTCATAATAAACAGCTTTTGCCTGTTGTATAATATATTGAGTTTAAATTGATTTTTTATTTTTAAAAACAAATGTCCTTAGTTATTTGTTTTGTTTTTAGTTTAGTTAACTTGTATAAAGAATATTAATTTGTATACCCAATTTTTTTTAAATATAAATATTGGTATTTATAAATCATTAATATTATTATTTACTATAAAAAGGTTTTATATTTTTTTCTTTGAAAAATATTCAACTTTTTATACATTTATACATAATACTTTAGATAGTGTGATGGTATTATTATTACAGTGGATTCCATTTAATGTGGGCACTGGTTAATATGGACATCTGTTTAATATCGGTAAAATGGATAATATGGTTATTTCAATACAAATAATTAATATAACTAATTTCGGTTTTTATGGGCAACTGCTTAAAGTGGGTAAACAGGGCTGGTCCAGACGTGTCCACATGTGGAATCCACTGTACTATTATTATTATTATTATCATCATCAGTATTACGAGAGTGATTATTATTTTACGTTTTTATATTTTATGCTACGAGAATGTGCATGCGAATAACACACATGTTAATGTTGCATTTTTGTATGATTATTTTATTAAATGAAAATTAAATATTTTTTTTTACAATATAAGAATTAGTGAAAAGCACAATGTAGATTTTATCTACATTGTGGTCAACAACATCAATATTATTTATTATTATTTGTTACAAAAAAAGTTTTGTTAATTTATTTGAAATATAATATATACAAAATATAATATAAATGGTGTAATTACTACTAACACTTCTCACACGAGAAATAACTATGATCTTATCATAAAATATTATTTAATTAGTAATAATTATTATTTTTTATGATTATCTTCTAGAAAAAAAAAATAAAAAATACATATGCTTCTCCTGAAAAATACAATTTTTGTGACTAGCATAATTTTACCTGTGGTGTACAGATTATATTCAACTATATTGTATACAACAGCATGTATATATGTCATAAATACATAAAATTGATATTTATAATTTACTTTACAAATTTATAATACATAATTTCATAAGTATTCTGTACAAATGTATTTGATGTACCTATATCATTAATAATAATTACAATTACAAGACTGTATTGTCTTACTCTCAAAATACTTATAATCCAATAATTAATAATTAAACATTTCTTATAAAAATAAATTAGTAGGATGTAAGTAGAACATAGGTGACAATTTAACTTGAGATTGCCTATAATCAAACAGAATAATATTCCAAAAATTAATGCACTCACTGCTAATATTATTTTAC
Organism: Rhopalosiphum nymphaeae; assembly: GCA_036289425.1. Taxonomy (NCBI): domain Eukaryota; kingdom Metazoa; phylum Arthropoda; class Insecta; order Hemiptera; family Aphididae; genus Rhopalosiphum; species Rhopalosiphum nymphaeae. Next base: position 2,550,119 of record JAZAQC010000015.1, read on the forward strand.
AATTCATATTAATACGTTAGGCTGACTAGCAATCAGCTGGTTATATGGATTTTTAGGCTGTTTTTTCCGTTTGATAGTTCTTAATATTTTTTTCATTAAAGTTGATTCGGCGAACACCTTGAAAAATATAAAAAAATAATAGAATTTAAAACTAACATATGACTATATTTCTAGAATAGGGTTAATGGTATTATATACAATAAATATTTACCTCAATATTGATAGCCAAGTAAAGATTTAAAATAGGAAAAGCAAGTAGAGTAATTAGAAAAAGTCGCTGTTCTTTTTCATGGCGGGAATTTTTTAGATTGACCATATCGAATATATCTGTAAATGTAGGGTATCTAGTGGTTTGCAACATCAGTGTAAATAAAGTCAATATTACAATGACAATTGTGAAAGATACTATAAAAATGTATAATACAATTATTGAATAGTTGGAACGACAAAAGAATAAAATGTTAAGTATATGCTTACAATTTTTGTAAAACGGTTGTCGATGAGGATACCCCTTGTTCAATACAAATGCTAAAATAATGTACTGGTATGAACTGGTTAAAAACAATGTAGTATTTTCCCAACATGAAATGACGTCATCGTCAGACCACGCAGGGCTTGTAGGCACATACCTATGAAAAAAGATCAAATTTATATTACATAAAATAGAATTTATTTTTATTAAATATAACAATAATAGTTGTATCTTTGTATTTTTAAATACAACATTGAAAATTTTACTTTGGTAGGTTGGAGCAAGAAACCCTTTTTAAAAATTTATTTTTGCCATCTATGTATATTATATTATGTTACAGAATTGGAAGATACTATTAACTACTGGGCATGGATTATATAATAAGTTTTATATAATTTTTAATATATAGAAGATATATAAATTTTTGTTTTAATATTATTTTCAAACATACATAAAAATTGTTTTTCAAAATTATATTTAATAAAAAATTGTTTTAAGCCGTTCAACTACTTTCATATTATCTACATTGTTTAATATGGAAATTTATGAAACAAAATGTATTAATATTTTTTAATTGAATTTGTATAGTGTCTAATAAGTCATTAATATTTTTAACTGCCAATTTCATTTCCTTGTACACAAAATAAATAAATAGTAAATTTATCAATATAAATAAATATAAATTATACATGATACCCGAAGTCCCAAAAAATATTATTGTTATTGATTTACATTATTTAAATTAATTACCTACCATAATTAGTGAAAAGTTGACAGTGACTTAAGGTATCATAGGGAAATGTTTAAGGTTAATATCAATTGTATAATGTTTAACATTATATTTTACTTTAAGTTTTTAATACATTTTTATTAACATGATTCAGTTTAAGTATATAAACAATTTAAAAAATTAAATTACAATACAAAAATACTTGCCAATCTTGTATTTCTAGGTAATATAATGACCCTATTTGTATCAAAGCACAAACCAACAATTGTAAAAAAAGTGGTATTAAGTTTTTTGGAGTCAGAATTTTAGACAAAGGGCGGTGAGGATGAACAGTGTCAGTAGGTTTGATATCACCCATTACAATAGCCAAAGATGTAGTAAGAATAAAATCAAAGTACAAAAATTGGAAATTTCCCAACATAATACCTTTCTGAAAAAAAATATAAATGATCTTTGTATAATCAAATGTCAGCTTAATATTTTGTATATAACTGTGATTATTGTACCTACGCTGTAAAGTAAAACTAATGAAATAAATTGTATTAAACTGTAGCATGTCATATATTTAAATATTCCAAAACTAGTCACCAGAGCACACCGTCCTTCTCGTATTACTTTAGTAACGCATGAGACATTTGTTATTTGGGAAGTAAATGGTGCTGCTATAGAAGCTTCAGCTTGTGAAAGTGATATGCCAACATGAGCAACTTTTAATGCCTATCAAATATAAATAGTGATTGATACTAATATTTTTCACATTTAATAAAATATTGAAACATACCCCAGCATCATTCGCTCCATCCCCACACATAGCTGTCACGTAGCCCATACTTTGAAAATACTCCACAAGTTTCACTTTTTGCTCTGGTAACATTCGTCCAAATACAAGACCTTTAGAAACAATATAAGGTAACCAATTTGGAAAATCTGATTCCAAAACAGACCATGTCCTCCCGTCAATTGCATAATATACCTTTTCGTCGTGTATCTATAAATGAACAAATCACATATTTTTAAAAAGAAATCAATAAATCAATAAATTTTTAGTATTTTGAATAACTACATCCAAGCTATGTCCTAAAATAGGCTCAAGTTTGATTTTTGCTTTATTCAGTTCAGTACTAGGCGTTGCTGTTAGTACTGCAATATTGATATTAGTTGGGACCATAGAACACTCTCTTGCTACACTTAATCCAGTATATAAGTTATCCCCTAGAAAACCATATTTCTTAATAACTTATAAACAATCAATTGAATATTAATAACCTATATGAATTAATAAATTTAAAAAAAATCATGTTGATATAAAACGACTGTGTTTACAATGTTAAGTCATATTTTGGGTATTTAGAAAAAAATGATAAGTAATTAAAATGATATATAAAATCATAAGTAAATTTTGACTATTTTTGGGTAACAACACTATTTATCAAATGTATTAATTTAAACAGAACATTATTTAATTATTTAATTGAGAACATTGTTCTCAAGTATAAAAACTACTGTTCTAGAAAATAAAAAATTAATCCAATTCAGTGCAATACTAATAAAAAAAAAAAATGTTATATCTACTTAACTATAAATTTATGCTTACCAGTAACCATAACACATTTTATGTTTGCTGTTCTTAATTGTTGAATTACGTTAGAAGATTGTGGTTTAAGTTTATTTTGCATAACAAGAAATCCCAAAAATATTAAATTACTTTGAACCTTTAAAAATATTTTAAAACTTATAATTATTACATACATTTTGTATGAAATAAATAGCAGAGATATACAATGACTTACATTTTCTAATTTAAGATGGTATAGCGATTTCCAATTAACTTTTTTTGGCAAATCTCTGTATGCCAATGCTAATACTCGATACCCAGATGAACCAAATTCTTCCAAAACAGATAAAATATTTGTAGGAACTATAAAAATAAAATAATACATATAAATATATAATACAATAAAAAAAATAATTATTTTTAAATTACTTGTTTCTTTTAAACAGTTTTGGATAATTTTTTCTGGAGCACCTTTACAGTATGCCGTGTAACGCCGAGTACCAAATACTTGACCAATAACACACATACTTTGTGTTTTTGAATTAAAAGGAAATTGATGTACAATACCAATTTCAATTGGTGACTATTAAATTAAAATATTTATGTTATAATTACAAAAAATTATAAAAAATTAATACTTTGATATTTTCTTACTTCGCCAGAGTATAATTTTTTAGACGGTCTTACTATGGATGGTAATAAGTTATCAAATCTTGAATTATCTGCTCCGGGCTCTTCTAATTCCTAAAACATAAAAAATATTTGTTATGTATAGATTATGAATTAGTTTTTTATTGAATAAATTCAATTAAACAAAAGCAAATTGTTTTTACCCAATCAGTTGCATTAAACATGCTCAAATCTAATGGATCTCCGGCCAGTGATCCATGTATGTGTGTTAATGAATGACAAGATGCCATCGTAGCAATTATTGGTGACATGACATCTATTTGAGATAAATCTTTCACTAAATTTTCATATATATTTGTAACAAATTGTAGACCATCATAAGGTAATAGACCAAAAAAGTGTAATCCGTCTTCAGTTAATGTGCCAGTCTAAAAAATCAAACATATATTGGTTATCAAAGCTATAATTCAATTTGTATAATATAAAAGTAATAAGTTTTATAAAAATTGTTTATTTAATTAAAACAAATTATAAAATTAATAATTGCATTTGAAAAAATGTTCCTGAACCTAACACTAATATTATTTATCAAAAACAGCTGTATATATTTAATTTTTGAAGACAGCATAGTTGTATCAAGTTATACTACAAAATATACCTATTTCAACTAAAAAAGATACTTATGACATTAAATTTGATAAACAACATTGTATTTATTTTTTCATTTAATTATAAAAGAAAAATTAAGTTTTTCAAGTATATGATATATATTTACAAACAATTTAATAAATAATAAAATATTTTAATATTTTTGTATTTACCAAATTTTTATTAAACCTTATTGAAATTCAACTTAATTTTTTTTTTATAAATATAATTTATCTAAATCTAATATATATAGAATAGTTTAACAACAAAATTAGTTTATTGGTATGACAAAATTAACAAACCACAATTGGATAAATTGTAATTATTTATATTGAAAACTTACCTTATCAAAACAAACCAGCTTTATTTTACCAGCAACATTAATACGGCTTTGACATGTGCAATATATTTTAAGGCGTTTTAGACGTTTCATAGAATGCACAATACCAATTGTCATAGCAGCTGGTAATGCAGGAGGAACAACCACAGTGTAAATGTCCAAACTTCTTATGACAATATACTCAATAGATGCCTATTAAAAATAAATAAACAAATAAAATAAAATAGCTACTAATATTATAATTATTTTTTATGATATATATATTTAATAAAACAAAAATAAATTTAACAACTAATTTAATATTAATTGTATTATTTTAATGATTTATTTCATTATTCATATTTCATATTCAATACTTACATCTCTTATAACATACAAGTAGGCACAGTAAAGCATTCCAATAGTAGCAACAAAAAACATGATTATAACAAATTTTATGGAGTCTAAATAAAATTCGAAATCCATGTCTTTTGGAAACATAATTGAACGTATCAAATTTCCTTTAGCAGTAGAACTTCCAGTCCTAACCACTAGAGCTAACACCTATAAATTCAATTATTTTTAATATATTTTAATTGTATATGTTAAGTAAACAAATAGTAAATAATTCATATCAATTCCCATACTTGAGCTCCAGCATAAAACCTTGATTGTAAAATCCTGGTTCCGCAGTACAATGTATGATGTTTATGTGAAGAACTATTATAACAAAATTCTTCAATAGATGAAGGTGGACTTTTTGTTATTGGCTCACTTTCTCCTGAATAAACAATATTCTCAGTTTAGATGTTATGAGTATTAGAATACATTTTTCAATAAAATTTGTATACATTTAAAATAAGTACCTATTAAGTGATACTTATCCCATACAATATGTATTATTAAATTTAGGTATAAAAATTTACGGTAACTGTTAAGCTTAGTAAAAAACTTAGGTAGTACTTATAATTTTATTCTAATGCGAATACAAACCTGTTAAAAGACTTTCGTCAACAATACAATTACCAGATAACAATAAAGCATCACATGCAATATTGCAACCACCTGGTGGTATTATAATTACATCTCCGGGCACTAAGTATTGAGCTCTGACCTTTACATTTTCTATACTCACACAACAAAATAAAAAACACATTAATTTTTTAATTTACTAAGTAAACACAGAAAATAGTTAACTATATTAATTATTATTTATATTACTAATACTCGTAAATTAATGATATGATGGTAATTAGCTGAATTACAATGGTTATTGAAAGTTATAATTGTATAGGTATAATTATAATAAAATTGTTTGCACGTTTGAGAGCGGTAAGGACTATATAAACTTTTTACTCTATTACTAAAAATGTATATAAACTTTTAATTTACTGTTGATAAATGTTGGATTTTTGGGTTTTTACTGATTTATCTTGGTAAACTCAAATGTATACAAAATAATTTGGGTAAACACTAACAAATTCATTATTGACAATTGTAGTTGAAGCTTTTAAAAGTTAATAATAGTGAATTTTAGGGGAAACAACTTATTATAGTAAAAGTTCAAAATATAAAAAAAATTGTCAAAAAACAAAATTTCAAAATCAAAGTACAATGAAATTTAAATTAGTATATAATTAAACTAATTCTTCATATTTTATTTATAAATATAAGATAGTTTATAAATAATTTTTATAATAATAAAATTATATACGTATAAACTTAAACTTAAAGACAAATACTACATTATTATGGTATGGTATAACATACAATTAATTACATTTTTAATATGTACTTATATTTTGTTTTTAATTTTATCATGTATGTATTGATTTTTTTTTAGTAAATTTGTGTATCTTTGTTTAACCTATGAATATAAAAATTAGATTAAGAAAAAGGGAATAAATAACTATGAAAAACTAGATTATACACAATATACACTAATATCGAGTAGCTATTTTGCTCATTTTAGCTATTTTTTATACATATAAGTTAATTAAATAAATATTATAAAAATAAGTTAAATAACTTGTAATCAAATTTGTCATTACCTCACCCCCGGTGTAGATATACTAGGTGTCAAGTGAATTACTATGGATGTGTTAAATTTGAATTTAATAATATATCATTTTATGTATAAAAAACAATTCTGATCAGAGACAATCTGTCATACCACTATTTTATAAATATATTATTTTCATGAAAATATGTTTTTTTTTTTTTTTTTGATGCTACTAAAGTAATTTATTTTAATAATAGTATCTATTATATATATTTAGATGATTAAATTTTCATTTAATTAACCTAATGAATCCATTGCATTTATTATATTATTAATATAATAGTTTATATTAGTCAATACTAGTTTATTGTTAAATAGTGTGAAAAAGCTCATGGTATAAATAGGTTAAGTTTAAAATTAATCTACATATTTTAAAAATTAACAAAATAATTAACATAATTATTCTTGGTTTAAAAATGTAATTTTGTTATAAATAGATATAATAATAACTTATAAAGAATATTGTATAAAAGTTTTAAGCTTTTTTAAAAAATGTTTTTACAAACAGTGATTGAAAAAACTTAATAAAATAGAACATTTCTTATACTTATAAAGTTATAAATAGCTTAAAAAGAGTTAAAATATTTTAAAAATATTAGTATGTGTGGAATAGATTAATTTGTATATCTTATAATTTACTAAAATTATCAGTAAAAGTCTAAGATTCTGACATTTACTATGTTATAAATTTATTAATTATTTTATACATGATTAAATAAATTATCACACAATTAGTATAATTTAATTTTAATTTTTTTATTTATTGATCATTGTCAATACATCACAAACATATTATGTTATATTTATAATAAATTTTATTGAACTATATGTTATATTTGTTGGTAACAGTTAAAATCAAAATTTATACATATAAAATATAACCTATATTATACTAATATAATTAATTATTAGATAAACTCACCCTCATTTCTTCTTAAGACCGTGTAAATGTCATTATTATAAGTATCTACAGTTTCTTTAAGTGATCGACTTTGCTGTAATAAATTCATTTGATACTTAGTATTAATTTTAATTTATCATTGAAAATTTGTGGAATCCAAACGATTAACAGATATATTACACATCTTAAAATAGTTCATAATTTGGAATACATTATTAAAGACAAGTACAGACTAAAACAGGATACAAGATTTATATTATCAATTTAAAACTGAAAGTAAAATTAATAACTAATAATCGAATTTGGAGAAACTAGATTTTAAATATGATTAATAAATTTAATTAATAGTAAATAAATCTTAGCTAATAAATTATTGTATAAAAAAATCATATTTTCTTGTATAAGTTGGCATATATATCTAAATTATAAAAGTTTTATTCATAAAGAAATGTAAACCCGGTTTAAAAATTTAAGATAATTATAACCTTAATAATAATAATTAAAATATATTATTATATTAATAGAGTTGTATAACATTTAAAGTAAGGCAGGAATTGTATATTCTATTGGAGATTTGGAGAAGTACAGGACAATAATATATTCGTATAATACAGTTATATAAACAAGGAGATTAGAAGAGGCTGCAGCCTTTTACAACATTTCAGGAAAATTATAAAATTCTTTCAGTGTCTTGTAAATGTATGACATATATTATGTATTACAATTTTAATTTATATGAAGATTGTAGCAATAGTCTAAAATATTTTATACACACGGCATAAAAAACTAGCAAAAAATCCTAAGTTTAGCGTCCCCTGTATAAAAAATTATCAGCCTTTTTGTGGGGGGAGGAAACGAAGCAATATCCTGGCTATACACCACTAATATAGTTATATGGGTATGAAACAATGTGAGATATTATGACAGTAGTTTAGTCAAATATATATGTATTATATGTATATACATATAGCATCTGAATAAAAATAATACTCGAGAAAAAATAACTGAAAAATGTAATGTATAAAAAAAAATTAATTTATATATTTACTTGTGGTAAGTTTTATCTGTGTTAATGTAAAAGAAATTTTATTATACAATATTATTTTATAAAATCTACATTAATTATATTCAAAGTTTAGTTTTTCATTATTATCCCCTACATTTGACGAACAGCAGTGTAGATATTGAATACATTTTATTCCAATATAATTACTTATCATTTTATTATAGTTTGGATCACACAAAATTCAACCAAAGTCTACAAGGAAATACAAAATATCCAAACCGCTTTCAGTTGATATAATGAAGTCCCAATAGAAAACGCTGAACTAACTAATACACATAAACCATAGTATTCATAGTCATCAAAAAACCATAGACATATACTAAATATTTGAAAGACATAGAATGGATTCAACACTTCAGCAAAAAATAATTTCCAGTAAGAATGTACTTCCACAATCACTTCATTCTTGCCAAAAAGTTCTAATCTAAATAAAAATTTATTTCAAATGTATAGTATTATATCTACATATATTTATACTTTAAAATGGCAATAAAAAAACATTATATTAAATCAAAGTAATTTCAAATGTAATAATAATTAATATCACAAAAAATATATTATAATAATTATTACTTATTACAAGTTATCATGAAAAATATTAAAATAAATAAATTACTAATATTTTACTCAAAATTGATCAACTCAATAAAATTGAATGTTATAAAAAAAATATTTCAGTGGTTTGGGAATCATTTATAACTGATTAATAATTTTTTCATTCCCTTACAGTATATTAGAATGTATTAACCACGGTTAATATTAATAATTTGGTTAAGTTGATATCCAATTGTAGTTATCCAATTTTATATATTATCCTAAGGCATTAATAGTTAATGTACATAATATTTGGTATTTTACTATTTTAATGCCTGTTATAAGATTAGACATGCATTTATTTGGCCTCTGTCGAAGTTTATCTAGGTATTATCGAAGATAAGTATTAAATTTTCTTATAATAATAAATATGCATAATATCACTATCAAATAATGTATTATTTATTTTTTTTTTTGTAATACAAATATTATTGTAATTAATGCCGATAATTTTAAGGTTGTGACATTGGTGATGTGCAAAATTATCGTTGTATACACCAACAATTGTTGAAAAAAAAAAATGTTTATTGATTAATTAATTAATTTTTAAAATTTGTAATCAGAATTCTGTTCAAAATAAACACAAAACATGTATATAATAGAATACATTTTATAGTCCCGACTCCCGATAGGATAAGTTAATTATAACATGTTCTACTATTCTATAAATAAATAATAATTGATCATAAGACAATTAATGATAAATCACAGGATTTTAGAATTAAAATTACGTTTATCTAATGTAGTTGGATGTGGTAGTGTAATCGTGACTAATTTATATAGTGCGTATATTTATTTATAGTTCGCTATATTCGTAAAAAGAAATATTATTAAATATTATCAAATTAAAATGTTGAACTATGTTAAAAATTGTTGAAGCTGAATAGTTCTTATATTAAATTATAATGAAAAATCGGTGTTATACGTACTGGTTTGTATATTCATCAGATGTGAGACCATGACACTTTTCTAACAAATTTGATAGTGTAGTTGTTCCATTATCAAGACCTTGTAGGAATTTGAATACATTTTCATTCTCATCCCATATATATTTTAGTAATTGATGTTTAAAATATCTTACAGTTTTCCTTTCTCCGTTTGAGTTTTTTATTATTGAAATGTTAACATCGTATATGACATCGCTATTATTCGCATCCTATAAATAATAAAAATGTATCAACATAAATAATATAATGATATTAAAGCAAAAGCCTATTCAATTTTGAGATTAATAAAATTTTGAAATTGATTACATTTATATAGGTAGTAATAATATTTTCAGAAAAACCATTGTTTCGCTGTGAAATGAATTCTGCGGTATATATTTTAATATAAAATCTGAAATCATTATATATTAGAATGCTATATTGACATAATAACATATTCTAATACAATCATTTTAACTCAGAATATTAATAATTGGTTATAAATAGCAGTTTTTAATTTTTAAAAAATTGTTTATATTAACCTTAGCACCAACAAAAATTTTTCAGGAACAAATATATTTAAAACATTCTTTGATTTTTTACGTAATATAGACAATTTATAAATATAGGTTCACTAAAATAAATAAATTGTTAAGCAGTTCGATAATTAGTGAGTTATTTTATTTATAAATTATATAATTTTTAATAATAGATATGTCATTTAAATACTAGCTGATCCTACACGGCGTTGACCGTGACCAATTAAATTCGCGTGATATAAACAATTAAATAATATTATTGCCTATATACTATTGTATATACCTACCTATTTTAAATCATGAATAATTTATATTTAAATATTTATAAATTATAATCAAACTTAGTTTATACGAACAATTTTGAATTTAAAATAAATGTTGTTAAGTAAGACATTAAGATAATGCTCAAAATTATATATTATTATTATTTATTTAACACATATAAATGTATAATAAATATAATTTATCCTGGATATCTTTATATAGGTACCTAAGTATTTAAATATATTATTTTTTTTATGAAATTTCATAAATTAAATTTTGTTGTAACACAGACTTTCTCTAATATATTTATTTTTATTTTTTAATCAGAATCTTAAACAAAGCAATAAACAAGATTTAAATGATTTAATAACTTAAAAGTTTGAAAAATAGATTATCATGATTTTATGTTATTTCATATTACATATTAATATTTACAACAATATTTGATTTTATTAATAAATAAATAAGCTTATTATTAAAAAAATTTAATTTAAATTAAAATTTGAAAAAAAAATAATAAAAGTGGGTATAATATGATGTATTTATGTTACGATACCACGATAACAATAAAGGTTACCTACTAAAGTATATTAAATAAATTAAATTTTGATGTATCAAAAAGTAAAAACGCATATAGTTATATAACTATATATACAGCTTTCAATAAAGAATAGTGATGATGCTTAATAGTAAATAGTAGGTATAAAGTAGTAATAGTATCTATAGCACCAATACTATTTATGTCACGATAATAATTATTATTTGATAAATTTCGATTATTCACATTAATTATTTTACTTGTTTTCACCTACTGAAAGTAATATAAATAAAGTAAAAAAAAAAAAAGTATAATAAAAATAAAGTATTCATATAACATCTACGTTTTTAAAATTTGAACACAATTATGTAACTATGCTATAAGTATTATATTCATTTTTTCATACTACCATTAAAACATATTATACATTTTGATAGATACAATTTTTTAAAAGCATTTAAAATTGTAATGGATGTAACTATTTTAGCCAAAAAAATAATAATAATATATTAATTTAGATATTTTTTGAGAACTTCTGAACTTAAATCCATCAAATTTTAATGATTAAGATATACTAATCTCACCTTACCTCACTTCATATTGTCTCAATATTATATTACAAAGATCACAAATTTAGTGTCGAAATAATTCATTAAATTATATTATTTAATTAAACGAATAGTATAAGCAATATTATAGGAACAATAGAAATATTAATCACTCGTATCACGAAGCACACTAGTTTAGCGTCTAAATAAATTAAATTATAAAATAAAATTTCATACAAAGCAGAAAAATGCAAGTATATTGTTAATTACAAGCTTTATTATACACAAAAGAAACTTTTTTGTAGCACCTCCACCGCGTAATGTCATAAGGGTTGGGATGTACTATACTATACTATAAAATGTATAATTGATGTACTATACCTTAGAAGCTTATCTTGTACGTAAATTGTAATATTTTAGGATAAAATTCAAAAACTGATTTTATATCACAGTATAGTAACTTGTATATATTTTAACTTAGAGATGAATACTAATTAATTACTAAATATTAATTATACTTAACATTATAAAAACTATATTACACGTATAGGATAATAATTTTAAAATTTAATGAATAATATATATATTCACGATTACACCCATGTTTCCAAATTCCTCAATATAGACACCCTATCTAGTCAGAGAATTACTTTAGGGTTTAAATTTCTTAATGGATTGTTGTCTGATAAAATAGACTCTCTTTACCTATTAAGTCTTATTAGCTTTAGGGTACCTCAACGTAATTCTAGAAATCGTGCTCCTTTCTACGCATTCCTCCTCGCACCTCTAATTACTTAGGGAATGAACCTATCACAAGATTAATGTCTCTTGCCAATGTTGACGCTTCCTCCCGCCTCTGTTAATGCTATTACATACCTATGTATATATTTATAACTTTTATGTATTTTATTATCTTGTAACTGTAACTATCATTTGATTGTAAATCTGTATATAACTATTTATTTATCCAAAGGGCTAGTCCCGTAAATACAAATACAAATATAATAATATAAATAATTAATTAACAAAGAGCAATTTGTTTTACTTTTTTCACTATAATTAAAGTAGTTTTCCAGATAATAAGTGATAATTATTGGTAGAAATTACAACAGATTACTAAAACAATGGAATATTATAAGATATGAAGTGTACTATAAATTAATATATCTTGTTTATTAACTTATAATAATAGACATAAAAAATTGGTTTTATACAATACAAAACGTATTATACATAGGTAGGTACCGTATAAAACTTTTTATATTATTTTACTCAACCCTGAATGCTATTTTAAGATACACCATACACCACATATGCATATAAATTGTTTAAAAAAATTGGAAATCAGCATAATAGGCCTATGATAGTTACTCGTTATCACTTCAATATTTTTAGATATTATACCAAAATACGCAATAAAATCAGTTGAATAATTAATTTAAAGATCAATAATTTTTCTGAAATTTCGTGGAATCGACTGATTGAAGCTTTCATTAGCGTCCGTGAAAATTCCGGATAATGAGCATATTATATTGTTTATTTTCTTATATTTAAATTAATTAAAATTTAAAAAAAACTTATACATATAATTTACAATACATGTATATGATTATTTTTATATAAATAAAAAGAGTAAAGTACCATAAATATTTAAGTGATGTACTAAAATACAAAAAAAGACAAAAAAAAAATAGACTGCCATTCTGGTACATCTGCTTCAATAAAATTTTACCAAATGGTCGAACCAATAACAAAAATATCATTTGATATAATAAAAATTATTATTATTGGTATCTTTATCAATCTTAATCTTCCGCCTTCCAGAGTAATACAAATATTAATATTCTAAAAAGTAGATAATAGTCAAAAATACTGCAATGTGGTAACGATGAATAATGACACAGTATAGATATGATGATTACTAGTTAGGTAGTGGGTACATGCTATTTTCACGAAAATATAAAATAGCTTTATAATTGTTTATTATAGTTTATCTTAAAATGAAATATACTATAAAAATGAAGAATGAATAATTATTACTTATAGTAAACTTTTAAATTGATTGTTATCAACTAATTATTTATTTTTAATTATTAAAAAACGGGACCTCCTTACACAAATCGAGCTCAATTATGCATCTAATATAATAATAATATAGATAATGAAATTGAATTGAATTCATTTAAAAATTAAAAATAGCCATGCAAGTAATAACTTATATTGGTATAAGATATTTGTATAACCATAACGGCAGTAATGTTAAAAAATAATGATCTGTCTATTATATTATGTTCAGTATTATAGGTAGGTACCTACATACAATGCATTACTATTTATATACAGGTTTTTTTGAAAGAACACGTCTCTGCCATGGCGTCCATTAAACTCGGTGAGAAGACTCAAGTAGCTCATTTAGACATTCCACGGGTGTCTTAAAGAAACCCCGACAAGTGGGTAAAAGGAATAAAAAGGGCGTTGATCGGTGGAGGAAAACCGGATAATATTAAACTAACCGACCGGTTATTCATTGAAGAATAAAATAATCATTATATAATAATGTGTAAACAACAGATTTAACTACAGTTTTTCCCCTAAAGCCGAATTTCTGATAATTTCTAAATACATAATAATATGTATATTCGGTAGGTATTTTAAGTCCCATTTCGTCGGAGACTACGGTGCAATTGATACATTATTTCAAAATTTAGATCAATATATTATATAATATTAATTACCGAATATTATTGACAAAAATACTAATTAAAATATATGAAAATGTATTCCATTTATTAATTGGCTAAAAGTATTTAATTACATGTTTATTTAATATCCAAAAGTTGTATTTAAAACAATTTACTATTTATTAAATAATATAAAATAATTCAATAGTAATAAAAGTACTGAGATATTTTTTCTAAAATATTTTATACAAAACTGAGCCACAAAGAATCTAAAACCTTAAATCTGAGGACACTTCTTTCAAGTACAAAAATAGTACTTTAAGTTTAATTTATATTATAATAGTATTTTAAATTAGTTAAGATTTTTAACTTATTTTGAAATAGTTTAAAGTTTAATGTAAGAACTAATGTATATTTTTTTACAAAACCGTCATCAGTCAACTGAAAAATTCAAATGTGTACAGAAATAGTTATATTTTATTCTTATATTCATTTTAATTAGACACCCAGTATAATTATTTATTTATAACTACACATAATATATAAAGTCATGTTGACAATAATTAGTATAACATAATTATTTAATTCAAGTTATTCCTATAGATAAAAACTAAAAAATAATTTAATCAAGTTAAGATGCATCGACTTAAATTTTATTTTTTAGAAACGTGAATGAATTTAAGTTTTTACATCATATTATGTAAAAAAAAAAAATGTAAATAACGGCATTGAATACAAATACCATATGTGTTAAATACTCGTCGAATACTCGAATGTTACTCCACCCAAGACAGTGGTCACTAATGTATTATTAATGATTATTATAAACTTGAAAATAATTTTAATTACAATATATTTTTATGACAATATACCTTTTTAAGTGGGAATCAGTTAAGACAATTTAAAATTTTAAAATTTTACATGTGAATTAAAAAATGTCCTTGCTCTTTAACTACCAGAAAAAAATTCCTTTACATAGCATTAGGTATAATAGCTAAATATAACTTTTAACTTATCTAATCATATCTTTATGATTTTACTCTTAATTTAAAAATAACAAAGTACGTTATATTTAATCATAACTATTATATCTATATTTTAAATGAAAACTATTTTTTTCAATTAAATGACGTAGGACTATTGATTAGTGTTTTTATTTAAATACGGTTTAAATTTATAACCTTTAAATTATAACTATATGATTCATTAAAATAAACAAGTATGCTAATAATATTATTTATATTTACATTTTTAATGATAATTTAGATAATAATGTAACAAAATTAAGAGACTTATAATATGCTAATTTTGATAATTTAAAATCGTTTTAACAAGATAATTTCCAATAATTTTCAGTTAATTATAATTTATTTTTATTTTTACAATATAAAAAAAAAATAGTTTCTAGAAATAGTAACTATAGACTACATTTTAATTGTAAAAATGTATTAATTAAAAGTTTTTTTATGAAAATCTAATTATAAAGTATGAGACATATTGATCTATAAAAAAAATGTCATAATATATTATATAAACGAATACTTGAGACATTAAAGACTAGAATGTGTCTAATATTGTATTATAATTGATAATTGACTTTAAAGTATGTTAGTATAAATACTTACAGTAACGAGAACAATATCGGAAGTTGATAATGGACTAGGAGTCATTAGTAGATATAGTTTTAATTTGACTGACCAATGAATTGCCAAGTATGGCACACCAATCATGCATATTGCAATTACATTAAATATTATTTTTTTCGTTAGGTTATAAGAATATCCACATTTTATGTCAATGTATTCTGCATCTAAATTGTTAATGTGATGAGATTGTATTCCATCATCTATTTGTGAATAGTCTCTACGAGAACAGCAACCTAAAATAAATAACAAAATGTAATTATAATTAATAAAATATATGATTTGCAGATGAATAAATAATTATATTTACATGTTTAAAAACACGTTTTAAACTCTTAAACTATCAACAATTTCTATTACAAAATGAAAATAAACAATTTACATAAAATTAGAATTATATTCGTGAAATATTGATAATAATAATCTATTATTTAAAAAAAAAATAATAACATTTTAATTGCTACATGCCTACGTTAATTTAATTAATTCTAAGTATTCTTTGGTTTTTGCAGTGAAATTTAATAGATTAATTTTAATATTTCAAACTATTAAGAATAAATATGTAAATAAAATTTTACATAGATCCTGTGAAAAATATAGACTAAGTTATATGACTAATATTATGTTATGAGTTGTGATCCATAATTATATAATATATATCATATATTTTTAAATTTATTGGATTAGTATTAGTAGATCATAATATTTTTAGACTCGGTTAAAACGCTTGGAAATTTAATATGAGATTCTACATAAGTAGTTCTTATAGATATCATATGTAAAAATATTTAAAATACTTTAGTACAACTTTTTTATAAACATTTGAACTCCAAATTTTGACGGAATTCGTATTTATATATCACAAAAATTCTCAAATTGTTTTGCAGTTCAAATGTAATTTCTCATAAGTAGTTTACACTGAAACCAAAAAATCTAAAAAATATGTAAGTATAATTTTTTATTTATATGGACATTTTAAGTACAAATTTAGAAAAAAATACAATATTTAAACTATATAACTATTTAAATAATATCACTTAAATCAAAAAATATAATATAGAGTATATTTTATTTTATTATTTAACGTAATACTTGTTTTCTCTCAGACTGGTGCACAATAAGAATAAAAATAAAATTATTAAAAATTATTTTTGGGTAAAATCACCTATTACAAAAATGGTAAAAGATAATATTTTTGAGAGTCTCATGTATTAGCTCTATATTTATTATTATCTGACTTTAAAAATATGTATAAATATAAAACTGTTTGGATATAATATTTAGACAAATCAATATATCAATCATACATTCAAAAATATTATTCTCTATAATTTTTATAATAGGTGATTTTACTCTAAGATTATAACCATAAAAAAATTATAATTTTGCATGAATGCGTCTTGTCTATGTTATCCTATAGTCAGATAGGAAAACAAATAGTGCGTTGAGATCCTTATAGTTACAATATTTATTAAAACTTGAAATTTTCATATAGTAAAAATCACTCATAAAATTATAAAATATAATATATTATAACATTTTTTTTTGAAAATTTCCCCTTCCTTGATCAATGTATGTTCCCATCTTCATGAGCAGCGGCTATTGACTTTTGGTCTCGGTTATCTATTAGATAAACTTGACACTAAAATGAATTCACTGATTCGTAGAATTTATTAATTTGTTCAATTATTAAAAAATCCTATCAAGTTCAATTAAACATCATACAACTATGAAGTCATTCGTACTTCGTAATATCATTATATCAATCATTTAATTATTACACATAATTATGTATAATAATTTTATTATTATAGTATTATATACTTCCACAGAACTAATTATATATAAAAAATCATTTACGTTTTCATCAATAATATTAAATTAAATGCGTCCTGTAAATTATGTACACTGATTCGTAACTACTCATTAATAACTATAGATGTTCCCTGATAATATTTGCTGTACCACACTTCCACATAATCTCGAGTGACGAGTATTACCATTTTAAACTACTTAGTCTCGTTTTTAGTCCTTAAATTTGCGATATTTGATGCTCATACAGTCATATTTATTACCTATCGGCTACCATTGGTTATAAATATTGAGATTTAAAATAAATGCTATTACTTATAGACTACAAATAGTACAAGTATATTATATACGCAATTTTCATTAAACGACCAATAGTTAATATTAACAAACTCGATGTTTTTTATAACATAATATAGTCTTACATAATTATTTATAGATATCCAGATTTCCTCTAATGGTTACAAATACGAATACCGGAATACGTACCTATATAGTAAACAATGTATGATGTATATAAGTAATAAGTATGTATATAAACAATAAACATACTTGACGAAAGTGAATGTAATACACCGTGCAATACGTTATGTTATTATTTCTTCAAATAGGTACAACGAGCTAACGCTAAGTATAAATACGTAGATACTCTTAAGTATATATGATAACTAATTATTATTATAGTGTATCGATTTATACGCAATGACTATAAATAAAAAGTCTCTAACGATAAATCTATAAATGAAATTAAAAAAAATTATAAATAGGTCATGTCCAGTGAATGGTTTACGGAGTCTCGAATAAGATTGGCATCTCAACCCGTTCGTACTTAAATTTAATGAAGATCCAATAATTATTTTTCAAAGTAAATTCAATTAAATTAGGAAAAATAAAAGAAAAAATGAAAATTAAATTTAAAATACTAATATTTTTTGAAAAAAAATCTCTTAGCCTCAGTGACAAACTTATTTTGGACTCTCGAAACTTAAATTATACGGCCTTGATAAACCTATATAGTAATTATTTTATTTCCGGTAAATATAAATTATAATTGATGCATGATTCATTAGTTACTAAAAAATAATAATTTCTTTTTTATAGCTATAAATTATAAATTGTTTACATGAAGTTTCGATAATAACAAAAAAAAACTATAATAAAAAAATATATTATTATGTAATGATATTGTGTCGAAATTTATTTTTGTCAATTCCAAGACTACTTGCCCCAGACTGTTTCATTTTCTCAAACCATCTATAAACAAACCCAAGTTCCACTATCCCATGTCCTATATATAATTTCAGTGTGCCACCAACGTATTTAACAATATTTATACATATTCAAATATACTACATAGTATTATATATGTTACAGTGTTATGTTATGATATTATATATAGTATACATATATAATAATAATTGAAATGCGAAAAGTAGTTCTCCTCCAAAACACGTTTCATTTTACAAGCTCGCAAATTCCCATTGTGTATTTGTTACGACCGTGCCGGTTCGAGGTGAAATATAATGTTTTGTGCATATAACGATGGAATTTATAGTAACTGAACGAAGCACATTCACAGAGTTCTTTGTTTATCATTGGGTTGATACAACCACAACTCATTGTTATGACTCAAAGTATCATTTTTTTTTTGGGGTGCTGGACTCGGTGTCATATTATAAACTTATATTTATAGCATTAGCTAACCGACAAATGAAAATAATTCAAATCACCGACAAACATACTATTATGTATTAATTTAATATTTCACATACTCACTTATGACAACTGAGACGTATCCAATGGAATATACTAATAGTATTGTTAATTCGATGAACTCTAATATCTGAGGTTAATTCATTCATCTAAGTACATAAATCTAACCAGTTTACAACTTAACTAAAAGTAACCCGAGGAAGTCATGCTAAATATTAAAGCTGTAGAATGTGTCTCGTCGATGAGTATGTTACTGTAATAGATGCTGTAAATTTGAATTAAATGAAAACTCATTTATACAATTTACTAATAGAAACTATAATCAAAGTTGAGGATTGAAGCATTTTTACCTGTTTTAAAAGTGATGTCAGACAAAAAAATCACATATCATTGTAAAATCAATATACATATCGATCCGTTTAAATCTAAAATACGATAATTTAATTGTTCTAACAAGCCATGATTATATCATTAATACAACTATTAAAATGAACGTCCCATCGAACACGTGGTTTTTATTATTCATAATCGTTTATAATAGTTTTATGGCCAATATGACAATATTTACTAATGTCATTAGATTAATTAAGTATAAAGTCTGCGCATTCGTATTTCGTATATTCTGTCAACATGCTATTATAGTATGCGAGTATATTATATATTATATAAAATTGAGATAAAGCAATAAATCAAATTAGCCTTCTATTTTAAACTAGTATATAGTAATGATTAAATGTGTAAACAGACTTTGATCTATAGGTGAGCCATAAAAATGTGTTTGTTGTATTTAAATGTATTGCAGTTGAAATTATGATATTATTTAATCAAACACTGATTGATTATTCAGAAAGAAGTCCAAAAATAATCAGTGATTTGATTAATATAAAAAAGCATATAACAAAGAAAAATAAATTTTAATCGGGATTTAATATAAATCACTAAGTACAGTTATACCAATAATCTATACACATTAAACAAAAATTAGGTAAACCATAATATAAATGCATTTTATCAAAAAAAAATGGTAAGACCTTACAATATATGTATGTTGTATGTAAAACAAATAACTAAACATTTTTTAAACTTATCGTTAAATTAAAAATTGAACAGTGTTATGATTACAAAATATATTGTAGTTATTATATTACCTATATGTAATATACAATTTTGATAATTCGCTTAAAATATTAAAAAATACTATACTTCGAATCAATGATGAATGAATTAGGTAGATGCTAAGTAGTATGTTTTAACTTTATTATCTAAATATTGTTTGATAACTCATTTTTTTATTCTTAAGACGATACAATTTATATGGGAGCATCAACACAATTGACACATTTTAGTAATTAACTTATTGCAATCATATATTTTATCCATTATAATATATGAGTTATATATTTTTTACTATTTATATGATTTATAGTTATTATCTGATTACATTTTGTTTCATCTTAAATTTCCCAAAATTTTTATTTAAACTCGAGCCCAATAAATTATTATTATAATCCTTAATCACTGTGAAGGCACATGAGTAATAAGTATTAATGTTGTATACTTTGTAATCCTACATCATTAATTTAGGTAATTTAAGCCTCATCACACGTGTTAACCACTTGATGATATTATTAGTATTTAGAAGCAGCCAACGTGTAACTCATTATAAACAAACGTAGGTTACTAAATAATTAGTATTGGTATGCATTTTACTATTTTAGTGCATTTAAAAATTTCAAATTGAGTAATATCACAAATTATTAATAATAATAATAATATTTAAATTGAAAAAAAAATAAACAAAATAATTCAAATAAACAGTTAAAACTTTAAATTTAACATCTTGCTAATATTTCATAACACATAGTATATATTTTGTTTTATAGAGATTTATTATGTTGTGTTTTAGACACAATTATATAATATGCTAAGATGATAAACATTATTATTATGATTTGAAATTTTTCCATATCAACTACATTTTCGTATATAAGTACCTAAATGTTAATGTATAACAATAAATCTATAAAAAAAACTTATAAACATTTTGTAAGTCAATACAATGTATATTTATATATTAAACATTAGTTTATACCCAAGATAATTTTCCATAAATGTATTACAATGTTTATGATTTGTTTACTTTTGCGCATTATAAATTTCGTTTTTATTTTGTCAACAGTGTTTACGGTAACAGCAAACAGCTAATAAAAAATGAATAACAACATTTATCAAATTATGAGTAATTGGTGCAGTTAACAATATTGATAAGTTAATTAAATACCAAGTCGTAACTACTCACAAGTCATAACTACGTATTATACGAATACAATATACCCGCCCATGTACCCGTACAACACTTAGACTAATAGACTATGTATAACTCAACAGTTGAGTCAGATGAGGTGTTCTATTGAGAGCTTATAATGTAATAAATAAAACATGTAATGACCTACAAAATAGAAAAGATCGAGAACAATTATTTCGTTAATCTGTCGGATTACTGAACGGCTAGGAATATTGTACGCATTGTACGTATTTCGTAACGATATATATATATACAATATATATATTAGTATCCATATAAAACATAATATTGTAGGGAAACTTTTGAAGCTATTATATTATGATACGTAATTTACATAAAAATAATCTAAAAACACATAATGTACTGCTTTAATGTGGGTAATCTATGCGATACGATACGATTGTACGAAAACGAAACACATTAATCATTCAAACATTACGTAATGCCCGTTAAATCGCGGTACCCAACTATAATGTCGAAAAAACTGATATCGGGCAACAGACTCGCGTCGACCGATCTAACGAGTGCAGATCGACTTCCGAACGACAAATTCAAATTAATAGTCATCGATAATGACGTGCGTGTATTAGTAAGGCGGACAGCAGTAAACAAAAATAAAATAACTACATCTGTCGCGTGAAATCTCCACTGCCGCCGGAGGCTCGCACAATAACGACATGCTCGCGTCGTCGTCCGCACTACATATTATAATATGTATATTATTATATTATTAATAACGCGTCACAAATTATAAACACACAGTTACTATTATTACTGCTGCAACGAACTACAAAAAATACATGCTTACCAAAACACAGGACCATGGTTGCTGCTGGCTGGCGGTCGGTAAAGTTTTCGGCGGCGACGGCTTTTACGAACAATTATTATTATTATTATTATTATTATATCATTCGATTCGGTCGTCGTCGTCATCGGACGGACGGCCGGCCGACCTCGTGTGCGCTCATCGTCAGTCACGACCGTGTGCAATACTGTCCGGAACGTGGCTGCTCGAAGTGCTCGTTACGCGCGGCGCTGTTCTCGTTATCGCGGTCGAACCTCGACGGTTTAACCGATATTAAATACGGCGGTGGCGTAACGGTCGACAATGGAATATATAACGTTAGGCCGGCTTATCTTCGGCGTACATGGTTGCATGCGCGCGGCGCGTGCGCCGCACGATAATGTGTTTGTACCTATTTAATTTTTTAATACGATTGAAAACGCACCGTCTTCGTTTTCGGTTTGGACATCGTCGCGCCGCACGGCAATGACGACGACGTTTTCGTTCTCGTCCGTGCGCCGTCGACCGCCAATCGTACAATGTCGTACGACTGCAATATTATTGACAATAATAAAAACACCCGACCGGCTCTGCGCCGTAGTCTTCTCCGGCACTGAAACAGCTGCTCGCTGCCCCCGCCACCGTATATTATTAGTTTTTATTGTTGTTGTTGTTGTTGTTGTTGTTGTTGGTCCACGTGTTTTTGTTTACCGTACGACCGCCGTGATCGAGAGCCGAGATTGGCTGGCACTGCGCGAGTCGGGCAAGTGATTGTCACATGGTAGCGCGGTAGTCGGTTACCGGTCGGTTGGGGGCTGCGGGGCAGCAGGTTGGTATGCGATCACGAACCGGTGTGCGCGTCGGCGGCGTTCACTCGTCATCGTCGCCCGGGGTGAACACCGAAACGACTAGAATCGCCCGACGACGAAACACGAAACACCGTACTATTATTAATATTATTGCGATGCGCTTGTACAACACGTAGCGCATCGTACCTAATATTATTTTTGGTGTTACGACTTACGGAACACGATTATTATTCTCCATCACCCGAGAGTTTCTCACACTCTCTATCTCTGGTAATTTAATACGTGATAATTTTTGGGAGAGGACGTAATAATATAATATAACGACGTAAAAATATGCAAGCACTTATGCAGTTCAAAAAATCAAAACCCTAAAATATGCACAAAAATAGCTTTCTAGCGGTTCAAATGCCCAATTAATAAATATAAAAAAGCATCTGAAATAGGAACGACAATAAAATAAATCACGGACATTACGTGTGAACACTCAAATTCTTAATCGATCCGCCACCACTACGCCAAAGCGTAAAGGGGGTTTCAAATAATCAAATGATATAAAAGATGAATTTAATTTTTATAAAACGTTATTTAAAAGCAAATGTACAAAAATAATCTTTGCAAAAGTAAATATTACATATAATAATACAATATAAAACCACAGATTTGGCTTTGCAAATTGTAAATATTAGAAGTTCTTAGTTCTAGAAAAACATGATAGGAATACTTATATATATACATAATTATATTGTTTATAATCATAGACCAATTTATTTAGTTCTCGAAACATTGCTAATTCTCTGTGAACATATTCAATTGTTAAAGGTAAAGTATGCCATAACCGATCGGTCGTTTGAAGTGGGTTTTTATAATTAAATAACACTTAAATGCGTAAAAGTGTTGTATCAATCATGCATTTATGCTCAGATGTCTTCTCATAAAAAATCCTACTTAGTATTTATAATTTAACACATAACAGTAGCGTAGCCAAGAAAAGAGGGTTAAGAGGGCTTTAGTCCACCCACAATGGGCTGTGTTTTTATATTTAAACTATTTAGTATTTTAAAGTATTTGCGGATAATAGCCTATTACATATGCGTAAACTACAATTATTAAACAAACGAGCGTAAACCGATAATAATATTGAACATCGTTATGTTATCGTATGTTCTGTAACTATATGTTCGTGGTAAATACTGAGATGGAGTACAATATATACATAGTAACCCATAGATATTAATTAACCTTTAATATAATAGTATATTCAATTATGCAGTATCCACGGATCAACAGCGATAGTAAGAGTCAACTGTATATTCTTATCTATTAATGATGATTAATGGTAAATGATAAATTTTAAATTTGATAACGTTAGTACTATTATTCGTCAAGTATTAACATACATAGGTACAACATAAAAATATTATGGTTTTATTTCTTTCTTCTTGCATGTGAGTAGATTTTCTGATTATTTATATTCTACATTCTACTGCCTTACTAAAAACCAGTTACATGAGATAGCTAGTTATAACATTAAATAAAATACTACCTAATGTAGAAAATGTTACTTGTACAAAATAGGAAAGAAAAGACAAAATCTATTTTTCACTTTTAATGTGAAGAAAAAAAATAATCATTTGGTAAGCTTTATGATACGGCGAACACCTATAGCTATTGTATCTGAGAGTTTGACGTTTGTTAATTTCTATTTAAACGATATTTCTACATCTAATGAAAATTACGAAGATGAAAATAATATTTTAATCAAAATAATAAGGTTAAAACAAGTTGATAATGCTTTCAAACTTAACATAATTTCAAAATAGCTAGAAATGTTCTGAGAAAATGAAATCCGTAGCGGATAAATCAAAATATTTCAAGGAGGATGCTGCTTACAGAGTGGAGACTGAGTTAAAATTAAATTATTATTATTTATTAATCATTTATTAATAAATATTATTAAAACATTTTTAATTTTATATTGATTCACAATTAACATATGTCTTTTTACATTTTATCGTGTTTAGAGGGGGTGAGCTCAGTAATCTGACGAACTCATTGAAATAATCAAATTAAATTCTATCTGCTTCCTATAAGCAGATATCATATTATGATAATTATAGCACCATAGACATGTGGAGATTTTGATTTCAGTCTATATATAATAATCATGATGATATCAAACTACCATTATTAATATTTTACAAAAATTGTACTATATAATTTTGTTACGTGATTTCAACTTGCAAATTACTTATGTCAATATTTTTTTTAAATTGTATATCTAACTTGATCGAAAAAAATAACCAATTAGTATTTACACACGAGTACCAATTATTATATACACAACATTGTCACAACTATATACCATGTTGTAACTTCAACATATTTAAATATAATTTATAATAAAATACTATTTCGCAATACTAATGACTAATGAGTAATAGCACTAATAATTAATAATGTATACAATTATTAGTTTTGAAAATGTATCATTCCATTTGCACAATTTAAATTTCTCAAATGGCTTGTTAAATCTAGTATCAAAACATGTATACAGGTGCGACATTTTTTTAAGTGTATTAAAAATAATGAGTTATAGCAATGTAAAATATTAAAACTTTAAAATGATCATGACTTACTTTAAAATTAAAATACTAATGAAATCGTGATGCTCTACATAATATTTTTACCTTTAAGTTTGATAATAGGTCATCTCACATCAGTATTTAAGCTAATCACACAAAATTGAACCGAATGAATGAAAATTCGTCATATTATACGTTGTTAGACGAAGATAACACATGCGAATATGACGTCTTCTTAATATAGTGCCCTCATGCTCACACGAATAAACATTGCAGAAAAAGAAATACTCATTAAACAAATTAGTACTCTTATAGTATGTAGCAGTATCAAAATATATAATAGCATTCCTATTTTGAATGTACAGTATTTTAATTAAATTTTAATGATGAATGTAAACAATTTATAAGAATAACTTAGTATGTAATAATTTTAATAACATTAATAACTAAGAATATATATTTTATAGTTAATACCAATATATTTAATTTTATTATTTAAATAAATAATGATCATTCAAAAAGTATTTTTAAAATTGATTAATATTTTTACCAAGAATTATATTCTTATAGTTAGGCGATTGTTTTTGTAGAGTTTTTTTTTTACTGGAAACCACTTTAGCCTATGAGTTTTCTCTACTAAAATATTAAAGGATTCTTATTGCATATTTGAGAAAATAGTTACTGTAGCCTAAAGACTACTGACTATCCCTTTTCGAATATATAATTTTTTTCAAACTGATCGATTTCTCTCTCTAAATATTCAATTTTATAGGTAGATTGGTATTTAAAACTAAATATTCTGTTTGTAATAAATTCTAGAATTTTACGACATATTGGAAATCTTTGTTTTTTTTATGTTTTTTTCGTAAACGTCACTTATAAATTATACGGATCAATATATTTTCAATACTTGTGTATAATTTCCCAATTTATAATTTTATTTTACTATATATTTATTATCTAACATTCTAATAGATTCGAGTAAATGTGTCTTTTGTAGTATTTGTTTTAATAATGAGTATAAATATTTAAATTACATTTTTGTCTTCAAACAGTTCAAACCATAATATTTATTGTTTTTGTTAGAAAAAAATGGTAAATATATGATCACTATCAAAATAGTTATTATAATATTCAAATGGCAAACGATAACATTTAAAATTCATATGAAAAAAATACAAAACACGCAGTCAATTTCAAAGCATATATAAGCACGTCTTTATATATTTCTATTCTTTTTAATATTTACATGAAATAAAATATAGGAAAAGGTTAGTGTAAACAAAGGTATTGTGACAGTACAGCATAACTAAAAGAACAATTTAACATTTTGTACGTTTGGTCGTTAAAATGAACTAACAAAAAATGTATACATTTTATTATACTAAATTATTAAAAGAAATTTTGACATTTAACAGTGCTACGAATCAATTTCTTGTCGACGTATTATTTTACAATATTATATGACGCTGAGCATAATATTCTCTTCAATGGCGCCCGCAGAAATATAAATCGGGGGGGGGGGGAGGGCAAAGTCAAAAATATAAATACTTAAGCCATGCGAGTAGGTAATAAAACAATTAATAATTAATATAAACTGAAATAATGGGAGGGGGCATCTGAGTACCTTTGATTTTTTTTAAATGTGTAATTACAAAATTATTATTTAATTATAATTTTAAATTAATCAAAATATTTATTTAATCGTAATATTATCCTTAAAATGTCAGAGAATTTTAAATTAAGAAATATTATAAGAATATTAAAAACCAAACAAAATTGACAACAATTCTAAAAAAAAAATGTTTGGGAAAATAGTACCTAATATTCTATTTGGCGTTTGCTAAAATAACCGTAATATTTTATGTGTTATAAAATATTCTGTTTATTAATTAAGAAGACATATTGATACGAAATATTATGAGTATCTACGTAAAATATAAGTGATTACTAATTAGTAAAATTATATTCGGTAACAGTGTGACACTATTTCCATAGGATTTCAAAACTTTCCTGATTGTCTGTAACAGCAGGAGCAGTGGGCCGATCATATTAATAACAGAGACATTTTTGCTAATAGCTATAAAGAAATATATATTCAATGGTTGAACAATATTGATATTTAAAACATAATTAAAAATAAAAGTAATAATTCATCCGATCAAAAGTTATGCACACTTTGTTTTAATTTAATATTATATTATATTTTTATTAAGTGTAAAGTATTAATTAATTAAACATGATCTATAAAACTTAAAAATAAGCATGCATTAATATTCTAAAAAAACAACAAATAAAACAAATTTGAGGGCCAGTAAAATAGTTTCTTCGAGCCGAATTTGGTTCTTAGTCCGTCACTGACTAATAATGTGTAGGTATCAAAAGTGATTTTTGATTATTTGTCAAGATAGTTGAGATATTATTATGATTTCAGATAATAAAAGTTAAAGTACTTATGCAATGAAAACATTATTAAAACGAAATAAAATATCAAAATTAAGAACAAAAATTCTTCGATTTCGATTTCCAACTATATTTATATTCAATACCAGTCTTGAATATCAAGTTATCGGATAAAATTATCGCATATTTTTAAAAATCTTAAATTTTTAGAAAACCAATCCCCAATTATAGTTATACGTATATTTATGACTCTATTTAGTTAGTAGGTACCAGCAAGCTCTCAGACGACTTTACCGCCGCACATTATAAAGGTCAAGAAAACAACCGAAGAAAAACTCAAAAATGTAGGTTCGGCTTCTCCAAGCAACTCATTCCGTTAGATTAATATTTGTTCATGCAGTACACATAAAATATAAAAATTAATGTATGACTGGTGTTGGATTGAACCACCGTGGAAGGCGGGTACCACTTGGTAACCACTAAGAAAAATATAGTGCCAGAGTATACGACAGTAAGTAGTATTGCTATACATTCAGAAATGTAGAGAGTACTGAGTGTGAGTGCCCCACAAGTATTTACTATCTTAAAATGGTGATGGAATCTATGTGTTGCTTCAGTAGTTACTACATAATCATTTCGAATTAGTAAACCTTTGTGAGACACTTATGTGTTAACTGTTGATTTAAAACAAACAAACAAAATGGATTTTACTTTGAAGAAAATTAAATGATTTTCTATTCGTGCATGTTACAATATTTTTATAGTTTTATACACATTATAATTCTTAAATACATTTTAATAAAAAAATAAAATTAGCCTACAGCAAAACGTTACGTCCAATGGGTATAACCTATGAACTATTCAAAATTGACTAATTTTTACCAACAGTGTATTTTATCAATTACATAAAATTTTTAATGCAATATTAACTCTACAAACCTAGGTTAGGTTGTAGCAATGATCTTATAATGAGAATTATAAATTAAATTGCTTGTATATAAATAATTGAAAAATGTAAGTTATTATCTTCCACAAAAAATAAAATCTTATATTTTTTTTGTAAAATTGATAAAATTATAAATATGTTATATTTATTGAACATCAATACAAAAATATTCGTAAGTTTGTGGTTACCGTATATTGTACATTGTACATTTATAATAATAATTAAAACGCAAATTTTTATGCAATGATAATTTATATATATGTGTGTGTGTGTGTGTGTGTGTTGATTGGTCGTATAATAATATAACTATGTTAATAAGTTATAATTAATTAAACACAATATTTGTTTCATGGCATAAAGATTGAAGGTATGAAACTTTTTTGGTGCGTATTTTTATATAATTCA
The DNA here is from genome assembly GCA_036289425.1 of Rhopalosiphum nymphaeae. Lineage (NCBI taxonomy): Eukaryota > Metazoa > Arthropoda > Insecta > Hemiptera > Aphididae > Rhopalosiphum > Rhopalosiphum nymphaeae. The sequence continues at coordinate 2,579,991 of JAZAQC010000015.1, forward strand.
ATCTTTTGATGTTTTAAGGATTTATTTTATGATTTTTAACTGTATATTTGATAATTTAATACAAATTTAGGTGTATTTTAGAAGTTTTTGATGAAATAAAAACAATTATTAATATAAAATAAATTATTATTTGAATTTTGGTTTTATATTTTTCGAATAAGATTGAAATAAATAGTTAAATAGTTGAACATGAATAAAGATGTCCCGGATATGTCCCATAGTTATGATCGGAATTTTAAGTGATATTTGTATATATACTGTATAGGTATATACTAAAACAAGAAAATATCAATTTAGATTTAGGATCATTGATATTATTCATATAGTTTATAATTTTGATTCATTGAGAAATAAATGTGTATTTTTTTTTTTGATAATTTTTGAGTGCAAAATTTAACTATTTAGTACACACATATAAATATAATATATATTCATATATTTAATGTATATATGATTGGTTTTTATATCATATCTGTGCTATAATATTTAATAATTAATATATAACAAAATATAACTGCATCTGTGCATATTATAAATATATAATACACGCTGTAAGTAATTACGTTAACTGCAATGTTTCACTTTGTTCATTCAAAATAATTGAGTACCTATTTAATGTAATGATGGCATAATATGATATGTGTAATAGGCTGTTAGAAAGTTAAAATTGAATTATTCTAACTATTATCATGAATGCATGACGAAAACGCCTAGTCACGACCGGACATCGTAATTTGCGAGACTCCCGGTCAGATTACTGTGTATATAATCTCATACCAATGATAATGATAACATTTTACAAAAAAAAATAAATAAATAAATAAATATATAAATACTAACCGCAAAGTAATTTATTGCGTACTTCCCCTATAATAAGTAGGTATACGTATACGGCGCGGCTATAATCTGCAAATCATCGTGTAAATAATGAATGATGATAAACACTATAAACAAGCGTGTGGTTGTGTAAATACCTACCTACGTATCAATCATTTTTACAAGCACTAAATATTATAATTAGCTATTTATTTGAATATTACATTGTATAAGTTTTAAACGGGTCCGGTGAATTTCCGATAGGATTATAATTTAAGTAGTTTGACGGAAAAAAGAGCTGTAAAACATGTAAATTTCGTAAAACCATAATATTATCACTAAACTATAATAGTATATAGGAGTCAACTATTTATGATACGGAATGATTTATCATAATATGCTCATCTGTCTTTTCTTCAATAATGCTGTTATTCAAATTCAGATATTTCAGATTTTTTTATTACTTAAGAAATTTCCTGTGGAGATACAAAATTCTGTTTTTCAAATGAGAACCTCACTCTTTATTGCAGTCATTTTTTATTATTTAGCGGATAATATTCCTGAAAATTTTGTTGCATAAAAATTAAAATTCGAACTAGTAATATTTTTAATTGAGTTGTTTAACTTTGTATTCTAAGGATAATATAGTAGATTCTCGTTATGTCGAATCTCAAGGAGAAGAAGAAAAAGTTAGAGTCATCAAAAACTTTGAGATATTGGTAAATAATTTTAATGCATGATTTGAATACTTAAAGTACTAATACTAGTAATACTGCATACCTACAATCTACATATCAATAAACTACAATATAATAACTAAGTAACTACTCGTTCAAATTTTAATTTAGGAATATCAACATTTTCAAAAAAATATATCCACTTAATAACAACTTACAGTAAAAAGGATGGTCCTCATTTGAAAAACAGAAGTTTAAATTTCCCCAGTTTACTTCCTAAAATGATCCTCATTAAATTTCAAGAATTTAAAAATATTGTCTTTAAGTATATTTAAATATTCTAAAATTCAGAATTTGAATAAATTAATTATTAAAACAAAAATGGGGGTAGTGACTACTAGGCATAGTATTATATTACCTAGTTCTACCTATATTAAATAATTTGAACCTCTCAACTTACAATACACAGGAAAACAAATTTAATGTTGTCTTCAATGGCGTCGCTGCGCGTCATTTAATTTTTTTTTTTAGAAGAAGAAGAATGTCGATAACGTTTTTTTATTATTGACGGTGAAAATTCGATTAATTCTGGTGCGGATTGTTGTAATGCAGCCATTGCCCTATACTGGACTTGTATAGTCGTTACGTGTACTTACTTTCGTAAACCTTTATGTGTATACGGTATACATATACTGATTATACTGCTATACAGGCTATACGTACCAATTAAACGTGCCGATACATAATTCTTTCAATTCCCGTGATTCCACGTGACGTATGTCCAACAAATATATGTACAATGTATATATTAAAATATGTATATGATGTATTATGTATCATATGCTATTTTATAATAGAAGTCTAGAACATGCATGTCTAGGTATATATATATATGTATAGATGTAGTATTATTATACACCGGGTACATTATATGTATATAATATTTTATATGTGTATATAGAAAAAGAGACATTCCTATGCAGTAAACCACTTAATTATTATTCAACCGTCATTGCGTTCGCGTCCGAAGGCTATACGAATACTATAAAAAACCACAAAAAAACTACGATAATTCGACACTCAAGCACATTCAATTGAAATTATTTCCTCGGGTACTTACTATAGATTTACTAAAAAAAGTAAGTTGTAATTACACAAGTGAAATCAAAGACATATTATCGTATTGGCTGTATACATATGTACGTACTACTTTTATTATTTTATATAAACATGATATTATATGAATTACTGTACAAGGCGATCCATTTAAGTGTACATTTATTATTTTAAAGATCTTACTTTTTTAAAAACATTTTTTTTTTACATAATTCAATATTATTGCAAAGCAACATTATATTTTTTATCGTTATCAATTGTTTAAGTTTTTTCTTTATTTAATGATAAAATACATTTTTAATTTCATACTTGGAATAATTTTTTTAATACATTGATGTACAAATTTTAATTTTAAATGGCTAGTTTATTAGTTAATTAGTTATAACTTACAAAAATTTAAGTTTAGATAAATTAGGTAGTGATCCCACATTTTGCTGCATCCCTCTAGCTGTGCCAGTTTAATCCGCTCTTCTAAACATTAAAATATACTTATAAAAACTATAATTAATTCAATAGGTAATAATTTAAAATTCAATCGTTGTAAACAAATAAAAATGCTCTTAAAAAATATTCCGCCAAGGAATATGAAATTAAAAATCTATTTTGTTATTCAAAACAGTAAAAAAAATTTAAAAAATTACTAAAATAAAAATTTTAAAAATATGTTTTCTTAATAATTCTAACAATGTTTCCTAAAATATTCTTTTGGGATCCATAACATCCAATTATGTAAAATAATATTTTTAAAATAATAATTACGTAGATACTAAATAGATCATCTAACACATTGTGTAAAATATTGTTATGTCAACGGAATAATTTGTTTTGATAGATTTAACATATATGATATATTTTATATTATATATTTAACGCTGACCATTCGTGGCGTCTGACTATATATGGGTGTCCGATTCATACAAATTCGTTTCATATATATTGTTTCCATGTACTTATATGAAACATTCACATGCGTTTGTACGTATAACAAATAATAATGTTTTAGAAACCATTGAAATACTTATAGTACCTATATTTACGACTATTAAAATCATATGTTTGTTATTTTGTATATTCGTACGTCGTACCTATGTTTTTAAGAATAAATTAGTATGTATAAATAATAATTAGCCTTATACAATAGACACATTTAAAAACTCAAATTTAAAAAAACCCAATTCGAAGACTTACAGTAAAATAATTTAGTTCTAAAAGAAGAGCAATGAGAATATGTATTATAATTTAGTACCTACTATAAAATAAAAATAAAATACTTACTAGTAAATAGCTTATAATTATTATACATTATTATTATATACCCATTACCCAAACTAATACGTAATTTAAAAATAGTCATAGACATTTACTTTATTCAAAATCATTTAGAGTAAGTATTTTAAAAGACACTTAAATAATGTACACTAAGCAGTAAATGGAAATTGAATATGCGTGCTGTGAACACTATTAACTATGTTCTTAGAATACCCAATAACTGTCAGACAACGATCCGAATTTTACACATTTTTATAACCCTTGAAGCAAAATAAAATATAAGTTGTTTGAAATTGAAAACTTAAACTTCAAATAATGAAATAGCTAACAAAAAATAGTGTACATGATGATGGAAATGGTTGTTGACAACGGAAGACTAGGACTAAGTAATTGAAAATTATAAAAAGCTATTGGTAACAACAATAATATTATAAATATACCTTTCTTCCCACTTGCTTTTGAAATATCAACAAACACGGCGTGTTTGTATTGTTGAAAAAACAACGCGCCGTACGATTTAACACCTCAGCAACCCATTATAATTTCTTCGGTATATAGTGTTTGGTTGGTGGTATTTACTATTTTAATATTTTTGTACGCGTGCTGTTTTATGTTGTACAGAATATATAATAAAATATATGATTGTTATTCTTTTAAATTAGCGCTATAAACACAATAATATTATGTAGTTTCGTATTTAATAATCATGTCGAGTATACTCTAGACACCTATGCTATACGTAATAATATATACGTCGACAATGACTTATTATTTTTTATTGGGAAACGCGGTCCCCATACACTAAACTATTCTTTCACGTCGATTTCACTTATTAAATAAAAAATAGAACAAGACATACCTTGTGTTTTTTTTATATACGCACGTCTGTAGTATTTTTTTTTAAGAGAAAATAGTTTGGAATTTGGGAATTATAACAAAAAAAAAAAAAATAAAAACAAATACAAAAATAAGCCAAAATTAATAATTGTAAATTTGATATACCTACATGTTCATTAAGCTAATATCGATATTCTTTATATACTCGTTATTCAAATAATACTGAATATTTTGAAGGCCATTTTTTTGTGATTCTCTTTGGAAACAACAAGAGCGTACAAACTTTAAATCCAATATTCATAAGTACTTAGGTGTTATTATTCGAATATTAATAATATATTATATACAATATTATAGGTATCACATGTCTAACAATTATATACCAAATGTATTTACGTTTAAAACATCGTTACGTCGTAATGTAAAAAGGAAAAATACTTAAAAAAAAATTATTTATTATAACTTCGTTTTGAATATCAAATAATCGACACAGTTCAAATGTTTAACATTTTAATTAAATTCAACAATAAAAGGTTAGAAAATAAAAACCTTATAATTAGCCATTACCCATCATAACTAGATGGGATTGACTTTACTTTGGATCAGATAAGAAGTCTTTGTTGATGGCGTCATCATAATCATCTGTTCCTGTAACAAGCAAATATTTATCAATAAAATAATATCAGTACTTTACTCATAGTCTTAAAAAGTTGTTGTCAGATCGAACTGGTACAACGGTGGCGATGCAAACATGCAAAATTAGTGGTTCTCCGTAATTTATATTATTATTTATTTATGATTGTTGCAAAAAATATTGAAACAGAAACAAGTTTGGGGTACAATCACTTAAAAAAGGCCATCGCAGTTGTATTAATTCATCTGATGACTATAATATACAAAATATAATGTGTACTTCGTAGGCAGATAGTCAAATCAAGCATTTTAATAAATATTATTATATACTATATAATATATATATATGTGTGTATCCCAGGCTATATACTTACTTGGTGCGACTGTATTCGGGCTATAAATATTAATATTTTAGATGTTTAAACAATCATACAAAAGTATACTTTTGTTGTCTAAAATATTTGTTTGTTTTAATTTTTTTCTCACGTTTAATTTATGTGATTTAAATTTTAGTTTTTGTATTTTTCGTTGTTATATTCAATATTACGATCATCAATTTAAATAATAACATTAAAAATTAATATAATTTATGAAGCTATTGGAGCGTTGTATAAAATCAGCAACAAATAAGAAAACAATTTTACTAAAGTAAACATTTTAGAATCCAATAAGTTCCACTTTCTTTAGTCAAAATATTCGTTGAATTATTATCTTACTTTGAGTTGTTCGGTTGATCGCTTAATGTAGTTCATCAGCATTTTGTATTTAATTTTCAACGAAATTATGAATTTATAATCCTCACCCGACTCTCTTTTCTTCAACCTCTCTAAATATTTCTGTTTTGAATGTCTACATTTTATTTTTAAATCATCGTTTATTATTTTCAAGTCTTCAACTTCCTTGTCAAATTCGGGATTGACGTTCTAAAAATTATAATGAGTTAAATTGTTTTGTTTTATATTATAGCTATATTAGGCCTAAGCCCATTAATAAGTCTGGAAATAATTCTAACGAAACTTTTTTCAATATCAGCTATCAGCTGAGACTCAAAAACACAGTAATATAGTAAGGTACATGGACAAAAAATAAAATTTAACTTAACATTATATACACTAAACAATAAATAATTTAATAAATATCGTGAATTCTGATAATGAAATATAATTTATTAAAATTTAAAATGTTCTTCGATTTATTATTTTAATTTTAATTTTAATATATTTCTTTTAAAATAAAAACTATAGCTATGAATAAAGAACAAAATATTTTAAAAACAAAGTTTTTATTTTTAACTTTAGATGAGGTGAAAATACAGAGATTAATACTATAAATTAGAATAAATAAATTGATTTTATAGTTTTGAATTTATTATTAATTGAAGTGTATATTTCTAAGTTGAAATAGAATTATTTAAATTGTATTATATACATAGTCTAATTTATAGATAGGAATTAGAACACAGATCATAAATTCCATATCAGACTTAGTTAAGATATCTATATAAATTAAAAAAAATATTGATGAACAAGTGAAAAAAGAAAACAGTGAAATGAGAGAAACATCCATAAAAAAAAAAAATTTGATTATTTAGTTAGATACTTGTAACTGTTTACTATTCCATTAGTATTTTATGAATATTATCATTAGTTTTGGACTAATAATAATGATTATAGTTAAAATTATAAAATGTATTATTATAAAGATTTTGTTCTTATTTAAATTTACAATTATAAGTTATAAAACAAGTATATATTAAAGAATCTATGCATAATGCATGTATATTATAATATATGATTGTATTAACATTTTATATACTTCATATACATGTTTTATTTTGACCCATGGTAAATAGGAATAGAATTGCTCAATGTTTTCCTCAAATACGTATGTTGTTAATTTAGTTTAAAAATAAATTATCACAACTTGCTGGTGGTCGACACTACCGATAATAGTATCTATATTTTCGTACAATCTATTAAGTATAATATTATGTGTGAGGTCTATAATCGAACCTATAATATGATAATATAATTCTAGAGACATGTTTCCAAACTGACTGTTTTATAATACCTAATATAAGTAAATATTTCTGTAAATGAGTATACATAAATGGCCTTTTGAAATATATGGTTCATACTTATTGACTTATTGGCTATTATACTTATGTAGTTGTGCTGTAATTATATACTACTTATTATAATGAATCACTCTACTACCTACTTAAAATACCTACTCAATTTCATTGTAACTAAACGTCTATACACATTTGGAATTTTCGGTTAATAGCTAGAGCTATTGGCTATTATATTTTTAAATGTTTATTCATTATTCATGAATAAAAACTCAATAGCGAGTATTAATGGCACTATTCAGTATTCGTACACTAAGATTAACAGTCATTATGATTACAATCGTTGAATTTTTATTTAGCGTCCGCTACCTATACAAACTGTAGTAAACACAATAACTGATCAATTAATATATTTCATTTTCCGGTTGACATTAATTATTATTGTAGTTAATTGTAGGATACAGGATCGGTGCTGGAAATAAACTTTTTAACATTTAATTCTCTTGCATTCGATGTGGCACGCATATTTATATAGACATCCTATGATGTACATATTATGTTCGTAGTAAAATTATTGACAGGTAAATTTCTTACAACTATTGGAAATTTTTTAAAAATTGATTATCAAATATTTTATTAAAGCACAATGTATCGTAAAACCGAAAATAAAATCAATTATGTTCGAATCAAATACCGATGAAGGACTACAAGGATAGACTGATGCTCCTCTGTAACCTATGTGAAATATCTACCTAAATCAAAGTGACTGTTATCGACAGTCGTCAGACGATTAGGCCGATAGGGTAATAACACTAATAATATTATAATAACTACATTATGATAAATTATTAAGTATTTATATAAATATATAAATAAATAGATAATAATATATTTTAAACGAATTACTGCTGAATCCGGATACATATTTTGAGATAACACTGCTTTATCGAGCATACATTTTAAGATAAAAATCGTATTTTTATACTCGTTGTGAATCCTAAATAAAATTGATCCAAGATCTTCGTCCAAAATTATGACTTGTCTTAAAACTTCATCTTTTTCATAATACATAATAATGTTTATTAAAACCACAAAATAAATATAATACCGATAAATATTTATACCTAGAGGAATAAAAACCTTATATTACCGAAAAATAAATTGTAAATATAGTTTCTTGTCTCGCATATCCCTTTTTTCTTAAATCTATAAAACTGTTCTAGATGGTTCAACATGATAATCATTTTGGTTACATCGTCTCTATTTGACGGTTCTCTGGAAATTGTCTGTCTCAAAGTTATCATTTTGTTTTCATTATTAATGCGAGTCCATACTCTAGGAGGAAATACTTCTTCTAATATAGAATCTTTAACATTATCTTTTTTTGTGTCATTGTTCTATAAATATTCCAATTCGTTAAAAATTTATTTAACTATACATTTTTGTTTTATTTGAATAATGTTGTTGTAAAGTAATGTTTGAAAAGTACAACTATAAATTGTATATATAATATAAAGCAGTATCTCCTATATTGGTTATATTATATTTAAATTTGTTTTTAGTATTTGAAAAATTATTTTTTTCATATTTATATTGATATTACAAATTCATTACAAGTTAACAACAAATTGAAATACCGTTATTTTTAAATATATTATTGTATTGTAATTTGTAAATTGTTTTGGTTTTTATTTTAAGTTAAAGATATTTTGGCACCAAAAATAATATAAGTATAACTAGGTATATAAAAAATGGGTAAAATATAAAATTTGTTTAATTTTCTAAAAGTAATAAGCCAAGTTCACATTTATAAAATATTTTGTTTTCTATTATTCACATGTAATAATTTATGTATGCAAGTACAAAATTGTACAAATCATTACAATGCGTATTCAAGTTATTGAATGTATCATACGATGTTCTACATGTTGGACATAAATTTCATACTATTTTTAATTTAAAGAAAGCAAAATTGGGTTTCAAAATTTGATGTATGAATCCGGCTATAAGGATTATATATGAGTACTTACTTGTTCTACAATGTCAGTGATATCCTCAACAAAGTTCCATTTCAAGACTCCTTTGCTTAAAAACGCAAGCAATTCGGTATTATTCATTTAGCGATATATTATAAATTGAATTGTTCAGCTACAAAAATATACATATTGACTTTTAGCTTATTTACTTTTATTATTGATTAGTTACGAAAACTATGTTTAATATTTATACTTATTTATTTTTTTTTTAATCTTATTTTCTAACTTGTTACAAACAAGACTGAAAACAAAATTTTATTTGTAAATATAATAAAACGATTTGGAAAAAAATAATATGTTGTTTATTTTTTTATTCATTTTTGTTTTATTCTTTTTCGGAGCAATAGAAATATTTTTATTTTAAACTATGAAGAAGATTATTAGTATAAAATTGGTTCTAGTTGGAACTTTAGTCAAAAGAAAAATAAATGATCGAAGTTTAAATTTTGATAAGATATTAACATTTTTTGTTATTTTTCAAAAATTATTAATCGAAGAAACTTAAAACATTCTTCTATAGTCAATATTAATAAAATATTTATTTACAATGATGAAAGTTTCAAAATATTTGGGCTAATTTTAAGTTATGTATAGGCATTTAAAAATTTAAATTACGTTTTGATTTTTTAAAGTGTTGATAAAACATTTAAATTTGGTTATAAAGCTTAAAAAATTTGAAAAATATAGCTTTATTTAGTATAATATTGTCGATATTATTGTACATAATAGACACTGGTAAAGTGATAAATGATAATAACATAATTAAAACTATAAAAGTATAAACGTTTAAATAAACTGTTCAATACGTTATCTGTATATTTTATATTACTTATATTGAATAAAGAAAATATTTCTTCAGGAAATGTAAAAAATAATTGTTTATATACTTTCATACATTACTTTAATATATGAAATTAATCTATATGTGACATTCTTCTAAACAATAGCTTGTTTATAAAACCGGTTTTCAAGAATACAATTCAAAAAAACGAAGTCCCTATATCTCTTCGGAAAATAATGCCTGTATGTTAGATATTACATGCAGCAACATTATGTTTTTCAAATATTCGTTTCGTTATAATATACACGAAATTTGTTTAATTTTAAAGAAGATCCAACTATGTTATCACAGTTAAAAATTTACTCGAGGTTTTCGGTTTAATAGTAACGACAACTAAAATACTTGTTATACAACGATATTATTTTATAATATTAATTATATTTGAATAATGCATTAAGCAATTTACGGCTACGTCATCTGCCATGCCGTGTTTCTTATTCTGATTGGTCGTTGTAATCATAGTATAATTCACTAAACTAACTAAATAATATCATAAACTACCGTGAGTTGGACTGAACTCAACTTTTGAACACGACACGAAAGACAACGTAATTATAAATCCGGCTTTATCGATAGAAAAAAATGTCATCTAAATCGTTTCGTATGTAAACATTCATCAAAGTTTTGTTTAAACAAATTCGTTGGTCTTAAACATATTTGACTTTTGTATGCGTAATATATTAATATAAATAGTAACTATATATATATATATATATATATTACAGTACATTATTATAGTAGGTATACCTAATATTTAATTTAAATTAAATTTTAAATGTATGTAAATTTAGCTGTTTTGTCGATAAAATACGTATAACAATTATTTATATTCTAACGTTACGTTTTCTACGAAAGTACACCCATTAACAACTTAAGATAATTCGTATAATTTGATGTACCTAATATTAGTTGTTAGTAAGAACTAATAGCCAAAATAATATGTTAGGTTTGGCAATAGTTTACTGTATATAGTGTATATTTACGCACATATATTATGATTAAATAGGTTGTTTGCAACATTCTACTAATTATATTATATAAATATATTAGTATATAACCAATGTTTTTTTCTTTAATTTATATTCTAATTAGTATAAAAATATAAAATATATATCAATGAAAAATTGTAAATTTAAAAGTGAATTCAAATTTCAAATAACTAATAAATTTAATCAAGTATCCAAATCATATCTCATTGTTTTTATATAAATAAACAGCAAAAACTTGTATGTAAAATTATTTCTAAGTAATTGTTATCGTTTATAATCTTATACTTTTTGGATGATAGAGACTGATGTAGAACATCATTACTTCCCCCCCCCCCTCGACCATAATGAACATAACAAAAAAATATTTTTTAAATATAATAGTATAATTTTCTCAAAGAATAAAAAAAAAATCAATTTATTAGTATAGTTATTTAAAGTATTATAGACAGTATAAGGACTCAAGTTTCGAGGGACTTCAAATAATTAAGCTATTATCTTATACCATTATGTCGATTCTCCAGAGGTTTTGATTTCAATGCAATGAGCAGATTAATGTTACTATTTTACAACAATTTTACAAATGTATAATAGCAAATTATTAATAAGAAAATTATGTGAGCATTCATGAGCTTAATATTCACTGCAGTCCGTTACTATTTCGCTTATAAAAAATAAAAATAAAAAGTTCTAGAACTACATGAAAACTTGTTTATAGTGTTTATACTTACTGATCCATTGATTTTTATGTATCTACCTGTACTTCTAATTTTTCTTAGAGTCTATCGGTAATTCAGACCATCTTGTCTCAATCATCTTACCTTTCCTATTAGCTATTCGTGTTTTCTAGTCTACAGGTCCTCTATTCAGTGGTGTTTCTACGTTTTTTGTCTCAAACAGTCTCTCAAGTGGCCATCTTTTACTTACTGGATTCTCAAAAGTCAATTCTCATGCATAATTATGCGTATAAATGTATATTTAATTCTAATTTTACCATATATTTATTTCCTACTATAATCTTAGGTCCCGGATTATGTTCACTATGTTTTGTTTCTCTTCACTCTCCCGTTTCTTCGTCCTTCACTGGCTGGTCACCTACCTATCGTATCTATGGCCGATTTTAATTTTATTTATTTTTTATAGCAATAGAAAACTTATTTATACACATGCCAGTTAACGTATATTGAACAGTTTTGAACGCTTATAAAGTTATAAACGTATTATTTAACTAATCGATATTTGAAAATAAGGTATACATTTCAAATATATGTTTATCTCGCTGCAAAACATTATATTGTGAATCACAATTAATTTCACGTTGTATTCAAAAAAAAAAAAAAATTAATTAAAAACAAACAAGAGATTTTAAAGTTTTAACTATAATCATTGTAGCACTTTTATACAATAACAGTTCCAATTTAGTAAAAAAATCAAAAATATTAATTTGATATAAAAAAGTATTGGCATGATTAAACACGTGGAAACTGTATAAAAACAGTTGGTTCAAGTGATAATTACACAATTACATAACCTATTCTAAATATCGGATAATATTGAAACTACTAGTTAATAAAAAACACAAATCATATAAACTGTAGTGATGACAGATTTTTCAACACCAATATTTGAAACGGATAGTTGTTAAATGATTAAGTTATGATGTATACTTACTATATAATACATGATATAATAACATATTTGATTAATAAAAACGAAGAAATATTAATGTTTTATTAATTCTTAATATATAATGTGCCTTTTATCTAAAATAATGTATATTTTCATACACTCGGGAGGTTTGCTGACTTAATGTTCTTATTTATAATATAATATTGCCTTCTTTTTAAATCCTTAAATAATAAATATTTATAATTATTTATCTTATTTAATATAATATTTAAAAAAGTTGTTATTCAGTTATTATAGTAGAACTATACGAAATTAAAAAAAAAGTTCGATTGCAATGTTAATATATTTTGTTAATTCTATTAAAAGAAGGTTATACGTTTCCTGCGTTGTTGGCCTTGTCTTTATATGTTTCTTATTATGATAAATATAATTTATTACAGAACTTATTACATTTAGTTTGAAAGTTAATGTTCTAATAATATCAAAACTTCATAAGTTATAAAATGTTTATTAATTCATGGTAATATACTTGAGAGTGTAATAAAGAGGGAAGGGAATGGTGGATATCTACAAAATATTGATTGGGGAAAACACTCCATGTATAGGTAATAGATTTATATAGATAATAGCTACCACAAAACATCACCAATACAATTATGTATTTAGAAATAATTATGCAGTAATGTTAAATATATTTAAAAATAAATACCGATTTGAATGACTCTCATTTTAAAAACACTTCCCGAACCACAAATAATAACTACAAAGATAAAAAAGATAAATGTGAATTCGTCAATCATTATCAGTTATGTACATTTGTCTTAAAACAAATAGATTAAAAATAAAACACATTAAACAAAATCATATTTTATAGTTTTAATTGCTGTGATAAAAAGTCTAATTTATAAAGTATTTTTTTAATGAACATAACATCCTCATTTCCTATATTACGCCTACGAATAATAAATAAGTAGTTTTATAACTATAAAAGAGTAAAATGTATGATAATATTTTGATATAGTAATAACAATAAACTGTTTAGAATATATAATCAAATACTAAGCCCGTGTACAAGGGCGGGTTCAAATCCCCCAGAAATTTTTAAAGTAGAAACAAACTAACTATAAACCTTATAATTTATTTTTAATTCATCTATTACAAACATTTTAATTCCCCCTCCCTCCCTTCCTCCCGAAAATTGATCCTAAATACGTGCTTGCTAAATACTCGTATACATATTTTAGTAGTTAAAATTAATTATTTGAATTGTAATTGATTTTATTATAATGTTTTTAAGAGTTTTATACTTTTACAGTAGACCAAAGGTGGTTTTAAATTGTATTTTTAAATATAAAATGTGTTGTGAAAAAAATGACTAGTATTTTGGAAGGGGCAATGGCAAATGATAGATATTATGAACATTGTTATTACCATTATGGACAATGGTACAGGTTCAATTACTTTTGAATCCTGACTTCTAAGTTTATTCAACACCTATATTTATATTTTTCCTACTTAGATGTTTAATTATGCGTCCTTGGATTATTACTTTATAAATTATATCAGTATTAAAATTATTGAAACCTGTTCGATGCAAGAACATAAATACAATCCCCAACAGACAGAAATATTGTAATGTTTACACATTTTAATTGTTCACAAAAGTTATGAAAACTTTTCTTTATAATAAAAACTTTATGTATAAATAATAAATGTACCTAATTACTAATTACTTTTTAAATTTAAATGTTCTACTCTATAAGTTATATAAATGAATAATTTAAAAGTGTACATTGTTAATATCAAAAAGGTAATGTACATAGAATTTATCTATTCATTATATAATTAATATTATATGATATATGTATATAAGTGTATAATTTATTTTTTTTAATTTTAAATGTTTATTTTACACAATTTATACCTACTTATAATACAAATATAATATACTGTAAATCAAATCAATATATGAATGTAATATCTATGACGAAAAAGAAAGTATATGATTCCCAGAATGAAGAATCCCCCCTATTGGATAAATTTCGATGTTAGTTTAACAATTATTATTAATTAAAAACTAGTGTGATAAGTTTTAAAACAATATTAATTAGGTACATTAAATATTAATATATTTAGATGTATATTATCATTGACAACTATCATCTTACTTCGTTATTAATTTTTATATTTTATTTTTACAAATAATATACTATACTTTTATTATAACCAGTTAATTAATTTATAACAATAACAGAAAACTCAAAACAATATTATTGCTTATTAAATTTATGACAATTTATGAATTAATATTTTATTTTTTTCGTGAAATATTGATAAAGGTTTTTAAATTATTTTAAATAATGATTATTCTATTTTTTTTTTTAAGACTATGTAATAATATTATAATAAATACTGATTTAATTTACAATGTATTTTTCATAATTTAAAATAATAAGAGATTTCAATAATAATATATTTGTTGATTAATATTTCTTAGTTTTTTTTCACAAACATCTATTTTTAATAAAGCCTTTAATTATAAAATTAATTAACATAATTATAAAATAGAATCTTTATAGTTTCTGCATTGTGTTCTTATAAAAGTTAAAATTTAGGGTACTTGAATAGTTAAATTCCAAGTAAGTTAGTAGTTATGAAAACACTACAATACAATAAATTCATATACCTAAGTAACTTTTAAAAATTTCTTTTGCATCATTGTCAAAATTGTATGCCCAGAATTGTGTATGTTGAAAGTTCAACCGGTTAAAGTTTTTTAAAAACAATAATTATTTTCAACTTGTTCAGAAGTGCTTTGTTAAATTTTTTTAAAGCATATCTGACAACGTTAACATTCCATTCCAACCTTTCCAAAAATTTGTACTCAAATAGTCGACAGCTATGGTGTTATTATTTTGTCCATTATTTATACCTTTCATATAAACAAAATATTGAATTATTATAAATATTATTATATCCATTATATTAACAAAAAACAAAAATTTTAGAATTTATTAAAAATATTAAAATCATTTTATACTCAACTGTAATTTTCAGAATGACCAATATTGTGAAAAATAAAATTGTCAATAATTATACTTATAATTATTAAAAAGTATTAAAAATTGAAATTATTTATAACAAATTATTCGATGCAATAGAAATATAAAAGTTTTGTTTCTGTAACCACATGTACGCTATTTTATGGGTACTCAATTGTTATGAATTTGAGATTAAAATTACTATTAATTTAACTGTAACATGGTGAAGTAATATTAAATAATATGACATGATAACGCGCCTTATGTACTTATGTAATTCATTTATCAACACCAGTTTGTTGCTGGCAAACGAATCTTACTATTATCTTGAAAAACAAATGATGTAAAAATTAATTCATATATATTACATATTTATACATAATAAAAAAAATACCAAATGCTTTTCGAACGATTATATGTATTTTAATTTAATATTTTTGTTTTGGCCCAAACAAATTAACCTCTTTAAACTCTTTATATACACATAACACGAGTGTTGGTGTTTTTAATTTATTTTATGTTCCGCTTTGATATTATGGAAACAGATATTATTATTATTATTATATTATTCTAGCTATTGGCGGCTTTTAATTAACCAAAATGATTCGTACAAACGTGAGGCGTGGAGTATTAGAGATTGACTATAAAAAAAAATTACACTGTTTAAATTTCATGATGTCTTTATGTTGAATAACATTATTTGTTTAATCATTATTACCATACTTATAATATAGTCTTATCATTCAAGAACACGTATTTCTTTTTTTAACCCGCATTAACCAACATTTCCGATGCAAAAAACCTATTATCGATAAATTGATAAGCAAAATAAAAAGTACAATACACTCATCGGTACCGTTCTACTCGCATAGTTATATTTATATATATATATATATTGGTATTAACTGAATGCACTTTATTATTCTGCATGGAATATTGTGGATACAGGCGTACAACGGTAGTAAGTTTAATTGCCGTTGTTAACGTTTACGATAACGTAAAACGTCGTGCCATCGCCCAACGAGACTATACGCCGAGTATAGCTTTTATTATTATTATATTATAGAAGCAGATAGGTTGTGTAGTCATTAGTTTAAAATAATAATGTGTGTACATCGGTGTACCTATCGTATAACTAATTACTATTTTGTACGAACAATACTAATATTACTTTACTTTACTCTATGGTTTATAACATACACATGTTGGGCTGATAATTGACCTAATAATTTATACAAAACACGTGGAGTTGTCTCATTCGTGAGATTCTATAACAAGAAACGAAATTACTAAGTCTAACGATCGTAACAAATATACACGCTGGATTCTTCTATCGTACTGCAACTGTACAATTATTACATAAGAACAAGAATATCATAAATCATAATGAACGAAACTCTGCGGATATCTATAGATACTCAGTGCTACTCACGTCCGTAAAAGTGTAGTCGTGACCCGCGGGCTACGAAAAACTTTGAAAAAAAATTAATTTATAAATATTATACACGGTGCGTGTAAACATAATAAATTACGCATACTATTTGCGTCCCCCAAAAAATTAAACTAAGCATGTATAGTAAATGTAATAATCAACTTGCGTCCAACTGTGGCATATAGCAAGTATACAATATAGTATATAATGTATAGTATATATATTTATATTATGGTACGTGTGTTCTGTAACTATATTATGTATGCATTAGGAGGACGTCTCGCATGAAAAATATTGTTTCTGACAATTAATTTAATTATAACTATTATGATTATTTTTAAGTGCTTATTGTGAAATTATAACAATAAAAAATCTAAGCTATGAATAATATTATTCTGTTTGTTAAATTATTATATCGATAAATTTAAGGATGCAACTAGTTAAAATTAACCCAAGAAGGATGCACTGAAATAAATATTGGATAAAATAGTTATAATACTGTGTGACGCGTTTGTGATTTAAGTGAGTAATTTTGTTTTATGACCATTTGACTTAGACATGGTATACTAGTATGACTTCATATAGAAGTGATATGTTAAATAGTTTTCAGTTTCTTAGAATTTTTTTGTTAGTGCTTATTCCATTAATATATTAGTATCCTTAAACATATTAATAAATCTTTGTTAAATTTAATCAGTAATTTGAATATAAAATGTTTTCCCACGTTTACATTAATTGTGATAATGATATAATTATTTAACAAAATGTTCTCATGCCGTTTCTTTTTTTTCTGTTACACTATATAATTCCTTAATTTATTCTTAATTATTTCTAATAAAATATTTAACTTTAAATTCGATTTTAATTTGTTTGTAATTACCTTGTGGATTTCAATCGAATATAAGTAGTTTTAATTTTTTTTTTTTTAAATACACCAATCTATTTTTATTATACGTACAGTATCGCACTTAACGTGTACTTTAAATTAATTAAATTATATATATGTATGTTAATGAAATATAAATTGTTTAAAAATTAATTATTTAGTGAAATACGTATATTTTATGTTTATTATAGGCGATTGTAAACTCCACCAGAGGGGGTTACCCATTTGCGCCAAAATAAAAAGGGTGTTTGTTCGGATACAATTCAATAACGCGTGGTCCTTATCGGAGGTACCTTTTTATAGAGATACGATTTCGCGTGCTATATTATTTTTACTTCTAAGCAACGCTGCCAAATATATAGGTTCATCCGTACGATACTATAGTAGATTATTTATTACTTATTATTTCCGATACCAGACAAATTTCCCATCACTAAGAAGTATGATTTCCAAAAGAAAAATCAATCCAAAATCGAAGGAAAATTAAAATAGAATTGAATTTATCTGTAGCAATACAACATGTATGTAAAAAATAAAAATTCTGCCAGTGTTAAGACCTTCTTAAATTAAATAGGTACGTCGAAATCCGTTGCGATGACATATGTCAAAATTGTTAAAATTGATATTAGTTTAATATAATAAGTCATACTACTCATACCTACGTATTTTATGATAATTACATCTATTTATCATGATTATTCAGATTATTTAACGTAATACACATTATATTAATATGTGTTATTGAATTGTTCAGACAATTATTATTTTTATCATTAATTGTAATATATTTTTAGGCATATACGCATAGCTAACTACTATAAATGTTTTTCAATAATAAATAATAATTTATTACAGTTAACAATTTGACACTATTATATCTTATTTTCTTTTCTGACAGAGTTTATATGAGCTCAATTGTACCTGTTTTTTTTTTCAAGCAGATTTTACACTAAAAAAAGATATTTGTGGCAAAGTTGACATGCGTTCATTCATTATATACATATATTAATTTACACTTAACTTTATTGTACCTATACATATTCTAAATTAGTAAATAATATTAGGTAGTTACATTTATACAGCGCAAAATTAATAGCGGCCTTGTCAGTTTCCGATCACTGTATCTAAAGGTTTAGTTAGCTCCCCTTTGTTGCATTTTTTTAATTTAAAATAGACTCTGGTTATCTATCATGATATATTTAAAATAATCAAAATATACTATGTTCCAATATCGTCAGTGTTCGCAACCCAATGACTTGAATTTTGGATCACACGGCGAATGCAGTCATTGTAATAGGTTAATGCTTTATTGTTGAGTTTCTCTACCACTAAACATATTTTATTTTAACTATAAATATAATTAGTATAGATCATTTAAATATTTAATTATTAGCTTACAACCCACAATTTATATTTACCAGACATCAGAAAAATGCCAAATGTACCTCGTAACTGGATAGGTCATTGTAATAGATGTGTTAAATATGAATGAAATGATAAATCATTGTATACTATAACGATACTGAATGGAGACGGTTTACTCGACTATATCTAACGATATTTTATTATATTTAAGATGTAACTATTGCGAATTGATTTTTTTTTATTATTAATAAACGGTATTTTGTGTTTGGAGATGGTAGAATTAATTTTTATCAAGTAAAAAAAAAAAATCATATTTATTATTACCTTACTAGTTGTTCTTAAATTAAATTGCGTTGAGTATATTAAATAATAATATACGCAGTAATGAAATTTACAATTCCTCAAGATTAATATTTTTAGAATTACATCAAGATAATGAAAACCGATAGAGCAGAAATCATTATTTCGCATGTAAGTATCAAATTCCGTAATAATTTAAATTTAAAAATTTCATCCAAAACTAATGTATCTTTACACTAAACATAAGAAATATCATCAAACAAGCATATACAAAAATATGTTAAGTAAAAATGGGTCGTATGTATTACTATGAACCAATTCGTGGATATAATTGATCACATTTGTAAAAGGAAACTGAACAAAAAACATACCAATACATATAAATTCTAGTCAGTTAGCTCTAATTATTACTAATGTAAAATAAATGATTTTTTTAACAAAACATAATTCAACATACCGTACTATTAATAGAAAATAAATCACTATAGCAATTAGTCAATATGTACACATAATTAATGTACAGAGAGATTCGCCAAGCATGTTCACCATCACCTTAATTTTAATAATGAATTTATTCAAATTCTAATTATTAGAATTTATAAGTATATTTTAATTCCATATTTGCAAATAACTAGATTTAATGGTGATTCCAACATAACTGTTAATTAGTAGATGTTTTTTTTTTTAATATTGTTGAATCTAAACCAAATTTTAACGAGTAGCTTTTGAGATATTAAAACATACATAAAGAATATTATAATCCTTAAAAATAGTTTTACAAAAGTATAAAATAAATATATAGTTGGATCTAGTATTTATCATATTCTAGTAATTTTTAAAAATTACAATATGTTAATAGGTTAATATATCATATCAATATTAATATAATTTAAAAATCACAATAACCCATATTATCATCCATATCCAAACATATTATCAGCATCAAAGATTTAGTATCCTTAGAGATAACATAAAATTAAATAACTCAAAAACTCGGTCAAATTTAGACAATGATACATAAACATTTTCAAAAATCTGCTTAACAGTTAATAAGAAAAAAAAATTAGTATCGTTTGAAAAAAGAAATTAGTATAACCAAACAACATTTCTTAAATGTATACATTTTTTTTTAAAATACTTACTATATAACTTTAATACGATCTTTGAGTAAAATTAAAAATTCTAAAAATCAGAATTTGAATAATTATATAATAAAATTATAGAATAGGATTGGGCATGAATGACGAATCACCCTGTATATTTAACATTTTATATAATTTTACTAAACCTTTTTGATACCGACGTTTTTTAATAGTTGACCTAATACATATTCGAATACCTAAGAATGATGATGTTTATACTTTTGTTTTTCACTCTTCAGTATAAAACTTATCAGCTATCGCAATTATTCAAAATCAACAAGTCAATTATTGGCTACATAACACAAAATAATATCAATAGTAGGTATATAACTATGTGCTAATGCTAAACGGTAACCAATAGGTAGTAACGTTGTTATATCATTACTAATGAGTCACTATTTATCAAAAGAAATAAATTTAAATTGTAAACCTATTATTTTTCTTTATAAAAATAAATTTAAAATATTTATTAATATCATGGCACATGGAATTTTTTTCAATTGTTCATACTTTCAATTGATTAATTTTCAATTAAAAACACATACACAATACATCTAATAAATTAAATTTGTATATAATATATTAAAATTTTAAACTCGTATTTAGCGAATAGAGATCATAATAAATAATAGAGCGAATTTATTGTGTTTTATAGCAAAAATAAAATTTTATTGATATAAGTAAATTATAAAAATTACAAATTTTACAACGATAATATACTTCAATACTCATATTAATATTATTTATTACTTATTATTTTTAAAATATTAAAAAGACCCAACCAATTTATAATAATTTTTATACGTGATGTTTTTAATTTTATACCTACTATTATTTTATTCCTTATGATAATTATGAGTAATAGATTTTGGCATAAAAATAACCATCATTAAAAAAAAAAAAAACCATTGTATACAATTTTAGATTTTTATTTAAGACACATGCAGCAGAAAGAAGTTTTGAAGAATAAAACTTTTTAAGCTTAGGTCTTTAACTGTACAACGTATTGATACATTTACTGGATCGCTGAAAGGCGATAACGTATACAAAAATGAAAAATATAAAATAATAAATAAAAAACACACATCATTGTTAAATCAATATATCCATCGCTCTACTTAGACTCAGAATATAATATAATGAAACCAAAAATAGTTATGTTATTAACAACGTCACTAATTATCCAACGATTAGATATTGGATTTGAAAAGACTAAAAAACATAACATTCGAGCACAACGTGAAGATCTATTAGGAACAATTCATGTTTAGTTTTATATCGTATACTAAATTTATAATTCTATTAATTTAAAATGCAACACCCCAAAGTGATCTATACTGCCATTATGTCATTCCCACGGGAATTAATCCTAACTGCAGCAGAAGAATATAAAATTAAATCAGAATCATAATCTCATCATAATACAATATATAATAAGATACATTACGCCCTCGGTAAATTTAAATAGTTAAACATAAATGATTTATCGTAAAATATTGAATGTTACAAGTTTTAATTACGCTTTATTTCATTCATTATTGTAGTATAGACATTAGACAATGTGTTATTGTACAATTAATATAATATATATATATATATATATATATATTAGTAAACGTTGATATTTAATAAATTTGAATACTAAGAGTTATGATACATATTTAATTGGATTTTCAATACGATGTATACTATAATATAATATAGTAATTATCACAATATGATATCAAATTTAACAGTCTTTTTTTCACTTCATAAATCATAAATAATAATTAGTGTAGTCAGTAGGTTATACAATATAGATATACATTATACATAAGCATCTATAGTCGATGACTAGAATTTGAATTACAATTTACAATAAATAATAGATTATTATGAAAGAAAGATAATATATTAATTTCCACACTTTACGATTTAATGGATTATGGATATATTTTTGAAATGCAATACGAATTAATAATTGGTGTATCAAAAATAATTACATAATTCGATATGACATGGGTAGAACAAGATTGCATACGGTGCTTATCGGCGGTGTACCTTTTTCATAACATGATTCTGTACGTTGAATTAATTTTATTTTTGTGCGGTGTTGCCAAATACCAAATCGTAGAAACTAAACTATAGAATACAAACGATACAGAAAGCTTTAAAAAAAATTACAATAGCCAAATGTAATATGTATTACGATACCATTAATGAAAATCTGAGTAAAAACAATTATAAACATTAGTTTAATCTCAAGAGATAATTTAAACAAAAACAAATTGCTTTATCCAATTTAAAACATTATTAAATATACTCTTAAGAATATTTTATATATTTATTTTTTAATCGACTAAACACATTTTCATAGAAAATTATGAAGAAGTTGAGTATTTAAAATATATTAACAATTATTCATTTTTTATTAAACATATTTTTTTAGTAATTTTACTAATAGCCCGTAAAATAAAATAAATAAGTATACTTAACCATAGTATTTTATGAGATTCATTAATGAGTAAGATAAAAATGAATTAATTTTTATCCTTAAAACATTATATATTTTTTGAATCAACAAAAACATTTTAAATGATCATATTATTTTTAAAAACTTTAAAAACTATATATTTTACAACTTATAATATGGTATGTTAAATATTTAAAGGGATCTCTTAATTATTCATCAAATATATATAATCATACTCACAAAAATCTAAATTATACAAGAATGAGTTCTGCGCCTAACTCTTGATTAATAACTTAAGTACTACTTTACTGGTGGTAATACTGTAATAGTGCTAGATAAATATTAAAAAAGCTAAAAAAAAATGGATAATAACATAATAATTGCTTACATAAGATATTAATCACGGTATTCTACTTATTATTATCACCGGGAATACTACAAACTAATGGTATAAAATAACATTTCGGTTTAATTTATCAGTTATCTATTGAGCCATACAAAATTCATCTGAATCTTTCGACCCGAAAGTGAATTATATTATTATGTTGAAAAGACCTTTTTATTAATGTTTCTTTGAAAATTAAATTAAATTATTTAAAGTCTTAAAGCTAAATAGTTAAAACATAAGATTAATCCATACTATATAATATTATAAATATAAAAGTATTATTAACAAATTATTATACAAATTTTGTATGAAGAAGATAGGATGAATCCTGAAAAAAAAAAACAAAGACCACTTAAAATAAAAAAGGATGAAACTAAGTAACCAATTTAATGTGATTGAAAATAAAACTGCATTGATAGACTTTTGAAAATTGGAAAATAAAGAGGATATTGATTTTATATTATATGCATTGTTTAAAATAAGCTGTTTTTAGAAATTTAACCCCCGAAGAGATATAAGAGAGTGCAAAGATAGTAGCAAAATAATATTTTTAAGATCAAATTTACTTGAAACATGGTATTAATGCTCTTTGACACAATTAATGAAACACGTTTAGCATAAACTAGCTTTTCTAATCATCATCACTCACCACTTATCACAACAAAACTACTGATATGCAAGCGATGTCACGGGAAATAGCTAGTAGTTACATACTTAAATATAATGAACTAATCTGTTGTTTCGCCCACTTGTAGGGAATATTTTTTTTTATTTTTAGTTAATATTTATACATACCATTTGAAAATCACAAAAACAAAACATAGATAATTATGTCATCATGGTAAGTTTACATTTTGAAAAAAAGTAATAATAATAATTTTTAAAATAATTACATTTTATTATACATTGTATACTATTAAAATATTAAATTTAAATGATTTCCATAAGTCATGAAATTAAATCACTAAAATATCCTTATACATAATATATAGTTTGCATCATTTACCAATCTAAAAATATATATTTTATACAGAAGTTAATTAAAATAATATCAATTATTAATTTAAAATATAGAATTTTAATCTCATTGTTTTAAGTGTGTCGTGTATATTGATCGCTGAGAAAGGTCAGGTTTCTCTAGCTACCTAAATATATAGCAACTTTAACATTATATTATATTTCTCAAAGTATCCCCACCTCCTAATAGTTACTCTGTAACTCAATTAGCATCACTAATTCTGGTGGCGGCGTTTGGTTGAAAAAAATGGAAATCACTGAACGTTTTGAAAACGAAAACAAGTTTCTGTTAGGTCCCTTGTAGTTTAAATTCTTTATAACATAAATAATATGTATATATATATACATATTATTTACCATTATATACCATGGACCCTTTTTTTACGTGTAAACAGGTTTTGTCCATACTCCATACGATTCGTGTATAATTTCATTGAATAATATATACTATTATTTTGTCAAATATAATTCACATTAGGTATATAATCTTTTACCCAGATTATTTCATGTATAACTGTGTCCGTGCATACAGCTGTTACACTGAATACTGAAACGGTAACAAATTATACTTATTCATAACCATAAAGTAAAAAACTTTACCGTTCTTTACTTGTATTATTATTTTAATAAGTTGTATTCATTATACATATTTTACAAATGTATATAATAATATTGTATTGTATCAGACGACATTACGACGTAAATATTAAACACATGTAAACCACCTCTATCGTGTGTGATAGTAGATAATATTATATATTTTGTTATACGGTATTATTGAATTATGCGTTTTAATCTCAAATAGAACCTATTAGTAGAAAGATACAATGTTAAACTGTAGTATTTTTATCATAATATACAGTTTTATTAAATTTATTACTATGAAATTATTTTCACTGTTTACACTAATTATTATTTCTTTTAATTCACATTTTGAGTACATAATTTAAGCAAACAACGATCAATATGTACTTTTTTTTGTAAAACATCTTTGTTTTTCGTTTCATCATTTTGAAAAACATAATTTACATACTATTGTGTAAAATAAATATTAAAGTACCTATCTATTATAATATCATGTGCTTTATCCGAGCCTTACACGTTGAACAATTAAATTTATTATTTTCGATTTTTGAAATCTTTAAACACTGAATTCACATTGACGTGAAAATATATTGGAGGTTAATATAAACTATAAAGAACGTTCGTTATATACACTAAAAAAAATCGGGTCTAATTGATAGAGAATGTAGAATGTGAACTTAACTTAATGGTTAACTATACTGTCTACATCTTATAATAATATAAACTACTATATGTTTTTACGACGTTTTTCGTAACGGAAACTATTTAACGAAGTACCTGCATACGATATAGAGAAGTGTTCCATCATTCTAAATTCTAATTATATTTATTGTTTGATTTTAAACAAAATACGTGATAACTAGCATAATATAGTCAATAGGCAATAGTCATAAACGGTTTTGTATAGTATATTTTCGATTCGGTTTGTATATAATATCGTATATTGAATGCATATAAAAATAAAAATAAAAATACATTGTTTTAACGTGTCTCATATTGTGACATAAAATAATGCGTACAATATAAGTATGTATAAAATATATTACGTAAAATACATAAGACTGCAACGATAGATACATAGAAAGTCCTCTTAATAACGACGAATGTTGTGCGCGTCCATTAAATTGTCTTCGTCGTAAATTATCAAAATTTGGTGTCAGAACCAGTGTCACCGTGTCATAGCGAAATGTTCATTAAAATAATCAACGGATCGAAAAACTATGTAGGTACTATACATGTACAGTGTTTAAGAATAAAATTGTGTTTATTAGCCAGTCACCCGGACGGTTAGCCAGTATCACATACAAAGACGCGCTTCACAATCGATCGTATATAATGATATGTACTTTTGTATAATATATAAAACGTATTGCATAATAATATACAGTAGTTTTGAACATTGGTTTCGATATGTTATAAATTATAATATTATTATGTTTAATGAGTGCTAAGTGCTAACGTTGGTATTGCATTGCGACCTGCACGTCGTTAATTTAATTTCCATCGACGTACCTGCGATATACATAGTATAAAATTATATGTGTATACTGTGCTTAATGTCTTGCACATACACGAATATTATTGTATAATAATTATTTAAAGTTAATTCTGTAATTGTAATGCAATCGTATAAATATATTTATATTAGATTCTATAAATTTATAGTATAATAATTAGAGCTTGGAAGTTATGAATGTGAAAATCGATAAAATATGTAAAAAAAAATATTAAAAACTAATTATTAATAAAATTACATACTAGTATACTTTAAAATTATTTTTATTTTAAAAATAATAATAATTATAATGACATTTGGTAAAAATTTGTAGGACACAAAAAAAATACCACGCAGTTGTGGCATATGTGTATATACATACAGTTGTTAAGCTATGTCAAAAACATAGCATTATCAAAAATTTTTGTTATATTTAGTGAAAATAATGGCTTTTTCTATACGTCGAACAAATCTTTAAAAAAAGAAAATACCTATTTTAAATAATTTAGTATGTAAACATATTTTTTTTTTATAAAATATTAAAATCGCAGAAAAATCTATTAAGACTTAGAAGTAGCACTTGATTTTTAAAATTAACAAAATAAATAAAAATATACATTTTTCATTATCGTTTGTAAACTTTTTATTGTAATTTGAACGAATTTCTGGTATGACTGTTACAAAATAAAAAAAAATTGCAACTCTTATAAGTTACAACTTCTGAGCTTCAATTTTAATACGGTATCATTAATATAGGTAGGTGGGGATACATTCGGGGCCATTTGAATTCGTTCGTCCGTTTACTGCGTATGGAATATATACTATATATAACGACGATATTATTATTATGCAGTTATACGATTCCCTTTGAAAATCGAAACCACGACGCTTAGTGTAATTTATTACGGGCGCGTTCGTATTATTATTCACACCGTAAAAGTATTTCCCATAAAATTACACTACAAAAGAAAATCGACGATGTGTATGGCCGCGTTTTATTGCCATCAGTCGACTCGATATTTTAACCGCGACGTCCTGTATGTATAATACACAAACGTTGCGTCGCTAACAATTACTTTCGGGCACCACACACTATAGTTACTCACCACCTACGACCTATATTAAAACACCTGACCCAATCACAATAATAATAATATGTCCGCCGTCCGTTGACGTTGGTCTAATTCACATTCTATTGTCTATTTTTCTTGGAAAAACGCCGTATGAACGTTCTATACTGACTCCCACATTATGTGCATTATTATTATTATGGATGTGAAATACTGAAATTAATATCACTCTAGGATTCGCGGGATATTATTGGCGCATCGATTTGGAATGGGGGATAATATTGTTATTTTAGACCAATATACTTGTATGTTATTTCACTCACGTGTCATATTTGTAATATGGATCATTTATTTAAAAATATTGAAACGTTTATCTCGTTGACTGTAATCGACTGAAAATAGTGTGCGATATGTGGTCACTGGTAAGTTTAACGGAAAAAGCAAGTGAAGGTGCCTTCCAGGGCTTTGTACCCGAACGTAACCCGAAACCCGACACCCGAATTAACCCAAATAAATTGCAAAACCTAAACTCGTATTATACAACACCTGATTGAAAAAATTAACACTCAAATTAACCAAAAACGAGAATTAATATTTGGATTAACCCGAAATCCAAATTATTATTAAATATAAAAAAATGAGTGCTATATTAGTGAAAAATGATTGATTAATGTAAGTATACATTTTTTTTGTTATTATATTTACTTTAAAAATAAAATAAAATCATTATATTAAATTTGCAAAGAAAATTTCATGTTAATTGATATAAAACACGAGTCCTTATAACACTCGAATTAACCGTAAATAACCCAAATAAATTTATATTTAACCGAAATGAGAAAAGTTCATTAACCTGAAAAACTCGAATTCAATAACCCAAATTGTCTTTTAACATCTAAAATCCAAAACCTGAAAAAATGATTCCGGTGTAAAGCCATGGTGCCTTCTCTTCTATCGTAGGTCGTCCATAATTTAATATGTCAAGTTAAAATCTCAGCGTTTTAATTGGTTGAACGCTCTCTGATGATCATTTTAAAATACCGTGTTTCTTAAAGTTGAAAACTATTTAACTTTGTCGACATGCAGTTACACAGTGGTCATAAACTCATAACTCAAATGGTTATCAATTACACTCTACTTATATGTCTAAAATTTAATATTATAAAATGATAACCATGGTTTATGATATTATACATAATTATATTATCTTATATCCATTGTGTTTGTACTTTTATAGTATGACTCAACACGTTCTTGTCAATGTAGTATCTTACGGAAGATATTAAAAAAAAAACATGAATTAAATGAATATACATTTGAAACGAACCGATAAGTGTCTTTTATGACTAAGGAGAAAAGTGATTTTTGAAGTATAGATAAAAATTACTTAATAGGCTTTTAGCATTTACTATTTAATACAGGGATTATACAGTTTTAACCTTGACCGGTCCTGTTATCGACAGCTACGACGTTTTCTGTTATTCAATGGGTTTTTTTTCGTTGCGTTATTATTATAAACAGATGTATTTGAATAAAAGCCTTGAAAAACAAATTGTTCGGCGGTCGTGTATGTTTAATACGAGGACGTTTCGTTATATTTAAAGACCTTAAATAAATATAAAAATATGGGAAGTTTCACATTTTACATTTCAAAGATTTGAAATTGTAAAAAAGGTTATTTGCACTGCAGTCAAAAAAACGTGTTGATTAAAAATTGTTGAATAAACTAATTTAATGTCCAAGCCCCAAAAAACAAAATAATCAAAAAAAAAAAATTAAAAACATGACTATCGACAAAAAATATTTTAGAAAAAAAATGGTAATAATCTCAAATTATATTATATTTATAAAACTTTAAATATAAAAACTAAATTCGGGCATTAACTAACCTAGTGTTTATTACATAATATGTTCTGTTGATACTATTTAAGTAGGAGAATTAAAATGGTTTTCGGGAACCTTCTGTAGATAACGAGTTAATTTACACTTACCACTGGTACTAAAATATAATAATAGGTAATAATAGATTTTTTAAGAAACTGATTTGATTTTTAGAAAACAAGTATTTTCATGAATCGTTTATACGTTTAGAAAGGAGAACACGTTTCCAATTCTTGGGGCTCCTACGGTTTTCTTCGATTCAAGTCGGCGAATATTCTCGAGATGTTACGAAAAATCGAATGACGTGTGCATGATAATGCTTTAATATATGCGCTATGGGTAAACGCCATGACGTGGTATACAGCGGTCGCGGTATATTGTAGTCTGGTGTACTTTGGTGCACGATGTATAGGTATATATGTTATATACTTACCTAAATAATATGTGGCTATATAATATACAATATACATGACGGCGGTAATTGTATAATAATAATTTTTATAATGCGTACACAGTGCCCCCCCACACTCTCGTTTTCATTCTCACGTGTGCTCTCTCTCCTTCTCTCTCTCCCTCACTAGCTCACACGACGACACGAAACCGGTGCTTCGGCCGCCGCCGCCGCCGCCGCCGCAGCAGTCCTGGGTTTTTTCGTTCGTATTTTATTTATTCTTATTATTATTATTATTATTATTATTATTTTTTTCGGCATGTGAAAGAATTTTTATATATCGCTGGTGGGACCTACCACCACATACGGTCGAGGGTCTGCCTGCGCGCGCGCGCGTCCGTGTCGAGTGTGTGTGTAAACGCGGCCGTGTGCAACCGTATAAACGTGCGCTTGTGTATGTTGCGCCTCTCCTTTGACTGTGTACGGTTCGCCGGCGCTATACGTAGACATATACACACACACACACACACACACACACATCCAACACACACACGCACGCATACGCACACACGCGCGCGCGCACACACTCGCACGACACTGTCCCACTGATACTGATTCGATTCCGACGACGAGACGCGCGGCACACACGCATTCTGACCTGGTCCGTTGCCGGGTTCGGACGTTTCAACGCGCTTTCATTACGCTTACACTCCTCCACTTGCACACACACGCACACCACACGCCGTTGTCGTATATACCGTGCCCGTGCGTACTACAACGTCTCTTGTCGATTTTCTTATTTGTAAATCGATAATTAAAAGAAATTAATAATAATAAACACTTCTCTGAGTTAAAATTATAATCTCGTGGTTTTCTGTTCCTTCTCGTCGCACGGTGTCCACCTCGCTCGCGCATACACCCGTTTACACTACCAATACACTATAATATATACACAGATATATCCACAGCGAAACCGTCTCAATCATGGACTTGTTGTGTTGCGAATCAACTTCGAAGAGCGTCGCGCAAAAGGATCCGACTCTGCTGTTGGACGACCGTGTGTTCGACACCATGCTCAAGTCTGAGATCAGGTGCTTACCGGCTCCCGACTATTTGGCAACCGTCCAGAAGGACCTCACGGCCAACCTCAGGAAGATCGTGGTGGATTGGATGTGGGAGGTCAGTATTTAATATTTTTAGTAACTTTATTATTGGTTTAAGTTGTATTGGTAGTAATTGTCAATTATACTTAGTAAATGTTGTACTTTTGTATTATGTACGATGTGTGACTTCGTTTTCGATTTGCCGAATTCTGTGTAACGACTAAACTTATTGATATTTTTAAACAGTATTTTAAACCAAAATAAAAAATTATGAGGTTATTGTCAAAAAAATTGTCAACTGTTTGGTTAAAATTACAATACAATATTTTTAGCCAATTTGTTTAATGTTTTAATGTGTTTTTATATTACTTTATCGACGACCTGAAGGGTTATATCATGAATTGTTTGAATGGAGAAGGCATATATATTACTTTCGAGGCGTTATGCCAGCTGTTTTTTTACAAGCAACAAGTGGTCGGGTGGTACCGCACTATTCCCAATCGCGCTTTGAAAAAGGCAACTGGTGACAATCAGACAATCGTACCGGTTATCGACATGTAAATAATATAATATACTTAGGTGCCTGTATTTAAATTGTTTTCCTATTAAATTATAATATCGATTTGACTTATTGTTTTTAACCCTATAATACATCTACAATTATTTTAATATTAAATGTAAAAGCGCATAACATATTAGTACTACCCACAAATTACACCTTTATTAATTCAGAAACTAGATATGTTTTTATCTAAAACCTATTCGTTTGATTATTCTTTGTCATTTTTTCCCACCCGACTTTCCTTTTCTAATTACTTTATATCTTGTTATATTTCAATCATATTTACTATTCATTTTTTGTCAACTCCTCAAACTTCGTAAAATAATTTTTTACCTACATACTCATCTATGTATTTATCATTTTACTTTTGTTTTAGTTAATTCATTTTGTTTCAATTTGTTTTATTACTTTTTTTTCATTCAATTCTATGTCATAATATTCAATTTGTTCAAAAAATATCTAAACTAATTAATTATCTAAACAAGTCAATAAATATTTTCTTATATAAATATATAATAAACTAATATAAATTAGTTAATTTACTATATTATAACATGTATTTATTGTATATTTAAATATGTTATAACTTACTAAATTAAAAACTGGTTTTTGTTCTAAAATATTATAAATGTTTTTTAAAGTATAGTAGAATATCGAACAGTTATGAGAATCATCAATTTTAATTATTAATATAAATTTAAAAATGTATTTTTTTTTAACTTTAGTAAGATTTGCCTAGTTTTTAAACTATTATTAAACTAAAATTTAAAATGTTTTAATAATATTAATGCATACAAAATCAACTTTAAAAAAATTATTTAATACAGGCGTGTTAAGTTAAAAAGCTTGAGTAAAATGCATTTTAAATGTTTTTGATGTAAGTAAATATATTTTAGGATGCCTAAATATATTTTTGCCTTTCACTCATGCTAAGTTAATGAATATAACTTATCTAATATTATTAATTAAACACGAGCTTTTCATGTCCGACCAACCGTATGTATTTACCATTATGAACGTTTGGTCGTTATATTTTTCACCAGTAGCGAATTCGAAAATGAACGCCGCACGTTTTGTTGTTGGCTCTAAGCCAGAAAAAATGCAACATGATTAGCTTATGTGTGTTTCACTGTTTGTATAATATAAAAGATGACTTTTTAAACGTCGGCTATATTGTAACATTGTAAATTGTAATATTTATAATATTACACATATTAGATTATATTATATATCGAACACGTTTCAGTACTTTGGTGAATTCGATAAAAATACGATTTCCAGATGATTTTCAGACTTCATTGTAGCAGCCACTCAATCGAACAGGAATCATCAGACAGGTGCAGGGCGTGGTATACTCTCCAAAAGGTCCAAATTGTTTTTATAAGACGTGACTTTTCAGAGAATGTTTTTTGGAGTCCTTGTTTATACATCTTTGTGAAAAAAAGAACACACGCAGGTTATTTTTGATTGTAAATCACGTTGACGGTTCAATTGTGGGGTAGATAACAGTTAAAGCATAGCGGAGACGTATCTAGAACAATAATACTTCTTTTTTTTTATTCCTTTTTTGTCGATTTAAATTAAATTGTAATGACTGCGCGAGACGAATGAAACATTATACAAATCCGACCAGAATTTCGACCGTATCCTATACTTAAACTTTGAAAATATTGTTACATGTGAAATTGAAACTGAATTAAAATATTCATACGTTTTGAAAAGTTTCCAAATTGTGCGATTACGGTGTAGCATTTTATTTTGTCTCGTGTTATTTTTCAAAATTTCCAGTTTAGACAAGTATAATAAATGTAAAAACAAAAGTGGTGTCTGTTAATAATAACGACGATGATGGTAGGTAAATCCCGTCTATATTATACGCAATCGCCGTATATAACGCCCAAAGAGGCCGGTCCTGGGTAAACTGCTGGTTAGGTTACACACTAGAGGCGGCGAATTAAATTTTATAACTCTCCCGATTCTCCCCTCCGCTTATTGCCTAAAAATATGTGTATAATAAGTAATAAGTAATACGATTTTATTAATAATTGTAATATATTATGGTTTTAATATTATGATATAGCTTTCACGTATTCATTAAGTGCTAGCGAGTATGTTTGTGTGATGTATGTAATATGTATATGTAAGTGTGACCTGTATGTTTGTACACGTAATGTTCCCGAATAATTATTTTATTATAGTATCCTATTAATTTTATAGCATTCTGTAAGTTGAAGGTATCGTTCTAAGAGTAAAACTAAGTTTACTTTTTTTTTTTTTTTATGAACCTGTTTGTGATTTAAAATATTCTTCTGAAAAAGGGAATTTATAACATAGGAAAAGAGTCAATCTCTTATACAGATTACAAGTTTAGATATTTCTAACCGCTTAACACCACAAAACTCCATTTTGTGTTAATTATTAATATATGTTTTAATGTTTTTATATTTTTAAAAGAAACAACTCATACTTTTAGATTTTCTGATTTTAATAATGATTTTCTTAAAAAAAATGGTTAAATGATTAGAAATTACATTTGATTTTGATTACACGTCATTATATTATTTAACGTTCACGTTTTCAAACATTTTTAATTAAATTATAGAAAAGCCTTATTAAAAATATGTAATATTTTATTACAATATTAAATTGTCAACTAAATGTAAACAGGTTTTTTTATATTCATTGGAATACATTAACTACATTACTTCTTAAAAATAATAATCACGATAATAATAATTGTTATTACTAATTGGTTTGTTAAAAGGCAGACAAGAAATATATCGTAAAAGTTTTTTTCTACTGACAAATGAATGTGCATATTGCAATTAAAATAGTACTTATTGGGAATCGTTTAAAATAATGAGTAGGGCTCATAAGAAGGATAATATACCTTTTAGTTTGGTGTACTAAATTATTGCATTTAAATTTTTGAAAAAGTCTAAAAAATATTAATATCATTCGGTATTTTTTCATACACTCCTTTAATTTTTGTATTATTTTATGCTAATATTATACGCATGATCATGAAACACGGAATGTTAAGTTATTATTTTTTTTCTCCTGAAAGGTATCTATATATTTTAATTTTAATGTTTGGTGCAATGTCGACGAATATTAATCAAAATCGAGCGCAATAGAGCCGTATAGTACTAGTACAAAGTCAAACCTCCCGAAATACAGCACTGCGTGACGTTCAACGCGCGCGACCGGGAAGGCTGGTCGTAGTGGTAGGAGTGAAAAGGACACATACACACAATGTCGTCGTCACAATGTGATATTCTTATACAATTCAATGTATTATTCTCTTTTATCGGACGAATCCGTCTAATTAAAGAGTAAAAAAAAAAAATTGAAAAAAAGACTATAATTTGTTCAGCTGTTTTCGCATGCATATACACATTCGGTATATGGTGATGCGTCGTTCCGAGGTCATTTCGGGGTGGGGGAACCCTCGCCGAGTTCCCCTCTGGCCAATGTTCGACGGCGAACACGTGTCGTAAAAAAAGGTGTCATGTCGCCGTTTGTGCTTTATTTAACCACTGATGCGTAAAAATTTTACTTAACCCTCCT
Source organism: Rhopalosiphum nymphaeae (assembly GCA_036289425.1). Taxonomy (NCBI): domain Eukaryota; kingdom Metazoa; phylum Arthropoda; class Insecta; order Hemiptera; family Aphididae; genus Rhopalosiphum; species Rhopalosiphum nymphaeae. The sequence goes on from JAZAQC010000015.1 coordinate 2,615,582, forward strand.
CCTCCGTTTGTTAAGAAAAAATCCCGGACTAACACTAACGATTATTATATTTACGACAAAATAGGTTAATTTTTTAATATTACGTAAGAGATTATCGAGTTTTGAGGCAAAAACAGTTCAACAAAGTTGCTCGCTGGTTTAGTTTTCACAAATTTAAAATACGTACAAATAACTTGTTTTCAATTATATTTATTATACAATAATTGTAGTTCGGAATATGCTATACATTTAATATAGGTAGTTCCTGCCGACTTTTGCGTATAACCGTAGACGATATTAAAGGTCCCATTTACAACATGTCAATATCTCCACCGAACATTAAAGCCCTTTTTGCAATACATTTTGTTTTATAATACTACAAAAAATGATATGCTTGTTGGTTGTACCTATATATTGAAAAAACTATTACCTCTCGCCCGCTGTTCAACGTTGAACAATATTCTTAAACATAGTTAATGGATATTATATTTCAAAAACGTGCATCACCACCCGACACTTTGATCACTCATCCAGGAGTATAAGTAAACATAATAACGGGCATGATATTATATTTATGATATTATTTTATGTGCTTAGCGCGAACGAGTGAATATTCAGCGTTAATATTAAAGTATACCCCGGCACGAATAATGGGCGTACTCGCGGGTCTCGGTCGTATCCAAAATCGTTATCGCGTAATCGCGCGAACCGTGTGTGTGCTCATTATCATAATATTAATATCGATCGCCGCCGCATTAATAAACAAGCGTATAATTTATTATTTTATGGCCGTGTACATATTTTCGGACGGATACGCGCGGTCGCACTTTTATTTTTTTTTTTCTTCAAATTTTTACTTTTAACAATGTAACAATTACATATTTTGCGGCTCGGGCCCCAGCGCAGTATCGTCGTATTGTGGTCGTGGGCATCGTCGCACGTTTAAAATGTCATAGGAATTAATTACGACGGTAATAATTGTATTGTAAAATATACGAGACGCGCGGCGTACGCATACGGTTCCCGAGAGATTCCAAGAATAATTTTCGCGCAGCGACAACGTCGATTTGCATTTATTCCGTTGCACACGTCCCGCGTTAATTCGATAACCCGATGCATGTATATTATTAAATGACTATTACCTACGATTTATTAATACGAGTCTTAGCGTCCGCGCGACCCGACCGACCCGCGTATTCGATTTCGTATATTAGCGCACGTCACGGCACATCCACAATAATAAATAACGATATTATATTATTATATTATTGCATTGTGTACCACCGGTGCTGTTTTGGGTATACTACGAGTAGGTACGATTGTACGAATATACGATTCGTAAAAATCGACTCGTCTAAAATAATATAATATAATACATATTATTCTCAAATTATGCGGTCGTCGTGTGTTATACAATCTCGCGGGTTCGTGTTTAGGTGTCGGTAGAGGGGAAGCCCCCGGTGAGTACGTTGGCAGCGGCGGACGACAGGTGAACAACAAAGTGGCGGGGCATGGAGGAGAGTGCGCGCTATCAAATTCTTACGGTTGTCGGGTTATCGGACGACGAAGTGTGCATGACACACACGCATATATGTGCGCGGGTTCCTCTGACGCAAAACAGCTGATTATCATATCGCGGCTGTGGTAATAATCGTATATACGAACAATAATAATTATTATTATCGAGTGGTTTCGTGAAAGTCATCATTAGCGGCAACGAACTCTCGGACTATAGAGAAAAAACAATAATGTTCAATTTGTTTTTTTTCTTTCGCTTTCCCATCGTGTATAATGCGATATTGTTATAGGCTGTTATTATACTCTCCGTCATACCGATACAGTGCTATAAATGTTATAATATTCTTCCACGAAATCCGCGATTCGTACGAAATCCAACACCGTTACCACCGGATATAGGCACGCGTAAAATGTGTACGTACATACGCCTAGGAATTTTTGTCCTATACAGCCGTCGTGTCGTGTCGACTGCGATTACAAATAATAATATCAATAATGGTATTCATGTCGCCTTCGTCGTCGTTACGCATGTGTCACACGCACACATGCAGTACACACATACATATCCGACCGAATAACTCGTTGTGAAATAATTTTAATTTTTCCATTTAAATATTTCTATACACCGCGTGTGCGTGTATGCATTTCGAAAAAAAAATGTATTATACACCTTATTGCGTTTTAGTCGGTTTCGTGGATGAGGACGCGTCGCTCTTATGACGCGACGAGAGGAAGGGGAAACTATTCAAAACATATGTGTTTTTCGAGCCAAATCGTCCAAATCGCGTTGTGCTTGGATGCATTAGTGGTAATTGATGGTTATAGAACTTTCATAGAGATTAATCGAATAAATAGAGCAAAAAGATGGGTTGAAAGTGTAATAACGAGAACTTAATGATTTCGGGGTAAAATGGTAAAACGCACTTAATTTATCGATGTAGATATTGATAAAATGGTTTAGCCGATTCACACTAATATCGGTTGACAAAAAATCTCCCGTCATATTTATGAATGCAGAGAGATAGTGGGACTAAACCGGGAAAAAGGGCTAAGTACAAAGTTTCGTTTGTCTTTTATTGTTAACCCCTATATAAATCCATAATAATATAATAATATATTATAAGTTGTTTGCCGCGGCTGTCGTACGCTTTCAGTGGCCTTCGTTACTTCCTTTCGGCTGCGACGCTCATTTCATGAATGTGTTGAGTCCCCCGAAGGTCTTTGGTCGACATTTCGATGAAAATATTAAAATTTAAAAACGCGTATATAGACATGATACTGTAATAGTGATCAAAGTGACAAATTAAAGTCATTTATAACTACGAGCATATAATTATATTTAATTATCAAACATTTTTACTCGTTGTAGAGATGATAATATTTAACTTAATGTTTTTATTAAATTAAATTTGTTATCAAAAAATCATAGAGGAACTAACGATCTAGCATATTGATTATTTTGACTATGTTATTTGACGCGAATTCGTTGGTTATTATAGTGATATAGACTCTTCCTTGCGTAAAATATTTTAACACAAACGTGTAATCATACTATTAGTATAATTTTTTACATAATACATAATTAAGCTGTAAATCGCACAAGGTTGTCGTCGTTTATTGGAGGTTTCGAAAGTGGTCTTGTAGACTATCATTATTTATTTACTATGTAAATATGTGCACACCCGCGAGTAAGAATAGCCCGCCCGAAAAATGAACGTCGCATTGATGGATACTGCCCATTGATTTGTTGTAGAAATATTTTGTCCATTAATAAAAATACAGTTTAATAATCGAAGTACATTTTTGAAACTAAGCGACTATCATTTACTACAACTATCGTAACCAGTACTATCAATTATCAAGAGATAAAATTATCAATTATTAGTTAATTTTTTTTTTTAATTAATCTATCATTGGTTTTATGAAAGCGATAACATTAATACATTATACATATACTGATAATGTTATTTTAACTTATTTGGCAATATTTTTGTGAGAAATATAAATTAGGTTCTGTTTAAAATTTAATTCGACACTGTTCAACAACATTCACATGTTATCGTTTTAATAAATATTCGGCTCTCTAAAGTCTAAAGTATATTATATTATTATTATTACGATGTGTTCATATTAGCTGTCGTATAATATGATAATATGCGTTTTCATTTGCGAGTTCTCGTTTTGAGAATCCTTGTTCGTTAATTTATCGACGTGTATGAAGTAGTATGGTAATATTGCGATTCTCGAAGCATTTAAAACGATAAACAATTGTTTATACACGCACATTACGCCACCTTGAAATGTATCGACGTTTAATGATTTAGTAATCCGCCGTGAACGTATTCCGTCAGGGACGACAGGGACCTTATCGTCCTTGTATGATATTTCGTCTGTACGTGAAATGACGGCGTTTGTGGTTCACCAACTTGTGTTCTAATAATAATATAATACCACAGTACTATGCATCATTCATCACACACTTGTATACTATTTTCAGTAATTATCTGTATAATATTATAATGCGACAAATATAGAGTAATTTCTTATCTAAGGTTTTTTCCCTTGTTTAATATTATATAATCGAAACTGCGTTTTTTTTGTTAAAAAACTGTTTAACTGTTCATCCCAACCAACAGTAGACAGTAGACGTTATTCCTTTAACAACTGATAAGGGAACGGGGCCTTACTGTTATGTATTCGGCATTGAATAATTTAAAAGATGTTTTCAACATAAATCGTGATTTAAAAAATAAATAAATAAAAATGGTCGCTGGACAATGAAATTACCGTAATTTCTTGTTGATGTCAGTTTTATTAAAGCTAAGCTACGAGAGACGTCACATTATCGTTTTTGGATTTTTTTCTTTTACTATCATATCACACCTGAGATGTAAAATAAACACGGTCGATGATCAGTGGTGGTTTGCTTCTTATTTGTATGTTCTTTTCGCTTTGAAATGGAAATAGAATACGTTATTTCTCTACTCAATGTTCGCGCGGCACGTGTGAGTACATTGTTTTCTTCGTTTGCATGTATTCTCCGAATTCGTTGTTATTCTTTTAACCAGGTTTCGCGGGGGAAACGAATGACGTGAGAAATATTGTTGAACCGCGTGTTTGGTGTATGAATTCCAAACGACGGGTAGGTTTGGTCGCGAGTTATTATGCTATGCGCGAGACAATGATATTTGTTTAAAACGCAATGCAATACCAGTCTAAAAAATTCTAAATATTTTTTTGTTTTATTTAGAAATATCTTATCGGTCGTACCACAATTTATTCTACCGCGTGCGGGCGACGCCACATCGCGTGACTCCGGTAGTTCCAATATGATATATCGAATTTGTTGGAATATCGTCGTATAGTAAAAATGTACAATTTAAAGAGTAGGAGTTGAACTGTTAACCTTTGTCACAAATATCTTTTGGAAAATAATTATTACATTTTTCTGAAAACTGAATTTTATTTGTCGTTGCAGATTGTCTGTTCGTATTAATTTACATAGTAATTATAACTTACTAAATTTATGGAAATTGGGTTGTGTCATAAGAAACTGCAACATGAGAAAAATCGTTTTTCGTACAAAAACAATCTTGACAAATTAGTCGTAATTTTACGTTTACTAAAATATAATTAATAGGTAATAATAAATTATCTTGACTTTTTTATGTAGGTATTTTTCCACTATTTATTTATTTAATTTTCAATAATCATTCCTGCCACCCCAATTATCTTGAACATTATATATTAAACGAAAATTCGAACGTCCCGAGGCAATGAAAACTAAATTGAAGTTTTCGAACACGTAGCATAACACGTAACATACATAATATACAAACGCGCGCGCTCCGCTCGTTCGATTTAATGACACGATTATGTTTTGTAAATTCGAGAAGTATTCAAATGCGTGTTGTACATATTATTATACCCAATTATCGCTATTATTTAGTGTTCTAGTTAAACAGTTATAACACTTGATTGTTCAAATTACAAGTAAACAATTAATAATTACATTTAGAACGACAGCACCGCAGTGTTTAATAAATAAGAGGTCATGAGTATTTTCAAAAAAGTATTACAATGTAAGGGCGACTTCGGCGAAACGATTATGTCGATTCGAGTAGTTAGTAGTTATGGTGTGTGTGTTTTATGATAGTTGATGTGTAATGAACATAATTATTATAATGATGTTATTTTCGTGTTATTTTTTATTATTTCTTTTTTAATTAATATTTTACGGAGATCGGTATAATGTTAACGTCAGTCGTTACGTATATTGATAAATGTATCACGATAAACGTTTTTTTTATGCATCATATTTTTACTGTTCAAGTGTATTCGTTTAGTGAATACGATAAGAAAATTAGTAATTTTCTCTATCGAACACTTAATATTATTGAACAGTATTTGACGAATAAAATAAATATTAAATAAAAGATTATTCTTTTGAACATTTCTTTGATTATTGCTGGATACGATTTTTCATGAAATATTGTTTCTGAAAAAAAATATTGTTCTTGGCTAAGTTATTCTAGGCCATTTTGTTTTAAATTTAGTCAACTAAGCGGTTGTTGTTTATGCGGGTTTTCCAATTTGTCATCGTATTATTATTATTGGATATTTTGGACGGTCGTATAATTTGGACTACCAGATGAAAATTTCAATTTTCAATTTATCCGTATCTGATGTAACTTTCAAGGTATGCACTATTATTATGTATTTATAATGAAAATGCGAAAATGATTTTTCATTGCTTCTGTGGTGTATGTATAATTTGTATTTGCTGGGTTTGTAAAAATTCATTTTTTTCTCATTTCCATCATTCTCCATAAAAGAAATAACTTAAATAACCTATTCAATATTCATATTATGGTTATTGAAAAACAACCGTAAATACATATATATGTGGATTTTAAACTGTGTGGTTTACTTTGGAGCTTGATCAACTTTATTTGTATAACACGCAGACACAGAATAACAGTATTATTTTATTATGTTACATATAATATACGACGGACGAGATAAGGAACTAGATAAACATTATAAAGGTTCCCTGATCAGCGTAGACTTTCAAAGCAGTCATTTCCGGTAGTTTTCGAACTGTTCAAAAATCCGTGTATGTGTTTCGTTGTAACGTGATTACGCGCGGTTGTAATGAAATTGTTTAATATGTTTTAATAATAGTTTATATTCTTTCATTATTAACATGATTCATGGCCCGTTTTGCGCGTTCATAATGGCGAACAGTGACTTCCCCTCTGTTCAATATAGTATGTAAGCTATCGGTTTTAATACTGCACGAATACTGTTTACTTTTTTAAACGATAATAAAATTCCAAACAGCATAAAATATCTCTTCGAAATGTAATCGTTCAAACAAGTTTGTAATAACACCTAGAAGCCATAACTCATAACACACGCCATTAATAGGTACAAGAAACTATTTTCGATTTAATATTCTAAAATATCGCACAACGACCAAAGTATTCTAAATGCATTTGCCTTAAAAATATCAACCAAGTATTGTCATAACATATGACGTGGTTGATAAATTCCACATCGTTAAATAAATAATTTTGTAAACCCATGTTAACCCATGATTTTTTTATTCGAATGTATCAATGAAAACGTTTTTAAACATATTTTGAGTATTATTCTATCCATATTTCATACTATAGCCAGGGATGCATTATAATATTATGTAACGTGTGGTTGAATGACTATATGAATTAATGAATTAATTATAAACCAAGTCGACTTCATTTCTTCGTTGTTCCTATCATATTCTACTCCTACTCAATCCTACTAACCGGACCACCGAGTACGCGCGTCGTATATAATGATAATATTATTAATAATACCGACTCGTCGACAATATTTACGCCTGTCCGGTCCACTGTTACCTACACAAAACTAGTGTATTGAATATAGATTGTGGATAACCATTGTGTACCCGGGATCACAACCCGCGAGGCCTTCCGGGATGCTCGCGCTAATGAGGCGGAGAAGTTTTTCGGTTTCGATGTTTGTTGATATGTGGAAGTGGGGCTGAGGAGGGAACAAGGTTTTCTAAATGCATGCGTGACGATGCAGTGAGACTGTACGGCCGGATGGAATTTAGCTATTTTTTGGTGGTTAGTAGTATAGTGTTTGCCACAGCCAATAGTAGGTAAACATTATCGAAACCAGTTATTGCGAAAAACTATAACAAATAAAAAGACAAATTTGAAGTATTTTTTCTGCGTAGTGTGTGTGTGTGTGTGTGTGTGTGTGTGTGTGTGTGTGTGTTTTGTGTATACTTTGTACTTTGTAGAGTTTGTCGTCAAATTCGTCGTGTGGCTGAAAAGAGTTTTTGATTGTAGTGTAAGTGTATTGTGCGAACGCGCGCGCGATACCCCACTGGCAGCTTAAATTACATAATTATTGTACTTTACCTATCGTCTCGTGCGTTATTACGATTCTTTTAACATTATCGTTTGCTAGTTGGTTGTAGTATTCTAGTGATTGTTAACGCAAACACCGACTTCAGTATAGAAAATGAAGCTATAAATAGCAAATATTGTCATTCTATGTAGACAATATTTGCTATTTATACATATATTATTATTATCGTTGTATTTGGGTAGGTCCGTTAGGTTAGAGAAATATATATGGTTACGATAAAAAAATAAAATAAAAGAAAACGCAAAACGAACGCGTGCCGGTTTGTGTAATTGTGTACTTATAGAATTAATATAAAAGCGCATAGTGCCGTTTTCGAGAGAGTATTAAGTACTTACATGTTTAATTTCACTCTTTATAATATATCATTTAATCAGTAAAGCGTTGTGTGTTCTACACGATTTGGACATTCGTCGTGTGTGTCTAAAGTCTAATAACAATTATGAATCAATTGTACGATGAAATATTAGATTGGTTAAATTACCGAAATTGCCAGTGGATCGTTAATTAAGCAGACTTTGATTGATTTGTCGTACCGCAATAATAATCATTAATCATCCTGCCGTATTTACTGGTCTTATTAGTTTTTAAACAAAATTAAAGTTTGTTTTTTTTTCGTTCCATCTTGTTTTGGCTTTAAGCTGGGTTATTTTTTTATTGGAGATGTACCATCCACCAGGATATTTTATAGAATCGGTGTAGTAGTTCTATACGCTACGTTATGTTGTCTTTACCATCAAAACGAAACTGTGGATAAAACGTTAACGCTGTCAATACGTAAGATTTCAAAAAGAAAATTTTTAAGGAACAGAATATATAATATATTGCACGCATGCAGTGCGATTGAAATTAAATCAAACAGAGAAGTAAAATGAAAATTTTAAACACTGAAGTCCGTTTGAGATAGAGTATGAAAGATAATGTGTTGAGTATTTATAGGTATTATAAAAAGAGTCGCTTAGGTTTCATTCAGTGTTCAGACCGGTGGTTGTTAGCCGTAGTGGCGTGTACTTATAAGTCGTCGACGAACGAGTGGCGAGTTGTATTTTATCAAATCCAATAAATCGTGTGTGCGTGCATGTGTACCCCCGTAAGTTTATTTTACATTCCATTGAAATCTGTTTAAACGCCATCTCGTTGTTATATCTTATCCAGCAGAGCGGGTTTATTTTTATTATTGTAACGTACGTATATGGCGGCGGCGTAACATGATAGAGCATAAGTAACAAAATACATCCAGTCCATTAATGCACACATCCCTGCTCCCCTCACAACCCACTGTTTTATTATAATTGTTATTTCGGTTTTCTCGTTGGATAGAGTTTTTTAACAGCTCGACAATGAAAACCAATTCGCGTCGTTATTTATAAAAACGAAAAACTGCCAAATGGGATTTCCTGTATTAATATTCGAATCACACACGTCTGTCGGTCTTATTTTAAATTATTTTAACTAACCGAAGGACAGCAACGATCGAAAAATAGATCCTAATAATAACATTATGCTATTAATATAAAACTATTATACAATTATTATTTGCGTTTATTTGTTTTCGTCGTTTATTCACGAATAACAATTGTTGACAGTTGTGTGACAATTAGTTTCCATTTTTTATTTTTACTTTGCATCGTAATGGAACGGTGGTTGTTCTTCCATTCGAATTTATTTCTCATTCATTTTTCGTAGAGTAAAACAAATATACATAAAGGCGAGAACAGACCGTCTCCGTCGATAATGCCAAAACAAATGAAAAAAAACCATAAAAGACGAATGGATCCGTCTAAACGACTATAAAAGTATAAACTGACGTAAAAATAATTCGGTTTTCCGCCGTCGTCGCCGAGTGCCAACCAAACTGGTTGTCGCGTTACCCGGGCCACCGCCCTTTGTTATCAACATTTTCGATCTTCCCACTGCAGCAGTTCATCGTATATTGTGTGTGATTAGTATTGTCGAAATATACAATAAACAAAAATTGTAATACTAGTAGATTTTTTATTTTGTATTTCCGTTCGAATTTGTCGTCTCCACTATTGGCACAATTGATTGATTGACACGCACCACGCACGTGATTAAATGTATATCTATAGGAGATCTTGGCAAATCGGTCAAAAAGTGCCGTCGTTATGGTGTTTGATTTTAATTTTTTTCCTTCGTAGAAATTGAGTAGTACACAAATGACAATGTTGTCACGATCGTCCACTCTCGTTCATTCCGCGGGACATTTCGATGACAACCGGGATGTCCGAAAACTGTTACCGTAGTACTATGATCCCGTGTACGTGCAGTGTGCTAATGGTCGGTAATGCATTTCCGATAATTGTCGGACAAAAAACAATTTTCTTTTAAAATTACTTTGTGGTCGCCAGTGTGTATTAAATAAAAAACCACTATTTTGCCTCAGGTAACCTGATATTGGTCGTTTACGCAATGTAGACGGGAATTACCTATACTGAACGTCTGGACGGATCTTTTGATAATAATTACGTTGCGGCGACGTGTTTTAATTATAGGGACGTGCGTGCCCGTGTTTTGACGGAATCGTCGTATATAGACGAGATAATGTTATTATTATTTTGTATTTTTTCTCAGCTCGGGTCGCCCAGTTGGGCACAGATTTCGAACGTCGACAGGATACGGTTATTGTATCTTTTCCTTTTCGTCTATTGTGTAACCGTCTCAACGCGACGACGACACCGTATACTTGAACGTTTTTAGAATTTTAAGATTTTCTATGATACACTTTCGTAACTTTATTTCTCATTTATTTACACGTTAGTCTAGGTGTTTTTTTATAATTTTCGACCGTGCCGTATTTAAAATAATATTATACTTTGAATAGTTTTTTTACGCGTTGAACAAATATATTTTTAGTAAGTATTTTCGAAAATGAAAGAACTTGCATTCAACCAACGCGAAATCCTAATAATTTTCCAGTTTTTGGTTGTATACAATATTACACAGACCACCCACTGTCTATCATCATTATCTAGTCTACATAATCGAATAAAATTTATTATGTTTGATAGAAAACGACGGTAACGTATTTTGAGTATTTCGAACTTTGCTGCGTTTGCTCACTGATTGAATTTTTTATCGATTAATTATTGTTTTGTTTATACCTTCGTTTGCAGGTTTAATATAATTTATATAATGTAAGCGATGTGGCATTCACAGTGGTTAGTGTTTAATGGTTTTGTGGTAGTCGCGGTTGCGGTGTTTAACACATGTAATTTTTACACACTCTCCGGTGTTCCGATACTGATATTTTTTTCCTGCATTTATATGTATTATGCATGTTCGATATATTTTTAAAAAAAATTCCTAATTTTTATAATTATATATTTTTATTCAATTGTCACCACTGTAGTACTGACCACCCGTCTACTGTCTATTTTTAATTTTTTGAATATTGATATAGTTTCTTTGATAAAAAAATATATTTATGTATATTTACGTATTTTAATGTAAACATGACATAAACACGAAGAAAATGAAATTAAAAAGAATCTATTGTGTTGATTTAGCATTTTTATTTCTTTCTATTTATCTGTTCCCGTTTTCAACACATTGGCGACTTTAGTATAATTAATGTTACTACGACGTAGAGTAGGCATTTCTTACGTCTAAAAATATGTATACACTAATGGACGGTTTCAGCTGTTTATAATACAAATATTTATAAAAATATTTCGTTTTGGCGCTGACTAAACGAAGTAGGATAATATTATCGAGGTTGGCCGTTATTGTTCTATCAAATTATAAACCATTTGTACACAAAATCGTAATCAATGTTTCCCTAAACAAATAATTTATTTTCGATCATCGATCTATGACATCGCACAGCCACTGCGTGATATACAAAGTGTATTTGTGTATTGAAAATATGGAAATTGAGATGGAAATAGAATTGCAAGTACAGGGTGACGTAGCAGTCCTCGCTTTTATGGCAATGTTTTCCTTTTCAGATATCCACGTTTTCCTGCTATATCGACGACAACAACACAATCATTTCAATAGTAGTTTTTCGTTCACTGTCGACTGTCAATTTCTTGTTCTTATTTTTTTAGTTTCTTGTTGTTAAATATCATGTAATTTATAACAGTTATTATAGTTGATAAGAGTTAGTATTGATGGAATTAAAGTGGAGCATTTACGTGGAGGAGGCAGTGAGTACGGCAATTATTAATTACAGACGTCAATAATTTTAAAATATATACGTCACAAATATTTACGTCGGTGCAGTTTTGAAAATTGTGCTAAATATAATAATCGACGTGCATTAAATGAATTAAAAAACTGTTTGCGCTTATTATACGAAAAAGGTGGTCTACTGTTCCAACTATATAATCACGCTGACGCAACGTATACGTTGGAAAATGCATTTTATTGTTTCGCACATATGGAAAATGTCGATCTGTTCATTTTTATAATACGGAACGTAAATAATAATCAAGAATGCTTTAAGCGTGCTTACCCATATATAACGGATAATCCTGCATTATTCGCCCATTGTACATAATTATAATCGAACGATAACTGCATTGAAGGCGTAATAAACGTTTGTGGGCGTAAATCCCTTCCAGAGCTTTATTTTGCAGAGTTATGTCTTATGACGTTGATTTTTAACAAAATTATTTTCAATCAATTTTCAGATAGTAAAATTAGTTGTGTATACTGTATAGTATATACCAATCGTGACATTTTCTCCAATTATTTATACTACACGTTTTTATAAATTTAAGAATAATTAATTATAATTTAGTAGATATAGCTAATTTATAATTTGTATAGTTTTTAAATATTTATCTGCAGTCAAATAATTAAAAAGTCCAAAAGTGTGTATGTGTGAAGGTGGCATGACGTTATGACGCTCCACAGTCCACGGTTAAATTGATAAAAAAAAGCAATGATATTCCCGTTCAAAACCAATAAACTGTAATACCTATTATAGTGTGTGGATTAGACGTGGGTAATGTACGTAAATGATTATCACTATCGTTATCGTTATAAATTATAATGATATAGTATTTATATTATGTTTGACGTTGGTTAAAATTTGAACAGTTTTGTCGTTTTTGTATCATTGAGAGTGCTGTAGATAAAAATATAATGATATACTCGTATTAAGTACTAAATACTAAATAGCGTATATTTTTAGTCCATAGCACTGCTACACGTGCCCGGCTTGTATACTTTTTTTCAATGGGTTTTCTGGTGTTCACGACGAGAGATACATCATCACGTATTATCTTATCGCTTCTTGATGTGTTTAGGACATGCCACGCGATATTCATTCGTAAATCGTGTCATTTTTATTTTTGGTGTTCGACCTTTGACGATGACGCGTCCAGTAATCTCATTAAATATATCGATTTGATTACTATTTAAGATTTTCGTAGATGATTTGGAAATAAGTTAAAGTTATACGAAAAATTGACTTGGCGGCTGCAAATCGTTAAAAGTTTATTCGTCGTTGTCACGTTGTCGACAATCGGCGGTTAGATCGATGGGCAACGAGTTATTGACACCTGTAATTATTTGCACGCAACACACGAATAATAACGGGCTCGGGACTCGAGGTTATGTATTATCAGAAATAAAAAAGAAAAAACGATACTAAAATTAAATTAATAGTTCTTTTTGAATCTTCTGAACGTAATATCATTATAACGTATTAACGACGCATATTATTTAAATTCAACGTCTGTGGCCGTCGGTGGGACTGCTCGAGTTTTCGAAAGAACGCGTTTATTTATTGTTTTTAACAATTTTGAAATTTTATTTTTCGGAATTATTTTTCTATTTATTTGGAACGCACGCCTCTGGGGACGTATACAATATATGCATGTTAGCTGTCGCCATCGCAAAGCATTTTGGAAGTTACGTTGGATACTAATATTATATCCTTGAGTAATATCGGTATTCGTCGATATGTGTTGTTTTGTTTGGACTTTGATTATACATTTATACATAGGTAACGTTTTTGTATAATATTATTTATTTCGTCGTCATCGTCGTTGAACGGCGGCGATCAGTGGACAGAGTTATTAGTTGTGGAATGGGTGGGGGGATACGGTCACTCGATATGACATTTTATTATTATTTATTATTAACGACCATGTACGCGTATGGTGGACGGTGATATACACTATACGTTACGCGCGTGTTCGTACACCAACGGCGACGATTTTCTACTCCGGTCGAGACGGCGGTGGACTTAATTTTTATTATTAAGAAATGCGATTTTGCTACGAGTAACATACTACGTCGGCGTTGATAAGTGCGGCGTGTTTGGTCGAATCGATTCAAGAACAAAACAATAATTCATACACCATAATATTACTATATTGTTGTCTACGCGTTTTTTGAAATTTGAAAAATATTGTTCTCGTCATCGTCTTAGTTATTAGGTCCTCCTTTTGAATTGAACATAAAACTGATAAACAGAAAATTGACGTGGACACAATTAATAAGCTCACTAACCCAAATTTTGTAAATAATGTAAACGCGAAATAATCACGCAATATCTTATTATTATATGTCATGCAGCGTTTTAATTTGACGACAGGCTTTATACGCATATGCCTCCCCTCCAGCCACGGAAGTACGTTTTATCCCTTCCCACACGGGATAAATATCTCAATTCGCACGTACAGACCTTGGGTAAACGCGCAAAAAATCTATATGCGAATAGACAAGGTCGAAACAACGAATTTTTTGCCACGCACACACACACACACACACATAAACACAATTTTCGGCACAAAGACAATGTCGTATACACGCGCGTTTTTTATACTTTCCTGTTCTTTTTTCATATTATACAATACAACCAGTCGATGCTAGTCCATTACCCAATAAGTCCTATCAGGTATATATTATAATAAAATCATAATAATAATATTATATTAACGCGTTATTATGATGGTTTCCTATATTTTGCTATATTTTTATTTTATTTTTTACTTAACACGTGTATATTCCCGTACGATATTTGTATATATATATTATATATCAATTGAATGAGTGTGATAAATTTTGATTAAGCGTTTTTTTATTTTCCATATGCCCGGTGGCTACGTGCCAATTATACGTGATCCTAGAACCTGCCGTATACTGGTAATTTACACCGAATGTTGTATAAGCCGTTTGATTTTAAGTTTCGAGTAATAATATGATATGACGTCGTTGTCATCACGAGCAAGCCAGTACTAATTATTCGTAAATGACCTGCTGTCCGCGTGTCGTCGTCGCGTATTGAAACGTAATTGGTCCGTGTTCGATAGATCTATAATACGCAACGGGAATTTCTGTTTATTTTCAATATCGTCATAGCCGACCGCGATTAATTTCCGCGGAAATCGATAGTGTTTTACTTTCCGTTCTGACCATTGCAAGCGCCTAGCATAGATCGATTTCAATTATCGCACAAGTAAGTGAGTACACACGATACACATAAAAACGAGTCTCCCTCCCCGTCACTCGTCTGCTGTAGTACTACAACCACTGCATACATAGACCATCGGCGTCGGTGATTAAAATTCTATTTCTTGTATAAAAGTCGTCGGTTTTTAATTTTCTAATTTATTATTCCCCACCACGGGCGCCGTAAAACGGAACGAACACACGCACAAAAAAAAACCGAAAAGAAACAACCCGAAAACCCTATCCTTCAATTACGTGTACATGCGTTTCGGGTTTAACAACATTCCAACGTCCATTGTCGGCGTCCGGGCCCCTCGTCTCTCTGACAACAACCCGGTTAGTGGTACCACCGCCGCCACTGCGGACGACGACGACGACTTGGCTCCACCCATAATCTTCTCCGAAAGCATTATATATTATAATATACAGACTGAGATGCTCATCAATCTCACAATAAAATCTCTCACCTTCGAGCAAAGCCAATGGTCGTCGTCGTTATCCCTTGGGTAATTGACTGCTGCCGCGCCACGGCGGCGCGGAGAAATGCTATTATGTATATATCATCCCTCGCGATCGGGATTCGGATAAATACTGTCGACCAGCCATCTAGCCAGCCAGCCAGCCAGCCAGCCACCCGGAGGCACATTCCATCGGTGGTAGTATATATAATACATATATGATATATATTATATATACACTAGTCGTTATGATCGCACGCACACATATACACACATTCATATATATATTTATATACATTTGCGGCATAGCATTCCCACGTATTATTATTATTATTATTATCGCCGTCGTCGTAGTCTTAGTCCAGGTCTCTACCTAATTTATAAATTAATTTCTCGCTTCGTTCGATGATCGCGCGTCTTAGACGCCGCCACTACCCCGTGACACACGTGTGCGGCGGCGCTCTGTATAATTTAGTGCCTCATAGTCGTTTTTCGTGTCCTGCAAACAGGTCGACCGGACGCATATATCACACGCGGTCCAAAGGAAATGTCCGAAAACGCCGCCACTTGTCGTTGTTACGCAGCGAGTGCATGTTACACGGATCCTATATGTATACTGAGAACATATAGTCCTAAATAACAAAACGGTGCTCCCCCGGAAACTGTGTATTGTATATACAAAAACCTACCGTCGCCGCCGGTTTCTTCCCATGGTTGTCGTAAAAATTATTTATATTTTATTTACCCCATTAATGATTTCACTCGACGAACGAGAACATTGCAGCTCGTAGCCACTTTGCGTCTTGTGTAGTCGAGTACCTTACCAATAATACATCCTACTTCTATGCAATGCAATGCAATAGTACATATTATTATTATTATTATTATTATTTCAATGGTACACCAAGGTGTATTGTTTATGCACCTTGTTTGCCGCGTGTGTGAATGCCGCGACTGCTACCACCGGTATTGTTCGAGACAATAATACCATCACTCTAAACGTATATCAAAACAAGGGAGGATGGCCCTTCCTGAATTTTTTTTTCGGTATACGTGTCGGATAGAAGTGATGTATTTCGTGTATAATCGTGTCTTGACTTTGGCACCCTGTAATTACTCGTCAACTTCAACGACGATTTGACTTAAGGCGACACGACACCGGTTTTTTCGACAAAAAACCAGATAATTTCATAATTACAATTTTTAAAACTTATATTATGTAATATTATATAATTGAACAACATGGTGCCGTATTATAATAATTTTTGTAAATGTTCATATAGATTTATGTTATTATCTCTAATCGATCTTTATTATTCTGTAGACAGTTATATGATGTGTTTCCTTTACAATATAATAGATATATTTTAGATTTTCACTTCTAACAATTATTCCAATTGACTGTGCGTGATATTTTCATTTTTAGTTATTTAGCCGTATACACCGATATTAGAAAAAAGTCTGTATATTGTATACTACTATACTTATCATATCGTATTCAAGCTTCAAAGGTTATTCGTGCAGTGGCAAAAACATAACATATAATTCGTATTTTATCAAACATTATATATTTATCAATGTTCTTTTCCGGTTCAGAGATGATAAACGGTGATTACGAGTGAAAAATAACTCGTGTAAATAATAAACAACATTCACAAATTAGTCGAAAATATTATGATTATAAAAATTATAATAATATTAATAGGTGTTGATTTATTTGGAATCCCGAGTACACGAGTACAGCTCGACGCAATTATTTTTTATTATAATAATTTATAATTGAACGGTTGAGTTCTCGTTTCTCCGAAAACTTACCAACTTATAAATATTGTATGGTTAATAATAATATCATTATAATATTATAATCATGTATCTTGTACTTAAACCGGAAATATAATTAATTAATTTTAAATTTACGTATATTAAATTATATTATTGTAAAATTGATCATTCAACAGGTATTTATGTACTTTTAAGTCTATTTTATTTTAATTGATGTTATAAACGTATTTTATTTTTGTTGTGTAGGTCTGCGAAGAGCAAAAGTGCCAAGAAGACATTTTTCCATTGGCCGTCAACTATATGGACAGGTTCCTGTCGGTAAATCCGATCAATAAAAATCACCTACAGCTACTGGGCACCACTTGCCTGTTGGTCAGTTCTAAACTTCGGGAGTCCGACTGCCTTTCCGTTGACCTTTTGGTTTTGTACACGGACAATACCATTACTTCTGAAGAATTGTTGGTAAGTCGTTTGCTCGTTATATCTTTTCGTTCAAGTTATTATTATTATTGAACCCAATGGTCAATGTTTTCTTGTCTCTCGCAGCTCATTGTCAATTCTCATTGCAAACCCATTGTTTTGGTGTCGTCTTCGCTACAACCGTTTGTTTGTTTTTGACGAGTAGAAATAATTTTATTATTATGTAGTATGGAGTGGTTAATCAATATATTTTTTTTGATAAATTCGTTCTAATAATAATTATTAATGTATAAAATTGCATTTATTTGATAATTAAAGCAACTATTTGTAGATATTTTTCAATTATAGATATCTTGGTATATAAAATATATACAAAATGAGGTTTTATTATTAATTTTTTTTTTTGTCAGATATTATTTCAAAAACATTATTGTAATCTCGATGTTATTTTCGCAAAAGTAAAAAACTGTCAATCAATTATGCACAGTAGATTCATTCATTTCGGTATACAACATAATAGACATTATGAATTATGAAATACACGCTTTGTTGAATTTGTTTTCTGTATTTTTTTTTTTATTAAGTAAATCGGCGTAGTGTTTAGTATTCGGTGTTGCACACAGACCGCCAACGTATTTTAACGACGAATTACACAAATACAAATAAACTGAAATTCGTTTGGTCGATTTGGCTCGGATAAAAGAAACATTGTATTAATGTGTGTGTGTGTGGAAATGATACAAAATAATGTATGTTTCATCGAATTCATATCGTCACATATTTACTTGCTATATATTCGTTTTAATCGGTTAAGTTAAAACATAAAATTTAAAAACTACATCACGAACACCGTCTGTTTGAGGTACCAAGGTGGTATGTGTAGGTACGTGATTTCATGCCTTAAAAACGTAAAAAACCAGTTGGACGGCGATTACCTCCTAGTTTCATTTACAATCTATATAGTAGTATATACCCATTTTAGAACGTTTACATTTTTTTAATACGAAGTTTAATCGTTTTTGTTCATAATATAACGGATTTCCAATAAATATATCTGGCGTGGTTAGGGTTTACACTGTTACGGACATAATAATAATAGTTATACTACGTAGAAATACGAAAAATGCGTAAATCTTGTGTTACGATGGTGAGCGGGGAAGGTCAAAGGGGAAAGCGTAATTTCGGGGTTTACCCTTTCACGTGAATGTCTGGCGACGAAATAAGATCTCTCCGCCGTCGTTGGGAATTAATATTGTTGTATGGGCTACTCCGACGCGCGCGAATCTTGTGTGTGGTGTGATCGACCGACTTTGTAGTTTGTATTATACGCTCAGCTATTTTTTTTCGCGCGTATCGTATTATTTTTGTACCGCAGTTGCGTGCGATCTCGATACAACAGTAAGCGTGATATTTTCGGGGAGAACAAAATAATATGTATCGATTAAAAAATAAATAGGCATTGAAGAAACGATGAACGAATTCTTCTACCGTCGTGTTTTGGATGTAATTAATGGCGGGTGTGGGGCAAAGATGAGACCGTAAATTTTCGGAGAGTGTGTGTGTGTGTACTCGCGCGATATTGAACTCTGCTGCCGTAGACAAACACGAAATTGGGCGACAAAAAAAAATATCCGAATAAATTATTATCGACCAAGAGTGGTGTTACCCCCGCGCTACCTTCTCCATCCATTGTCGATTATCGTCTCTGTGTGAGAGTGTACTTACTTTTTTTTTTATATATATAAGAGTTATGCTAATAAAGGGCGGTGGCGATGTGTGGTACAAGCTACGGCGACGCAGGAAATGTTGGCCAGTTTTTTTTTTAAATTCCTTCTTTCCCTCTCGCGCGCATGCGAGTGTGTGTGTAGTGTGTCCTTCGTGATTTGGGCGCGCATGGAAGACCACCACCATGGTATAAGTGTGCTAGACCGAGTGAGAGAGAATCGGTGTTTTTGAAGGAGAAGAAACGATCGTTCGCGCGTTCACACTACTACTACCACCTTATATAGTTATATGTATTATGTATAACAACCGAAACGTGAATGGTCGAATAACCGAAATATTATTACTGCGTGTCGTCGTGGGAGGATTTTGTCGAACAAAAGGCGACGGTAATAATAATTATTATTATTGTAAAGGAGACGAGTCGGACAGGATTCGGGAGGACGTAATAGAAATAAAAATAACGCGTAGTACGTATCTGATGAAACGAATCGTTTCAAGAACGAAGCGCCGCCACCGCTGTTGGACACCGCGACCGTGACGTACACAATTGTGGATTATTCGTTAAAATTTGATAAAAAAAATGTCCGCATTGAAACTGGCCGTCGTCTTTGTCAAGTTACGTTTTAGCATAAACAATATGTCAAAGTGACTTCGATCACTGTATAAAAATACGTTCCCTCTTAAAGGTCTAAAATTCTATAAATATGCCGTGTGTAGAGTGAGGGAAAAGATCGATCTATCGATTAACCCGCTCGATCGGATCAAATATAGGTATACGTCAGACGATAATAAGAATAATATCGATATGCATAGAATATTGTACTTATTATACAGTCCCGTTAAAAAAACGAAATTCTTCTAATCTCTTCGATCGCGAATGGTTCGATATTATTATTATTATTATTATTGTCGTAAAACAACAAACACGCAGACGTACGTCGTATTATAAATTGTTTACCTTTATGCGTTGCCCGCAGACGATGTTGTTTTTGTTGTTTAAACGCGCGACGTTGACCGGATGCCGGCGTAGTCGTGTTTTCCTGGCCGCCGAAATGTTCGAGTTGGAATTTTTACTTTGTTTTTTTTTTCAATTGGACCGACGACGATAAGTCGAATATTATAATTTGACGCGACCGTAGTCTACCAGTATATATATTATAATAATATGTGAATAGAAAGGACCGAACCGGACCGGGTCGCGTGCGTACACGCGTGTGTGTGTGGTGTCTGACGGGCGTCCTAAAAATATTATATTTTTGTTATTATTATTATTATTATTATTATTATTATTATTATTATTATTATTATTGTTGTTGTCCCGTTGTAGCTTTGTTGCCCCGCGGGTGGGTGTATTGACGACACTATTATTACCATGATTATTACTACGTATCGCTGGTCGCATATAGTCTGAGCATCAGGCTTGGCACTCGGCGTCTAGGAAAAAAAGAAAAAGAAAAATAAGAATACGTGTTTACCCCTTCGCGCCCACATCCCGAAAAAAAGACCGTCTACACACGTAATGATTATAATACATATTATTATATACATGTATATAGTTCACACTGTCGCCGACGCCACTATGCTCGTTTGTTATTGAAATTATTATTTCTCGGCCAGGTCCGTGGTTGTATATATAGTACACGCGTATTGTATGTAATACACACGCTAGCCGATGCATGTATTGTTGTTTTTATTATTATTATTGTGCTTAGATGCTGCCGCCGCCACCGCCGCCGCCGCCACGTATAAGGAAATCGTGATAATGCGTTCGCGCCACTTCGTTTTTTTTTCCCTTTCAATAAGTCTTCCTGTAAGTCGTGTCGCGCGCGAGTACAATATTTATCGATTCGGACACACCGAGCCTCGCAGGTTATTATTACCGTTGCCGCCGCCGCCGACGCCATAATAATATCGTATACGCACATAATACGTCTTATATGCTACGTATGTCTTGTCTCGCGCGTGGTCCTTAAGAAGGCGCTTGGTTGTTTGTTTGGTTTTTTTACTTCACGACGACTCGTTTTCGATGGGCGTTACGGGCCGCATCGTATATTATATAGTACGTATACGCGCGCGCACTTTAGATCGCATTAATATCCGCCGCTGTTCGTCAAATTGATACGTAACTTAGACCTGGGAGTTGTGTGTAATGATGAATATGTGTGTGTGACGGCTGTGTGTCTGTTTGGTACGCGCGCGAGTCGTGCTCGCTCTAATTGACGGTAAACGCGTCTCACGACTAAAGTACAGGTCTCATTAGTACAGCCGCCTCTGGTTAGCACGTCGTCGTAGTTATTCTCGGTTGTGTCCAGGTTTCTTGAAAACATTTTTTCGAATATAGAACGTATTGAGTATACTAGGAAATATCTATAAAGAAACATTTGTATGAAAAATAATAGGACAATATAATTAGTCGTGTACGATTCGTTCTTCTGTACCTCTATACAAATGGTGTGCGTTTGGTGCGTATAATAGTTATATTATTATTACTTTTCAATTTGAAAAGTCTCCGATCACACCACGTGATCGACGGTATACATACAGTATAGAAACGATTTGGAGTTTCACGCCACGCAACGCAATCTTATATGTATAAAAAACCATATATATATTCGATAAACATGTGTGGATACACCGCACGCATCGACGTTACGTGTTGAATACGAAATGCAACGTTCTTATACAATGTGTGCGTCTCGTATGCGTGTTGGTGCTGCTGGGTCGCATGTGTGTATTTCGTTCGTTATGACGTGTGTGTAGTTGTAATGTTTAATGAATGGTGTGTGTTTGTGTGTGTGTAACGTTTTTGCGTAAATGTTTCCCGTTTGGGTCCATTCATATTTCCGGACGATGTCTGTTCATCTGTAAAAACAAACTCTTGGTCGGACGGGGTCCGTATCTCTCTCTGTATGTGTGTGTGCGTATGCTTGTGCGTGTTCGGTCAAAGAAGGGCGAAAAAACGTGTCACATAAAACTAGTGTATTTATCGTTTTTTCGGCTTTCATTCATATATATGTGTTTAGCGGCTGCCGATGGCTACGGCGGCATTCCGACCGGGACTGACTCGCACACTTAAAAATGTTATTATTTTTCCTTTGTCGACAAAACTGACGAATATAAAATAATAATTGTAATAGTATACAACAGCAATATACTCTTTACTGCTGTTTCCTATACTTTAAAACCTCCGTCATCTCCTTGTGTGTACGTACACATCAATATAATTTAAAATATATGAGTATATATATGCATAAAAAACTATATAATGTTATACCTATAACGATGTTTAGTGTTGTGCCGCTTTTGAAAATGTAATTTAAGATCACTGTTGGTGTCGGGAAATACTTTAAAATATTTGAAATCCGATTTTATTACGGGAACATAATAATATTACATGTTTACAGTTTACGTAGAATTCACTTCGCGAGACCAATATATGTATACAAAGGAATGTTGTGCTAAAAAGCACGTGACCAGTTTTAGATATAAAATTTGGTTTTATTTTTTTATTTTTAGGATTAAATCTGCTAGTAATTTTTTTTTATTTTGTGTTTTATTATTCGTTCAAAGACCAGTTCTGTTGGCTGCAGGTTATACGATACGCGTACTTCCAATGTGCGTTGCTTGCGTACCTATGTTTAATGTAAGTATATAAGTATGCATATAAAAACAATACTATTCAGGTACAAACATTTAATAGCAATGACCTTCGACGGTTGCAGTAACATTGCTAATTAATTTAATTATTATCTATTTCATACATACGTCATTCACCATTCGTTAATAACGTAAAATCAATAATAAGAGAGACAGAGTGCAAGTCTCGAGTCAAGTAAATGATTTTTCGAAAGTATAACTTGTAATTTGTAATAGTAAATTTTATTTGTGGTAGTGAACTTGACAACCCCTCCCTCATGTAGTGATGCATTTGAATGGACAACAGCATGTTGTGTGTTATGAATACGACGCAGGTAGTTACAGTAGTAAAAGTAGTACTATAGTATAATGGCCGTGTCACAGTAGGTAGTAGTAGTGGTAGTAGAGTAGTAGTAGTAGTAGTAGTAGTAGTAGTGGAATTCGTATATTAATATGCAACAGCTGATATGTTTTTCGCTACCATATAGTTTTGCTTTTCCCGGAATCTATTAATTATTAAGGTCCGGTGAAGAATGTTTTTGAAATAATGCCGACAATTTTAAATAATATATAGCTTTTGTTGTTGTGCAAGGTCCTTGTGTATGTTTAATGTGTATGTTGTTTAAGGGCGTTATTGCTAGCCTAAGGGTGCAACTATACTCTCGACCTGACCCTGGGTTAACTCATATAATGTTCCTCCTTATTTATTTTTTCTCTCAGTTGCTTTTTGTAACTACTACTCTGGTGCCAACAACCCAAATGGACGAAACGTTGATTTATGATTGCTTGTTATTCTTGAAATTCCATTAATGCACATTTGTTATTATGTGTATGGTGTATCCTCTCTCTGTGGGTATTAACTTACAATATAATATATTGTATATAACTATATAACTATATAGAATCGTTTTTCAAAACTCTGTTGAACAGTATCAATGGACAATGCGTATACATGTATTATGTATTATTATAGCGTGTGAAACATTGATAACAAATAAAAAAATAAACAATGCCAGTTAATATCGAGAGTTATGGTAATGAAATTGCCGCGAGATAATATTTTTCATATATTGTGCACGTATTGTATTGTATCCTTCGATTGTGATCGTGCGTATCTTTCGGACTGGTTTTATCGTTGACGTAAAAATGGATGATGGTCGACATGAAACTGTATTTATTGTTGCAATAGTTGTAATTAATTTCCTGACCTAAATATAATAATATGATTTTAGTATTGCCAAAGTATTTTTGTAACCTATCTGTGTAACGGAAAACAATTTTTCTATATCCAAGTTATAATATTATTTTTCTCTAACAAACATTTATGATAGGTAACACGAAGAATATTAATACAATTTCAATCGACATTATACACATTGATACACTAGTTAAAAATGTGTTGGTACACATACATAGTTAATGCTGAATATTTTGTATCATAAATCATAATGCGTTAATCGTTGTTTTGTAGTTGTCTGTTTAAAGTACACAAGATATTTTGTTTTACAAAATGAAATTAAAGTTTTTGGATTAATGCAAATAAAGGGAAATTACCGAACCATTATAAATTATAATGAGGTACGTTTTAACTGAAATACAAATATAGAGTGGTTCTATAAAAATTGGTCTCTTAGAAATTCATCACACGACTTCCCACATCGTAGACCAGTTTTTTTTTTGTGCATAATAATTTTTTGCCAACAGGAAGTCAGCCTAATTGTGCACCTTGCGAATGAAACCCCATTAAAAATAGGCCTGTTTTGTTTTTCATGTTGTGCCGCCGTCGTTTTTAAACTATATCGAAACTAACATACACAAAGCCTTCTTGGGTTACATCACTTGCGAAATTAGCAAGAGAATTTAAAATTCGATTCAGTAGTGTTCCCGAGTAGGTTGATACGGTACCACAATATTCGTGATTTGGTGTTGTATGTTTTTTTTTCCAATTTGTTGTTTTTTGCACTGTGCTCAAAATCCGAAATGTTGAATTCCACGAGGGGAACATACGTTGGGAAAAAGACGAGTTAATGTTTTCTCAAACAATACCGTTTTCAAGATGCTCGTGAACTGATAAAAAAAAAATCCACCTCAATAATACCGCCGTAGATCTTCGGTAATATTTGAACCCGTGATATGCGATTGTGTGTTATTGTGTCTGCGACATACAATATTGTTTATGATTATTACGGTGCAGACTGCGGACCTCTCATTGTGTATTGTGCAGTCGGTCGAATGCTTGCGCGATCGCTGTCTGATGAGACACTTCCGGCGAATAATTATATGACGTGATATAATATATATCATTGCGCGAATTGTCCTCAGTATATATTTTTTTTTTCTGGCTGATTTTGACGAGTGTCATATTAACAATTGGTAGATTATGGGTATTACAATAACAATAACGCAGTATGATAATAATTTTAATGAATAATAATATTAACATACTAAAGACGCATACAGTTGACGACCTTTTCATTCGTCGGAGTTCGTCCGAAAATCTTCGGAAAACTTTTTGTTGATGTAAAATTGAGTGTAACAAGTAAGAAAAATTTTGCATTCAGTAGTTTCAAGTGTTTCAACTTTGTGTTGTTAACTTGTCAAAATAGTTTAATTTTAAAGCGAGTTATGAGCATTTTTAAATAATAATATAGCACACAATCGAATAGGTAACTCGCTTGAAAATTAAATTATTGTAAAAAATCAACACAAGAATACAGATAAAGGCAACAACTTTTTAGTTCAATAATGGGTCTATTCATACTGATGTTGTGTTGAAAACAGAAAATTGGAACTTCTGACTGTACATTTACGTTATATATTGTGCGTCAGTGAAACAGGAACACCGCTTGCGGTGGGTGTACCACGTTCTCTCCGGCATAATATTTTTATTGCTGAAATTCGGTCGTGCGATCGTATCACGTTACATATTATTTTATAATATACTACTATAAATATTGCGATAACAATATCTCGTCACATGGTGTGCGGTCCGGTCGGGTGATCGTCTCGTCGAGATTTCGTCATAACCATTCGATCCGTCCGCGGTAGTGCGTCGCGGCAGAAGATTTGGTGGTGGGAGTACGAGGGGGCGGCGCGTCGTGGCACGGCTCGTTCAGTAATAATAATAATAATAATTATACACTCGTCGTCGCACCGCCACCGACACTCATGACTCGCACGCAGCTCGTCCGTGGTCGGCAGGAGGAAGTCGGCGGGGCTATACGATGATCGTGTGCGGTGCGGTGCGGCTGTCAGATAAATTTTATGAATGAAACGCATTCCAAGTGCACACGCGGAGCAGCAGCGGCCATATAGTATATCATATACATAATATGTATATATTTTATGTATATGCATATGTACATATTATATATTATAAATATAATACGATACAAGTCTGTAGCGGCGTTCACTATTATAAATTATTATTATTATTATTATATTGTATACACTATTATACACCGTGCGCGCAACGTGTTCTCATTAGCATTCTCGGCGCGTCGTGTGCGAACCGTCGCGGACGTCGACGGTCGGACCGTCGAAACGATTATTATATAATATATTTTCATTCGTTCGGGTGTTAACTTTTTCGTGTTTCACATTCGTCTTCACTCTTGTCGAACGTTTTTATTGCTTTACCATATTATGTTTAAAGTATAATATATTGCATTTTTGTATATGCATTATGTATGTAGACGTGAGCAGACTTCATTGGCAGAGAAAAGAGAATATTGGTTGGGCCTTCTCCTCTAAATAAAATTGAAAAACTAAAGTGCAATAACACAAATATAAAATTCGTAATAAAATGATAAAATTAGTGGTACATTTAATGTCTTTAAATTACGTTATGATTTCGCCGACATCGTAACGACAAGGCTTGTTAGTTTTTTATTGCCTATGAAGATTTCACGGGCAATGCAATTATTCCGGCGCGTAATTAAGTCGTAACACTCGTAACGAGACGATTTTTTTTATGTATGTATAGGTATATAAGCAGAACCTATCGTGTATCGCTCTAATAGAAAATAAATTTATAGTATATTCATATCGACATCATTATAATATCAAAGCTATATTTCGTATTTAGTCTTTGATAATTTTTCGTGCGAAACAACCAGGTGACGAATAGACGTAGCTTATCTAATGTGATTACTGATTATATATACAGAAACGCGTACTTTGTTCGTAGATATAAAAACCAAAAATAATGGCAATAAAAAAAAAAACTGACAACATATACTAAACTTTATGAATACGACAAGGAAGTATATTGTTGTTAATAATACAAAAAAAAACATTACTATATGCAATGTGTTAGTGGCGTATAATATTATATTTAGCCTTCTAATTTGTTAATTGTTGCGGATGTAAAAACACCACAGTTCATTATCAGCCAATAGTAAATACAATGATATTACATCCGTTCTAGAAACTAAAAAAATAAATGTATATATATAATGTAATATTGTATATATCAAATGATCTTTGGTTTTATTTTTTTCATTTTGGTGGTTTGTGATTATACGTATGATATTATTATAAAAAATATATAAAAATAAACAATAATCGAGTAATCTTAAAATACATATTAATATGTATCTATACTATCATCGTCTCTATTTCCTGCAGTATTGAAAATTATCTTTATTATTATTTCTTCTATAAAAACGCTTGCTGAATTTTTTGTGGATATGTGTTTTATCATCCAGCGTTCTTCAACAGGCAGTTTATGTACTGTGGTCCCTGGATATTATATGCACTCGACAATTTTTAGGTGCTTGAAATCGATTTCCTGAATAATATTATTGTAGTCAGACGCCAAATTGTGATAATATTTATTATACTTATATTTGTATATAATCGCTTTTTACATATAATGAACCATGCAACTGTTGAATTTCAAAAGTGTTCATGTTAACAATGTTTATATGAACAAAGTAAATATACAAATACATTTTTTTTATTATACAATTTGTTTTATCTGTAAGTGCTTATAGAATGTATTTGTTTTATTTTTTATTACCAATATAAATTGATCGAAGGATTTCCTTAGCTCTTTCGTTTTTTTTTTGAATGTACTCTGCTGTATAGGATACGGTAATCTATATACATATAATATATTTCAAACACGCACGCACACCATAAACGCTTATTACTCGTTCGTAATTTATTTACAAAAGGAACACCTTACCAGTTTTTCCCATTAGAAATAAATTGAAAATCATCACATCCATGCTGTGTGTAGTACCTATATGTATATCCACATGTTTTCGTGAACAAACACAATTTCTACTCAGTAAGTACTCGGAAATCGTTGTCTTCTCGTTCGTTGTCTCCTGCCCTCCGCCGAGGACTTTTTAATATAATATACATGTACGTGTGACCATAGGCGCTGAAAGTTGGTTTTATTTATGACAAATTAATAAAAAAAAAATAATAGTAATTAATAGCTTTAAAAATAATTATGTCGTAGGCGTTTTGAAAGATATCGGCACCTCTGCGTGTGGCGGTAATACACATTAAATATATTATTCGTAGATACATGTATTCAATCGTCCCTTTTTTATTATCGTATTTTAGTTTAAAGTTCTCTATAGCTTGAAGTATCAAAACAAAGGAAAAAACGATATATTGGTGTAGTTACAACCAATAGGAAAATTGATAATATAATGAAATTGGATGGTATTATATATGGTATACAGAATAACAACACCGGTGTATCAATGTACTGGCAACTATCGGTCGAACAAAACGCGCGTTGTTCGATTCTTAAGCGTATACGGATTCGACCGCTATGCATATATGTTTTACTGACACTATATATATATATATTATGTATAATACCGCTGTGGGTGATGTATACAATATTTTCCCGCGTATAGCCCGGCCAAATAATACTTATTTTAATATAATATATACACACAGGACGACGAAATACGACTCGACGATGCAGCAACGGCAGTGTAGTCGGCGTGATTATTATTTTGCTGTCTACTCCGTAAGACGGCGGACGGGCGCGCGGAGACACCGACTCTCCCCTCATTGCTTATAGTCATAGTATACGACGATGCTTTTTACATGCATATATGCTATATATGCTTCACCACCGTCGCGGCCGATCCACGGTATAATAATAACAATAACAAAACGACAGGTAGACGCATATTATGTACTCGTATGTATATATAAGTATTATAATGGTGCAACCACCACACCCATGATGATTGTACGTCGCCGCTCTGTTGAGTCGTTCTCGGTAAACATATTTTCTCCCTTCTTCAATAAAACCCCCCTTATTACTGCGTTCAAATATTGCCGCCACCGTTGTCATCGTCGTTTTCGACAAAAATATCACAATATATACATTAATATGACCGAGCACATTCCAATAAGTCTTATATACTCCTTGTCAACTTCCTCCCATTGCACGTTCTCTCTTCATCCTTTATCGCTATATTTGTATAACTATATATTAAACATCGTTTTCAGCACTATCGCGGTGGCATACCTTCGCATTTATTATTGTTTGTGCAACATCAAGCATAATAATATACCAACCGAGCGTGGATATATATATATATATGGAGAAAGTAGTTACAAAGGTAATGGGAACATCGAGTTTCACATAAATATTTGGTAAATATATCGAGGAATAAAATCTACGAGACGTTTACAATCGCGATAACACCGTTTTTTTGGGATTTAACAAGGAAATGATGTACCTACTTATTTATATACGTGTCTGCCTATGTATATGTGTATTATGTACCTATACGAATTCGCCATATTTTGTTGATCTCGCTCTTTAAAATGTATCTTCTACGAGATCCCTGCGTTTAGTGTTCAAGAAAGAGACTGGTCGCTGCTGATACGCTGAACCGTGTTCAATCGATTGCCATCGGTTGGCGGTATACCATATTATATATATATATATATATATATATATATTTATAATATATTCCCGAGACTAATGCTACAGGATAAAACGACCGCCGCCGGTCTGACTGACAACACTATTAAAAAAAGGGTTGTACTATACATATATATCGTATATAAACGGTGAAGAGAAGTCGACCTTGAATGGGTGTCTTTAGTCGTCAATCGAAAACGGTTTGAGATCGTAATGAATGGAACGGGAGAGTCTGTGCGCATGCGCTAGCCACGTTGCTCATTATTAAACACATATAATATTATAAAGGTACGCTGTTTGCCGTCGGATTTCAAGCCTGTTATATAGGTGAACCCCACGTGTAAACGTCGAACGACACTCGTCGAGAAATACATGGGCGCCGGCGACAGCGGTGGTGGTATATTTAATATTATGTGATTGTCGAGAACAAATGCGAATGTATTATTAAAATATAATATGTAATAGCAGTGTGTCCGCGTCAATTTCGTCACACAAAAGTCGTCACTTGTCCCTGCTGTTATATACCCGTACGGGGCGCGTCGGGGTAAATCGCATTCGTGTTATAAATGCGTATAATAATATTATAATGGTATGTGTATAATGTCGTATGTCGTAAAAACCGCTGTTGTATTACAGTGATCTCTCTCTCTCTCTCTCTCTCTCTCTCTCTCTCTTTCTCTATCTATCTTTCCGCCTCTCGTCCATTATATTTCGAATGTAGGTACCTATTATGTGTGCGGAGGCGTAGCCTGTCGATCACGTCGAATGACGCTGCTGCATGTACAGTGTGTTGTACGCGCCATGCATACTTACCATATAATCGGCTTCTGAAGTCTTGCACGGCGTGTCCGACGCGTGAATTATAATGTATCGCGTATAATAATATGTACTCTGGCACATATAATATTATAATTGCTATACGGCCATAATCTATGTTGGGTGTAGGAGGTATACATATTGTGCCTATAGTGCGTAGCCGCGTTAATGAGCGACGGATGGACGGACGAACCCGAACGTGAAACTTGGATTTTTTTATTGTTTTTATTATCACTATACTTAAATATTATATATTACGTTATACGCCATTATTTTTCTCTCCCGTTGGTTTTATACGCCGACTGCAGAAGAAACGAGATTACTATATATGTATGCGTATAATGCGCGCGCGCCAAATAAATAGTAAAATAATTTAATATGCTCGTTGTTTTTTCATTTCTCTGTCGATCGTGTATAGTATGCGAGAAGACAAAAACAGTGTATAAGTATACACGCAATAATATATTAGAGGTATATATACTTACGTCATATTTTGTATAAGATATTATAATAGTAGTAAGTAATAGAATAGGTATATATAGAGACGGTCGGTCGGCCGCCGGTTGTAGATATTTATCATATAAATAATAATATATAATACGTATGTATACGAAATCGAACGGCCCCGTGGTGTTTACACGGCGGCGGCGGCGGCGACGAGCTATTAAAGGGAAAAAAATCTTATAGGCGTCGGACAATGTTATCTAAAATATTCATCTTTACGTTTAGCTTGGGGGCCAGGTTTCTTCTTTTTTTCTTCCGTACTACAATTTCGATCTATCGCTTATAGATTTTTCGTTAGAATATTACACAGTTTGTGATCAATCGTCGTCGATGGGTTCCAATAATAATAATAATAATAGTTGACTCCTGTTCCTCTACTTCATCCTTCACCGCAAACTCTTCGCTACCACCATCGCGTTCATTAGTTAGGAATGCCAAAATATCTCGGGTGTTTTTGGAAACGATTTTCGAAATCAATTGTGTTTATCTTATGTGTACACTGTACCTACCTTCATAGTTCTGTAAATAAATGCGATGCTTTTGTTTACAAACCAACAGAAATTAAAACTTCTATATTATGTTTTTTTTTTAAACCGTAAAATAAGTTGTTACCCTTCGCGTAATATATATATATAGAATTGATAATAAACCTTTTATTTTTAATGACTCTAATTTATTTAGTAATCGTATCGGCTCGTCTACTGATTTAGTAATTTATGTGATATTAGTTACGTATATGTTTTCTTTTACAGCATATTTTATTTGAAACAGCGTAAATTAAATTATATAATAATGAATACAGCTTAAGATGTATTTTAGATAATCATTGTATAAAAATATCAAACTAAATAACACTTATTAATAATATATAAATTTATCTAATATATTATTACAAACGTTTTCGTATATAAATTAAATTATTGTTTTCACTGTGGTATTCATTGTCCACACAAGAACAGAAATGAATAAAGTAATATCATCACGTCACACAATAATCATTATTATAGCCAGTAAAAAAGAACCCATCAAAAATGCAGGCTCTTGAAAGCACTTAAATTGTCTATACGGAACGCCGTGCAAGTATAGTACAACCGACGTACTGCGTTTGTATATCATATATATATTATTATCTTCGCGGGAAACGTGTAACACAAAAGAACAACACAACTAAACCTCCTCCGCGACGGTCGTCGTAACATTGTATTTCATAATGTAATTTTATTTATTATTTCCTGGTTTGGTCCTGAATTGAATTCGTTGTCCCGAGTCTCAAGATGAACATAATATACACACACGAACCGCATCCGTTTGTAAGTGATGTCGGGTAGGTCTCAAGAGGGTTTCTTCTCGCGTATATTTTATTATACATCATTCCACACACAGCACGTCGCGACCGGTGTTAGGGGTCGCGGCGATTTTCGAATTCTTGGTATACGGTTGAATAGAAGTGAAGTAAAAAATGTATCGTACAGCGATAAATATTCGGTTTGAAACGAATTTGACTTTTGAAACGTCGATCTACCGTCCTTCTTCTACCACCCGTCATTCACGCTGCTGTATGCATAATGCCTATGTGTATCACATGTTGTGTTATTATGGTATATACATACATATACACAAATGATTTTCTCTCTTACTGAACGGGTAATGAGTATAATGTACATTAATAATTGGGTTCATATAAAAAAAAAAAAATGTTATTAAACGGTATGTGATTTATGTGAGCACCCGGTGGGGTGTGCTGTAGTCGAACGAACGTATATATTATTATAAACGTTTTCTTGCATACCACTGACGCCGCTGGTGGACAACCGCCTGTTGCTGTAGCGATAATGACGAACGCGCTTGATGACGATGGGAACTCTATAGCCGTAATTCGTTGTAACTTGTAGTCGTCAAATGTCTGGTTAATTGATTATTTTTATTATTAGTACTACTTATTATTATTATTATTATTGTTATTAATGTGTATATGTGTGTGTATAAACATTGTATAAGCTATAAAACCGTCGTTTGGCTTACAGATGTGGGAGCTGCTCCTGTTGAGTATCTTGAAATGGGACGTGTCCGCGATCACGGCTCACGACTTTCTATGGTATATACTTAAAAGACTGCACATGGACACGGCCAAGCCATTCGTGGACGTTGTTATCAAACACTGCGGCACGTTCATCGGCATGTGCGCCAGAGGTAAGTCTTAAAAATAATACACATAACTATTTAATTAATTTTGATGTATTGTATATCGTGGTATTATATCGTTATTGATATGCTTTACGCAGTGGCGTAGCCAGGATTTATAAAAGAATTCAGTAATTGTAATTTGCAGGTTTAAAAATGATTTAGGTATACTGATTTTATTTATACATAATAATTAAAAATTAATCTTTATGTAGCTTATTTTTAAAGTACTTGACATAGTCATACTGTATTATAAATTGATTAGTTTTAAATTTTAACCTATAATAATTTATTATTGTTGTATAACTTTTGCTTGTAGCCGTGCTTGTTTTATTTATTTTTTGAATCATGAAGAAGAAATCGGATGCTCTTATTTTAATATGTGTACTTATTTGAGAAAATTTGAAAACTTCATTAACGATGTCTAAATCTAGAAGAATTTGGTTTAAAATTACGTTATATATGAGGTACACAAAGTATTGTACGTTATATTTAATTTCGTATGTGGGATTTATGTTTCTAAATTTCTTTGCTTATGTAGTAACGTATACATCTGTTTTTGGTGTTTTTTTATGAACACATCTATTTATATTTTGTGTTGAAACTTATTTAACTACCGGCCACGCTACTCGAGTGTGCCTACGTTTTTTATATTATTCAGCTTGTCCCTGACCTGTGTACACGTTATATTTTGTTAGTTGGTGATTTTTTTTTATCTTTACAAGACTAGCGTTTCAAGCGAAATATAAATATTTAGAAGGAAATAATAATTATATTATTTATATAAAGGCACGCATGAGTATTATACATATGTATATACATAGATATACTCGATTATTTCAACCTTATTTGGTCTCTTGAAATGTTGATGATGCTTAGGGACCGGTTTACGATGAGCGGTGGTAGCTTAACCGTACTTGCAATCTTATCTCGACATCAAGTTTGTGTGTGCGCGCACTGCTGTCTGTACATAATGTGCGTTGAAAAAAAACCGTAGACGATTAACTCTGTAAAAGGGTTTCGGATTTATCTCGCGGATTTGCTTGATACTAATAACTAATGTAAATTAAAATATTGTAAGTGTAACGACGACTCCTCCACGCCACGAGTAGTAACATAGTAATTAATAAATAATAACAAACTAATAAATGGAAGATCGTCATCGTTACTTATAATTATATGTGTACCAAAATTTAACAAAGTATAATAATCATAATAACATTTAAAGTCGATATAGCGGTGATCGTTCAAAGGTAATCGTGAGACGGCGTGTGAACGTGTCGAGTTGTTTCGTCGCGTTCGAGATCCATCCTCCGCTGTAAGCGATATAAGAGCGGCATTTTGTTATTATGTTTATTACCTAATTATTTATGAGTTTAATAATAGTTGTAAACGCTGCCCCAACTGCATAATAATATAGCTGACGATATTATCGTAGATATCAAAACATTCACAAAAATGTTTTTTCAATTCTTCCCGTACAGCGCATCTATTCATGCACAACCGACATTTGCATACGATTTGGCGTGCGAACGAAGCGTTTGTGTATCGTCTTTTTGACTTTTGGTGTATTATGCATTATACTTCATACAGAAAAACGATCGATATAATGCAATATTATCATCAGACGATGTCCCCGTCCGTGGACTGTCTTTTCAATATTAATTCTTGACCGGATTCGCACGGTCGATATAGCGCACGTCGTAATAAAAACGATAAATAATGATGATAAAAAAAAAAATCGGAGGCGGCTGATTCTTGCTGCACGACGACATTTATCCGTGTATAGAGGTGGTCCCAGTGTACATATATATATATAGCTGATATATATTATTATGTACTAACCTCCACCGCGCTGCTGTTTGCATCGTCCGAAACGCGTCTCATTGTCTCGCACGTCTGTATTATGCGCGCACTTCGTGGAAAACGCCACGTAACAATCTCAAAAGAAACGTGCCGAATGAAATATAGTTTTCTTTTATATGATAATGATTTTAATAAAAATAATAATAGTAACGTCATTATTATTATTATTATTATTATTACTTCCAACATCCCCACCCCCTTCATGCGTATGTATCATATTCACACAATCTACACATAATATTATACTTATTCCCACCGATTAAGTCACCAACGCCGCCGCTGTCGATTGCAATTCGTTACAGATTTTGCGGACGTTTTGATGCTTATTGCTGCCACTGCAGCAGTACCACATATACCTGTGTGTTTATGTGTATGTGTGTGTGTGTGTGTGAATACTAAACAAAAAATACATATATATATATATTTTATATCAATTCAAAAAGTGTCAATAAAACATTTTCAAGACAAAACTAGACGGCGATTCGATGGACGTTATGTATTATATTATAATATATGTGACGCATACGCAAGCATGCATGCATAAAATGTCGTTGATACAACACACTTAATATTCGTTTTGAACATTTTATGAACACTTTAAACGTACTTAAAATAATTGTATCGGCAATGGTTATGTAAGTTATGTTTTAATGTCTTGGTTTCGATTTTATGCCCAACACCCCCTGCCCGTTATCATATAAATAATAATTTCAACAGTCGTCGTGGTCGTCCCGCGTCGTTGCTATGTGCACTGCGTATATTATTATAATACACGGTCATGTCCCTAGGAAATGTGAAATGTGTATAACACGTGAAAAATGTTAATTTCGAAAAT
Source organism: Rhopalosiphum nymphaeae (assembly GCA_036289425.1). Classification (NCBI taxonomy): domain Eukaryota; kingdom Metazoa; phylum Arthropoda; class Insecta; order Hemiptera; family Aphididae; genus Rhopalosiphum; species Rhopalosiphum nymphaeae. The sequence goes on from JAZAQC010000015.1 coordinate 2,652,081, forward strand.
ATTATACTATTCAGGCCTCCCATAAAACCGTCTATGTGTATATACGGCGGCGGTATAATATATTGTGGTTTGTGTTTACGTTATTAACCGGAAACTACTTGTGCGACCAACAATTCTCCGGGTGGTTTGTTTTTCATTATCTGTCCGCAAGGTCAAACAACTTGGATATAAACAAAAATAAGGGTTGTGAAGGTCTTATTATACTATTATTATTATTATTATTTCTTCTTTCCTGGGAACTAGTAATATACGCAGTTAGAAGATGAGACGCGACGCGTATTGTATATATAATATAGACTATATGCGACGGCGATGACGACAACGAAGACGACTGGTTCAATGACGCAGGGTCAACTATTATCATGCGTGCGGGCGCGCGCGCGTGTGTAAATGTCTAACATATACAAAATATATTCATCCCTCGCCGTTGCTGTCGTTCATCATCAATGCTTATAATAATGAATGGAGAATGTGTATATGGGCCTCGATGCACAACGTTTCAATGAGAGTGCCTTGAATTTTTTTTTATGGTTTGTAAAAACAGTATTGAATTTGTAGAGAGAGATAGAGCCAGATAAATGCAGCAGTGATTCTTACGTTTCATATATTATATTATTATACGAACAGGCGCTTTCGATTAGTAGGAGGGTGGAAAAAACAAACCCGAGTAACTGCGCTATAATATTAGACTTTTTTCGGTTTTTTTTTTAAATATTTTTTTGTTTCAATTTTTTTTCCATTTATAATACATACAATACGGTCGGTCTCCGATGTCTTTTTCTTCTCGTACATGTGTTGCTACACCGCACATAAAACGGTTGTGTGTGTGTCATCTTGGGAATATCTTTGCGCGATAAACATATGTGCACGTTGCATGTCGTATCAGTGTGGCGACAGAAACTCGCGTCCGTGGGGCCTAGTGAAAAACCGTAAAATTGTTGAATATACTTGTTGTCGACGACGACGCTCGTGGCCGGTCGATTTTTTCTTCTGTTAAAAATATAATAATGACATTTAGTCGGATTTTTGACGCCAACCGGTATGTTGACGAGTTGTCCCAATTTATGATAGACATTCATAGTATAGATCATAATCTGGTATCCTTAGCGATTCGGATCAGACTCACGTTTACACCGGTTTCATCGTTACATCGTTAACTGCTTAAAAAATAAATCCATCTCGACTCAATTATAATAGCAGCGACGTAAATTGAATGATTGTATCCAGTATCTCTATCCGATGAAAAAATAATATTTTTTTAATATTCGGATAATCCATTTATTTATTACTTAAAAGTGACTATTATATTATAATTTCTACTTTAATTTTGTTTAATCCAATTTTTGAATGATGTATTTTATGTGAATTTTTACGATAATAACATCATACCTATTTGTTTATTACTGATTGGTACCAGCAATAACGATTATAACTACGAGCACCGATATTTTTTGCTTAACCACCACGTTAATTAATATTTTGTCGACTTACACGACCATTGACTATTTAAAATATTACCATAGACTCCGCCGATTCGTTGACGCTTACCACGCGGTTTATCGGTAGCCGTGCATGCATTTGATTCTCACTATTATAATATATTAATTCTCATTATTAACATTACTTAAATACCGCAGAGTCGCCGACCACGAAACACTCGCGGGTTATCAGTGGCGGTAGACGAGATTTGTCACATGTTGTTATCTATGTGTATGTATGTATGTATGTGTGTATGTATGCATATGTGTGTATGTATGCGTGTGTTTTCTCTTGTACCCTGGCGGCACATACAACACATGCTGATGGCATCAAACGCTGCCGCCCCGTAACTCCGCGCCCGTACCGGGTACTGTAATACTACGCGTACTACGTAGAGGTACGACCGCGGTGGTCTAGCATTATTATTATAATAAAATATAAATATTAATTTTATTCGTGTTAATTATCCGTTTTAATTTCCCAGGATTATTATCTGGCCGGCTAAAGGTGTTTGTGCTCGAATAATGTCCGTGCTCGGTGTGGTAGTATAATATCTATACAATATTAATAAGTACCCGCGCGTGCTTGTTTTTATACAATATGTTTTTTTAATACTTTTAACTGTATTATATTATGTATTTATTTAATTTAATGAAGTGTTTCGTCTTGTTGTTATAGAGCTTATAAAATTATGACAATACGAGTTTTGGGGTATTTGTACCTATGTACTTATACACCAAACACGTTAAGCGATACTATTGTGTTGATTCCATTTTACTATACATATGGTGGTAAATGGGGTATAAATAAATAATTTTTCTAAATACTAAAAAATGTTACAGTTGTTTCCCAAATGCGAAATCGCTAGTTCCCTGTGAAGATTATTAGTTCATACGTATTCAAAATTATACTAATGTAAAAACTTTGATATTATGGATTAAGTGTGTACAATAAAATGTCAACAGTTAACTAATTATAATTCAATATGTCACCGTAATGTAGAGACGTTTAAATATAATTCAAAATCTATGTAGATTAGATACTGCAGAGCCTAAAATTTGAAACCACATATTTTGAGTCAGTGCGGTTGTTTCTTTTGTTGGTTTATTCGTGTTTACTCAGTGCAGTCTTAAAAAAAATAGGCAGATTTTGATTATTAACATATGATTTATTGCTGCACATAGATACGTATGTTAATGTAATAGGGTTTGGGGACCTGTTATATTTGAATAATTCAGTAAAGATATTCAGGGATTTGTGAATTATAATTTAATTATAGCTAGAAAGCTTCAAAAGATGGTACAAATCATAAATTCTAGTTTAAATCTTTTATTGTTACACATACAATATTACTAGGTACACGATTTGAATATTATTATATACCTATTATGTTTAGGAACGTCTTTCGGACTTCCTTTGTGTGCGGATTGAGGTAGTCCCAGAACTAATGAAATTTGCATGGTGTTTCTTATATATTGTTAACATTAGTATTTGTGTACACGGATGACTATAATACGTCTAGTGAACATATTAATTCTACACTTCCTCATTAACTATTTATGTTTATAGATGTAAGAGTGTCACACATTCGTGATCCGTTACTGAAGTATTCATAAATTTCAGCTTTTTAAATTCGTATATACCTTCATATTATTATATACTTTAATAATTTAATATTAATTTTATAAAACTATTTTTGATCGACAGCATTCATATAAATATGCAAATGTATACATAATACATACCTAAATATTATATATTCAAAAAGGGTCAATTACGTATAATAAGTACAAAGTATTACAAAGTACGTTGACACTACTGAAGTAGCGATGCCCAGGCAACTAGTTTCTCCTTTTCGGTATAGTAAATACATTGTACTTATATATATATATATATAGTATATATACATGCATTATAAAATGAAAAAAAAGCCACACGTACAATTACCGATAAATTGGAATGCGATCTAATATAGCCAGCCGACGGTGGACTTCTGAAAATAGTCGAGACAGTGTGGTGGCATTGTTCGGAAACCTATAGTCCTTGAACGGGGTTCAGGTTTTGTTGACATTCCAGACGTCCGGGAGTTGGTGGATACCTTTACCTAAAGTACCATAATATAATATATTATATGGTCCCTTCAAGGTCTCTTTCAAAAAAAAAAGTCGTGATATCACTTTTTTTCTTCTTACACGCACGCTCAACGTAAACATTCGCTTGTTTTTACAGGATTTGTGCGTTGCATAATAATAACTTGTTAGCGTTGCATTGTACTACCTATATGTTACTATTACTATTATGTTCGGTGCAACGGTTCACGTGGCCGCCGCGCTACAACCCCCTTGAACGTCTCCCAAAAACAAAATGGTGGTCACATAATGATAGCTTGGAAAACCTACTGACAATCTCACCACATATAACATTGCGACCACACCGTGTTTGTGTATAATGTGTTTATATACAAATACGACCCAGAGAAATTAAATAAAATAATATTTTTGAAGTTGTACAATATCGTCTATAATTTTCTATAGATTTTGGTAATACTAGTATATTATACTAATTTATATGTATGTATTTTTTTATTCGTATGGTGAAAAATAAGGAAAAAGTAATATGATACTAAGTATATTATACTTTTTTTTTTAAACGGTGCATTTAGTAAGTCCCATACACAAACGAAATTTTGGCAACCATCCCATTATTTTTTTTATCACTCATACTGTAAAAGCAGTTAGTTGGATAAACAAAAACCAAATGAGCCCTTTTTCATAATCCAACATCATCATATTGATTTAATTCTATATGTCAGTACGAGGGCAAAAGTGACAAAAAACGGTAATTATTGTTAATTATATGCATTGTGTACACATAGCATTTTATGGATGTATAAAAAATATATAGTAGGAATATATAAATTTAACTACATATGCCAAGATAAGCTTTTTGATTGCTGATTTATAAAATATTATTATTCTTAGTGAACTAGTTTTTAATTAGGTATTTCAACTATTTTAATTGCAAGTGAATGTATCGCATAGTATTTAGTATATATATTTGCTTTAGTTCCAATTCGATGTTTTTATAATTTCTTTTTGTAACCATTGTTTTGAAAATAATTTTTGTACCTAAGACTAACGTCAATTAAGTACAAAACAATCACATTAGTCTATTGAAATAACGTCATTTTTCTACTGATTTTTATTTTTAATCGTGAATACCTTTCTCGTCCGTAATCACTGCAAATACTTTTAACTCAATTATCTGGGTTAAATTGCTGGCAATATGACCCAGACCCGAAAAACCAAATTATCAGGGACAACCTGGATATACGAGTATATTATATAGTGCCGTTCACATTTAATCGTTTAGAAATGTCTCGGAATGCATTCTCTTGTTTTTTTTTTGTATTTTCATTATTATTAAAAATTTATATAAAAAAAATTTCATGTGGAATTTAAATAAAGCGTATTATTGTATATAAAAGACGGCGCGGGTTACAAGGTAATATTACAAAAATGCGACCAATAAAATATTATAGTAACATTCTAGCGAGCAGTTTACACGTGTATTTTATTACAAGAGTATCATAATAAAATGTGTGTACATTTTTATATGTAGGCCCTTGGCAGTAGATAAAATATGTACATTAGAAAGATATGGGCTTAATGCCGCTATTTGTTGTAAATACTGTTATCATTCGACTCTGATTATATTATCTGTAAAATCTCTAAAAGATTTACTTTATTAGTTTGTTTTTTGGTCGTGTTTTTTTTATTTCTTATCATGATTAATTGCGATAAATATTTTAGTTTATCAAATGTTACTACTAAAACGGAAGCACATATTTTGGAACGCTAAGTCTCACTATCTTGTGATGTGACAGGTCAGTTATCAGTGAATCATATTTCTGGGCGCAACTATTAAAATATTCCTGTTTTCGGTAATGTTTATTATCTAAAAGTTGTTTGGACGAACATCAAGGTTTTCCGACTAAAATTAATATATTCAAACATCACAAATAATGAAATTCTAGAAAGTATAATCAAATATTTTAGAACCGACTATATAATAAAACAGTGTACATATTTAAAAAAATTCCTTACACGTAAATATTTAATGATCACTATTCACTAATATATTATATTATTTTGGGCATTATAAAACAATATAAAATATGAAAAACACAAACACGCAAGATCATTACAGTGTAATGAATTCAGTTTTTTTTTTTACAAATTTCGGTTTACATTATCGTTATATGCATACTAAAATCCGTGTTTATGATATAAATATTATGTTGTAAATTTCATGTGATATCGAACACTTGTTTAAGTTTTGTCTGTCGTATATTTGAATTTTATAAAGTATGAATGGATAATTGTCATCTATAATATCATTAAACATAACTCAACTCACAAATGTGCGTTCTAAACAAGTTAAATTAACAAAATGAGTTAAATTTTTTTTTTTATCGGTTGGTCAGCCTAACTAGCTGAACCGTTTTGTGTACAAGGCGCATGACGTAGAAAAAACACAATAGCATCATGTAATAATGATACGATCTAGTTGGCGCCTCCAATAATATACGCTTTTGACATACATAAAAATTATAATAACACGATGGAAATACTGAGTGTGCGTGCGTGTGTTGTCCTCTGTACTTGACAGCTCCAGCACCGTGAGTCGTTCGTTGTTTTCTCTCGATTTTGATTGGCGACTCGGTGTGTCAGTACTCTGTGTGTAAGTAATTCGATGCGGTGGCGGCAACGGGTCCCAAGGGCAACGTTAAACCAAAGACAGATATATGGAACGTGTTTGCGCAAGGGTTTTAATTTTTGCTTTCCCGACCATTGCGTCCTCGAGAGGCCCGGGGAGAACGAGTGCGTTTCTCATTTTTACTGGTCATTACTTATTAATTATTATAATAAATGGTATATCGTAATATGTATATAGCATTAGGTTAAACTGTATGTTCATGGGAGGGGCCTATTGCATTATTAGATATACTCATATTTATGGTTATCGACGACCGTAAGATTTTAAGTGTTTATTTTATGTACTTTTTTCCTACTAAATATCTATTTTTTTCTACCAAAAGTTACCTACCACGTCCCTACAGTAGTGCTACCGTCGTTTTCCTATGATTTCCTCACCAGTTGACTTGACAATCGTCCATGATATTTGTGTATGGTTGGTGTACAGTAGCGGTGGGGTCACGCATGGGATTTATTATGGTTTATAATTATTATTATTATTATTATTATTATTATTATTATTATACTATTGTGCGTACGACGATTGCTTTTCCACTTGGTCGTTCTCAACCACCCTCCTCCACTAGGTTGTCGTCCTTCAACATTCCGCGCCCGACCATTCTCACCCAACCACCCTCTAATGGCGCACCTTGCTACAACGAAACGCTCTTTTTTTTCGCTGTAACCAAACCCTCGAATTTTGGAGTAACGGTGATATAGGTAATCCTGTGATTATGAACCCGAAGGTTGAAATACCTTGTGAGTGATCCACTGTTGTGCAGTGAAAAAAAAAATGATTTGTAAAACGAAAAATACAAAAACACGAAGATTTCATGTCGTAAAACTCAAATTGTGCAGAATATAAAAAAAGAAGAAAATTATTTTTTTTTCAATCTTATATTTTACAATTTTACCACTGCTTAGCATAATGTATGATCGTAACATCAGCCACGTACACAAATTGTAGTCGCGAACCAGTGTCGTGTACAAAAACATCGCACAGCGATGTTCCCGTGGAATTCAATTATTTCTATACTATATATTATATATTATGGAAGTGTCTACACTGCAACAAGAAACGATCACAATACAATCGAACGCGACGTTATTAGACAATATTATCCGTTCTCCCACTTGTTTTATCCGAGACGAGAGTTATGTAGATATTAATCGCTGACCGGAATATTCTGGTCAAATCATTTGTGAAATACAATATCGGGATATTAAACGAAACACTGTCGGAGCTCCGTGTACTGTTATATACGTACTACAGGTAACTTTAAAATACGATTAAGGGCTTACGATATTATCATTATTATTATGCAAACGTTTCATTCACGAAATCGGTTTACACACGCGGGACGACAAGTACAAAGAGAACCGCGAAACGATATTTCGAAAGTCGACGAAATTATGTAGCTGGCCTCTATATATACACTGGCTATCCGAGACGACTGCGGCGGCGACGTGGTTGATGTACATGGTATTATATGGTAATATACTTATATGTATTCTAATACACAGCGGTTGGAGGTGTTGCAGCGCGGTATGCGGTACGGACGTTTTTTGGACGAAACCGGGAAACGATATTTTAACCCAAACGATGCGTGTAAACGAGACGACCCCTGCCTGCGCCTATATACGATACGCTCAATGGTTAGGTTAGTTATATTATGAAAGTGGTAGATAGGTTATCCTATACTCCGTTTCGGCGAGTGAGACGGCGGTGTATACCATCGTCTATCGTTTGATCATCCCATGGCCATACAGAATATGTACGGCGCAATAATCGAGTATATAAAAAAATAAATACCTAAAAAGTATATATAATAATATATACTCGGGCGCGGACTATCGCAGCCAAAAAAACTTGTACCCCAGGTCGACCGTTGCCTGTCGTCTGACCCATACAATATATTATAATATACGCAACCGCATAGCAAAACGACGTGTACCTAATATTATTATAATATATAATGTCCGGAATTGCGGTTTCACTTGGATCTTGGATAAGAAAACAAACATTACAGCATACACACAAATTCACATTCAAATCCTTTTTTGACCATCTCTCTCTCTCTATCACTCTCTCTTTCCTGTGTTCATATCTCGTGCATATACGATTTACACACACGGATAACGAGTTGTGCTATTGCAAAGCTTGTTTTTTTATTCCCCCGATCACGAGACCGACGGTGGTTTTAATTTGTTTTGCGCCACCAACGAGAAGAAGACGACCTCTATACCTACAATATTATTATTATTGTTGTCGATTCGTTTGCTGCGATCATTATATACCATTGGTGGTGGTGGGTGGTTGGCAAGAGGAGGAAAAGTGGTAGTAGTAGTAGTAGTAGTAGTAGTAGTAGTAGTAGTAGTAGTAGTAGTAGTAGTAGTAGAATGGCAGAGATTCATCAGTGGTATTCCGTCGCCGCCGATTATGATGTCTTTTGCGCGCGGGAGGTGGTAAACGGCGCGGCGCAGTACGTCACTACTTCCCCTCTTGCCCGGGGGTTGTCAGTTGTCACACGACGTTTTCTCGATCGTTTATCTTTCGCCCGACTGCGGCTCCCAACGCTGTGGTGCGCTACTACCACAACACCGTCGCACCGCCACTGCTGCACCGTTACCGACGACGACGACCGCCGCCGTCGAGAGTCCGCCACGAGTGACGGCCACTAACCAGTATACCGGTGCGCGCTCGCGCGTCTGCGTGAAAATTTATGGCGTTGCGTCGCATTGTTTTATTATATTATATACATATAGGTATACATATATGTTAACGCGACGATGGCGGCGGGCCCATATCGTCGAGATTTATTGAGTAATCACGGGCACATATTTTTCTCCCTCCTATGGCGTGGCGCATATTTCATATTATTATTTATATTTGGTTGATACAAAAATTCAGTCACGTACCCGACATCCCCAAGTGAGCGTCCGACCGGGCGCGTGCGCGTGCGTGTATGCGATCTCGCGCGCGCATATAGAAAAATCGAGTTGGCGAAACAAAGGACGGTGTGGTGGTGTTGGTGGTGTTGGTGGTGGTGGTGGTTCAGAAGAATGCGGTGCGCAACATATGATTTAGACCACCGGCATCATATATTATATACGTATGTATGCGTGTGTGTGCGTGTGCGTGTGTGTGTAAGAGAGAGAGAGAGAAGGATAGTAAGTGTGTGTGAGAGAACTGCTGTGAGTGAGACGAGATGACGCGGTGGAGGAGACAAAGAGAGAGATAGAAACCAAACCGCTTTGGCCCCGGGCGTCTAGACTATTATGCGTTTGTGTGTGCTTATTTCCCGACTAGACCCGAAGTGCGCGCGTTGTCTGCCGTAAATTGGAGTAAAAAATCAGTCTAAAAACTATAAGGCTCCCGACCACGCATCCATCAATGTATCTAATTTTGACGGAAATTCTCCACGCGTGCGATTTGTTAAACTTCCCGTAACATAAGCTCTAAAGCTCTATTTAGTTCACCATCGCACTTCGTATCCAGTGTAACTCTCAAAATCGCCGTGGTGTTATATTTTCAAATTAAAATTTAAAACGCGTTTTATTCCCAAGAACTATTTTACCCCACATTTTGTCAAAGAATATTAAGGATTTTAAAAATATTTTCAAAGAGATAACAAAACAAAATTTTTGAAAAAAATCATATTTTTCTAATAATTTCAATACATTAAAATCTATTTTCCAACTAACATATATTTTCATGTTCACAAAAAACCAAATTAAAAATCCTGCCTTGAAATGTATAGAAGATATTAAATAATTTTTGATCTTCACATAGTTGAAAATAACTTTTTACATTTCGCTAAACTACTAGGTAAAACAACCACTTGAACTATTTAATAAAAAGATTATAGCCTATAGGGATATGTATTTCATGTATAATCATTGAATATTGATTATTAATCAGTCAATAATATGCTCTCTTTGTATATTTGTAGTTATTAATTTAAGTAAATTGTCCACGTTCTTGTAGCGGGCTCTCATCTAATCATATTTTTAGTGGACTTGACCACCTCAGCCTTCACTAGATGATGCTTATAAATGACATGGAGCTGTATTTAAACGGTTTTTTTTTTTTATACATTTTGAACTCATCGTTCTGTGTAATATATTATTTTACGTAACTATATATACTTGCACAAACGCGTATTATCATTATTATTATTGTTGCGACGCAATTCTTGAGCTCTCTCGGACGCATGTATTATCATATACATAATGTATAAGCATAATAGGTACCGTTCGCTGACGGACTGTCCGAGTCCCCGAAAAAAACAACACGTGTATACATCACAAACGCGCGCGCGCATTCACACACATACACACACACACACACACACACAACGACGACGACACGAGTGTATTATAAATATGATATGTAATAGATTTATGTATTGTACACGCACCGGTCGATTTCCACATCGCGTCCACACGTGGGTTATACACGAGCTCACATAGTATAATAATATTAATAATATGTACGTGTCGTAATAACAATATTATTATACATCTAAACATCTCGTCTTGTTACCGTGTGCCCCCCGGAGTAGCGCCGTTAATAAACGGGCGCGAGGGGGTCTATTCTCTGTGGTCCGCTGTGGCGGGGAGGACGGCCGTGCCGATCATGTCTCCGGGCGCCGCGCGACCATCGCCGCGTTTCGGAAGAGTGTATAATAATAATATTAACAATAATAATAACGTAATAGTAATAATAATAATAATAATAATGTTATGTTATAATAGTATATATAAAGCATAATATAATATACGAAACGTTGAAATATTATCGTGTACACGCTAGTTTCGTGTATCGTCGCCGTAGTGGTATATTTAATAGCGGTCTTAGGTCGAAGGGTGACGTGAGAGCAAAACATAATTTATTATATTTTATATATTGTTTGTCGGAAAGTCTCGAAGATCCTATCCACGGCAAAGGAGCCCGCGAAATTTCTGGGCGGTGGTCGTTTCCGTTATTATTTCCTCTTGTATATGTTAACAAAACTAGTCTATAATATTATTAATTATTATCATAGTATAATATTAGTATGCTTTACAGTATATGGCTACCCGCTGCGCATTTGCATACATATTATGCAATGTTCTATAGTATCGGTATTATAACGTATTTGTGTTTCATTGTTTGATATTGCAATTCATATTGTTATTTAAATATATGATATTAACCTGTACTGTTTGTGGTATGTGTTTCAGACTATAAATTTTGTTCGTACAAGCCCAGCGTGATTGCCGGGGCCAGCATCGCAGCTGCTCTCAATGGACTGGAATACGCGGCCATTTATAAGTACGACTTGTTCACTAAGCTGCACGCCATCACTGGTTCGAAAAAGGTAAGAAGGTTTTTTTTTTCTTACAATAATATTATGCTGTGTAAACGGGCCACGGGGCAGTATTTAAGGGACGGTGCGATGAAATACGTAGAATATATAGTGAAATAAGTTTAAGAAATACGTGTTCGTGTACATTTTCTTTCTAAAGAGGAGGGGGTAGGATAATAAATATTTTTTTACCTATTGTGTCATAAAAAATAGTAGGAGAGGAAGTGACGTATTTTTATCAAGGAAATACATTATTAACGAAAATAATTTACTATTAATTTATTATCCATAATAAATGTCCTTGAAGTTTTGTAAAATTATAAAATAAGTTAAAATATAATATATAGTTACCTAGTATATTATCATTATTATAATGTGTAGAACTTTGTACACCTACAAAAAATAATATTTTAGCTGAGACTTAAAAAAAAATGTTTTGTAATATATTATAATAAATTAGAGATTAAAAAACAGGGATAGGATAAAAAGGTATCCTTGCCTTTATTATAAAGTTTTGAAGGCAATGCTATGTTTATACCTATTCAAGGAAAAATAATATTTATAAAGATATAAAGCTTTAAAAATATAGTTTAATAATTTAACTTTTTTTTAATCATTAATATGTTATACGTATATTGTAAATATTGAAAAAGAAATAGAATAATTCGTAGATTTAGTTAAACGGCAAGTGGGTTCGTGATTTATACAATCGCTATAATTGTAATGCTTTTATTATTAACTTTGCCGCAATCCGCAAATACCTTAATGTTACCTATCGGGAGAAAATAAGGTTTGCACTATTACACAAGTTTATATGGGGCCCGCTCAAAAATTCATCTCTTTCTCTATAAAGATAATCGCGTGCGCATGGATATATTATAGTCATGTGACTTTCGGATGGTCGTTTGACACGAACTAAACGCTCATTATAGCGCATAAAAACTGCCGTAGTTATGTAGGTACGTTATAATATTATACAATACGACGACGGTATAATTATAATCATAATTATTATCATTACCATTATTGTTGCCTGCGTGTAATTTTTTCATTCGACTTCAGTCTGATGTTATTTAACAGCAATCCTGATTTTACCGCACCGCGCTACCGCCGCCGACGCAATTCGTTGCAATTACACGTATTTAAATTTCGAGCTCTTCCCTCTCACCTATCGCCGCCACACACACTCTTTTATATCGAAACACAGACACATATAATGATGTGTAATTAATATTATACACTGAATAATAACTCTTCCTGCTCCGACCGCGCAGACCTCGCGCTAATGGTGTTTACTAGTAAAACATCGTGCCACCGATGACTATATGAATTAATTAAATCTTCGCGTTCACCACTATACCTTTGAATATTTTATTCCAGCGCGGCAGTGCGATATTTGTCGATCTGTTTCATTCCTATTACCCCACCGTCTGAGATGCATTCGTAGAGCTTTTCATTAATCATGCGCTGGTCGTTTTTTTTTCTCAGGAGGTGCTGAAGACGTGCCAAGAGCAAATCGAAGCAATGGTTGAAGGCCACAAGAGACAACGCAAAGAAATTGATTTCGAAATGTACGAAAAGCCGTACGACAAGACTGCCGAGTCTGACGATTCTACAAACTGTTGGATTTGAGATCGTCATCAGACTTAAAAAAAAATTATTTACGAGGAAAAAAAACTACAGTGAAAAAAAAAACAAAACAATTTTTATTTTATTATTATTATACTTCACCACAGTACATTTCACTTATTACAACCAATCGGTGATAAATCATCGGTCCACATATATTACACATTTACACACAACAATATTATAAAATGCTAAATAATGCCTACATTATTTAAGGTACTCGCATACAGTTAGATTTTTGACTTTTAGAGGCACTGTAATATGATTATTAGTAGTCTTAAGATTAGGTTTTATGATTATTTTGACTTTTTATTATTATTTTTAATGGGGAAGGCAATAAAATACGCTTCATGTTTCCGTACATATAATGTTATTATAATAAGATTATTATTATTAACCACAGCAACTCCGGTTTATTAAACAGTGTAATGGTGATTGTTTATATACCATATAATATAAAACCAATTTTCATTAAAGCTCAATGTAATCTAAAAACGAAAAAAAATCAATTTTCATAAAAACATCCTAAATAGATTCTGTGAATCACAGCCGATCGCGGTAGACGTACACGATACTTATAATGTGTATCATACAGCATTGTGTTATATATTTTATTTGTTCCGTTTACAACACCGAGATTCGATTTAAATGTACAGTAAAGTGCCGGTACGGCTACCTATATAACCAACAGATTCCTAAAATTTATTAACTTTTAAGTTATATCAAAATAGATAGTTATTATATTACATATTATTATATTTTAATTTTTAATATATATTATTTACTTAACTTTTTTTTAGCACTTAAGGTAGATTCGCCGACCCAGAGTTTAGCACATGGTTGGTGCAACATTTTTTTTAAAGATCTCTTACGTCGGCAGTCTTTTTATATATATATATATATTTATAAATTAAAAAGCTCAAGTTTCCATTGATAATTAAAATATCACTCACGATTGTTGCTTTCTTTGTATTTCCGAACGTTTACACATTTTTACAATATTTGTTTACAATAATTAATATTAGTTTTCAAACCTTTAAATATATACTAATTATATTCCCGGTTTTTTTTCAAATTAAAGAATAAAAAAAAAAAAAAAAAAAAAAAATGAAAATTAACGTAATTTAAGATGTATGCTCCACTGATAATACCGAAATAATTTAATTAATTTATTATTATTTTTATTATTATTATTATATATATTTTTTTCTGTTAACGTTAAGAGTTTTATAACAAGTATTTTTAAGTATGTAGCATACACCGTTGTTCTATTATTCACATTGCCCCTCTCCATTATTCATTATTTAAAAATTCGTTAAGAAATCCACGGAGAAAAACGATAGAAATCACGTCTTCCACAGGCTTCAAATCCGCGCGAAGCCATTGGCTTCCCGAGATTTGTTTCTCCTCCACTCCCCCAAATTAACTTCGTTGTATTCGGATTATAATATATACATATATATATATATACATGCCCACGGGACGTGAGTTAACGGCTCGGACAAGGAGGGACGAAATAAAAAGAAAACACAAAACATTATTTTTTTTTTTTAAAACGTGTTTTTTTATACACATACACCACATATACACATCTCAGTTCAAAGCTGATTTATTTTATTTTTTTCCATAGTATAGTAGTCGTATAATATTTAATAATAATAAATAGTAATAGTAACAGTAACATATACTGTAATACGTAAGTCCTGGATGTGTCCCTATCCGCGTGTAAAATATGTACAAAAACTCCGTCCCGACGGCTAAAATCCGATAGTGAATAGGGGAGAAGGGGGGGAATGTAACGTTTCGGCCTCGTTATAATTATTTTAGAATGTAAGTCGCACCACAAACACAAACACACTTTTATGTAATATTATAATGATGTATAATGCATATAATAATATATCCTTTGGTGAATTTTAGTTGTTTAGAAAAAAATTTATATAATATTATTTAATACATACATATTTATATATATATATATATACATATATAACTACCCAAGTTGAATTCTATATAAATAATAAAACATAAAAAAAAAGATTCTGCTAATCACTATAGCTTTGCACTGTTATCAACGCAGTTGTTTTTATTATTATTATTATTATTATTATTACATTTTTATATATATATATATTAAAATATTTTTTTTTCCACTCAGGCTATTTCAACTTTTATTTTCTCCCGATTTATTTCTACAGCCTTTACACGACTGTTGAGTGTCGGAAGGTAGTGGAAATACATTTTAGAATTGTTACCAACCGAAATAGTCAAATAAATCTTTGGAATATGATAGATTATAATACCATGTTTTCATTTTATTATATATTTATAAATTTTTTTTTTTTTTTTAAAGTATATCGTAAATATTAATGTTTTGGTCTTGTAGAGAACATGCGACATCTGTTTCTATACTAGGTATATGTCTACAGATATATATTATACACATATTTACACATATACATACATATATATAGTATAGTTGATAAGCATATTAAAGAAAATATAAAGTAAAGATTTAAGACACTGTTTTTTTTTCAATGTTATATTACAGTTTTTATGTATATGTATATGATATATTATTATTATTATTATATTCACTATGTTGTCATGTGCTTCATTAATACAAGCCGTAAAAATCAAGCTATGATAATTTAACTTTTTAACTTTTTTTTTTTTAATGGTAATAATTAGTACAAATATTTATAGACTAACGAATTCGTACATCGAATGCCAAGTTTTATGTGTTCCCGTAAAGAAAACAATAGGACTTAGATAAGACTCAAACGCTTAAAATTTCGTTTGAAAATACGCTTACGTTTTTCTTTTCTTTTAAATCTATGTTGGTCATTACACAAACGCATAGACTTTCCATATTAGATGTATAAGTTGAGTCAATCTGGTCATGTTTGCTCTGTTTTTCTTTTTTTTTACTGTGCCATAATATAATAGTACCTAAACAAAATTTATATTAATATGGTATAATATGTTCATATTGCCATCATTAATACACCATTTTTATTTTATACACATATTACCTTTATATATAAAAGTAAATTATACATTTTTTTTTTCGTATTTCAATGTCTGTTGTTAATCGTATTTTACGCGTCGTCGGCGACGCCAAAAGTATTTACACATTGCACAGCATTTTATTATAAAAAAAATTATACTTATCTGAACATATTTATCACTTTGTAAGTAGATAACCACCGCATCAATATTGTTAGGCAGTGGTTATATTTACGAACTTTTAACATGTAACGATATATTATTATTTACACATTATATTGATATTTT
The DNA here is from genome assembly GCA_036289425.1 of Rhopalosiphum nymphaeae. NCBI lineage: Eukaryota > Metazoa > Arthropoda > Insecta > Hemiptera > Aphididae > Rhopalosiphum > Rhopalosiphum nymphaeae. The sequence goes on from JAZAQC010000015.1 coordinate 2,668,594, forward strand.
TGTACTTATTCGTTTTATTGTAAGGTCAATATTATACTATAATATCAATAAAGAAAAAAAGATTTACTGAAATTAAAATTTGTTTTTTATTCATATATATATTCGGTGCTTGAATTGGGAAAAAAATAGAAGGAGAATGATGAAAAAGTATAAAAAAGATAAAAATAATAAATTGCTTACCTGAATATTTAAATGTCTTATTGATTGGGATGATATAATTGGAAGACATTTTTTATAGACAAGAGGGACTCCTCATCAAATCATGCACTGTAATATAAGGCTAGGTATACCTCGTACCTGTAGGAATCCTCCACCGTAGTCGATGTTCTAACAAGATCGTGTGAAATCATTCAAACAACGACAGTCAACGCCGATTAAAGATGACTTATCTGGTTGCGTTTCGAAAAATGAACCGAAGATGCATTTTGGATTTTTCAAAAGACGTATAGTAAAATTTTAAATCACAGCCGTCAGTGCTTATACACCATGTAGATGTAAAAATAGTGAAAATGCATTTTGATGTGGTTAAAAAATTTAAACTATAAAATAAGTGGGCAAGTCGGTGGTAATCGATTTGCTGTACGCATTAGGTGTTAAGTGTACCCACAATTACATCATCATCGAGTATATATGTATCAGTATCACTTTAATGGACGTGTTCAATTTGAATTCTAATAGTTCCAATGATTTCAACCATATACGAAAAACGATTCTGATCGGAGTCGGCCTGTCATCGAATGTATTAGGTAGTAAGTATAGTTTATTTTTTCATATAAATTTATATTGCTGTCGTATACTAATTATAATATTGTTTTACTGTAAGTAACTGAGTTGAGGGCCCTGCTCGCTTCGCTCACCAACCACCTTTCAACCTTGTTTGCTCTGTGTAACATTAACTTTCACTTAACCAACAATTCCCATGAATGAAATACCACCACCAGAGTTGATATTATCTGCATTCTGAGTATTAAAAATAGCGAGTGAAAATAAATTATTTTAAACTATAATATTTTTGTCTAAAATACTTGTATGATCACCGAGGTACAACGAATCTTTCAATTCTCTTGGTGTTAGGTTAGGATTTTCGCATCATGGTCAGAAATTCAGACCTTTTTTTTCGTGGTGACGCAGCATGAAGTGTTTGCAGATATTTCCTTTTAATTTTTGAAAAGTAAAGCATTACATTATTGACGTTTTTCTGACGCATAACAGGTATCTGATTAAAGTTCAACTGTTCTTTCTTACTCTAATTGTTGATTTTCTCTTTTTCTCTCTGCGAATTTTCACCTTACGCGATGTACCGTAATGTCGACATTATACAACTTTTTCTGAAGGGTCTCGCCGCCGGTGGATAGTGCGAATCGTCAACTAATGTATTGGTAGTACGGGCCGGCGAATAAACGCTCTTATTGATTCGAATTGTACACGTTACCTATTGCTGTATACACGCAGTAGTGCAGTATATACCTACGTTATTATACGAATAGAATATAAATCCTGCGGGAGACGTCGTGTTTGAATCTATTTAACATAATGATCGAATGTATACCTACCTACATTTCGGCCGCTGTCGGCGGTGACCGGTGTGATCACCGCCGGGACCGGAGTCGAAGTATTTCTACTGTGAAAAATTAAATCGAGTGTATACACGTCTAATGGTTATTGGATACTGTACGTCAAGTATCTCTGTCGTCGGTTTAGGTATATGCCCACCTATATGTATTATAGCGTATTACTACACTATCATATTATATATACGTCTTGTGCGGACGACGACGCGTTCCACGCAAACGTCTCTTCTCCGCGACGGACGATTGTTGTTTACCATCCCTTCGTGTGTTTTTTTTTTTTTTTTTATGCGTCTTTATATTGCGTTTATCACGATACGCGTCTATTGTATTATTATTATATTGTTGTCCGACTGTACGATGGTGTCATACGGTAAGTTAACCGTATACACAGTCGATATTTTTTTGTTATTCAAAAAGTGTTTTCAATGGAATTTTTATAGAACCCAACGAGAAAATATGCTGTTTGTATTTTCCCGTGTGACAAAAACATAAAAACTCATTATTCAATCTCGTGGGCGACGCACAGTTATGAGTTAAATGTTGTATGTGCAATATAAACGTTAAAGGTGTAGTGCCTACGACTGCGGCGCAAGAGAGGGTCCTGAAGATTAATTGTTGCGTATTGCTGTAAGTTTCGGGATATCGAGATTTCGAAATGAATAATGATGTACGCAAAACGTTATCGACATTTTGTAAACAAATATGAGCATTATAATACAGCGGTGCATACATTCATTTAGTTGTGATAAGGACACGGATTTTAATGTCTAGAAGAAAAACGTCTAGTAGGTACGCGCAATGAAAACATACGCCAAAGTAAAATGGATAATTTCTAAAGATTTTTTATTCAAAGTTCTGTGTTATATACATATTTTTTTCGGAGACGAATTGATTCAATTTTACCCACAAATGCAATGTAGATAATACGCTAGGAATGCAAAATAAAAATTTCATTTCCACAGTGTATGAAATGAACGTTGTACTTGGAAAAACATCGTCTTAGAGCCATAATAAATAAACCAATATGCATTTAAATCCGCGTTCTTGTTACTTTGTGCAGGTCTATGATATCGATGAATTTTATTCTGGACGCAGAATTATACGTTGGATACACATTTTATGCAATACAATACCATACTAAACACAAGCGTATGCAATATACGTATAATCGCATAAAACTGGTTTTTAAAAATGTTTTTATTGCATATTTTGGGGAAAATAATGGATGTGGCAACATGGCGTTTTATGGCAATATATTTGAAATTATGTTCGAATAGAACATTTTAAACATTATACATTTTTTCAAAAAGCATAATTGTTTTCGCGAAGCTTGTTTTTTAAAATTTCAATATGCATTTCAAATCAAACTACTGTTTTTCTTCTTTATTTTTATTTTAACACAATCATTATATCAGATATGAAAAAAAATAGGTAATTATATAAATCACAATTAAAATAATGTAAAATTCTTTTTAAAAATTACTTAATATGATCTATTTTATTTTTATGCAAAACAAATTATAATCGGTTATGTGCCATAATATATAAGCATTTCGTCCATGACGATTACTATACAGTATACAATTTCGTGATTGTAACGTCTATGACTAAGTGTTTAATATAAAGTATAATCAAATTAATATTACAAGGTAAATAAGATTTTCTTCATTTTCAAGCTTAAAATATGAAGAAAAAAATATATTTTTAAAAAGTTTTTAAATATTATATTTGTATTGTTTGTATACTTGTCGGCAGGTAAACGATAACTGATTTCTTCTGAAACGAATTTTACTAACTGAAATATGTGTTTACACTAAACAGGTGGTTGGTAGAAAAAAAAACTAAATTTATTTATTGTGTCAACATTTTATTAAAAATAAATCACTTATAATAACACGGGTATGTGAAAAACATATTTTTCTTCTTTGTTTATAATAATTCATGGTTAGTTCTATGCAACTAATAAATAATTCTTTATTATCTATTGTTAGATTTGGTGTATAATCTGTTTGTGTTCAAATACCAATTGAATTTCTATCAATTCCTATATTATTTAGTGTTTAGATAACATCCATAAACGACTTCAACGGAACTCCTCTCAAAAACAGTTACAAGATAATAAAGATGTGAAGGTCTTCAACACTTTATTTCGCGTTTATATAAAAATAATATTCGAGTATAAACTTCAATATTTTAAAAATTGTTTATGGCCAATAATGAATATAAGTATTATATATACGCTATTAAAAAGTAAAACTAAAAAAATACTGTTGTCCCGTTTTTTACACACTTTACATTAGTTACTTTCCTGTATTTTACCAAAACGATTATAATATTAACTATTAATTGTGATGGCGTACTTAGTTTTGTGGAGAAGGAATGATAATTATATTTATATAAAATACAAAAATAATATGTCATGTCCATGCGTGTTCATTTTGAATCTATTTATTTAAATGAATTCTTTATGTCGATAAAATAAGCTCCATTCACTAGTTACTGAATATGTTCGTGTGGGGCCCTATAACCCCTTGTAATATACACGGAGGGAGAAAAAAGATCGAGTGAGAGAGAAAAAGAGAAAGAGAGAAGGAACTAGAGAACCAGAGTGAGAGGTAATTACTGGGTAATAAATCATTCCCTCCTATTTTTGTTTTACTATAATACAAATTAAATTGTATTATTATATATTTTTGATTGCATTGGCAGAGTTAGCCTAGTTATTGGATTTGAAACAGTTAATTATATTGAAAAATATTTTTGTATGCCAAGTTTAAAATAAGTTCAAAATCATGAGTATTATACTTAGATTACCGAAAACATAATTTTACATTATTTTATTTATGGTAATTATTTTTTTTTTACCATATTGTCGCCACTTGGTTGATATCACATATTAATAATATACTTATAATGTAAAAACAATTATATCATAACCATATTATTAATTTTGTGATCTTTTAACATATTATGATTAAATCTTAATAATGTCACTTTCAACAATTTTATGAGATATAAAACTTTGTATAACATAATATATATATACATGAGCTGTTCTTTGAAATTTCACAGTTAGTGATTATGGGGGAGGGAAGGATTATATTAGATTATTATGCAATCTTATTAGTTATTACCTACTTGGTCACATACAATTGGAAATATTATATATATTTAAATATATTTACTCCCCTTTTTATTTATAAGTGCCTCATCCATAATACATTACACTACTTCAAACTATTACAAAATGAATGTATCAAGTTTTTTTACAAGACTTTCTATTATAGGTACTCGTTACTGTCACTATATATAGCCTTAAACGTTGAAATATTTTTGAATATTTTGAAACATTTGTGTGAGTTAAATTACATAATTTAAATATTTTACGGCTATACTATTTGACATTTGTGCGCACTGAGAACAAATCAATTAATTTTTTTACGTTATTTATACATCATACATAATATACCTACTTGAATATGCTGATCAATTAGATATAGATAACATTTGTTGGCGAAAATTATGTGACTGTATACTAAACGTATGGATTTTTTGTCCCTGCTTAATAAGTTTTAAGAACAATAAAGTTACACTGTGCCTTTTTTGAACTCCGTTGCTTGTAATAGTAATGAAATAATAATTAATAATATTTATAAGCAACATTCAATTTACATAAAATAAAATACATTTAGTTAGAGATATATTGCTACATTAATATAAGACTCTAAATAGAAAGCTCAACTTGTGTTTGAAGAGTTAAGTACTAATAATTTATTTATTAATTATAATTCTCATAATTTTATCTAACTTATAAATAAAAATATAGCTAAAATAATTATAATAGGAGATTACAAACCACCTTTATTGAAACATGCATTGTAAACAATAATTATAAAAATTATTAATTAATATCAAATTTCTTACAAATAGTTGAACATTGTGATTCAAAAAAGGTTTTATTATTCTCTAAAACAGCTATAATACGTTTATAATTTTATATTAAAAGTATTATTACGTCATAAATAGGGTAAAGTTAATAAAAATAAATAAATAAATAATAAATAATGAATAAATATGAGAATAAACAATCATTAATTGGGACAACATTGAAGAGAAGAAAAAGTCAGATCAACAAGCCAATAAATCAGTAGAATTAATTGATACCTCAAAACTTTATATAAAACTTACGCAGATACAAAAAACCTACTCATTCAAATCAGATGGCAGACACACTGGCTAAGGCAGAATATAAAATTAAGAAAAATCAAAAACACTATCTTTGGCTGGCCTAATTTTTTTTTAAACAGAAAAGATAAAGTAATTATCAACAGACACTGTATCGGCTGCACCCGATTAACACAGGGATACCTCATGGCAAAGGAAAAAGATCCAATGTCCATTGTACACCATTTGCGAAACCAAACTCTCAATCAACCACATAATTACAGAATGCCTACGTAATAGTAGGTATCATATATTTATGTTAATGTTTTGTTAAAATCAGATATATAGCTTATATATATAAGCAGACTGTATACGAACAATATTTTATCGAAATCGGGCGCACTTAGCTCTGAAAAAATTAACTCAGATTTATCCAATAAAAATGTAACTAAACAACTAAACTATATTAATAATTGTTGTAGCTCTGAATATGACTTAGTACAATATGTACATACTGTATATACTATACAGGTAACATTTCTTTAAACGTTGTTATTGATTTCTGCGCTTAAACGAGTGATTTTAATTATATTATATCAATATAAGAATCAAACGTTTTAAATGCATATGATTTCGCATTATTTATTTATAGTGCAGGCACATCACATTTTTAAAATGTACGAGACGGGTATAGGTACAACATATAGGATTAGGATTTTTTTTCAATACACATTTTCATTCGTTACTATAGTATTTGTATTTGTTAAAACGTACTATTTTAAGGTGGCATCCGAAATACATTGTTCTAAAACAAAAGGTAAATAAAAATTAAAGTGCGTACATGCAGTTGTACTCTATGACACCGTGATGTATATGCGCTACACCTGCAGGCGAGTATAATATTAATTATAATTTATGTGAACATTTTACCATTCAACGTTTCACTTTAGCCGCATTATGCTATATTATTAGGTAGGCATAAGGTATGATATAATAATATCGTATGCCTAATATTGTATTCTCACGCAAGCCACGCGATGCACTGTGCAGGCAGCACCACCGCAGCGCGGAAACGATATCGACTGCACGTGTTAGAATTTCGAATGATTCGGTCTGCCGTCGTCGCGATGCGTTAGTATTACAGGACATATTATAGTATGAGCGGTATTGCCTACATCTGAAGTACATGGCGTATACTGTTTGTCGATTTGACGAGAATCGTGTCGTCCGTCGCGTTTGCTGTCCTCCCGGAGAAATGACGACAGGAAGAAAGAAATAAAAGGAGAGAACTATATTGATAATATTATAACATGTACCCGCGGTGCCTGTGTACGGTATATATATAGGAATATCGTACATTGTGCGCCGTTATAGTCCGTCACGTTAACGTGCATAGAACCGCCAAAGGAACAGTACGCGACAACAACAATAATAATATTATTATCGTACAGTGGACATTATATTGTTTCGATTTCACGCGTTTTCGAGCCGCAAATATTTTAATACATTTTTTTTTTCTAACAACGTATATACGTTTAGTACGGTCGTTGCGACACAGCAGCATCAGCTGCTCACAGCCTGTACATTATATATTATATTATATAGTTGCATATGTACAATATCAATATCATTATAATATATAGTGACTTGCAACGAAAAAATTCGTACGAGGTCTACAGGTATGCCTATATGATTTTTCATGCTCATTTACAAACTCGCACCAGTATACTGTAAGCTTGTCCGACAGAGGCGGGGGAAGTGATAGGGCGCGATTAAATCATTTTAATACAACTCTTGATTTAGAGTTTTCCCTTCACGCCATAATGCCCTGCATAATTAATTAACTACTTGTGTGTGTGTGTGTGTGTGTGTTTTTCTTTTTTTGTAACAGTATCTGATATTCATTTTTTTTTTCATTTTTATATTTTAATGCCAACCTGATATTTTTATCATTGTAGATACAATTATAAACCCATAACAAAACCCAAGGACCTATTTCCTATGGGACCGCCCATCGCTCTCCTCAAATACGCCAATGGACCATGACTTTCTGTCACACGCTTCTGTCGAGACCCTCTCTTACCGATCAATTTGTAATTGCACAACCGGTATACAATACATTTATAAAGGTAATATCAACAATATAATATGTTATTTAGACCGATTTCGTGTACAGAAGTTAAAAACGATATCATAAACTGATATTGGTTGTTTTTGATTTATATTAAAGTTATCGAGATGTCATTGAGTGATTTGAATACATTTTCGTATTGACGATTGTCGCGATATACCACACACAAACCATTGGACAATAATAATTATGAATTTATGATATTAATAACGGAACGTCCGCTAACGGCTCATAAGAGGCTCATATAGTAATATTAAAATCAAATTAATTTTCTGTTTTATACAGCGTGAATCGGGTATACCTATACGGTTATGCCTACATACTACATAGAAGGTCATAAAAGTTATGTATATAACATAATATCGCTCGACACTTTTATCATGTCCGTGACTAATCTAGATTCAGGTGTTTCATTAATAATCTGTAAAAGGCGTATTCCATTAAATTGAAAATTATTTAGCTGTTATAGATTATTTTGTCGAAAATAACAGAATCGAATTTAAATAATTTATTGATATTGAGTCTTACTGAGACATTTATAGAACGATACGGGATTTTGGGAACAGAGAACATTTAATACTTGCATTGTCCAAAGGATTCCAAACTTCCAAATGTATGCATATTACTTTGTGATTGCAAACTTGGTACATATTTTATTATATTATAACTTAAAATTACCGATATAACAGTTTGACCCATAAAAATAATTATTTTTAAAAATTTTTTTTTTTATTATTGTTAAGTGGGATGTTCACGTCTAATAATGGGTAGAACTGAGCCAATATATAATTTCATCGTCGTCGCTACTTAAATTTCTGCGTTAATCGTAACTCGTGATTATAATGATAATAATGATGATACAAGTCAATATAACGCACCTATAAAAAAAAAAAAAAATTGAAAATCGTTATTTATTTTATCCAAATACGCTTTAACAGGGTAAATTGGATTAATAGAATAAAAAAAATGAAAAACTCAAGTGTAAATTTACTGATAAATAATTTTGAACATTTTGCGTCTTATTAGTCTGCCATAAAAACGTGTTCATGGCCAATACATAGAAGTTAAAATTTGTTATGAAAACCATAATGCATATGTATAATATTATAATAATATGTATAGAAGTAATGTACACGGATATATTATATTTTATAAATGTATGAGTATAATATTAATATTAGGACATTTTTAACCCATTAAAATAATATTTAAAATATAGTTACCCCGTATATTCTATCAATAAAATACATATCTTTATTTTGAAGAAAAAGTAAACCGTCGGTGAAAAATAAAATTACATTGTTTAAATGTTGTCGTCCCTATTGGCTATTATAAAAACACTTAAATGGAGCTACTACTGTCTTTAACTTGTTTACGCGACATCCTTTACACTTTAATCGAATTATTCGCTAACTCACACTAATAAACATACCGTTGACATTAATAATATATGTAAGTATACATTATGTAATTACGCACTATACATTATACCTAATACGCGCAAGTAGGTACGTAACTAAAGCAAATAGTAAACATCACCATTCGCCATGTAAAATAAACATAATGTATACATTTTGTATGATAATAAAATAATACCATTGAAATAACAACAGTAATAACAGTAATATCACATAATATTTATATCATGTTATTATAATTTCGATTTTATGTGGTAACGTGCAGCGATTAAAGAGAGGCATACAAAGGGTGGTATAATTTATGTCTACTATATAATTTATGCATATATATATATATATATATATATTATACTTATATATACAGAGGGTACCACAAAGAATGAATCGCCATGGTTATTTACATTTTAAAATCAAAAAAGCATTTATTATCAATTACATTCTTGTATGTTTTGAATCTTCTTTCACATTCCAACATACGAGTATGGCTCTAGAAGTGATACTATAATCAGTTTTAATCAATTTAATCAATTATCACTATGTTTTGCTACGGGAAATTCCACAATAGATCTAACTTCTGTGAAATCTGATATGCTATGCTCTATAGTTTTAGGGCATAGACAGTAATCGGAGGTGCTTTGGAAGGGGATTATCATTTAAAAGTTACTCCCCCCCCCCAAGCTTCCCAAAAATTAAAATAATAGTTATTTTTTTATGTCATTAATTGGGCTAATTTTATACAGAAATATTTTAGCTCCTCTTAACAAAAAAGCTAAAATATTAAATCCAATATCCGCCTATTGGTAAGTGGCACGTTGAAAATTTGGGAGAGTATGGTTTCATAATATTTTTTAATAATAAAAATATATTCGTATATATTCAAAATCAGTTCATTTTTATGGAACAAGGCCTGTAGATTATGACTTATGGAATTGCAGGGCGCGCGAGATTTACTAATATCACCCAAAAATATTAAGATATTTTATCAAATCTATACAATATTAATATTGTCTATTATGGATTTATATAATAATATATGTAAATATAATACATAAGTGACGTTGTATGCTTACTTGTTATTAACCCATACGATCATATAATATTATATTATACGATATCATCGGCCTATACATTTTCTCGATGTTTATATACTACACACACACACACACACACACACACACACACACACACACACACATATTTATATACATACATTCGTTCTTCATTAACTGTCAAACAGAAATGAAATAGGCATACCAGCAGCAGCTGTACTACAGCGCAGTGTCTACCTATACCTATAGGTTTCTCCGGCCCATCCGATCCAAAAGCTAATTTAACGTGTCGGCGGAATGTGTCTTTTATATTATATTATACTTAACCATATATATATATATAGGCATAATATTGTATATATATATATCGCTAGTAATAGGCCTCCGGCCCGAAAACCAGCGGGTCGCCCCCGGGATATGCACCGCCGCCGTCGAGTTCGGCAGGTATATTTCACACACAGGCATTAAACATAGGTATAGCATGTACATCGGTAATATTAGCAGCGTTTTTAATTGCATTTTTTTTTAACCTACTGCGCGTTCGCTTATACCGTATATATATAGTTTAGCATTCCGACAAAACATACCTGTGTATACGATATAAATATGTATACATATAATGTTTTTAATACGTTATTGTTATTGTAATGCGTCGTATATGTTCGTTTATTGTTAGTTACGTCAAACAGAAAAAAAAAAACAAAACAAAACAAAACGGCGAAATAAACCTCCCGAAACGAATGCTCGGTCGCATGCAGGAGAGTGTTGTGACAAAAGAATAACATGTGATAACATGTACAAACGTCGCGAATGAGAAATGCCGACAACGCCACGCTTTGGTGACGCAAGTTTAATGTATACAATATGATAATATAATATGCGCACACGGTAGTCGGCTTATTATTATATATATATATGTCATGAAGTCGAATCGTATTAGGTAATGTGTATTATACGAGTTTCGTATATGGCACCTCTACGTGTGGGTACCTACTTCGAGAAGTCGAAATGATAAGTTTTTTCGTTTTCTCGTGAACGCTTTTAATTATTTACAGTGAACGTTTATGTAATACACTGTACTCGTAAAAAGTAGACACCAAACCTCAACCGACCTAGTGCTTACGACTGCCGACAATAATAATCTTCTCCTGCGTACGACGCATTGTATAATGTACGCGGGGGTGCCCTTTGCCCGTTACGACCGCGTTTCGGTCTAGCGGAAAAACACAATGTTATTCGAAACTGGAAACTGGAAAAAAAACCAAATCTCTCGCTTTTTAATTGTTCACGAAACAGAGGTTAAATAAATTGTAAGCTGATGGACGACGTTGACTTCTGAATCCGATAAGGGGATTTATTTTTTTTTTTCCGTTGTATCGTTTTTCGTGGGTTAGGTTTACAGGGGGCCTTAATGTAAGTGAAAAAAGCCAAACCCTTTTTTTTATCAATACAGATGTATTGTCACGGACTGATGATACGAGTAGATAGCAACGGTTGATTTTAGGGGGACAATGAGACGGCAGCCTGTCTTTATTTTTACAGACATCGATTTATTTAAAAACCGTATTGTAATACAATATATTTAACGTAGTTAGCACTACTTAGTGAAGTCGGTACAGTCACACCTACTGATATGATTAACGTAATAATTTGTAACCAGCTAATATATAGTAGCTAAATGTACTTTAGTCGACTGCATCTTGGTAGTTCATCTAGTCTGTACCCGCAGTAATAATTTTATTTAGTTATCTGCGCTCGGTTTTAATGTAGAATAGTTGCGAAACGGGTACATAAATATCATACGTTCAGCTACTATTTTTCTTATCTATATTTACCCCTTTCTTGTACGTTTATACGCGTAGCTTCTGTTAAGAGATAATTTTCTAACTTTACAGCTACAATGCTTTTATTCTTTCATGGTTTAATATTTTCTATCCATTTTTCAATGCCTATTATGTATAATAAATCTATTAGTCGTTATGATTTAGGTACTGATATTTGTAGTATTGAAATCGATTTAAATATCGCATCAATAATACAGCTTTATATTAGCTGATATAGTAAGCATTATTTACTAAATTGTTATCCTCGCGATGTTTTGTTGTTTTCTAATATCGGCTTGTGAAATTATAATTACCAAGTATAGTGCATTATACTCAATTTGTAATTGAAAATGTAGCAATATTCTTATCTACTATTTTGTTTGAAAACAGGTTGAGGCCACAAATGGGACAAAATATATCGACAGGTTTGTGTTGCTCGTGCATACACATATCGTTAAATTAGTTGATTAAATAAAAAAACGAATTCGGATAAAATAAATAAATAAATAAATAAATATAGACTGTTGTATTATAACTATTATAATAATATTAATATTTAATAATTGTCGATATATATTGTTATTATTTTTTTATAAAACGTCTGCCACATAATACATTTTTTAATCTATTTTCGGAAATCAACATCTCTATGCTCGGAAAAATTAGCTTTAGGCAATTAACCATCTTGATGATATTTTTTATTCTGTGAAAATATAATTTTTATTCGATAGGTACCTCGTTGCATGTAAACATACAACATTGTTGTTTGTATTCGCTCTTCGTTTTTCTTTTTGAATACGCTGTATCCGCGATGAAAGCCTTCGATATAACAATGATATCTGTTATCTGTATACCTGTATACACCTACCTGTGCGGCCGCACACATAGATTGTACGCGCACATTAAGTAACTACTAGTCAGTGTATGACGTTTAGTTTTGCAACGATGTAATTTAATAGGACACCAGTGCGGTGTATTGGCAGTGGTTCTGCCGTGCCGCGATAACCATTACACTACAAGCGTCGGGCACGGTTTACGAAACGTCTTGTTTTCCGCATTGTCCGTAACGATATAATGACGTATACCTAGTAAATGGGAATCGGAATATACATCTGTGATTTCTAAAATTAAATTCAATACCTACGAACAAGCTGACACGACTTAGACGAGGAACGCGTCCAAACAACGCCGCGTGATCAATCGGTTCTGGTTACAATACAATACAGCACGGGTGAATACCGCGCGTGTGATATTATGTACAGCTCACATTGACATAATATCGTCTGCATTGCATTCGGATGGCAGACGCTTCAAATTAAGTATAAACAAATAGTGAAATAGAGCACTCGCGCGTATACCGTACCCTACTACACTTGTACTAAATTATTTTTCACGAGATTCAGCCGAACGATGGCCTGTCAATTATTGCGATTGGGATTTGACGAGCAATTAAATTAAAACATTACATTTGTATTGCGTTGGTCGCGCTACACCAGTGGCTGTGCCTGCTGCTCAATGGTTATAAACAATCATTGCCTGTTATCAGACTTATGTTATGATCGTCATCACTCGGTCGAGAAGCTAAAATACGAATACAACGCAGACAAGCGTTGCACCCGCGCGCATGTCAATACATACATCCCGTTATCACTGCTGCAGTATCGCTGCTATATATCTATCAGTGTCAATGTGGGGGAAAGCAATTTATATAATATTTACGATTATGCTTACCATATTTTATACCTGGTGATATTCGTATATTATACACGCCTTCGTGTATGAGGTATACCTATAAAAGCGAGCCAAGGTGTGTTTATCACTATCCGGTGTCCCTTCAAGATTTACCAATTTACTACGGTGGGATAATTTATAAATGTCATTATTTATAAACTCCACCTCCTTAAATTGGTAAATTATTTTAGAAAGTGTTTTATACGAGCCGCTTTAAGTACTCACTCGTCTTAACTCCCGCGGCGCAGAGGCGCCTGCACATGGTATAGGCGGGATGTCTGCGGAGAGCCGGAGAACCTTTTGTTTTTCGTATTACGCCCTTAGGTAGTTAGATCTAACGAAAACACGTTCAGCCAATATTATTAGGCCGGTAGACTCGATACATTTTTTATTTTATTTTATTTATAGGTATTCATTTTACGGGGGTATAGATATATAGAGTAATAGTCTGAACTACCAAATATAAAATATACAATACTTTCTTTAAATCAATAGGTTATAAGTGTAATGATATAAGCATATATAAATAATGAAATATTAATTTGAAAACATATTTAGAGCTTTCATCCTGAAACTCAAAAAATCCAAAAAAATCGACATCATTACAAATTTAATTAAATATCGGGAAAAATTAATTGGTGCATATTTGTTTCTTATAAAATGTACAAAAAATAAAATTGAATTTCTAATAGAATAATTATGAGTAAAAAATGCCATTTTTGTTTAGTAAATTAGAATATTAAATTCTATTACTAAGAATATCATAAATAAATAAGATGTAAGGTACGACATAACTTATTATTACCTCTTACATTACACGGGTGAATTAAAATAGTGTTTAATAATACTAGAGAACAGATTTTTAAACCGAAACCTAAACCTATGTCAGTTGGAATAAATATAATCGGATAGTGAAATAGATAGTTTTTTTTTTTTAGTAATAAAAAGACGATAGAATAATACTAGACTCAAATCGTTTTGAGATAGATAATTTAGAAATTGGTGTTATAGGTAGTCAAACATATTACTTTTATCACCGCTTTTATAAATATGAGCCAAGTATGACGACTTAAATTGTGCATGTTGGCAAAGACAAATTGAATAGTTTATGTAGAGGTTTAGTAATCAAATTTGTGCATACTTTCAAGATAATTGGCGGGACTCCGTCGGCACCCACGCTATACCATATTCATTGGTTCAAGGCATCAGAGATTTCATTCTCACTAATATACCACGAAGACTGATTGCAATTAAGGATTATACATTTTCAACGTCATAATAAGACTGATATGTTGGGTAGAAGGTATAAAATCGAGCAAATAATTAAACATAGTCAATACAAAAATGCTTGGTGAAATTCGAATTTTACGCGATAAAAATGTTTACGTTCTTATTACGTTGGGGCATTACTCCAACAGTGAAATGCATTTCCGTGCGGCCATGCTACCATCTGTATATTGTAATACTCAAAAATCATAGTATTCATAAGAGCGTTGAAATTATATATATATATATATATATATATACCTATATAGGTATTTTATCGTTGAAATAATAAGACGGCGTGAAGACGAGCGAATTGACGAGTACTTGTGAGATCTCATAAACCGCGTTTGTTTGTGTACGATGGTCCGTCCACCTAACTATCCTTATGTAATAGGATTGGAAAACAACGAGGGAGGATTAGAAAATATAACTTCGTTATTGATATCCGTTAAATAAATACGCAACACGGTTTACAAATTTTAAGATCTCAGTCCAAAATTTATACATAAATAAATACATGCAAATATTTAATATATCTTTGTATAATTCTTACAGGTATTATGTGTTTAAAAATACAATTGTACATAGTATTATTTTTAACACGTATATATATACAAAATATATTTTGTTTGATTTTCATGTGTAATATTTTTATGAGTTTCTCGACAAGCGAGAAAATATATTTTTTTACTTTAACGTAGATTTCGCTGTACAATAGTATTATTATTAGATTTCGTTTGAAACTAGACGTGCATTGAATACAAAATATAAAGACGAACAAATATAGTTTAAAAGTATTGGTAATATACCACATTTGCAATAATAATATGTATATTGTACATAGTGTATATATTTTTGTTCTCATTTCGAAAACATCAATTGAATTGACGAATAAGCAATGACCTACAGAATATGTGTGCGCAATGCGTATTATATGCCGAAATATCTAATATTACTCTGAATACCTTGAACGAGAGGCATCGTCTACCCGCACCAAACCGTGCGATTCGAACTGCAAAGGAATGAAAATCATTGCGGCATATGAAACACGGTCGTGCGTACCTTTTATGTGTTTATTGTATATACAGTATACAGGGTGATTCGTCGAGCAAATTCAGCCCCAATTTTTCCTTTAATAACAAATATATTGAAACTTTTACTTTTGGATTAGTTCAGTATATTTGAGAACTATATATTTATAGATAGGTACTAAGATATTTTATACTATTTAAAAAAATGTACAGTAGCATTAAAAATATATTTTTTTATTCAAACGATGGCCAATATTTTTTTATTGTTGACTATTAAGACTTAAGGGAATTAATTTTTTGAAAATTTTGATGTATAAAAATTGAAAATCGAATGAGTAGTTACCAAGTTTTAAGTGTTAGTACTAATGATAATATACTACTGCGATAGTCTATAAAAACATATGGAGGGTAATGAATATTCGATTATTTGAACATTTCAGTAATTATTAATATTATACTAATATTTGTAATGAAACTTAAGAAATTATCCCAATATTACAATGTTTAAATATTACAAATTTACAACTATTTTGTTTTTTATGTCAATCAACAATTATTAAGGACTTTTATAATCATACTTTCATTTTTCGATTCAAAATTTTTAAAAAATTTGTCGTTTTGTAATTTTTAATAGAAAAGTTTTCATTTGTAAAGACAAGTTTATACAGCTACAGAACATTTGATAAATGATGAAAATCTAAGTATTTTAAAATATTTTCGTTCAGTATATTTACGAATTCCAATAATGATTATTATTTTAACAAATGCATTATTACAGGATAAAGGGGAAAAGATGAATAAGATTGGTAAATCGCTCAGAGTATGTATAAATGCTATTGCTGTGTTGGGTGGAAACCTACGTCCGATTTTACCTCGGAATAAAGAGTAACCCTGTAAGGCTGTAACCACCCTCCAAATGATGTGATTTCATGATACACTAAAATTTGGTATTGTACCTTGAAAATATAAATGCATATATAATATAATACTCTGCAGGTACATAAAAATCCGATATATATATACACGTTAACGGCGTGTACGCATGTCGGATATAAAGGACGTGCAGGACGACCCTTATCCTTAGTGTAACAAGACGACATATTATAGTCGAATGGGTATACTCCAGTATAATATATAATATAGTGAACGTTTTTGTAAAATATTTAAGTAAAAATGTTCAAATGATTTGGTATCAAATATTTTTTAAACACTTTAATTATCTAATACTGAAGTTGTTATTTAAGTATCTATTATTTATATTGTCAATATTTACTGAAATACTATAGCTTTTGTTATTTTCGGGTATTTTATTTTATTCTTTTGCTAATTTTAATTTCGTGAATTGTAAATTAAAATTATTTTTGAACATAAAACGATTGTGTTGTTAATGCATTATTAACTTATTATAATATGTCAAAATATCGAAGCATAATTTCGTTTTGGAACTATTAATTATATCATTATAGGTATAATTGATGAATAATAAATATATCACACTAAAACTTACTGTTAATTGTTTATATTTTAAAAGTATTACTTAAATTCTTCCTTTTTAAAATTCGAATATTACACACTTGCATTTTTATATTACACACAAAATTAAGGACTCGATTTCATAAATGTTTGGGATTTTTCGTTTGTGACCGACTACTATATACCTGACAGTATTTAACATTTAGTTAGAAAGTCGATCATGCGCGTTTATTTTGAAATCGATCATGCGAGATGTGAATATTTTTCCTCGAATCCTTCTAGTGTGTTTGCCGAATTACTTTGACAAGAGGGTTCAAACCACTCATCCAAGTGAATCTGTAAATAGCTGATTGTAATAGACTGGCTAAAAATGAAATACTTCATATCATAATATGATTATCAGTTATCGTACTGTACATCTAGTATTATCGTTTCTACTGAAAAATTACCACCGGCATTGTTAATAAACAAAATAATTTTCTAAATACCAAATCTTTGTAGTGATTTGTCGAATACATCATAAATCATAATGTTATATTATGTATAATATGTATTTATAAATACTTATTAGATAAATATAAAATAATATTTTTATAAAAAGGTGAAAATACTTAAAAAAATAAGTGAAATCATTATTGATTTTCTATTACTTGCATAGAACTATGATATAATATGAAGTACTGCTGGCTGCTGCCAATAGCATTATGGTAGACGTATTATTGTCACAATTAGTGGCAATCATTTGAGCATTCGTCCACTCGGTTACCATCCAAAATTATTTAAAAAATACATTTAAAGAAAACGAGTACATTAAGAATGAAGAAACGTAATAAAGTTTACTAAGATGTGGGTGTTAAAAGGTTTTAAAATTATAATTACTAATATTAGTTTATCAACGTTTTATGTTTTATAAAATTTATCTGAGTATAGTAAGTAGTAATTACTAACTAAATATTGGATCTACTATATAATATAGTTTTATAATACTATTTGTATGGGCTATTATTCATATAATATGTTTATACATATTTTTATAACTCAGAAATTATTCATTAAAATTTGATTTAATTAAGTACATTAATTTTTTTAATAAAATCATCTGATTCATATTTTATAGAAAAAAAATCTGGTTATCATTTAGAAAAAATAGGTTTATATTACCAAATAACTCTTCATAAATATAGTTTAGAACATCTAAATATTTTTAAAATATGTTTTTAAAACTTTTGGAGACATTTTTAACTACCTATCTAGTATCTGCATAGTTTTCTCTCTACATGTACAAGTATAAATATGCGTGTGGTGTGTGAGTGTTTGCGTGTGTATATAAGTAATTCGTAACAGTGTATTATGTGACGGGTAAACTGGAGATAAAAAACAGTAATACAAAAACCAATCTGAACTATTTATTATTAGGTAAACAAAAAGTATATTGCTTGTGTGTATTCCTTAAAAATGATTAATTGAATTTAGTTGTAAACTATCTATTTTATCTATTTATTTTTATTATTTTATAATTTTAAAAATGTAAAAAATAAATCGTCCTCAATCAAATCAATTATTTTTATGCTTCATAAAAACATGTCTTAGCTCCGAATACTAGTTTTTCTTTCATAGACGCATTTTTAAAAACTATGAAAAACAACACAGTAATATATTTTTTTTTACATAATTACGCGTAATATGCTTGTCCAAGTTAAAATTTAGTTGAAAATAATCCATATGCAAGTTTTAAACACCAACTAAACAGTTGTCCACAAAAATTATACATTCACTGCATGTTGTCTTTATTATACATGAATTGCTATATTACTGGGATTCGGATTTGTATGCCCCATAAAATCAAACGAAATATGCAATTACTAATCGTCCAAGTAATCGGTATAACCAATTGCTAATGTACATATATATGACATATGCACTCGAAAATCTGATTTAAAGTTCACCTATCAAAAATAATAAATACACATTTCAGTATATTATACAAAGCATCGAAACGAATTCCAAACATCTAAATTAGTTTTACCAAAAAAAAAAAAACCAAAATCATTAATACAGTGTTAGGATTACTGCTTATACATAACGCGTATGAATAATATACGGACGAAATGTGTTCTTATAGACTCGAAACAATTACTTCGGCGGTCCAATATGTACATGCAGGCACACCGAAAACCCTCCGAACGTGACCCTTGAGTGTGTATTAATAATCAATCGATTGGAACGGATTGACCGACCTGAGTCGCGGGAGAGATCATTAGTTATGGTTGTTAATTCGTTATGCGTACATGGTCGTTTATATAATATTATACAGTATTACAGTTTGTAGTTTTGTTTTGTTTTTAATTTAAAATTACTGTTGCGCGGCGCAATTGGACGACCGAAAACCCAAAATATATTACGTATAGATATGTTGTATGTACCTACCTAATACTTCTACCGGATAAACGAAACGAGTAAGGTATAAATAATAAGTGCCTACCGCATAATAACGTGTAATTTTCGTGTTTGATTTCGTGTCCAATGTGTACGGGATGTTTTTTTTTCGTCTTTTATCACGGTGATAAACGTTTCACAGGTAAGATAAACGCACGCCACTAAACTTTTGATGAAAACCGAACGCTCTCGTCTCGAATTGGGCGTTTTCGTCTTATTAACGTTTAGTCATAGTATCATAGTACGTACTACGTATAGATAGATGGACGCTATACATATATGTATGTAGAATGTAGATACATATATACCTATTATTTTATACCTACACATCATATCGTATTCGCTTAAAACGGTGGCCAGCCCAATAGGTACTGCGCGTTTATTAATATGTATTTGAACGTTCTATTCGACGTTATTCCTACGATGAATTATAGTGAAAAATAAATTATGTAGATTTATCAGAGCTTATTGTTGTTGAAGCGGAATAGGTAAGTATGCGTATTTTACAGTTGAACAGTGTACACCCACTGACCCATTACCTACGACTACTCGTTATAATACATAATATTATATACTTCCTGGACGATTTCCTCTTTAGTTTTAATTAATTAATTAACATAATTAATGATTATTGAATGTCGAATAGAATTGAACTTTTGTAATTACACGGATTCAAATATATTCATAGTTATAGGCTATCTCTGCATAATCCTATATAATGCTAAAGAAAAAATATGAATAAATATATTGAACTGTTTATATTTGGAATAAAAATAATAAAAAGTTTAGTTTGAGTTTCATGGGCGTATTTTTATGAAATCGCGAGCGAGGGTCATTTCAGCAAATGTATGTTTAATTTAAATTGCGGATATATTTTGATCAAAATTCGATTTAATATAATATATAATATAACGATTTATTATTAGGCATGTATACTATAATATACAATAAGTATCGTTGTTACCTGTAGTTGCTACTAATACACAAATAATAAGTGGCAATGTCAAAATCGCAGTAGCCAAGTATACTTCTTACAAGATATCGCCTTAACGCATTTAGATTGCGTGGGGAAAAATCAGTACGAACAAAATTGTATTTAATGTATACGGGCGAGACTCGGCAACAGAACTTTGGTCTAAAATACGTACATCACGATATCATCGATTTGTTTTTAGTAATTTTTAGTATACTACTTATATTAATCGCGCCGATTAAAAGACAAACGTTTCTCAAACAGTTTTTCTCGGCCGTATGACATGATATGTATGGAAAAAATATGTGTACGCGTAAGTGATAATATTCTTATAAAGTCATCTATACATACCGACTTAACGTAAAGATCATCACGTTCGACTATTATCTATATATACTACACGATAAAATGATAATATATATAACGACGCGATTACTTATTAAGTATATATAATCTCTACTATAGTGCAATGTTATGATGTTTCGTTGTCATTGTGAAAATGTCCACATTGCAGTAGTAGGTATAGCGCCGAGCGTTTATATTTTCTACAAAAAAACAACAACTAAACGAATGGGAAAAATCAATGCGAATAAAAAATCAATATATTATTTGTTATAGAGATTCAGTCGTAGTACTTTGGTCGGCTGATTAGACGTTTTTATATTTATAAACGCGTACCCATAGCACTGTATAATATATTATACGATTAGATTATCAAATATTATATGATTATATATATATATATATATATACGTATACATTGCACAGTTGATATCGACAAACGCGTCGGAACTTCGACACGTCGTCTGTGCGTTTGTAATAATATTTAATAAACTAAAAAAAAAAATTAAAATTTCTCAAACCGTTTTCCTCGGTCATATATTATTACGCTTAGCTACGTGTCATGTCATGTGTACGAGTGAGTGTACTATTATATAATGATAATATTATCGTAGGCCGTCAGCAGACCGATTTTCTGCGACGATCGACGTGTTGATCGCATGACGTTACGATCACACGGTCTATCTGCACGCGACAGGATAACGCTTAACGTTACGTTACGTCTCGAATACGTCTTCGCACAGACCAAAACAGTCGTAGGTGTACATGCCGAGGAAGAAGGACACGGCGGCCACGAGCATGTGCGAAGTCTTGTCCCGCGCCCAGTCCTTGGCGGCTCTGGTCCATCTGCAGACCGCCGACACCGTCGCCGCGTAGTAGTTGCTACTGGCCCGGCCGAAAGCGTTCGCGCCCGCCGGACACGCCGCGGCTGCCGAGACGCAGCCGCATCGGTTGTTGTCGCTGGTGCTACCGCCGCGGTATCCGTTACCGTCGAATTGGCGGCCGGCGCACGGCGACTGCACGTTGTCCGCGGCCCGGTACTTTCCGGCGCTCGTGCACCCGCCGTCGTTGTTGGCACTGCTGTTTCTCGCGCTGACGCACTGCTGCTGGTGGTCGTTGACCCCGTGTTTTCCGGCCCGGGTACGCTGGCAACGGCAATCGGCGGCGGTCTTTTTGCAGGCCGAGCCTCTGTTGGTGTACGGCGACGGCGGCGCCGCCGGCCAGCACGTCTTCAGCACCGCGTCGGTGCAGCAGTACGTCGCGGCGGACGTATCCGCCGCAGTGCCCGGGCCGCACCGGTCGCCTCTGACCGCCGGCACGCACGTCGCCGGAGAGCACTTCTTGACCCTCTTCGTCCCTCCGGCGCACAGCGGCGGTTTCGTCGTCGCTCTGGTGGCCATAAGCTTGTACAGGTCGTTGTCCGAATTGATCTCGGTCATCGTCGGCGCCGTCGCGTTGTGTCGTCTTCGTACCGACCGGAATCGCGTCGCGCAGTGTCTGTAGTCGTCGTCGTCGTCGTCGTCGTCGTTGTCGTGTTCGGAGGAGAGTAACACCGTCATAGTCCTGTATTTATTGAACAGCTTTCCGACTTCCTCCCACACCGCCAGTGAAAACCCGCGATTCCGGCCGTTTGTTGACATCCCAATACATGTTTATTCGTATCAACGTGCACGGGGCTGCCTAGGCGACGGCGTATAACTATATAATTCATATAAATTGTTAATGTGCATAACGCGCGTAATACCTATGGACTCTTTTGCACTCGTAACCCACTTTTTTAGGCCTACATTTTTCGCGACCCGCGTAAGCTTTGTAGTAAAAGAAAAAAAAAGCTAAAGTCGATTAATGCTTTGTTGTAGACCATTTTAACTGAATAAATAAAAATTACATTTTAGCAGGTAGTACTTAATTATTATCAATTGAAAATGTATAGAATTCATACGAAAAAATTATAATAAAATAAAAATAAAATAAGACTTTAACGTGGCCCGATGTTAACATAGTCGCGACCCACCAGTTGAAGACCGCTGTCCACTGCTATCGTTTATATTCGAGTCTGTCGGACGTGCTTGTTATAATATAATATATGGTCATCATCTGCTGATCTGTTGTGGTGAAACCATGTTGACGGCGTCAGCGAGTCGTGACCGACATAACAGTCGTCTAAAGTTTGACTATTTTCCGTGTCCATGCGTCAGGGATACCGTTGTTGTTTTTGTTCCAAAAAAAAAAAAACATTCACATCACATTTTTATAACTAAAAAAAAGAAACTGTTGCTTCCTAATTATTACCGAATTTATTTCCGGGTGGGCACTGCTATTATAGAGGTATGCATACGAATTGGTTCCGGTGAATTTTCATTTTATAGTACAACTCACTACTACATTAATATTAACTTTTTCAACCAAAGTCATCATCACGGCCGTGTTGCTAGCCAACTTCTATACGTATCTGCCAATACTTATAATAACAAAATAGGTAGTTTTATAATAATTATGTAACTTATTATTCAATATTAAATAATTTGAATGAATAACAATAATAATAATAATAAACTAATATGGTGTACGTTATACCACATACGAGTATTTAACAGTAAATAATTTACACTTTTTGTGATTTGTAAACTCATAATTGGATAGTTATTTATTATTTCATTAATTTGTTCACCAATTAACTTTTATTTTTCAGGTGTTTTTCTTAACTTTAAATGTGTTTCTATAGGTTTTTATATGTTCTTAATTAGATCTATTTTTTAAAAAATAAAACAGTTCTAAATTAAGTTTTCCGTCACGCGTATTCTCAACAATACGTAACTAATTTTAAAATAGGTTCTGAGATAGATGAAAATTACAGTGGTAACCAATTTAAACAGTTGTAATTAATTTTTAACAGAAATAAATCGTTAGGTATATACTATTTATTCGTAAATCGATTTTGTATTTCCCGTCTCTCTCGCCTTTCTCATTATACGAGTAGCAGTAAAGCTATTAATTTAACAACTTCTATGTATTTTAAAAGTCTTTCGTTTTATAACAGCGATGGATAATAATATTTATTTATTTTTGTAATAATATATACCCAACAGGCGATTTTTACAAGATATATTTTGTAAAAAAGTACAATAATAAGAAATAAAAATGTTTCTGTATCTGTTGACTATTAATGTTCGAGTACTTTCTTAAAAATTATATTATTTTACATTTTTTTCAACTCACTTTAAAATTTAAATATCAATAAAATCTTAACTAAATGACGTCGATATTCTTTGAACTCGATGATAGGCTAGTTTACTCTAGTATTAAAAATAATAAAGTATAATGCATTTTTTTTAACATAAAATGTGTCAATTTATTCGTTAATAAGACGGAGACAACACGACAGCGCACTGCATACTATTAGACGCTCTTAAAAAAATAAAGTTTAAATTAGGTATACGATTTAATACCATAAGTATATGCATAAATAGTACATGAATTAAGGGTGTCCTAAATGTGAGTCTTCCCCTTCGAGTATTTTTCTATTAACATTGTCAATACCACTGTATATTGTTTTCAACAAATTAACTTTAGCTAGACTGTAAGTATATAAGTATTTAATAAATTGTTTTTTTTTGAGAGGCTAGTTAATGTATAAAAAAAATAACACACAATAATTTCATAATTATCATTTCATAGTACTCTAATCATTAGCAGTTATTTTTTAATCACGACAATACATATCACTATAATGTAAAGTCCACATTTTTTCATAGTTATAACTTATAACACTTGTAAAGTTATAACTACTATAATAATATGTAGTCTTACTTATTCACTGTGGTCTTGTGACAAGTGGAAATCGTATTAAAATACGCGTCCCGATTAATTCGTTACTGATTTTACGGGCAATAATAAATTGTCAAAAATAAAATTTAATAGTAAAATTAATATGTACGTATATTAATATTGGTCGAATTGATGTGTTTTATAAAGAATATCACGTTTTATGATTTCATTTATTGTTTTGAAATAAGATTGCAAAATCCAAATCACTATTAATGTTTGTTCTTTTACATGTATTTTAGTTTAGTGAATCCAGATATTTAAGAATCTAATCAAATCTCTTAGTCAATATAATTGAGTAGTAAGTTGTACTAAAACTTGTGAACAACACCTAATTATACCCACATAGGTACTGCTGGATAGTGAGTACTAATTAGTGACTAATTAATATTTCATTACCATACTGCAAAATTAAAGTTTAATATGATTTCGATAATTCGATTTAAAAATATTAAAATTATAGTAAAATCATTGAAAATAAATAAATATCTATACCTGATTGTATATAGGTATATGATATATATTGTAGATAGGTATAGTTGTTCAGCCATCGTTTTACGTCGGTCGCACGCGAGAAAGAATCGAATTCTCTCTGCCTCTGCTCGATTACCGGTTATAAAAATATAGTTCGGCTTCTACCACCAAAGACGATAACCTTATTTTTAAGGATAAACCGGTCCTTAAATGTGAACCCTCGAAACTAATGTGTCAGAAACAAAATCTGAACAATGAATACACAGCTCAAATTCGGATTAAGAGGACATTATAAATACTCTTATATGCACGTGTTGTTTCCGTCTTACGAACGCCCGCCATAGTAAATTTTTCGTTTAGAATAATCCATTTGATTTTGTTACTTTTAATATTACAGCAAACCGATCAATATACAGTTTTATGGCAAGACTAATACTATCTATCGTATCTCGTAAGATTTTTAAATATTTTAGTTCTAAACCACGTTATGCTATTTTGTAATTGTAAATGGTTGATGCAATGTAAAACGCTCAGAACTTAAACCTTTAAACTTAATCATATCATAATCCCTCCGCGGGATCGTAAATGATATTCTTACATTTATTTATATAGTACGTCTGCAATTCCATAGAACATTTTATAATTTACAGAGTAACGCGAAATTTATGTTATGCATACTAAGACTTTTAATACAGACAACACATTTGGGGTATGACGTCGTCCTATGTCACGTCCTGCACATGCAGTAAAGCAGTAAACAAAATCTCAACTTTTCCATAGCAAACGGGGCTATATAAATTGTTTTTTCGTCTTTGTGTGGAGTCGACTCTAAAGAATAATAATATTACAAATATAGGTAGACGTTTTCCTATTAGCTATACAACAAGTACTCGTAGGTGTACGTATTCTGTTATAATATTTCTGTTATAAAATTAAATGCACGAACCACATCAAAATTATCGTGTTAGCGATATCATAGGAAATCATCAATTGCTGTTGTTTAACGTTCTATTGATTTGTATCGTATATATTATACACTGCCGCAGTCGACTTTAATTCGCCTAATCGAACTGCAGAGTCTATGGCAAACCGCGGTTACGCGTACCCTGGTCACCGACCACATACTCGATATAATATGCTTAAAATAAATCGAAAAACCGCACACATCCAAATATCGACGTTATCTGCACAATATTATAATAATTTATTATGTACGTTCGCTACACCGGCGAACGCGGTTTGAGGAACGACTAAAATCGTCGCGACTCTCTATGTACAGCTGCTACACGTCGACGTCCGAGAAATTATTATCCTGAGGGACGCGATATAATAGGACTTGCCATCGTGCGACTCCACGCCGTATTGTATTATATTATACCTATTGTAAATCGTAATATATATATATATACATACTTCTGTATATAACGTTATTTGTCTTCTTATATTCAAGTGTCCTTGCTCGTTGGCCACGTCGAACTATATATAATATGGCATTTTCGGTATAACGGCCCTCGTATTCTATGGACGCCGTCGTGTACATTATGCGTATATACCTACCTGTTGTACCGGACATCATTCAGGGACACTCTATATAATACAGCTGCAGGTGTCGAATTGTCCTGGCTGTCCGAGTTCGCCGTCCGGTAATATCGCGAGTACAACGCGTAAATGTGTCCATTCATCGATTTGTCCGAACGTCGGCTTTCACCATTTATAATAATGTACTTGTCGTAAAATGTAGCGTGGAAATATTGAATAAAGCGTTAGGTAAAACGTACATAATATTGTATTATATTATACACCTTGGGCATGGTGAACCTGCGGGTCGATACGAAAATTCTGTAGATAATCAGTTTAAACAAAATTTACATAAAACAGTATAATATTAATATTACTGTAATATTATGTTCGTAGCTACAAACTTTATTTTTTTCCGGGCCGATCGGACGAGTTTTGTCAAAAAAATTACAAACATAAAGTACGCACTTAAAACATAATTATATATTATTATCTCTAAATAGTAAATTGTCAACTGAACTGCCGCCCATTTCATAATAAAATATATTGTTGTAACGTTGTTACTGTTTATCAATGGGAAATTTTTAAATAATACGTGTGTATTTACTTTTTGTAAGTTTAAACGAAACACTGTAGCGCACTATAGTTTCGTCCGTCTCATTGTGATCTGATCGCGATCATCCATATTGCTGTATGAAAATACATTTTCACAACTTTATATTGACGAGAATGTTGATAGTTTGAAATGAGCCGTTTTTCGAAGTACTAAATATGTCGTGAAAGTGAGTTCCGAAGTTTCAAAATTTCATATTATAGACTATAGTTACTAACTATTTCAATTATAAATAGTAAATCATTGATTTTCCAAATAATGTTTAAAATTAATAATCAATAGTAGTTAGACCATTAGAGTAATAACTTCGATTTTGGGGGTTTTAGAGTTCTCGATAACACTCACCCGGCTAATTTCACACCCGCTTGTGGCGGTAAAATGCGTATGTATGTGATATAACTTTTCCTAACCGACCGATACGTGTCAACATTTTTTTAGTCGTGGTGCTGGATTAACGTAACCCCGGCACCACAAACTCAAATACACGTTTTTGGGGCACTTGTGTGATCACTTTTTTTTTTTTTTTTTTTTCAAACTGTTGCAAAACAATTTCGCCCCAGTGCCAAACAATTATCGCGTCAACATTTTTATCACGGAATGACGCAGGGTAACGCGTATCAATTTTTCGATTCTTTTATTTACCTCAAAGTTCCACATTTATTCACGGCAAGTTTTTTATTTTATTACAAGGCAAAAAAAATAAAAAAACGAACGGTCTGACAATCTGTAGAGATCCTCTAGATCTCTACTAGATCTCATTATAGACGTGACGCCATACGCACACATATACGTTTTTGTATACGTACATATATATATACGCGCGCAGTGGATCAACGAGACTGCTCTGTCTGCATTTTGGACGGACGCGTTGGTCGTCCGCGGGCGGCATTGGCACGCTGGACTTTCTATAGTTCCCTACCCGCAGTGTACTGTGTGCGCACGCGTACGGAATCAAAACTATCAAAAGTCCTTTTGAGATATGTACGGTTAGGCGGGTCAATAATCTGGATTGTCTCGGGACTGAAGCAAGTTCGCGCCGCTACAACTGCAGCAGCGGTTAAACGTAATTAAATCAAATATATATATATATATATATATATAAATACGTGTGGAAAAAACCGTGTTTGTGCGCGCGCGCGCTTGTTCTGAGAAGGATGAAAAAGAAATACGTATACGAATCGAAAACGGAGGACGAAACGAGGAGATCGGTTGTTATTGCGTCGCGGCGGCGGTGCCGACGAGCGTGGAGCGCGTGCGGCGGCGATGTGCGTACCGGGGAACTCGTCTCCTCCGCCGCAACCGACGTCCGTCCGCACCGGAATTTCGACGTCTCACGGTGCTCGTTCGCGACCGGTTGTGGCGGCGGCGACGGCGGCTGCTGCCGGTGATGGAAATTATACCTATATGGCCATACTTCTACACATATATATATATATATATATATACGTATATAACCTGTGTGGGGCCCAGCGTGAATTTCGGCGGCAGTCGTAGCGACTCCCTCGGCAATAACACACACACACACACACACACAAATATATATAATTTACACACACGCACATGTATAGTATACGGTAACCACCGGGGACGACGACGACGACGACGACGATGGCGGCGGCGACTGGTCCAATATACCTGTGCTACACACACACACACACACATTTATGTATGTGTATTATATATCTTTTGTGTACGTGTATGGGGAACCTACCACGACCACGGTATTCGCCACCCGTAGACTCCGGCGGCAGGGCGGTCCCGTACAAAGACGCGCGCGCTCACTCCGTATACACCTATATATATATATATATATATATAGTAATAGCTAGAATATAATATTATATGTACGTCGTATAGTTAACGTGTATATATATATATATATGTATAGTAATATAAAATATTAAATATTCGGACGGCGGCGATGGTAGACAAATGAAGCCATTATATGAATACAATATATATATATATATATATATATATATATTTATATATATATACACGCATACGCATACACACGCTGTACAACACTTGTTGTTAGTATAATGTGCGCGTATAATATTATTATACTACCGCGTGTGTACCGCGAGGGGAGGTGTGCGGCGACCGCGGACCTGGAAACTATTTCGAATCTCTTGTCCGATCTGAATAATATATAATATATTATATACGATACGCGAGCGTGTATATACACGTTTTTCAGCCGTCCATTTTCCTTCATTATTAGATAATATATTATTATATATGTGATGTACACGCATATATAGGTTACGATATACGCACAGGTATGTGTTTAATACTCGTCGAGCAGACTACATCGTACCTTATTATAATATATATATATATATATATACACACACACACCTACCACCTACCTAGTCACTGCGACTATTATATTATTACATCGGCTCGACTTAAGCCGCGCGATACAATATAGGTGGTACGATGTCCGCGGCCACGTCGCTCCGTCTTCAATACCGTTTTTGAAAACTATACACCACGACAATCTAACCACCCCCCGGGCATCGCGGCGTATAATGTATTTTAAGCGTCTGGAGGACCTGTGCGACAGCGATTCATCATTGTATTTAATACGTCCTATTATTGTCATGTGATACGAACTCGTCTATTAACGTGGACAAGCGCGTGGATGGCACTCGAATAAGCTCGGGCGAGCCGAGTGAATATATAATCTCGAACTATCGTACAAAATGCATTATACGTCGAAACTATAATATAATATATAAATATCGACGTAGAAAGTCAATTTATTATAAAAGATATTTTTATACAATTGTTAGAACTTATGTCTTATGATTTTACTGTTTTCGTTATTGTTATTTACTATTTTTTTTTTTTTTTGTTTATCAAAAGTTCCCTTTTATTTTTAGGAAAATATTATTTTTTATTTAATTTTTTTTTCTTCAAACGGAACACAAATAATTTGATAAAGACGGTATTTAAGATTCCTTCACATTGTAAGTGATTTATTATTTTTAAGTTAGTTTTCGTGTAGGTACTTCACAGTTTTGGAAAGCAAGTTTTTTTTTTTTTTTATTTTACACTGCCCTTAGGGACAAGAGTATAAGTAGTACTAAAAGGGGTACATTTTAGTCTACAGTAATGGAATGTTTTAAGTTTCAGTTACCACGCTCAACGTTTAAATAAAATCGTTTTTACTGCTCCGAAAGATGATAAAACCGAAATGTATTAATAATAATAAAAAACGTGTATCATAGTAAAATCAGTAATATAATGTATTATTTCGCATTGATAATTTAAAAGTTCAGTTGGACACTCCTTAAATGACATAAATTGAAATTATCATGAGATACCTAAAAGTTCCAAAAATCACAATTTGAAAAAATTCATTTCTAAAGGAAAAATGGTTAGGTACTTGGTACTCTGCTTGTATTATTTTTACTTACAGACTACAACTAGGGATCTAGAAGAATTCAACATTTTAACTATTAGATCTAATAAGCATAGTACGCTCAGGAATTGATACTACTACATAAACTATATTATTTTCCTGATGGGAACACCGTAATATTAATCTTTTATGTTAATGGCAGGAAACGGTCATTCCTCTCCGCCTGTCGAATTTAGTTACTTTACAATTTCCTAAACGATAATGGGATATTAGTATCATATTATATATATATTGTCACACTATTCACAAAATACTTCCAATATATACATATCATATTGTACACCAACATGTGTTAATATAATAGACACATTTTTACTATAAGAACATGAATTTTATATTCTATGCTCCTAACGGAAACGTATAATAAAGATTATGCGTTAATAGCAGGAAATGGACCAACCGTCTCATGTACAAACTACAATATTCACAGCGTGACTATACATTCAGACCAAACACGATTATTGATTGTCATTATTTGCAAGTCCACTCTAAAGTAAAATAATATAATAGTACATTATATATACACATATATTGTGTTTTAACATTTTGAAACATTTTCGAAAACAGATATCTGGCTAGAAACCGTACATATATTTATAAAGGGCAACATATGTTTGTATAAAGCCACTAACGAGAAAATATAAAATATTGTATTTTATTGAATTATAGCAGAACAATAACACTGCACATCAAGTGAACTGATCTTTTGATAAAGACCAGGTAATAAATTTAATTCAACAACATTTCACCACAATCCCATCTATTGAGTGCTATTGAGTGAATTTGAGTTTATTCATCATTTACGATACATACATTATTATATTATTTTAAGAATGTGTTCAAAAAAGATATTTTATATATCTGATTTTAGGCCTTAGGGTAAACCATGGTTACCAAATAATTATTTCAATATTACTATCAACATTTAAAAAAATATGTTTTTGTTTTTATCAATTATTTTAAATAAGTACCCTCCACCCACATAAAAAAGTACAAATCTAGATCTTATTTTTTTCCGAAAACCTCCCTAGAAGTTAAAGATCGGAGAATTATTTTTACCTATTTATTCGTGTGGGTTAACGATAAATTTAATTAATTATACAAAAAAGTGACTTTAGACACACACACAAAAAAAAATATCATTATAAAATCAATACATTCGCAGAATCCAAGATAAATAAAAAGATATTTTACTATTATTGAAAATTTGTATATTAGATTTTATTTATATTATACTCTAGTTAATAGTTCGTTAGTAATCATAAGGTGACTATAGTAATCATACTTGGAGAACCTTTATACATTTTATATTATATCTATACCTAATCAATTAATAATTATAATAATTATCAGATTATGTTAATCATAATTAATTTTTTTTTTTTAATTTCAAGAGTCCGAATTTCAATTTTTATGTATCGAAATATTGCGAAAAATATACTGAAACAGATTTATGAAATTAAAAATTAAAAATTATAACGATAATATATAATTTCTTAGAAAAAATATTGTCTTATTTCGATTGAAAATTATATGAAAAAAATATTTTTAAAAACAATAATAGATATTAAAATATTGAGTATTGTTCGATACAAGAATCATACTGCATGTGTTTATTAATATAAACAAACGTATAATATGTGATTGAACATAATAAATTGAACGCTGTTATAAATCCTCTTTATTAATTTATATATATATATAAATTTTTATTATTATTTGTTATTCATACTTCCTAGTAATATGTTCATAATTCTAAATGTAACTTTATATTGTTATAAAAAAATAATGTTTTATATTCAGGTGTAGACGATTTATTTGTGGTTAACATGTTTTTTGTATCATAAATTTAATTAAAACGTAAATTTTAATGATATTAGTGCCATCAATAAATTCTTGTTTGATATTATAGTGTAATAACGTATAAAAAAAACAATTTGGACTGGTGAAAGATTTTTTGACACCGCTTAGTGCAAAAAATTGACTTTTCTTAATTTTTCTTTTACCAAAAATTAATTTGACAATTTTAATTACTAATTAGTGTGAGTTTTTATGAACGAAATTAAATTATGTACATTTCATCCTTTTTACCCTCAATATTCTATTCAACGATTTTCATCATTTCGGTCACACAAATTAATGATAAATAAACTACAATTTTTTTATTTAGAAAATTCAAACTTTCTGGAGAATAAGTGAAATTTGGAAAATTCAAAATGTATTAAGGAATATTTTATTTTGTAAGCCGTTTGTAAAAATAAAAATTTTTATTTCAAAAATAACAAAAATAAAGATTGCTGCGCAAATGGGTAAATTTTTAAAATTTTTCTATGTTACTCAAAAGTAAATAATTAAAATTTAATATAAAAGTTTATATCATGACATAAATATGTATTCCCCATTATTTTAGAAAGTTCTAAAAAAAAATCTACTTTCATTTGACCAAACTAACTATAGTACAAACTAAATCTAATTTTTACCAGAATTTCAGAATTACCAACTTTTTTAACTTGAATATTTTTTCTACCAGTACCTTTAAATTTCTTTAATCGAAAATATAAGTAAACAGTCATCATTGTTAAATTAAGGTATTCATTGATCCACTTCTCGGCATTAAAAATTAAACTTTAAACGAATATATATAACAAAAAATTATGAATGTATTTTGTATATTTTTTAATTGCGATAAGAACAACTTATACGGAACAATGCTGAAACTTTATCACTATGAAACACAATCGCTTCCCTTAGAATCTTAAAATATATCGAACACGCGTTTATTAAATAAATGTATGTATATTATGAATCGATAATCAGTAATCGATGTACAACAAAATTATTTTAACGAGAAAGATAGTTTGTAGGTATAACGCTTTAATTATTATGATGGAGTTGTAAACATAAAATTAAGTGGATTCAAATAGAGATATTACTAATAAGTATTACTTTATAAAAATATATAATATATATGACGTAGTACGATTGAGAAACATATTATAAATAAGCTGAGGTAAGCAATTAAAATGTTAATCGATTCTGATTTCACTAGATTAAAATATCGTCATACACCATATTCCGATACACTGCCGCGGCCATACTGTGGTAGGAAAGCAGCTTTTATAATATAATCTATACTAGAGCTGAGCTATTGCACATTTAAACGACTTACAAACATTTATATTATTAAAAAATAATCAATATTTAAATAGAATACCGTCAGTATTATCAAAATATCGAACTTATTACTACGAACGAGAGACTATACGTTGACCATTTTGGCTTTAATTTAACAACAAAATAACTATAAATTATTAATATGCATAATGTATATACATACGTACGTACTACATTAAATTTGCTGTACAATTGAAAAGATACCCGATCACTATACAATCAAAATACGTATGGAGTTAAAAAATTACATACATTTACCTTCGTTTTAGCTATACGTTGGTGGTCAATGCTAAAATCGATTATATATACCTAACAGTTGTTGTTGGACAAAAAACTGCTCTTACAACTTTTCCTTTTGTCAAACACCTATTTCGTATTTATATAAGCAATATTTTTAACATTTTTAAGTTATTTGTAGTGGATTGAGAACATTACTGTTAAGTTATAACATTATAATATTTATGTCTACTTTATTTTGTATATATTAATCAACAGTGAAACCTCAATTCAATATAAACTTTTATTTTACGAAAATATCTATTCGTATGTAACGAAATATTTATGGATCCATACAACTTTCATTCTACAACATTTCTATTTAACGAAATAATTTTATTTTATTACAAAAAATTTAAAAACATTATTTTGTTACACATTTATAAAGTACATACTCGTTAATAAAACTTTTTTAATAAGGGCAAGCGTTTTTAAAGCCAAAATGGTACAAACGTTGATCAACAGGATATTAAAAAGTTCTTTGACGACAAAGAATAAAAGAAACATTATAATTTACAATCTTGATATAATTTAAATGGATTATTTTTTAAATTTAATTAATATACAAACATTATAAATTATTACAAGTGCATACATTTCGAATGAATAGTTTTTTAAGTGAAAAAATGTTTATTTCTTTTTAACAAAATTTACGATTTATTTTTCAAATAATTTTCAATTTCATTAAATAAAAGTTCCACTGTAGATATTATCTAGTATGAGTATCCATACTATATAACCATGTGGGGACACAACTAATTTCGGTTTTTATTTAAAATTATTAAAGTGAGTATTCGAAAACGACAGATCACAGATGCAACGATTTCACTTTCTCGGTTTATAGTGAAAATTATCCAAAAATGTGAGGATTATTGTAAATCTCTTACATATAAGCGACAAAAATAAATCCAAGAGGGAGCTAAGCCTCTAAGGGGCTTTAGCACACTTTTTGCAAATATCTTATATTATGTGTTAATTTATAAAATAAATAGTACATACATCTTAAAATCTATGTAAATTAAAAATATAAATAAAATTGTTATCAATAATCTATATATATATATATATATATATATATATATATATATATTATACTAAATATATATTTTCACTTAAAAATATATATTTCCCCAAACCCATCCTAAATCCCTCATTTTGGATCCACGCTTGACACTTCTGAACCCTCCAATACCCCCTATCCTAATCCTTCAACCATGTACGTGACCAAAGACATTTAATAAATGTAGCGACTTGATGCAGTTGTTTCTAAACCTATATAGTTGTAGACCTATATACGCCTACCTATACATTCACGATTCACCACCAACAGTATATAAAAATCTTCGTTCATTAATATGTATATATATCATCTGTATATAACATACACAATGTATACATATATAGTAGAACTCTAATATTAGACGATTTATAAAAAAACATTGTGAATGGACAACGGTAAATGTGTACTAAAGTAATATATATATATATATATATATATGAAATAAGAATATACGAGTATATAGTCAGTAAAGTTACGATACGCGCATACATTATGTTTGTGTAATTTATTATATAGGCTTTTTTATATTAATTTTGTTATAACGTTTTATTTTTTATTTTTATGAAGATTCAAGTCGGTATTTTACACCAGTTACTTTTTCGGACAACTCTCCGGCTGACCTCAGACACACGACACACATATACGTTTCCGTTATACAGTTGTCTTCACGGAAACGGGTATATGAATGTATAAATATGTAATGTGATGGTAACAAAGAAAACGAAAATCCTGTAACGGCGGAGAGGTCGAACCCAAGGAGCACTCATTTCCCTTCTGTCGACGACCCACTCGATTTTTTGATACAATATATAATATTTTGATGAAAATGAATTTCTAATGAAATTGAAAATAATAATTATAAACTTAATACTACAAATGTCGGGTAACCGTAAAATAAACACGTAAATACTTCACTGGACTGGCCAGACTAA
The DNA here is from genome assembly GCA_036289425.1 of Rhopalosiphum nymphaeae. Taxonomy (NCBI): domain Eukaryota; kingdom Metazoa; phylum Arthropoda; class Insecta; order Hemiptera; family Aphididae; genus Rhopalosiphum; species Rhopalosiphum nymphaeae. The sequence goes on from JAZAQC010000015.1 coordinate 2,705,304, forward strand.
CCAGTAGTGGAATTTGACAAGTCTCAAGGGGTGGCGGTTGGGTGGGCGGTGAAAATATTTTTAGTATACATATACACTATATTTTGTCGATAATAGGTCTGTAAGAAGTAATTGTGTGTACTATAAAAACTTAATATATACCTATATGAAATTATTACGTACTTTATCCAGGCCCCGTGCATTTAGAATTCAAAACTTTATTGTCACAATATTTTTTATAAGCGCTTAAAGTTAGAATTTTGACAAAATTGTAAAAATTAGTAAATTATTTTATAGTCAAAAATTCATAAAAAATGTTGTTTTTATATCTATGATTTGAAAATGTAATACAAGGTTATTTATGGGTTTTACAACTTATACAATATGAAATGAAAATTCTCCCGGAAAGCTAAATTAATTTTTTATTAGCACTACAAGTTCAAATTTTTACAATATTCGATGTTTACCCTTAATATAACTATTTAACTTCAAACAATTATTAATATTTTGATGTATCTTGAAAAAAAAAAGAAAAAAGAATAAATACTTAAAAATATTCAAATTTTTTTTAACTCTTTTTAAGCTATTTATAGACATGAGGTATTTTTTTTCAATTATTTTTCTATACATTTTGGTAAAAAATTATTCGCTGGGTCAAAATCCCTGAAAATTTAATAAAAATTTTAATATAAAATAAATAATTCAACCATAAAATTTAATACAAAGATAATTATTTTTTATTAAAATTTTAAGTTCAAAATTGTAACGAAATTACTTATTTTAGTTATTTATTTGATAAAATATAACGATTAGAAACGTTTAAAATGTCCACACTCAATTTACTATGTACTTGCTCTTTTTACTACACCTACTCACTGTGGGTTCAATTTAAAACATTCAAATACTCAATATACTTGAACTGCTGCACTGATGAGGATTAAGGTTGGACTATATAGACTGTAGTCCACGGGTGAGGAACCTGTTTTGGATTACGTGCCAAAATGTAAAATGTCGTAATCGAAGTCTTAAACAAATTTACGTGTCAATATTATATGTTTACACATATAAACATAATAATATACCCATTATACCCTACCCTTAAACTGTTTTTTTCAAGGCGATGGTTTTTAAAAATGTTCAGAGAAATGATTTCGAAATAAGTTGTGTATTTTATAAGTTATAGATGTTTTGATGAAAAACGAGCGGCATTATTAGTTTTATCCATCAGTGTATTATTACACTGTTTTGATTCGAAATAATTCAATATGAAAAACTTTCATAAACGAGTATGTAATGTGTATGTTGACGTGAAAATCCAATTTATTTAGAATGAACAAATTTTTTTTCCAAAGTAAAAAACATTATGTACGAAAGCAGTGAGTTGTACAGTTGTTATAACCTATAATTGTATATTTTTTAAAAATTAATAAATTTTGTTCAACGTGTTTTTTTCCATTAAACGCAAGATTAAACAATGAAAAAAATATATTTTCCCGTGCTATAGAAATATTGCCAACGTTCCCGATATGGCGCGCATGCTACATACTAGATTCGCCACCCCTGTTTTAGCGTCTTAGCGACATTGTTTATAATATTTATTAATTATTATAAATTGTGTATTACAGTGTAAATGTTTTTGTCGTAAACATAACGTAAGCCAAATAGCGTTATTAGTGTTTGTCGTTTACGAATATAATCGAATAAAAACGGTCAGGGATATTAATATATTATTATACCGATGACGGTGGACTTATTGAAAAGAAAAAAAAACAGCGCGTCATTGATATTATTATACCTGCACCAGAAGTACCGAATGCATTCGTCCGCCCGCATATTATAATACGTAAAATATGTGCTTTGTCGCAGTGGCGACAACAATATTATTATTGTATAATCCATCCAATTGAGATAAACAAATAAAAAAAAAAAAAAACAAGCAAACACAAAACACAAAACGCCGTTCGCCCAACATCGGAAATTTCTCATTGCGCAGTTTCATTTCATTTTTTTCCCGCCCGTATCGAATCGTCTTGGCGACGACGAAACGATATTATTTACGGAAAACAACGGTTAGTCGTGGCACGTATTATTTAATCTAACACGATATTATAGTAAAATAATGTATTGCACACATATAAAATCCTTTTTTAAAAAAACCAATAATAATTAAAAAAAGAAAATCGTTTATTGATATATTGTCTCGACAACAATCTAGAACGGCATGGGGATTATACGCATTATATAATAATATACGATATACGTATATATTATATTTCGTATAGTATTATCGATATAAATGTAAATTCCATAGACCTTATACTGAGGTCTATGAATTCGGATTACGAAACGAAATGTCGAAACAACGTCGATTATAGTAATAATAATAATGTCGTGAACGAGTTCGACGTTGTACTTAAAAATTATAGTGTGACACTATATAATATCTATTTAACTGCTCCGGTGGGCACTGTATGTAGATATCCATTTTTCATAATACTACTTGTGTGGAGGATGATTTTTCCGCTCGACGTTTTCTTATAAAAAATATACTGCAAGTAAATCAAAATTAGCTCGCTCCAAAACATTTAATTTGCGTATGCTATACAAGATAATCTGTATTCAATTTCCAAAGCCCAATCCATACATGTGCTCAAGCCTGCAATGTGACTCTAACACTTTCAAATTCTGACTAGTTTTGCTGCTATAGGCATAACTATATGCCTTCCGATCTGAAGGGGCTCAAGTCTGAACAAATAATATTTTCACTAAATGACCTTATTTTAATTTTTGTCTCATTTTTTCCATATAAATAAAATAATTTTAAACGCAATTATATTAAACAAATTCATTATAACGAGACATTTAAATTGTATTCAAAGAAACGCGATATAAGTTATATATATATAGATATTTTATATTCCAAAGCCTCGAATGTTTTCATGAAAACAGTGTTAACGCTCAATCAACGGAGAATATAATAAAAAGACCAAAGCTATGACCAAACCCATTGCAGCTTTAATGTAACTATACTGAACTGTCTTTATAAATAATACATTACAGTGCATATTTAATAACGATAAATAAACAATAACTTTATAATATACCCTTTGGATTAATAAGTAGGCAAAAGCGTTTCACACCAATGTCGGTGGCGGAACTTTGAGGTTTTAACACAGCTGTCGGCCATCGCGTGGTTTATAAAAATATAGAGTATTACTGTACATGTAAATCATATATCATCTCACTAACCCGTGGGAAGTTTGTATATTATGCATCGTGTCGGTTAAGACTGTTTGGAGGGTCGGGCCCCCCTACCAACACAATAATATTATATTATATACCACCATATGTATCGTGTTTAGTTGATAAAGTAATCGAGTAAAAAATAAAAAAAAAAAAAACTCTTAAAAATAACTGTACATATTATTATAATACTATTATAGGTGGTAAGCACCAACGAGATGTAGATAAATATATCAAAACAGCACAATTCACACAATTATCAGTGAAAGTGGTAAACGTTAAGGTGGACAAACGTTGCGCCCACCCACCCTCTGTTACGATGGCGCCACCCGCAGGAGGACGCGCGTGTGCAGGAGAATATCACCCGATTCTAATTCGTGTGTGTACCGTCGCGCGTCGTTTAAGTCATAAAAAAACAGAATCTGGCCAGATGGTCGTACACGTATTACAATATATTATGTATTATAATATACTCGCATATATCGGTCGTAAGTGACTGTATAATGTATGACAATATACATGCATATATATATATATATATACCGCTTTAGATAAGGGAAAAATCGATTCGGGTCTCGACGAGAGAACAACGCGCCGCGCCGGACACCATCACCGCAAGCCACACATTCTATTCACTACCCCGTGTGTGTATCGCACGCCAGAACAATATACGTAGTCGGTTTTTTTAATTTGAAATTCAAATCGAACGCCGTCGACGACCACCGTACACCACCCATCATCACGTGTACTTATAGAGACGATGACTATATATATATATGTGTGTGTGTGTGTGTGTGTACATAACGCAGTGCGCGCGATACAACAATAGTATGCGTATAATAATACAGATCTATATCGAGTCGATATAATAATATAATATAATATATATTATTATTATACCATTTTTACCGATGCGTGTCTGCTGTACGCGCGTTGTGTGGTTGTGTACGACGGGCACCTCATTATTTTATCGGTGTTTCAGATCACGAATTTCAGAAATGCGTCGTTACACGTTTTAAAACCGTTAATAATACGCGTGTAATATATTATTGTAATTAATATAATATAATTAACGAGACGATCGGAAGTTTGTAATATATATATATATATATAAGGGCGCAGTGCGCAGTTGTCGTTCCGCGATTATGTATGACGTCGCATACCGCCTATGGTAGATAATCTATACACATACGCGTTATTTATTATACAGTACGGTATTTATAATAATTAAAAATAAATATTTATTAATTGTCAACGGCCAATATTTTAACGGTTATACTGCAGTTATACAGTCTGTTTATTCTACGCGGCCGGACCCGTCGCGTTACGGTTCATAAAACCCTCAAAGGTTAGGTATCTACAAAAATCGAAATTTTTAGAGTAATTGGCGAATCACTCTGTATTATTTATACTTACAGGGTCACAGAAGTCGACATTTCAACCATTAGATCTAATAATAGTAACCCCGGCAGTTGCAACTGCCACATAAATACTAGTCTTCTGATAGGAACACAATAATATTAATCTTTTATGTTAATGGCAGGAAATGGTCATTCTTCCACTAGTCGATTTTAGTTCTTTACAATTTTCTAAACGATAATGGGATGTTAATATCAACATATATATATATTGTTCTTATTCAAAAAATATTTCCAACGTAGACATTTATTTTACACCAAAATTTGTTGATATAATAAACAAATTTTCACTATAAGAACAAGAATTGTATACTCTATGTGCCTAACGGAAACGCATAATAAAGATTAATGATTATGCGTTAATAGCAGGAAATGCACCATTCGTCATTTGTACAAACTACAATATTCACTGAATGGCAATACATCCACCCCAATAGTAATAACCAATTGTCATTATTTGCAAGCCTAATCTCAAGTAGGTTATTATAATAATACTAAATATATTGGGCGCATTATAATTTTTTTTTGTCGAAAACGGATATCTGGCAATTGTATTAGAATGCTATTGAGAGAAGGTATTATGTTATTACTCATTACTCATATTCATCAATAACAAATAAATATATCAATATATTTTTTCAATATTTTTAAAATGGTAAATTAACAACTCATAAAGAACATTGTGTTCAATTTTCAAGCATTTCCATCAGTGAAAAATATTTTAACAACATTTATAAGAAAAAAAATATATTGTTTATGAATAGCTCATAAAGAGTCAAAATATTTTTAAAATCATACTATGTGTAGTAAATGCTAATAATAACGCTTGATTAATAGTTCAAATATATACGGTTATTCATTTTTGATCGGCTTTTTTGATAAATAGTTTTACTTAAAACTTAAAAATGTTCGATTTTCCTTAATTTGTATTTATTCTTCTCAGTTATTTTGAAAAGTATTAGAAATTTTTTAATATTGACCTCTCTTAATCTTAAATACAAATTAAATCCAATTTTCTATCTGAAACTTCTTTCAAAGTTAAAAACCTAAACATATTTTCAACTAGGTACTTGTCGTGTACACACATCGCATTGTAAAATTAATATACACAATAAGCATGTATCGTTCAGCTTAAAATCTAAAACAATATTTTACATTCAGAAATTAAATTATTTCTTTAAATTTAGTCTTTCTTGTAATTTCTATATTGAACATTGAATTAAAATTTAAAAAGTCTTCTGTCATCATAACCTTGACATTGTCAAAACCAGACTATATATATGTCTAATTATTTTACATATATTTTTGATAGCAAATATCACGACAAAGTATAAGTATGACAAGAAATAAATGACGTCATCTTGAATGGTAAGAAAAATATTTAATAAATTTCGCTGAGATATGGAAAGCCTGGGAAAATATCTAATTATCATAGAAGTGTGATAAAACCAATTAAATAAATAATAAACTACAGGTATTATGATATTATATAATAAGAGTTATTATTATTAATACGATATTATTATGTTATAGTATTTCTTGAATACTATATAATTTATTATTATACATTATTTTATAAAAATTCTTGGATATACTTATGAACTAATATTTTAAAAATGTTTGGAAATATGAGATTTAAGCATTTAGAGTCTGAATTTTATTGGAAACTACTGTATAAATATTTTTACCAAATGATGAAGTGAATAAAATGACTCTGATTGAAATTTGAGATACCCCTTTGCTTTTTTGGCTTAATGTAGCAGCATGATCCTTTACAGTATCAAACGTGTATATATTTTTATTTTACACAACACTCATATGCAATATAAATATTTAATACACCTACAAACTATGAATTATTCGTTATAATCATTTGTTATATTCTATTCAGAGATTTTCTTTAAAAAAGGAATCAAATTTGGTTTCTGTTTCTGATATTAAAAAATAAAACCAAGTTATTTTTATATATATAAATAATATATTATATGTCTCTATAGACAATGTATATATACATTTTAACATCGTATTTGTGTACGAACTTATACCACATAATATATCCATAATAATATTATATTATATTATTATTATTATTATTATTATTATTATTATTATTATATTATAATATTATTATTATTTTAAGTACAAAATGATTATTTCAATAGTAGACAATCATCGACTCTAAAAGTATTAACAATATTATATATTTAATTTACTATTCCGAAATAAAATATTTTTCTAAGACTTTCGATGTATAGAAATCAAATTTTCAATAACTATTTGATATCAGTTATAAATAATTAGACTTTGCACGAGTAGAGTATGTAGATATACTTAGTATAATATATCAACATTTTGTGGGCAACGCCATTCCTGCACTCATCTATAAACATTAATATTAGGCACTAAATTATAAGTTATAACTAATAAAGTATAGCTAGTGTTGTTATTTTCAAAAAAACATCCTGCTTCGAAAAAATGAAATGAAAAGTATAATATATTATTGTCTTTTAAAAAATAACAATTTAAATGCCGACAACGATAAAAAATATTTAATTTTTTAATTAAATAATTATTCATAAACCTTAATATACTTTTCTTAGTAAAAAGTGTTAACCATTAAGATGATCACTCTGTATATAATAATATTAAGCAAATATAGATCTCTAGTCTATACTCTATATTATATTTATTAATATGTTTACATATATATGTACCTATATCTACCTATTTTCATTTAAACATAAACTATGATGGTGTAACAACGAGCATCACAGTCGTGTAATCTCTACACAAAGCCGAAGAGACATGTATATATAATTATATTATATAATATTATATAGTAATGTACATACGCATAATTTTATAATATTATAATACTGTTCTCAATGCTGTAGTGTACTTCGAATAGGAACTCCAAAAAATATTTTTTCATCTTCTAAATGAGTATTGTTTCATTCAACTCCGGTCGCCGGATACTTGTACTGCACGTATATATATACATGTATACGTATTCGGTCGCAACAGGGCCGTCTTGAATAATTCCCAACCTTCAATTACGTACCTACATATATGTAATATGTTAATATATGAGTAATAAAACAGACATCTCTTTTAGTCGAATGTCATGTGTATAGCGGATGGTTACAATTTCGACACCGTTTTTTATAGATAGGTACTGCATAATACATACCTATATATACGTGTACAGACCCGTACAAACTATTGCGTCCGCTCTAAAAAATATTCTACGTCCCCTTTATATAGGTATTATGTGTACTAGCGTTTAATATTGTAAACATTTTAATAGTATTCGATTTTACATCATACGAATAATATATATCAATATATTACCATAAAGGGACATAGACCGGTATAATATATATTTCAAATAACACTAATTTTTCTAAATATTATATTGCGAGTACAAATTTTGCCTGCCCAACGTGAGTATAACTGTAACTATATAATATTACTGATTGCGTAGTTTCTGTTTTACTAACGGATTTACGGTTAGTATATCAATATTCCGTGCAATTTCACAGAATTAAACAAAAAAAAAAAATTCTACGAGAAGTCGTAATAATCAAATTAATTCGTTAAAATACATAAACACATAACAGTTGTTTTTTTTTAAGAAAACCAATTTAAGTTCAAGTGTGTTTGATTAATTGTGTCGAAAAGCATTAATATCTGTACATTTCAAGTTAATTTGACCATAAATATACTATTTTTCAAGATTTGTCACCCCATTCCATTTCTTAGGGGTTGAACTTATAAAGAAACACTTCTTAAACGATATCTACAATATACATACGTACCGGATTAATCACCATTCAAAAATAACACAAAAGCAGACATACACGTCAAGAATATGGCATCTTCGATGTCCCTATATACCTAACACGATATAAACATATAATCAATCAAACATAATATATAAATATAGGTACGTATAATACTAACCGAATGCGAAACAAAGAAAAAAACAAAATATCAAAAATCCCTGCAATGAACAATTAATACAATATAGAACAATAAGCAAGTGTAAATATATTTTTATAATATTATTATTATTATTATTATCAAGTATTCAATACATTTATTGAACTTCACTAGAAAAAAATGTCATCTACACTAAAAATGTAAACAGTATAATTAAAAAACTGTGTATGGACTCTCTTTAATGGCCACGATATCAAGGGATATTTCTTTGAATAAAACAAAAAAACGACGATTTCCAAATTCTTACATTATAGGCAAGTTTCATTTATCAAGCAAAAGTGCCTACTTATTTTAATAAAATATGTATAATACATATACTCGTAATATAATATGTATAGATAGTAGATACTACATGTATTATATATATATAGGTCATAAATGCATCGCATTATTTACTGTGTGTGTTATAAAATGTGACATATAAATGATAAATCATATTGTGACAGCCAATGTGGCACGTTCGCCTTTTTAAAGTACCTATATGTATTATATATTTATAAAATAATATTATGGTATTATTTTAGACCACCGTCCGTCGCACATCCGTTGTCGTCGGTTGAATTACACCGCACATAACAATAACATAATGCCGTAGGTCGTAGGAATATAATAATAATAATATGCTATATACTATATGCGGGACACACAAAACGAAACGAATATATTATTATAATTTAGGTATAATAAAAATTATTATTATTATTATTATTATCATATGACAAGACGGTCTGCTGCGGTGGATGTGTGCGCGCGCCGTGTGATTTTTTATTTTTTTTCGCGTGCGCTCTCTCGGGCCCCGCGAATTCGCAGCGGTGCAATACCTGTATGATGGCTGTAAATATAATATATAAATATACATAGACATAGTGTAAGACGTTGATGGTAATAATAATAATAATGCACGTAAAATATTGTCGTTTTCTTTGTGAGGTGAAAAGAGACGGCGCGTACAATAATAATAATATAATATTATGTACATGATATATGAATGCACTCGTACAGGTGTGTGTATATGGTATAAATAGGCACCGCCGCCGTCGGAGGAGGTGGCGCCAATATGCACAGACAATAATACGCGCGCGCACATACACACACGCACACACGTAGTAAATATATATTCAATGTTTGTGTGTGTGTGTGTGTGTGTACTGTGCGACCAAATTATATGTATTATGTGATATTCGGCGCGGGGGCGGGGGTGGGTCGGCCGAATATTATTATCCGTGTGAAGCCGCGCGACGGTCCGTTGTTTCTGCCGTCGCCGCCGCCGACCGAACCCTATTGCACCGAGAGAGCCGCCGCGCGATGGTGCAGCACCAGTGTTGATTTGCTTGTTTTTTTCTTTTTTTTTTAATCGGCGGTTCGATCCGTTTATCGTAGAAGGGGAGTTTCCTTTATCCCACAGAAAATGATTTATTCGATATGGTTTTTTATTATTATTATTATTTTTATACATTTTTTTTCGGGGAACTCAATGAATATTGTACAACAACAACAACAAAAACATATGTTTCTACGTGCTGATGATAATATAGGTAATATACATTGTACGATATTTAATTAAATAGAAACAGCCGATTTGCCGATTTATGACGTCTTATGTTTTATTTTTATATATACTCACGATTTGAGGCCATTGACAAAACAAAAAAGGAAGAATATGAAATTTAAGCTTTTCTTATACGCAATTAAACATCATTATATTGAATATATTATATTGTTATTTAATTATATTTATTTATTTGGACTAGCAGGATGCCTAATAAAAAATGAAGATGGTCAGTTTAATAGGATTTTTAAATTAGTTCGTTAGGCTGGGGTTATACACGGCGTATTTCGTCGAATTTTGAATTTGACGGAAAACGCGGCGGAATACGCCGTGTATAGACCCGGCCTAAGTTGAATTAAACTATTTACAATATAAATATGATACATCAAATCATAGGTTCTAGGTTGTTTCTTACGTGTTATTGTATTAAATTATTTAAATATACATTAAACATGTCAACAATTGTACATGCAAATGAACCGATATAAAATATATTAACTAGTTCCATTCCTATATTAATAGGAGAATTTCAACCATAGTATTGGTAGACTGGAATGGTCCACAGAAAGTATTTAATTTTTGAAACTACGATTAGGGACCCGAATGCTAAAGTTTGAAAGTAATTCTGGACAATATATTTGTCCTATAAGAGTATCGTAGTTTAAAGATAAAACAAAGGTCTAACCTGTTCCTTTGTATCTGCTAATAAGTAATAAGATGATATGTTTAAAAAGGATAACAGCGGTTGGTAAAAAGTGTGAGGTTGGCGTTGAATATCGAAGAATATTAAAAATTGATTTTGTATCGACTTTATTATTTATATCGGCCCATTTTACTAGATGACACCAAACAAAATAGAGTTGTATTCCAAAATTGATCGCATGCATATGAGAAATAAAGGGCTTTTGATGCACGTAGAATATTCATAAAGCTTTTACAGCTTCGATTTATAAAATATAACGTAGACGAAATTTTGCTCTGAATATTTATAAGTATAATGGTCATTAAACGATTGAGATGCGTCAAGTGTTTTATTTAGGTCATAATTCTTATAGACGCGAAGAAGTTCAGAATCGTCTAAAGGTTTAAGCTGTAGTGATAAAGATATGGTGTCCGTTTTTTTTCGAAATACTTTACACTCAAAAATATTTAAAAGTAAACTGCAGTTTTAATTACACCAATCATAGACGACGTTTATATCATTTTAAAGTAATTCAGCATAATTCGGGGCCTTTATTAATAGATACGAAATAATTTTAAGTCATCCGCAGAGAGTAACATACCACTTATTACGTGAATTAATAAATTAGTATGTATATTTTATATTACATTATAATGTGATTGACGACGTACAGTGCCAGATATAAATATAGTAATTATAACTAACCGCAGACGGAAGAAGAGATACATTTAATATATTATAATATATATAGTGTTGGTATTATAAATATATATACAATATGTTATGTTACGGTAAAACTGGTATAAGTACGAATACCGGTGAAATCTGGGATTTACCGCTAAATTCTATGTTTTATTGACTGCTGTCGGTTTGGTTAAGCCTCAATTTATTTTTGTAGTTGAAACTTTTACAAACGATATGATAAACCTTGAGCGTAAGCAATCTGAAAATGTTTACCAATTGCGCCATATTTTTATTTTTTTTTCCTATCGCTTTATCCCTATTTTAATACTTCAGCTATAGGTACTACAAATATATTTATTATACAAATGTGTATTATTATTATAAAATAAGGTATATTTTTATTACAAAAATGATTATTTATTTATAATCGGCTATTGTGACATCTCGAGTTGCGCGATACATTTTTGGATCGACGTTTACATCAACCTTATTAATCCTTGTCTGCCATTTAAAAAGAGTTGCGATACCAACCATTTGAGTACTTGACGAATACAAATTTTAAAATCTAAAATTATTGCAAAAATTAAAAGTTTTTTCGCTTAAAGTGAACTAACTTTGAATGAAAAATCGAGTGTTCTCGTTTTTCTATTTGGACGATAAAAATCTACACGCACAACTTGCATAACACCAAAGCCATTAGCAAGTAGGTATTGTATAGGATCATCTGCTGTACTCCGATCAAATTATGAAATTTTAATTATGTCTGATTATCCAATAATAATGATTGATTGATATTACCTTCATGTTCGAACTCGTTTTTGTAGTTCATCGATATAAGATTCTTCTCGGTGTTGCTTAATTGTTTACGTCTGGTATAACATTTCTTACATTTCTTATTTCAACATATTTGGTTTCTACTTTTTAGAATTTCCCGTTTAGTTAAGTGTCATTAGGTTCCTCTTCGACTTCAATTTCTGCATAGATCCCAAAAATTTTAACTGAATTTGCATTTGGTTTTGTCAGCAATACTTACCTCTAAACCTTTTTCTGTTTGAAGTTTTGGTAGTACATTTTTGAGAGAATAGAACTTGCTAATCCCATTTTCCAATGGACTTGTTTATCAATCTACTACGAAACCTTCTCCGTTTATAAATTAAATCGTGTGTTATTGTGTACCTATTACACGGTGTTAATAGTTAAGTATACAAAAAATTTTACTATTATGTCTTTTGGCTAATAAATTGAGTAGGTGACATATTGTGAAAGCCAACTTTCTTTATCGTGGTTTATGTTTAAGTCAAAATTAAAATTACCAAAGTCGATTGCGGTAAAATTTCACTTGTTGCATATAATAATTTCGATTTTTGCATGTATTATGATAAATAATGTAAATTTGTCGTCATAACATAAATCTATGTATAATATACTTAAATAGTAATAATATACTGAAATAGTAGTTAATGTAAGTAGACTGTAATACACCTACTTAAATAATATATTAGTTTTTTTTTAATTAACGTATAACATTGTGTACGTGAATAAAAAAAGGCAGAAAACATCACACAATCGGTACAAGTTTGAACTATAAAAATCAATCGGGGTCTGACCAAACTATTTTAGACATAATGGCTTTTATACCGATAGCAGTTGGTGAAACCTAGGATTTATCGAGGATTCTAGTTTTCAGCGATATTTGTATTTTAACAGTAACATATATAGGTATTCGAATGAAAGAATAGAAAAAAAAACCTAAACAAAGCGTGTAAGGCCCGTGAACGGAGAGTGAGAACTTTAAAGGACCAAAGTCTAAAAGTAGGAGCATAAGTGGAAATATTGACAAATAGGTAAAAAGGGTAAAAATATCAGATAACATATGATCGATTAGGCTATATCATTTGGGGACATAAGGCCCACCACCGCCATATTAACCAATACAAACAACTTTAACGGAAACAGTACATAGTATAACTATTATTAGTTATTACAGTTAATTTAATAAATTACTTATTTAAATAGAAAATATTTATAATATTTAATGCGTATTATTTAGTATAATTAAAACATAATACTGTTAACTGCTTACTATTTTAAGATAATATTTTTATTTTTATTTATTTATTTTTTTTTTTTTTGTGAAAAGGTTATAATTTTATCTATATACTAACCTTTACGAATTGCACCGACAGTCTGATAGTCATTTATGCCCAGTTTCATAATATAAGTAGTTGTACTGTAATAGATATAATTCTGTGATTAAAGTTAGATGTAAAATAGTATTTTGTTTTAAAACAAAAATAAGAAGTTGGAATATAGGTAATTAATTACTCAACTGTAGAGTGGTGTCAAGTAGGTATTCCTCGTCACCAAGTAGATTATTATAATGGATGTGTAAAATTTAAATTCATTAATAAATCATTGATTACGATTCTTCATTTGAGACGGATACTGTTAACCTATATTACTAAATAATATGTATTTTTTCTGTATATTTATATTGATATTACAGTGCAATATTTTTTATTTTAAATACCTATTGGAGCTTCAGTGAGAAGTAATCATAAGGAACATATAGTAGGTATTACATTTTTAAGCTTTTGACCAGACATAAAAAATGTTACTATGAATTAAATTTTGAATGAGAAATCGTAATAGAACACAATATTATCAATTGGAATTTAATTATTAGACTAGCTAATTCGTACACTGAATATTTTTTTATAATATTTAAAGTGAAATTTACCTCAAAAAGGCATTAATTTTAAAACTTAGGAAGTCTATCTAATTCTTTAAAGCAGAGCTTTCTTTACGCGTATCACTGGTGTGCCACTTATGACTCAAACAGGTACCATTATACTCCCCTATTATTGTGGTCTATTCATAACATAATACGTCATATCAAAAGCTAAATGCTGTGTCATTTTTTATACATACCGTGTTACCAGGTTCAAGTGTTACCGTAAAGTTGAAAAAAAAATCATTTTTTCGACGTCTAATTGCAGAGGTCAAATGGTTATCAAATCAATATTGTTACTACTAACAAAATGTTTAAGATTTAAAAGGTTACATTAGCTAATCTGGCTAACCTCTAATATTTTCTAATTATACCTACCTGTAATAGATACGCAGTCTTCTGACTTTTGTATATATCGCAGATTTAACATCGGTGTTCTAAAGTACAATGTTTGTTTAATTTTAATTTTATTAACTATTTTAAAAAATTGTAATCAAAACAAAAACTAAAAAGTACACAACGTTGTCAAAATATTATATTGTCAGTTTTGCATTTAAAAACTTTCCAATGTATACAATGTGTATATTATGATCGTTGGTTACTATACCAGGGTCGCCACGATTTTCAAGTTTAACAATTATTCTATATTAAATATCATGCTTCGTGTATCCTGAAAGCCATTTTTTTTAATCCAAAATCTCAATATTAGTTAGAATTTAAAAATAAAACAAATGTATTCAACCATGACTACGTAGTCTGTCTAATAGATATACCAATTGAGCTAATTATTGACGTTGTAATTTCAACAGATATTTTGAAATAAATTTAAATCAACATGATATTTTATTAAATTGCATTTATATACATACCTAATAATTAATAACAATAACGAAATCATATTCATCAAAATATTAAATACAAAAATACAACTTTTTTTTTTTTGTGATACAAGACATCAATTTAAATCATTAATTTTATTCAAAAACCTAGATGAATAATGAAGATGAAATAAATGTCTCGAGAGAATTACAAGAGAAATAAAAAAAAATTGTTAAATTACACTTTTTTATTTATGGTGAGTGAACTTTCTTTATTTATTTTAATGAGGCCCTGATTCTAGAAACCACGCATTTTTTTACTTCGAAAATAAAACAAAAACTTTTGACTTTTTACGACTTACTAGACTAGTGATAATCATCAAACATTTACCAGGTTTTTCGTGTTTTCCAGGTGTGGTGGAAATTACATAGATTTGTAGAAGAATACCGTACAAATTTCTCAAACACTTAATAAGTCTAGAAGACAACAATAAATTATGATATTGTAAAACAAATAAATACATGTATAATATATTGTGATTAATCTTTAATAATAAAATATATAAAATATATTTAAACAAAAATAAGTGGATTACACATTGCTAATAAAGTAAAAAAGTTTCAAAAGTATACAATGGTATTTAGTTACATTATTGTTGTTCTAAGTACTACATAACTACGTTTGTCAATATTAGTTATAAATAAAATATTTTAAAGACTACTTTAATAGGTACGTCAATATTGTGCACTAATTAAATATCACTAGATAGTATGGACGGTATAGATTCACTTAAATTAAAAAACGCATACTGCATAGTATAAAATACAATAAAAATGTATACATAAAAATAATGAATAAAAAGTATAAAAGCAATTAATATAAAATATAATATATATACCTATAAGAATGAAATCGCGAGAACTAATTTACTTTTTATATACGCAAGTACAAAAATAAAATAATATACATCATAAAAATAAATCAATGTTGTAAAATGTTTGAACGAACGGGATATATTACTATGATATGTATATATAGTGACTTTATGTTTAAATATATTTTTTGGCAGTTCCTACGTGTTGTCAGAGATATTTGCAAAAATTCCCATTATAAAAATCTATCCATTTTTATACTTTCTGAATATGATAATTAACTATAATTCAAAATATGGAGAAATAATACCTAGTACTATATTACTGTTTAATAAGTTATGTATAAAGGAATTATGAGTGTTATTCAAAGGTCAGTGGCGTAGCTAAGGGGAGGCTGAGGGGCTGTAGCCTCCCTCCCCCTAAAAAAAAAATATTAAGAAACTATTTTAATTTTTAAAAGTCTATGAAAATCGCTACAAAAATGTTAAATTGTATTTTACGAAAATTGATCAGTCTTTTCCCGAAAAAAAATCCTATCATAAATAGTAGGTCTACATAAGTCGATTAATTAAATATTTTATGTAATTCATTTATTCCGGTGTTATTCAAACAAAATGTATTGTAATATTTTATCGTTTTTCAAATGTAATAGTACTTTTAGGATTCTGTAATAATTTACTTATTAGTACATCTTTAAAAACGGATAAAATTAAAACAGCTAAAGCTCATAAAATCATCGTACAATTTAGTAAATAATTTAATTTTTTTATATTCAAAATTAAATTTGTTTAAGTATCATAAAAAATTAGATTGCGCTTAATATTATTTTTTTTTAATTATATATTAAAAGAATCTTTTGTTAATAACATAGTATAAAATATTTTATAAATAATCTATTTTAAATAGGTCTCTTGCATTTTATCTAATGATAAAAAAAAAATTAGTATTTAATTATTTGTTGTATTGATATTTAACTACATTAAAATTACTATAGGCTATTACATAGACTGTATGAACATAATATTAGAATGGTTTTATTTTAACACTGGGAATTTTTCGCCCGAAATTCATTATCTGAAAACAACTTGTAGGTTGAATACTATAGAATCACTTTTAACTAATATAATATAATATATAAAATATAATTATTTTATGTACTGTATTTAACAGTGATTCTCAAATGGTGTGCACGAAACACTAGTGTTCTGTGAATTGGCTCGAGATGTACCACAAAATATTAAAAATATAAATGATTCACACACATTATATAATATGTATAGGGTACTCGGGATTTTTATAAAATACCCAAAGGTACCACGAACAAAAAAAAAGGTTAAGAATCACTGCATTTAAATAGCTTACGCTTGAAACATTTTAAACAAGTATTTTTACAATGTTGAAAATTGTACTTACAAGAAAATTTTTCAGTATTTAAATTAAAAATCTCACTTATCACTATTGAATAGTATTAAATCACAATTATATTATATTAAATAATGGCTGTCAATTATATTTTGAACACAGACGAGAATTTTTGATTCATGCATATTATAATATTATTAATAATATTTCAAGGCACTGTTTCTCCATATACATTCGGTATATAATTACCTACACCGAAATCATATATATTTTGATATTTTACTTGTATGGACAATTGTATTTAGAGTTTACCGTACTAAGTTAATATTCTTATAAATGTATGTGATCCGTTATGAATATACCTAACCATAATCACAAAAATTGATCGCACTATGGGCAAATTATTGTCGTAAACTTAAAATTATACGTTTAAAATAGTAAAAAATGTGTTATAAAATTATAATAATTGAGATTATTATATATGGGCGTGCGCGTTACGTTTTAGATCTATAAATTCTAAATGATGCCGTACAATCTCAACAGCAACACGATTGACAGACAGACTGCCGAATTTTTGCTCGCTTTGTTGGTCAAGTACAGATCGGGATTACCTGGAAAAAAATATGCACAAATATTTTAAACAGAAGTTTGATATTATGAAATGAGACATTCTGGTCAGGAATGATGCCCATTGATACAAAACAAAACAATTAAATCATACAAAACATAATACGCCACGATCACAACAAGCTGTTCGTTTGGACAAAAGACACATCCACAAGTTAAAATTAAATATTTATATACAAACTGGCAATCGCAATTATATTGTAATGATTAATTAGCATTTTTATATACGTATGCAAATAAATCATAGGTATAACTATACGATTTTCTTGGTAGATATGTGTTTTAAACAGGACATTGTGACGTGCATGTGATCGATTTAGAAAATGATTGGTGTTCTACTTGAATAATAGTTCCAAAGTTTTGGAAAATCACAATTATTGAGATTATAAAATATTGAATGCAGTTTAAGTTAATATTCCAGTAAGCACAAGTTATCAAACTCTATTTTTGACTTATCAGCAAAAAAAAATATAAACGAATTACGACTAATATAAATAAATATTTTTCTAATTTATTTAATACATACGAGTAGAAAACTGATTTCAATGAAATTATGTGTCGAGTAAATATTTCAGAATTTTATGTGATTCTAGATTCTATGTTTTCGATAAAAACATTCATATTTTTACTAGATTTATAATAATATTAAATCTTTATTGGACATACATGAAAATGTTTATCATAATTCATAGTTACACGCACACGCAATAGTTTTAACTGAAAACATATTATGTAGTAACACGGATTTACTACTTATATATATTATAAATATTTTCAATTTGAATTATTGCTGTTTCAAATTTATAAATCATAATATTAATTTTTTATAAAGAAAAAAATGTTGCATGTACCTAACAACTTTACATTACTATATGCACATACCTGTCTCATTTATATTACTTCCAGGTTTTACTATACGTAATTTATGCTGATATTGTATAAACTTTCGAATACCTTTGTTAATTTAGTATAAAATATTATATAAATAATTTATAATTTCGAATAATATTGAATAATATTGAATAATAAAAAAAGATACCAATTTATTCGTAAATATACAATAATAGCAATAACATATATTATCTTACAACATATGATTACAGTTATACCTATTAGATATAAAATATAAGAAGTATAATAATAATAAAGTCCAGTCATTTATACAGCTACATCGTTGTATTTTAAAAACTTTTTAGAATGCCTTAATGTGTATTATTAATTAGGTAATGCACAACAATCTTCGAATTACTAATATTACTCATTCATACTCTATTATTAGCGATAGCCGACGGCTAATAAACTGCGTGCGATTCACAAAAATTAACCATTTTACCAACTAGTAGATAGTTTGGGTTTAGTGTTTAATTAAAATTCACTTGAGATAAGAAGTAAAAAAGAAAACGTTATTTAAAAATTATTATATTATTAATTAAATATATATAAATTATATTTTTTCTTGCTTTTAAATTTGGATGGTTTTGAAATCAAAAAAAAAAAAATATGTTTTAGTTCTTCACATATTGTGAAATTATTTTTAAAATGGTAAATTCAATTCTACTTATAGAAAAAAATATTTTATTATTTATATTGTGTTTAAATTATCTTCAAAAAAATGTAATTTAACAAATATTTTGGATTGTGAACGAAAAAGGGCAAAAAAATCCAGACGTGAATAGTTAAGCAATTATTATTTTACGTAATGCCATGCTATCTATCATTGGGCCCCTGATATAATCATATTTTGTATCCCTATTTAATACAAGTACATGGCATGTAATATAATTTCTAGAGAAGACTAAAATATTACATACATTTAAAACCTGTACCAAAATTATATATTTTCAAAATGAATCAAGTACCTAGGTATAATCCTAACATATAATCTAACTGTAAAAATATGTATACATTTTTTAATCATCCTTTATATTTTCAATATAAAAATATATAAATAAAAATAAATAAATGAACAAGTTATTAAATAAGTTAAATACAAATTAGATTTGTTCAATTTATATTCCAAGCAACTTCATCTTAAACATATATAGATATAATATTAATCAAACTAATAATAAATAATAATGAGTATAAAAAAGAATCAACACCGACTCTTTTTTATACAGAAAAATATCTTTTATACTTATATTAAATTAAGGCATACAAATTCGATACATATATATTATATATTATACATATTTTTTGAAGCCTTAGTTTCCAACGTAAGGGAATTTTGCATTTAAAGACTCATTGAAGTATTTTCGTATTTTTTTTTTTTAACTTAATGATTTCCTCACCAAATTCTATTTTCAATTCATTTATAAATCTATAATATAAATTATATTTACTAATAATAATAGATGTCATACGATTTTATACAAGTTGTGGACAATTAAACGAATGTTAACAAATCGATTAAGCTAATGTCGATGGTAAATTATCATTATTGGTGGTGATTTGACTGTGATGATTATAAAGCGTGATTAAAAAGATGCCATGATTGCATTATTTGTCTTAATCTAACGTACAAACTTCAAAACACACACACGTAGGTACATTTATAGTAAATATCTACTAGATAACTACATATAACTATACAACATAGCAAATAGTTTAGCAAAACCAATTTTGTGTTAGAATCAATATTAAAATGAGTTGACCTATTATCAAATTTTAAGACAAGAACTTTCTCTATATTCGTACGTCATCCGTTTTCTTTTTTAATGATATTTTAAATATTAAACGGTTAATGGCTTATGAGTTATGTGTAAGTAAAATATAAAATACTGTAATTTAAATAGGCATATAACTCGTTTAAAAATTAAAATATCGTATAAAACCAACATTACGACGTACAAATATTGATATTTACGTATGTAAGATGGAGACAACACATGCAGGTGTGGCTTCTTTAGTAATAATCGTTATAATTAATAGCTATACAGATTAGACAATCTTGTACGATTGAACAACTCGAATTTAACGTGTAAAGACTTTCGTGAAAGGTAAAACCGTAAAAAATCAAAATACTTGAGAATAGTTAGTAATGATGCAAAACAAAAATTAGAAATAATTTTTCGATCGATTCAAATACGAAAATACCTAAAAACTAAAACAAATAACGGTTTAAGATTTATGTATTATAGACTCGCGGTTCACGTTTCTCGCAAAAATGCATTCATCATTATTTCAATTGCTAAATTAAGTACGTTGTAAAATGAGTGAACGACGAAATTACGATAATAACGGATTACCTAATCAAATAGATATATGTTTTTACATATTACAGAACTTAAAGTAATCGTAAATCGCTACAAATTTCCGATATAAATTAAATTATTTATTAATTAAAAAATTGTAATGATTGTACCTATATTAAATTAAATTACGTTTTCCTTATGCATGCAAAAAATATAAGTTGAACAATATTTTAGGTATGGAACCATGGAACAGTACACAATTATCTGCATGCGAAATTATTTTATTTCATTTACATAAAATTATGTTACTTACATATTGTGATAACTAGAGTAAGCTTGTATTGTTCAGCATATAAATATAAATAATTTAATTTATTTATATTATATGCTACACATAAGTTATTTACTTTCATTATTAAGTAAAACTTCCTGTAATTATATATTTGTAACATTAAACCAATTATGCAAACAAATGGTTTTGCATTTGAATACCTATTTATGAATTATAGATATACAAAACAATATGAAGTAACACATAAAAAACAGTACTTTACTAATTGGTGCCACGAAGATTTGGTTGGAAAAATCAAATTAATTTTGTTTCTATAACTATATGTGTATATAAGTTTTTAAAAAGAAATATCATAATAAATTAATTCAATTCTAAAAATTTTAAAATACTAATATATACCATTATATAATGTACCTAGGTAAATAAAGAAATTGGTAAATTAAACATAACTAATAGAAATTGTAAATTAAGTATTACATGCAGAAATAGAGGTTTTGAAATTATCGATATATTTCATGCAATATACTAATTAACAATGGAAACAACTAAATTTATCACACAAACTGTGTAACCAATAAGAATTTAAATTATGTATAAATATAAATATAGAGAAATTTTTTAATTAATTAAATCTTACCCATTTGGAAAGTGTTAATAGGTGATGACATCCGCCCATCTCCACCATTAGAATATGCCAATACTCGAAGTTTGTAAACTTTTCCAGGTGTTAGGTTAGAAATGTACACTTCTAATTTGCTTTCAATTTCAATAATCGTATCATTCGCAGTACTCATGTCTTGATCATTTTCCCATATTCGCACCTATCAATTCATATGTAAAATCAAATATTATAATATTGACTATATTGGTTTTATCAATAAACAAACCTTATATCCTTTGATTGGTTCTTCTTCAAGTGTTGGTTGTACATATCGCCAAGTTACATGTATGGTACCAGGATTTATGCCATTAATTATAACAGATGATGGTGGTTTTTGAGGAGCTTTTCTGTATGTTCGTTCTGTAAAAAAAATATATTATGTAGTTGTAGCCACTCTCTGCACGATGATTCATATTTTTAAGATATAAAATTAATTCATTATTATTTGGTTCTATTTTTATTAAACAATATTTTTTTTAATAATCTATCTTTAGTTAAATTGTTAATAAGGTAACTCACGGAAAAAAACACTGTACAGTTATAATAATCGCAAACAAATGACCAATAATACAGAAAAAAATATGTAAGTTGATTAATATTTTATAAATATTAATTTAATATAAAAGCGATAATCAATCAAATAATATTTAAAATTATTAGTTTACAAAAATATAAGTTTCTCTAATAACACTTATTAGATTTAAAGTCTTACCAATATATCGCTCACTCTCTGGACCTTCTCCAGCTGAATTGAAAGCCATTACTTTTACATAATATTCTGTATCTGGTTGCAATCCAACAATAAGTGCCCAAGGCCTAACATATCTACTTAAATAATATACAGCATCTTCTTCTTTTTCATTCTTATCTTTTTTCCAATACTTTAACTATTGAACATATTAAATGTTTATGTAATTATAAAAAATAATAATAACATATTTTGTATAAAACCACAATTATACTCTAGGCAACGAAAGACCACAACTCTGCCATGCATATAATGAATGAAACACCCCCTACCACCACCACCACCACCATACAGACACTGTGGTGTGATTGGTGCTGAGTGCTGCACAGACTATAATATCTTGTTCAGACTAAGGTTTTGGTTTTTCATGGCGCAGAATATAATGAATTATTTTAAATATTATGAAATATACTTACTCTGTGGCCAATTAATTTACCGCGTAACATTTCCCGTGATTGATCAATTGGTACCCAACTCACATTAATGGCAGTTGAATTGTAAGAAATAGCAAACACTTGCTGTGGAGATACTTGTGGCATATCTTCTGCACTGTATATCACTTTAGGATCTGATATAGGACCAGCACCGAATGAATTAAAGGGCTGTAAATACACAAAATAAGTTTAACAAATAGAGAATACTTTGATTAATAAAGTAAAACAACTCTTACCTGAACTTTTACTTCATATTTGGTGTAATAAAATTCTGGCTTTATATGTACTACTGCCATTCCAATATTACCACTATCTTGCAATGTCTCATACTGAAAATCTGTATCATGATCCAAACGTCTCCAATATACTTTATAATAGATGCCTGGTCCATTTTGATCTTGAGGAAGTAGTGGCTATATGGTATAAATAATTATGTTTAGACCAATTCAAAGAAAATAAAGTGATAATAACTTACTTTCCACACAATTGTTAAATCTCCAATTTTGCCGTCACCTCCAGTAATATTTGTTGGTGCTTTATATGGGCGATCAGCTGGTGTGTTAACTTGAGGCGAAGGAAGAGATATTTCACCAAAACCAAGCTCATTTCCTGCTACCATTCTAAATTCATACTTGGACCAAGGTTGCAAAACATTTTCTAAAAATGCTTCTTTACGCCCATTATACCTATCAACTTCCTTGACTATAAAATCTGTAATTTTCAATAATAGTTTTAGATCAGACGAAGCATACATTTATAAATTCAAAATTACCTGTGGCAACTGTATACCAAGTACTGTTCCATTGTGAACGGGCGCTTACTATATAATGTGTTATTTGTCGTCCGTTTGAAGCACCATCAGACCATTGAAGTTTGGCAGATGTCTTTAAGACTTCAACTTGTAGTCCACCTATATAAAAAATGATTTAATGAATTGTAACTACTTTGCACATACACACTTTGTATTACAACGTTAAGGTTAAAATATAATATACCTGGAGGTCCAGGAGGTCCATCAACAAATAAATTAGTCGTTGATGATATTTCCCCAACTACACTGTGTACAAAACATTTGTATTCACCAGAATCTTCTAATGTTATGTTATGAATGTACAGCTCTCCACTATTAATGCTCTTTAATAATAAATTGTTAATTATTTAATACAAATTAAAATTTAATTTAAATGCAAAGAAATAATGTATGCTTGATAATATTGTTGGTACTTATTGGTTATTACGACTAGATAATATTATTGTGGCCTTCTACTAGTGTCACTATTATCATTGCCACTACCTTATTATGTGCAAACAATTTTAATATAAATTTATCAATTTATTTAAATGCATTAGGTACATACAAATTAAACTTTAATAAAAATAACCATCTAATTGTTAACAATGAAGAGAGTATAACATAAAACACTTAAACTCTCATCAATGAAGCAAAAACCGTCAGGCTGGCTGTGAATAATAATAAAAATAAAGTAATGGAACTACTGCCAACCAACAATGATGCCGACAATGTGGTGATTAAAAGCCATATATATGAAAAATATCACTAATTTATGTATTTGGGGGCAACTAACAGTAATAATGACTGGTCCATTAAATTAAACAGATGAATCAACAAGACAGAAAAGGTTAGGTATTAACCAAATACGTCAAATCTAAATTGTTTTCTAGAAAAACCAAAGTGTATTTCTACATAACGATAATAAGACCAACCCTAACATATGGATGTGAAGTATGGTCATTAACAAACCGAATGGAGCAAAAAATAATGTGTTCGAAGAAAAAATACTGTGAACTATCTATAGCCTGATATAAAATAATAAACTGAGATGCTGATGTAAAAAAAGAAACAAAGAAATCTAAGAGAATTGACAGAAGTTTTGAGAATAACTAACTTTGAGAAAGAACAAAGGATTTAATTGTTTGGATACATGATGAGAAAGTCAGACCTACAAGCAAAGGTTGAGTGGAAATCCACAGGGAAGAGACTAAAAGG
This sequence comes from Rhopalosiphum nymphaeae, assembly GCA_036289425.1. NCBI lineage: Eukaryota > Metazoa > Arthropoda > Insecta > Hemiptera > Aphididae > Rhopalosiphum > Rhopalosiphum nymphaeae. The sequence continues at coordinate 2,730,609 of JAZAQC010000015.1, forward strand.
GCATCAAAAGTAGCAATGGATAGATGGAATAAAGAAGGATTTAGAGAAATTAGGAATATTAAATTAGGATAAAAAAGCACAAAATCATGATGAGTATAAAGAGTTTCGGAAGCAGGAAAAACTCTCAAAGAATTGTAATAGCAAAAAAAGAGAGAGAAAAAAACTCATTAAATTAAACTATTGTGTTTGGATAATCAATGTTAATGTTCTGACTCTTTAAGTTTTGAATACATATTTCTTGCATATAATTATTTCAACCTATTTTAATATTACAACACATACTTAATTGATGTTGAAACCACAGAAGACAGCTTTCAACCCAACTAAATATAAAGCCTAATGCATGAAAAAAAAAAAATGAAAGAAGACTACTAACAAACCAATTCCTTACATTTAATATTCATAAAATTACAATAACAATATTCTACCCAAATATTATATATTATATAATTCTATCCGAATCTATAAAAAAAAATTGGCGTTGCCATTTTAAAAAAAAAAGTAAGTTGTATTGTGCATGCACTTATCAAAAGGGTTTAAAATTTGACATTTATCTGAAAATGTGTATTTAAGTGCTCTCTTTCATTCAGCAAAAACCCCATTTCAATACAAGATCATCCAACTGAAATATTTAGTAACCTCTTAGCGTGAACACACTGTATATATTACAAGGTAAATAATACATATGTTATTCCTATATAGACTAGTCACTGTATACAATATTGTAGTAAACAATGCTAATACTGATATGAGAAATGTGAATATTAGGGTTATCTTAAAGTGTTATATTTTATAACTATGACTGCTGTACTTGTAACCAGAAATATGAAACAAGATGAAAATGTAAAGCTACAGAAATTTTATGCAACTTAAATTTCACAACAGTAATACTTAAAAAATAAATAGTTTCAATATTCAATAAAAATTAATATAAATAAAATATTCCTTATTTTGTTTAATAATAAAATAAAATAAAATTATGTGCGTCAATAATATATGTATTTTTTTCACTTAGCACTTTCAATACTGACCATTGTGTACAATGACTAGTTTACATGGGACTTACATGAGTATAATTTACTTTGCCCAAACATCTTAGACATTGTATACAATGACCATTTGTCCACTTGGACCGTAACATATATATATATATTAAAAAATGTTGTATTTAAAACTAAGTACAGTGTTTTTATCATTATAAAATGATGATTTTTGTACCTATATAATTTTAATTTAATAAACACAAAAAAACAAATTGTTATTAAATATTGTTATAAACAACTATACAAATCATATTATATAATTATATATTTGTTATGAGAGATTTTTAATTACTGTAGCTTGTTTATATCTTAGGACTATTTTAAAAATTAATTTAATGATTAAATACTTATTCTGAGTATATTTTTCTAAATTCTAATTGAGTTATTATAATTGAAGGTTTTAAGTTATCAATGTTGTTTTTCTTCAAATATCAATAGAAAAGTTGGAAGAAAATGAAAATTCCCTTAACTGACACCACCAATAACGGGATGTTTTTTTTTAGTACAAACTACAAAGTTTCCATATTAATATTGACTTATTATCAAGTTTAGAGGGAAGAATATCATCTTTACTTTCTTATTGATTTTTTATAATATTTTAATTTTTAAGCGAGTTAAGAGTGTGTAAAATATTTAGATTTAAAAGTTTTCATAATTTGTTAAGTTAAAATATTGTGAGAAACCAATGAGAGAACACAGATAATGCTCTCACTTTTAAGCTTAATGATGAAATCAATTCACTGAACTATTAAATATAAGAACACACACACACATACATACACACATAAAATAAATAAATAAGAATGTGTGGATGGACAGTTATCTGTCCATTGTTATTAATTTATTAAAATCTAGGAGATAAAAATTATTTATTGGTTACTTATCATATAAAATGTGTCAATAAAAATAACTTATAATTTGAGGTGATTTAAAAGATTAATACTTACAATATGTCCAATGAGTTCAGAATTAGAATTGGCTAATGGCATATTGTTATGGGTCCAAACATATGCAATGTCTAAGAGTTCATCAGAAACAGCTTGGCAACGTAATAGTAAATCATGTTTAACAATTGACCTTATTTGGGGAGTTAGTTGTTCAATGAACACAGGGCCACCTACAGTAAAGTTATAATTTAAAGAAATGTAAAAATAAAAATATTATAATATAATTACTTAACAAAATATTAACTTACGCATAACAATAAGTTTTCCATGACTTTCTGCGGTTCCGTACAAATTTTCTGCAATACATATGTACATCCCTTCATCATCTCTCCCAATTGGATTAATTATTAAATTTCCATTTTCTAATATGCGACGCCTACCCCCAGACCCTAAAAAAAAGGTAATAAAATTTTGTAAATAAAATATGTGTAAAACACAAAAATATAAATATAGTTAATAAAAGCAGTGTAAAAAACATTTCAAAACATTTCAAAACAGCAAAACAATCTTGAATCGATCAAATATATAGGTATATAACATGATTATATTTAATAATAATAATAATTTATTCAATTGAACAAAATGGGCCGAAACTCAATAGTACAAATAGTTAAACCTGTCGTTGGTCGCATTTTTCTTTATTACTTCTTTGGTTACATGATGAGAGATTCTTTCAATTTTTTTAACATGTTATATAATAACATATAATAATATGTTTTTAACAACCAAAATATATTTGTTATGTAATTTGAATTAACTATTCTGTTATAAGCACTGTTATGATATATTTACAGTATTAATATTTTCTTTTGCAAATAATACACTATAGTACTACACATTACAATATAAACAATTGAGCAATAATATTGTTGTTATTACAAAAAAATAAAGAAATTAAATGTTTTCTTCTTAAATTTTCATATTACAAATACAGAAATCACATATGGTTATAGTATGTTTTTGCAAATTGGATTGAACATGTTGTACAAATTGCCAATGATAATGATGAAAGTATAGAGAATTTCTCTCATTGTATGTATATGAGTCGCTTTAGATGAATATTGACAATAAATAATCAATTACAATTTTAGTTAATGCCCATTAATTTGTAGATTAAATGTATCTGATAAATTATAATATAACTACTAGACAATAAATCGGTATAGAAGACAGTGGTGAAAAAAATAATATTATGGTGAGAGAATCTTATACCACACGACTAATAATGGGTTAGGAACAATATAACAAAAGAAATACAACATTATATACAATAAATATCTTACATACAAAATGTACAATAAGAAACTAAAAAATAATATTAACACTGATAGGCAAACCAAGCATTACATAAAAAAGTTGTTAGTATGAGCATTTAATATCTCCCTTAGTAATGCGAAGAAAAAATCAACTCTCGTCATGAGTTTATTGCATAAAGTCCTAGAAATAGGTGAGTTTTTAAATAGTTTGTACTATGTGTTGAAATACAAAACATTGATGTAAAATGGTTATTGTAGGCTGGAATATTAAAGCAAATGCAATTTAAAACACATCAGGAGCATCAATGACACTATTAATTAACTTGTAAATAAAAGTAATACCAATCTGCTAATTCATGTTTGGAAGATAAGGCTGGAATGTTTAAAGAAGACCTAATTTGTGTGTAATTAATAATCATGATTAATTAAAATTAAATTTTAAGGCTATGAATTTTAAAAACCGAATTGAATGCATTCAATGAAATCATTATTAGTTCTGTATGAATTCTAAACAGGAAACCTATATTCTAAAATAGACCTAACTAATGCACAATACAGGAGTTTGAATGATCTATTCTTAAATTCAAATAAATGGCGCTTAATAAATCCCAAAACGTTCAATGAAATTTCACAACACACTCAATATTATCACGGAAATTTAAATTATTGGTTAATGTTATTCCTAAGTCTGCAATAGATGAAACTAATCTAAGTTAAACATTATTTATAGAATACACATAAATTATGTGCTCATGAGGTCTGTAAAAATGCATTAAGCAACACCTATCAGTATATAGACACCCCAGTTATGACACCAATTAAACAAAATATTTAATTCATATTGTAGAACTAGACAATCATCCAGCAAGGAAATATTAGTAAATAACAGATTATGGTATTTCTTAAAAACTAATAACAATTCAATTTAAAATATATTAAATAATATGACCAATAAATGTACCCCTTGGGAAGTTCCTAATAGGACAGGAACCATATTTGATTAGAAACTGTAAACTTAGGTTTGTAAGATAAGATTTAAATCAGGATAATAATGGATGACTACTCAATGATAGTTAGTAATTCATGATCAATACAGTCAAAAGCTTTCTCAAAATTGGTGTATATTACATCCACTTGACAATTATCCCTATAAGAGTTAAATATATAAATTATTATAGTGATAAGTTACAAGTCAAGACCTCCCTGATCTAAAACCATACTGGCTATTGTCTAATATATTATTGATTAGTTTGATAATTTGAGCTAAAACCATTTTTTTAACAATTTACTAATTTGTACTAGACGTGAAATAGGACAATAATTTTTTACGTTTGATTTGTCACATTTTTTTTAAAACTGGAGTGATAGAGGTTATTTTACAGATAGATGAAAATACCTCTTCCTCAAGTGATTTTTTGTATAAAATAAATATTGAATAAGCTATACAACTTATCAGTTTACCAAAAAGTAACCAAAAACTACATTAGGGCCAGGAGACCTAGAGTTTATTAATGACGTATATTATCATATACCTCATTAAAAGAATACTACATTTAGTAAGATATGATCTAATTTATGAGTAGGGGCAGAAATGTAAGGTTCTCTAAGTGAAGGAATGGGTGAAGTGTTATATACAGTGGAAAATCAGAAAATAAATTAGTAACAATTGCTCCATTATTAACAATTGTATTACCTACAGAATTGGGTATATTACGAGACTTATTGTTAAAAAAAGACTTATTATTAAATACATTTACATACTAATAGTTTTAATCATAAAAAAATATACCAAAATTATTTTAATTTTTTTATAGATTACTTAAGTTATTCATTAATTTATTTAAAAATAACAAAATATAATAACTAACCTATAATATATCCATCTTTTTTCCATGTAAATTTAGGTCTAGGTGCAGCTTCAGGATTACACTTAATTGTTACATTTTTGCCTTCAGCACCATATATTTCAGGCTCTAGAGGTTTCTTTTTAAATGATGGACGTAAAGCTATAAAAAGAAAATCACATTATGTATTTTTCACTATAGAGTTGTATACATTAAAAAATATAATTAACTTACATAGCACTCTTAACTGTGCAGATGAGTAACGGGTTTTTAAAGTATTACGAGCTTGACATTGATACATTCCTGAATCTTTTTCAGCTTCTAAATATTTTATACTCAATACATTGTCTTGTATTACATACCGTTTTTGATCATCAGGTAATAATTTATCGATATCTAGTGGTTCACCATTTTTAAACCACTTATATGTTACATCTGGAACGCCAAAAGCTTCACATGTCCATGTTAAATCTGACTGGTGATCCATGTGTTTATCTTCCAATGGAATTGTGAAGTTTGGTTCGGCTAAAAGAATATATTATTATGATTTATAATATAATAACCATAACATCAAATGCACATGACTAATACAGTGAACCCCCACAAAAATTTTAAAAAAATACTTAAAGAGCAACATCCGTAATGAATACTCCCAATTACCTACAAACTTAAGAAGATGTCGCACCCGCATGTGTTGTCACTGCCTTACACTCGTACAACATAGTAAATTTCCGTTCACCAGTTTCAATAGTGTGTTTTTAGTTTTAATATTAGAGTGAATTGACCTATTATCAAACTTTTAGATAAGAATATTATCTGTGTTCTCTCATTGGTTTTTTAAAATCATTAAGTGAATTATGAGTATTTTCAAATATTTTTTATATTCATAACTCGCTTATAAATAAAAATATTGTAAAAACTAACAAGAAAACACAGATAATGTTCTTACCTAAAAGTTTGATAACAGATCAATTCACTCTAGTATTAAAACTAATAACACTATTGAAACTGGTAAATAAAAATTTACTATGTTGTACGTATGTAAGACGGAGACCACACATGCGAGTGAGACATCTATTTAAAAGTACTATTAGCTTATTTGTATAACAGTTGTCGGCCAATAGCTGATTACAGAGGAGAAAAATAATTTAGGTATTTCTGATAGTTAAATATATCTAGATAATATATTGTAGGATATAAATTGAAAATTTTAATGCATTAACATCAACCCTTTACAGATAAATAAAAACGCAGAACCATACAAATGGTTCAAGTTATTAAGCAAAAACTATTTACTATAGTAATAATTTTTAATTACCTTGTATTGTTAGAGTAACACTTTTCTCTTTACTATCTCGGTCATTAAAAACATGGCAATTATATTCTCCTTGATCTTCGACTTGAACTTCAGGAATTATCAATACACGGTTGTAACTTGTCAAATAAGAGCCTTTAGGTAACGGAGAACCTTTTCTTGTCCAATTATATGAAGGTACAGGACTAAAAGTAAAAGTAATAAAAAGTAATTATTATAATTATTATTTATTAGAAAACGAAATACTCAGTAATTTAATAATGGAGTATAATTAAATTAATTTTAGTTTAACAAGTGCTAAGTTATAATGTATATTATATATGTAACGGGCAATGATGGAATGAATATTTATTAATAATTATTCAGGAAATAACTAAATTTCTTAGGGATTATCCATAATGTTTTGAGTTGTTCGGTAATAACTAGAATGTTACATTTATTATAATTTGGTATAACTTATTATTTTATTAAGAATTTTTATAAAGCATGGTCTGGTAATAATGTATATGTTCTAAACTATAGTAAGGAATAGTAATTAGAAAGTTTTACAATTTTTAAACTCAAAAATATATTTCTCTTTGTATTTAGAGGTTGACTGGATCACTTTCTACACATGCCTATATGTAAATATATTTAGTGACTATCGTGCCAATAATAAAAAAAAAGAAAGCAAAATTTAAATATCAAAGTGTTTGGCCTTATAAAAATTAACGTAGTTGTATAATATTTGTTTATACAAAAAAAATTTTGCCACTTTATTTACTTAAAGAACATCAATCACTAAAAATTATTCTTATTCAATATTCATATTTTTAAAAATCTAAGTAACATATTTTTCTAGGTATATTAAGCATTGTCAAAAATAACTAGAAATGATATAAATTCTGACATAAAAGATTTAGTTGCATTATTGCCAGTAACAAAATGTGTTAAACATTTAATAAACTAGATAGTTTAAAGACAAGTTTTCAGAAATTATGCATAAAAAAAGACAAGAGAATAATAATCTTACTATGCAAATGCAACACATTCAAGTCTAACTTCTTGGCCAGCAATAGGTGCTTCTGGAAAAGCTTTAGGGAAGTTATTGGGTAATATAAGTTGTTGATAGTCAGCTAGAAAAAAAAATAATAATAAATAAGTTTACGTAGATATTGAAATAAATTATAAAAATACGAGTACATACAATGTGTTACTACATGCAACTGGAACAAGGGCCCATTCTTGCCAGTATTAGAAACTTCACTTTGCACATTACAACTATAGTTGCCAGCATCACTTTCTTCCAAAGCGGAAAAATATAAGTATCCATCATATGAGACAAACACTCTCCGGTCTTCTTGAACCAAGTTAGGAAATGATTCTCTGACCCAATAATATCTCACCTCTAAAAACAATTAAAATGAATAGACACAATTCATTAGATAGTGAATAATAGAAATAATAATAAATTGTATTTTTTTTTTCTCACCAGGGAAATATTGAGGAGGATCACAAAATATTGTTTTGCCCCAATTCTTATTACCACGTTCAAGAGGACGTTGTAAATTAAATTCACCAATAAATCCAAATGAAAGTTGTATACTTTCAGAAACTACAGAACCAAACATGTTTGATGCTTTACAATGATATCGACCTCTGTCTTCATCCTATAATAACCAATATTAATTGTTCATTTATTTTGATTACCACTTAAATACAAGAATAATGTTATTAATTCTTACCCTTTTAGGAGCATAAATAATAAGAGTTCCACCACTTAATGTGAATCTCTTATTACTTAATGGATCAATTTTTGTAGATAATAATTGATCCTGATTATCATAATCTTCTTTAAACCATTCATATGTTGGTGTTGGGTAACCTCCAGCAACACAACTAAAATATTTTTATTTTTAAATACATAATACATAAATAGTTAAATATAAAACAATAATAAATTATTAATATAATCATACTTAAGTAAGTCAATTGATATTTTTATTCATATTATTAATAAGGGTCTAGATGAAAAAAGCAAAACCATTAAAGCAACATAGAACAACGTTAATATAACGACAATAAAACTACGATAAAAAATAAAGCTATGTATGTAATAACATTGATTACAATTTTCACATGAGTAGAAATATTATTATTTTATTTCATAAGCTTATAAAATTGGTTTAGTCAGTGATATTTTTAACGTTATATTTTAGTATAACTATGGTATTTTAATTAATACTAAATAGTGAATTTTTTATATAAGTGCCATATAACTTAAAATGCAATATAAAAAAATTAATACAAATAAGGATTTATTAGTGCACAACAGTTACATATATAGAGTGGATCGTAACAGTATACTGAATATGTATAGTTAAAAATTGAAAAGACCAGGTTAATATTGAGGTGAGTTAATTTCAAAAGGTCCCTTGGAGCATAAACAAGTACTGGACATAAATATAAATGAATCTAAACAAATCATTGAAAAAATGAAAATAAAAGCATATTTGTCTAATGATAACTTTTGTTTTATTTTTAATATGAATTTACACCAATATGCTTAAGTACAAAATATTTGTATATATGAAATTAAACAGAATACAAATAATAGTGTATAGTATCATCATTAATTATTATAACAAAAATTGTTGTGGTCTTAGAAGAATGATCAATTGTTATTAGCTATGGACATCATTTTTACTATTAATGCATTTTTAGCAAAAAAAAAAGTTTGAAATAAGTTGGATCTACACATTGGTGTGGATAGAAAGAAACTTGTGAACTAGTATTATCTGGAACACAAATGCTTAGTTGTTCTAATAGATGGGAAGTGTCTATGTGCCCTTCTAATAATTTAATTATAAAATTAATGCAACATTTAATGTGGCTGCTGGCAGTCATTTGGTGGCTGGTGATAACACTGAAAATGTGTTTGCCGGCTGTCACGCTACAATATTACCTATACGCCAAGTGACTGTGAGCTGTCACATCCCATATATTTTCAAATAAGTTTTGTTGAGCTAGCGCTGAAGTAATGATACGTATGATATGACCATTGCATAGAAAAGAAAATTATGCATCGAAAGGTATATGTTTTGCCTTGTTTAAATATTTTTAAGGTAGAAATGGCTAAAAATGCCCACCAAGTACCACTTTAATTTAATATTATAATCTTATTGGCGAGATAAAAATAAGAATACTAATATTGGTATCATTAATTTCTTATGATTAGTTTTGGAAATATTGAAATAACTCTCTAGATAGTCTGTAGGATACAGAGAAAGATTGTTAAATGACCGCTGGCGAGTGATCTTACAGCAGGTCAGCAATGCAAAAGGTATTACCATTGATTATAAATACTAGTATTACGTATAATTTTAATTTGCAAATTTAAATATTATACTTTAATTTTTGATTTATATATCTAATGCTTCATATTTATTTTGAACTTTTATAATTACATATGATTTTAATTAAATAAAATAAAATAAAATGTTTAATACTCGTATTTTTTCTATCACTATCAACTACATTTTCAATATTTTTGTTATTGCTATCAACTACATTTGTTCATTTTGTTTTCAATATTATTATCGTCGCAGTAATAGTTACGTGATTTTGATCAGAAGCCTATAATAATAATAATTTTGTATTATCATGAATACATACCTTAAAGCTACATCATTGGTAATTGACATTCTAGAACTATCAAATACTACATCTGTAGGTTCTTTAATAAAATAAGGTCCTCGAGGCACTTTTTGCTGATCATCAATATTATAGCCATACTTATAGGAACGTTCTTCAACTATTAAATGTTGTTTATTAAGTGGTATTTCACAAATATAAAGCAAATATCGGTCTCCTGGAACTTTTTCAAATCCCCATTTTTGTAATTGAACTGAATAACTGAAAAAAATAATATTTGTAATTAATTTTTTATAAAATGAATTATGATATAATATTTTCTATTAATTTAATAACACACATTTTTATAATTTAAATTTTATTAGTTTAATAAAACTTAAATATAATTTTTTTAAGATACATAATAACAACTTACGTGTATGCAATATAATCTCTGTTTAATGTAGTATGTTGTTCAGGTAATAGTGCACTTTCGACATCAATAAGTGGAATATTGTTTTCTACATCATTTACCCACACTCCAGGGCTAGTTTGCTTACCACTTACATACCACTGTCTATGCTGTGGGTCCTGTTGCAAAAGTTGATTTATGAGAAAACCATGTTCATCTAAGCTATTAACACTAGCTAAATCAGCTCCAAAAGCCTATAAAAAAAACAGGTTCAAAATAAGTTATTTAAATATAAAAAACAAATAATTTACACAATTTGCAGATGTAAACTACGTTTTGGTCAGTGTGTTAAATACAATTAAAAAACTATGGAGAGCTTAGCAAATGTTTGTTCAAAAGAATTCATTTTTTGTAGTTAACTTTAATATTAAAGTAAATTTACCTATTATCAAATTGAAAGGTAAAAATAATATCAAAGAAATTCAAAAATCATAATATGCTTTTATTGATATTATAATTTTAAAGTGAATTAGGCTTGGTATTAGGTATAGCTATGTAAAATATTACAACATTAAAATGTTTACAACTTATTTTAAAATGAAGATATTAATAAAAGCATATGACATTTTCTAGATAATATTCTCATCTTTTAATTTTATAGTCGGTAAATTTACACTAATATCAAAGCATATTAAAGCTAACAACAAAAAATGATTTTTGCTGAACAAAAATTTTACATATTCTATAATTTATATGTAAGACAGAGACAACACATGCAGGTATAACGTACTCTTAAGATTCATTTTTAATCATAAAAGTAGTATTGAACCAAAGTTTGGTACTGTAATTATGGAAGAGGAAGCTATAGTTTTAAACATGACATACCAAAATAGACAATCTACCAATAATCTTGAAATCAATAAATATGTATGATATACCTATTTACTTTCACATACAAATTAATAGGATAAAATAAAATAAATTAAAAAAATTGGAAATGTATGGTGATTAAAATTACTTATTTAATTTAATTTAGTTACCATTTTAATAATATGTTGGACCTATAATATTATTTTAAAATGTTAACATACCTAACTGTGTTAATTATAATGAATTTGATTTATAAAATTGGACGTTTATATTAAAGTCTTATTTATAACAAAGCAACATGTATTAACAATTTTAAAAATATACCTATAGTTATAACCTCAAAATAAATAAAACAATTTGATAGGATATTAAGTAAAATGAGGCGACAGCTGTGGTAGACAACTTATAGAAATTATAATAAAAAGAATAGTTACATTAGGATACACAAAATAAAAAGTGTCAAGATTTTTAATCAATATAATATGTCCTACAAGTTTTTTTTATACACTGATATCAATGGTATTTATAATTGAATTGGTATAGAATAGGATTCACTAAATAACTGGACATTTAACAGAACATTGGACAAGATGAAGCAACCTTAATGTAATTGACTGGTACGAGTTGTATCAAGATGTAGTAGATTGTTTTTCAAAATGGCATAAAATAGATGATAAGCTTGTATTAGACAAATAGACAAATCTCTTTTTTAAAGGAAAATAAAGCACAACTGAAAACGTGTTTGAGATGTGCCAATCAAAAAACAAAAAATAAAGAAGATGAAGAGCTAATAGATAGTGAAAAAATTGAATAATAAATGGAAGATAATAAAACTTATCAACAAAATTATGATTCACGGATCCACAGACATTGGATATTATATAATATTTGGTCTTTAACAACTCTACAATAAACTTTGGAGGCGCCAATTTTTACTCAGGCTAGAGGGAAGGGTATTTTGAACAAATTTAAAATATTGTTGATATTATTGAAATTATATCTCTACACTTTTTATACTAAACACACTTAATGAGTACTGGACAAGTGTATTTTAACTTTATTAATCCTTATAATATAACATTACATTTCAAAAATTTAAATAACGTACAAACAAATCCGTAGAATGAATTTATAATCTATATCCGACATAAAAATGTACCACCGTAGCAATACAACAACTACCTACAACTGACGACTAATGATCAATACCGTATTCGATAAGAATAAACAAAAATAAAGATGGTTTTAATGTAGAAGACATCAAAACAGACGCATTCGTTTTCGACAATGCATACTTGACAGTTTCTGTGAGCTTCACTTCTCGGTCGGAACGGCGACTTCACAAACTTATAACAGGAGTTTCCGTACTGGACCCAGTACTGCGGACAATGCCATTCGGTTTCCACGTCATTGATTTGCGACCGAGTGGACGGCGTCGAGCACCACAAAACGGCCAAAACGCACAGATAGCTGGACTTGATCATTTTGAAAAGCGTGATAAACGGACCGCGCGCGCAGTGTGCTCTTGTTCGCTGCTGGTTTACACACTACGATGGCTTGTAGCCGTTCATGGCGGTCGATCGAGAACGTGGCGAGCGAATTAGAAAAAAAAAAAACCCCCAACAACGGTTTGTAACAAAAAACAAAAAAAAAAAAAATTTAAAAAAAAAATAGGCAGCGTAAGTATTAAAATAAATCGTTTGTGTCGCGTTTATACCAATGAAAATGTTTACAGTGACGTTATCACCGCGTTCCGGAACACGCCCGCCCGACGACGGTCGGGAACAATGCGCATTGCGCAAGGTGGATTGTTTTTCTTCGTTGTTATCAGTTTAATTCAACGGAATGTCGCGTCCGTTGTGGTACGTACACGCCCCTCGGCGTGGAGGTAAGGCGTTCAAATATTAATTGATTTGATAATTCGTCTGAACTCTGAACCGCTAGGCACAATAGTTTACTCGGCGAAGCCGTTCATTTTACAATATACTTACTGCAAAATCGACGGTGCAAACCGTACGCCCATACCCATTTAATTGTATTTAATTACTTGCTCTGCAGCAGCGCCTAAACACCGTGTACCCTGGCCAGTGGCGGCGCGTTATGAAACATTGTCTACCCAAAAATATCAAATAATTGAATTTAAAGAATTATCTAGTCGCTTATTATGATATGCTACTATACACTACATAGTTTCTAAATTTCTTCATAACTTTATAAATAAAATGTTGTTTGCGCCGATTCGTTTCGTCTACAGTGTCTGTGCGAGTAACGAATGCGATTAATATATTGCGTAAAATCGCTCGAATCGGTCGAGACGTATTGAATTGTGTCTCACTAGTGATGACGGGCGTATGACGTGGTAAACGGGAGACGTAGTGTGGTATTACCAAAATTATATGTATGGAAGAGACATGTCTCAACGTAATATTTTAATAATTTAATAATTGCATTCCGATTGTGGTTTAGGGCCTTATACACGTGTGTAATGTTTTTTATTTTTAAATAAATTTTATACAACGCCATTTCTTTAGTTGTCTTGTTGTCTACCCTATAGTCCCTATAAAATTGTACACGCGCCGCCACTGACCCTGACACACTTTGTGTCCCTTCAAAATCAAACTGTCCTCCCTGAATGACAAATGTGTGTCCCAAGTTTTATAACGTGTTTTTAGTTTTTATTGCAGATAAAAAAAATACAAGTATAAGTTTTATGTATTTTTAGTACCAGTACCAGTAATATATATAAATAATATTAATGTGTAAGGTAACCGGTAAGTGTTACATAAAAGAGGGGGTTTTTGGGAGTTACAATCTCCACAGATTTTTTTGCTATATAATTCTGTCAAAGCCCAAAGGTAACACAGTAGAATAATAAGTGTGTCCCCTGAAATCAAATTTATTTTATGCCCTGCTCCGCAATTATTATATTAAGTAATATAATACAGGTAACTGATTTAAATGCCCATCATTTTCCGAAAGAAATACCTTACATCCAAAATACAACGTAAATACCTATTATTTTACCCATGTTACCTACCTATAATACCTATATAGGCTATATGTATTGTAAGTAGGGCCGTGGAAAGTAATATCGAGGGCCCCTGTTTCAATTTTTACATTTAAATAAAAATTAGGTAAATATATGTGATCTGATTACTTGGACGGGGCCCAAGCCCTCTTGGAAGTCTGGGTCTTAGAACTACAGCCCCGGCTGTCCCCCCTTCGCCGTGCCTGATTATAAGTATTATTAGTTGTATCACGCAATAATAAAATGAAAATGCATCGAAAAAAGAAAAAAAAGAAATTTAAGCGCGATAAATGAACATAAGATTATTTTATTATCATAATATGTAATACGTAATACAAAATATTCGGATTTCGTAATTTCGTAATTGCAACAATTAGTGTTTTATGACAAAAAAAAAAAAATAGTAAAAAATTTAACTATAGGCAATTGTAATCGTTCATGAACGATTTAAATCAATAATAAGTTTTTTATTTATTTGAACAAACTCAACAAACTGAGAAATACTACATTTTAATAAAATTTGTTAACTAATAAAAATAATAAAAATTATTTACTAATTACTAATTAGTAATTACAATTCTATGTACTTATGATTTTTAAAACAATACTTAACAGGTACAATTATGTTTGTTTTAGTAGATTTTAGTCTTGAATATATAATATACTGTTACAGTATCAAAAAAGAACAAAGTATTTATTTTCATATTTATTTAAAGACTTAGTAGGTAAAATGTAAATAGGAACTTTTACGGTAGATACCTACCAATCATTTGTGATTGATACTTTCAATTTGAAAACTGAACACAATTTGTACAAGAGTATTGAAATTGTTTGACTAACCTATAGTTTTTTCTATTGTCAATTTTTTTATGGTTACTGATTTCTGAACATTGTTGGTTTTAAAAAAAAATTATCTAATCTTTCCAAAAAAGTTATTTATAGCAACAAAAATTAAAAAATAATTCATAAAATGTATATAAAAAACAATACAAAATATTGAAATATTTAATAAATAATAATATCGAAAAAATAAATAATGGCCACAAGACCTAAAAACTATGAATATATGCAAAGTGAAAGTTTCAAAAATTGAATTTGTTGATAGATTATATCTAATTTAAAATTTATTTTACAACAAACAAAATATAAATATTTATTTTCATACAAATGCACAACCCTAGTCATTAGACATGGGTAATCTAATCTTAAATAAAAACCATAAATTAAACATTTTACATTATAATATTAAATACACGGTTCAACTTCATAGTTTATAATATTATTTAAACACAATAATTTGTATTGACAAGATAATCAAGATAACAAAAGAATAAAAATCTTGCTAGAAACATTAAATAAATTGATTTATTAAAATGCCACATTCCAATTTAGTTCACATTTAGATTGCAATGTTACCAACTCAAGTCTGCCACTGAAACAGTTCAAAATAGCACAATCTATATGTATATTTATATCCAGGACCTATTCATGTAAATCATTTTTATAATCATTTATAACACACATGGATTCAGGATTGTAATAAATATTTAAGATAAACATTCAGTCACCACATTTTTTTTCTACCAATAATTTAATTTGTATTTAAATTCAATATTTCATAACAATTAATGCATTTTTAATATACTATGTTGTACAACTTTTACAATTCAGACTCATAGTTACGAATACTAATCAAAATAAAAATAATAAATCTGTTTAAAAAATAAATATTTTTACAATTTATAAAATAAATAGTAAATATAATGAACTTTTACTTGTAAACATTTTATAAATGTTTTAACTTATCCAAAATTTGCTCCTAAAATTTTTAATTTTGTTTTAAAATATAAATATTATGAAACATATTTTTAATGTTTTTAATATTCTAATTAAACAACAGAGATGGCAAACTTGCATGCATTCAAAAAAGTGATATATTGGTTAACATTATAACTGTATGTAAAACTATTTTTTTTCTATCTTACAATCAATGACATACCTAAGCCTTTCTTAGGAAGGGGAGAATATATTTTAACACATTCTTAAAATGGAAAATTACTTTAAAAAGTAACATCATATTTATAGCTACAATAATTGTATTAATAAACACAGGTATTAGGCTATTTTATACTATAATCAGAGATGTGTAAATTACTCAAAAAAAGTAATTAATTACAAATTACAAATTACTTAATTGAATTACATTAGTTACCAATTACATTAAAAAATAATATTTTATTTTATATTTTTGTGCTGATTAAATAAATATATTACCAATTACAAGTTTTAAGACATTTTTATTTATTTAAAGATAGTATAATGCATGTTTATAATAGAATACAAATATTGTATCTATATAGCCCAAAGGAGGGAAATACCCCATTGTCACCCTTCCACAAGTATGCCATTTCTTGCAGAGGCATTTATTGAAAAAATAATTCTTTTTTCTCAACAATCGTGTCAGTATACACTGACATGTTGAAGATTATGCACTAAATGCTTAAAATATAATACAACATTTAAAACTAACAAAATAAACATTTGATATTTAAAATGTTGTTTTTTCCAAACACAATTAACTAAGAAAAATATATATACAGTAGGGTCTCGATAATCCAAACAATATTAGGAATAAGGTTCTTCTGGATTACCTAAGACTGCTTGCATGGGATCATTTTCATGTACTTTTCTCAACAAAAATGAAATCAACTATAAAGTGTGATACACGACTAATAATTGTTATCAATGTATAGAATCCAACAATGTACATGTGTGATATGCAGTCGTAATAAACTTTATGAATATTATTTTATTGGTCTACATAAGTACAATAACGGAACTGAGGCAACACTAGAATCCATTCAGATTAGCCTGTGTTCAAAGTATTGAGACCATACTGTATATATATAATGGATTGCAAAACGTTGGCAGTAAAAGGTTTGCCATCTCTGTAATATAGTACACATATAGTCAATATAAAAATATAGCCAACTTAATGACAGAAATACCAATGAATAAAATCATGTACAAAAATTATACAAGCAAAAAATTAAAAAATTGTAAAAGTCTTGTTGATTTATTAGTAATCATAAATTATTTTAATTATTAAACAATTGGTACTTTTTATATATTAGGCTACCCAACATTTAGGGTATAAATTAATTATAATTTACATTTCTAATTGTAAAAAAACAACATTTTAATGTTGTGACTTAAATAAAAATTAAATTAACTTAAATCTACAATTTAACAAAAACGCTTCTGTCAGTATCAACAACAAAAACAATTTAAATTAACTACTATATATTTATAAAAATAAATGTAATAATACATATCTTGATAGTTAATACTATTTACTAACACATACATATAAATATAGAAGAATATACTTCAGTTATGAAAAATTATAAATTAAAAATGGTTTAGGTCATTTTTGATTAATAAAAACTCAATGCATTTATTGTTGGTCTGAAAATATCATATTAAGTACATCCTTGATTGGGTCACCGTTGTAAAATATGGTGAAGTCATTCTGTGCAATAGAACACTTTTCTAATGTACCTTCGATCCACATTTCGATTGGTTCATACCAACTCGCATTCAATAAACAGTATTCTAAATCGGCTTGTCTATACAATTGGAGCATTTGCAATATGTCTAAACACCAAGATCTACGGTTTGAAAGTTTGCACATATTTTTCACATAGTCTATTAAATCATCAACATTGTTAGGTGGCCATGACTCATATGGCAATAGGTGTGCAATATTTAATAAATCCTCAAAATATTTTAGATTGAAGTTTGAATATTCTTTTGAAAACTCATCTGGATTTTGAGTGTAATATGGAATCAAATCGGGTGCCAAGTCAGTTAATATTTTATTATTTCTACCTAATCGTGTAATGTAAGCATCCAGGCATTGATTGTATTTTTCAATGATAGTATTTGGATTATCTTTAGATAATAAACTACGTACTTTTACGAAGAACTGTCGAGAAAAATTGAGTAAATTATAATATAATTTTTCTGTACGCGTACCAGGGGTCAAATCTACATAATTTTTGGAAAAGAATTCGATAGATTCCAGAATGGTCTTTGGACCTTCCCATATATAAACAGAGTAATTATTTATGTACTCGTTTTCCTTGTACCCATCTAAAACATATTCATAATGTGTTATACTATTTTTATCTGATTTAGAAGAAAATATCATGACTAAAGGAATAGCTATTGGAGTTGACTGCAAAATTAAATCTACACGTTTAAACAATGTCTCAATGTCTTCTTTATCTGTATTTGTAAAAATAAGAGCTGCGTTCAAACCATTGTTTGTCCAGTTAAATTTTCCAATACAACTATGCACTGTCTTTATGAAATATGCATTATAATCAGTATAAATTTTCTGTATTTGATTATTACTAAATCCTAATTTACCATAAATAATTGTTAGCACCTTTTTTTCTATACAATAGGGTTCTGGTGTATCTCCATAATTAATTGCCAATTTCCAAAATATCTTTTTACCATCACATTCATCTTTCTTCATCTCTTTTACATTTTTAACAAATATATTAGCAATTTGAACACTAATATCGTATTCTGTAGAATTATTACTATTCAATGAATCAAATGGAATTTTAAATTGTCTCTCAGACTTAACATTTTTAAGCTTATTTGATAATGTCTCTTTTGGTGTGCCATGTACTTGCATGAATACTGACCATGGCATACTGCATACAGGATCAATTTCAATCTTTCTTCTTCTACGTAGAACTTTTCTTAGCCAAATAAAGAAATACTTTTTCGCTAAAACATACTGTTTATTTAACCATTCTTTTGGTTCTTCTAGAATTATCTCAACAACTTCATCAACAAAACTTTGAGACTTTATTGATGATGGAGATGAAGATAATGATGAAATACACTCTGAATGGAATAAATCACCATGTGCAAACATCTCTTCAATATATATAGACTTCTTACGATTAACATAATTCTGCCACTTACAAAAATATTTTTTAGTAAGATTAGTTTGATGTTCAATTACTCGTGTAAAATCTGGTTTTGCATTTAAATTAATCTGAGTATATGTTTGCTGAATAGGACTTATATTCATAGAACTTTGACTTGGCGGTTTTATAAATACATCTTGAGTAGTTGGCACTGGAAGACTTGTTTTATTGCTTGTTCCAAGTGAACTTGTTGATAGATTTGATTGGTTTGAAGTTAAAATATCTTGGAAAGTAGATAACTTTGGGGGCGGATTCCATTCAAAATTGACAAATGGTTTTTGAACTTGGGTAGGTAATGAAAACTTAGGTAAATTAAAAGTAAATGTAGGTATTTCTAAAACTGGAGTTTGTATTGGAGTAATAGAGAATAATTTTCTATTTGTATCGTTATCATTTGAATTTGATGGAGAAAAAATGTCTACTGCCATTTCTGAATCTGATATTTCAGTGCTCAGATCTTTGTTTACTTCATTGATGCTATGATCATAAAAACGATCATTATCGTCAAAGCTTGAATGAACTGGGTCTACTGTGACATCAGGCAAGTTTTCTACTCTAGATATTAAGTATGTTAAATTTTGTCTTTTCTCAGAAATTATGAATTCTTGTTTTTGTCTTCTAAGCTCAGGTGCACGAATGGCTATATTACGAGAAAGATCTACATGCGTTTCATTAAACTGTAACTGAATATCAGAAAAAAACTCTTGAGCTAATTGTTTATCATCAAAACATAATTTTTCCATAAAATGTTCCATATCAAGCTTATAAACTCTTTTCACGGTAGTATATGACATATTCATCATTTTTATATTATTATATCTAATACTTGGAATAATTCTTTGTAATATACAACAATTCATAAAAGTTGTACTTCTTAGTAAATTGAAGAACTCCTTGCAATCACTCGACTGTAAATAGATATTATTAGCCTTAATACAGAATCTCACTTGAGGTGTTTGTTTTATATGAATTGGTAATAAATCATATGCTGTATGAAATTGTGGGTTTCCTAAATGCATGAGCAACTCGTACGACACAAACTCTGGTTCATTTGGACATGGTTGCTCTGAATCTCTATACATAGGCATCAACATTTGAATGCAATTGTTTAGGTTTTCTGTGTTTAACTTTATATCAAAACCCGTATAGCCAAGCATTAAATCATAACAGGCAATATGAAAACGGCCAATTTGTTCTAATATTGTCACAACTTCAGAGTTCTGTAAATTTTGTTGAACAATATCTTTTCGTATTGCACGCAAACGATCCCAACAAAAGTCATACCAACTAGCCAAATCTTGTTCAATGTTAGATTCAATTGGGTATATTATATTTTTAAGCATATAATGCATAGTTTTAATAAGTATAGGCGTAGGTCTCAATTCTTGAGATAATGGATTAGCTTGGTCAGCAGAACTTCTAGCATATTGTTTTACCATCATTTCAAAAACTGGTTCTAATTTTGTATCAATCATTTTACATTCAAACGGTGAAACCATATTACCATGTATACGTAACAGACGTTCTTTTTCTGGGCACATATCTTGACAAGTACCTACCATTGGTTTGATTTCATCAACATTAACTTCTTTAATTGGTAATGTAGTAGATGCACGTAATATTTTATCTCTAATTTCCAATACTTGTAATTTTTTATAAACAGTTGTAGCTGGAATTCTTTCATAATTGTGTTCAGTGATTTCAGTATTTTCAAATTGAAACTGAGCATCATTTTGGCCTTGCAAATATTGATCATCATTATGTTGATATAAACGCTGCGATTTAGAAGGTGGTTCATCTTTGAAAGCTCTATCTTCATCATAGGTAGTTCTCTTCATACGTAAATTAGTACCATTAAATTTACCATCACCCATTTTATTGTTGGGACATTGAATTTTATGTAAAATGTTCTTGATGTATATATATTATATATATATGATGTTTAAATATAAATTATATTGGTATAATTTTGATCCGTTTTTGATCTGTTTGTTTTCATTTTTCATAGAATTACCATTACCTAAAATACCATAGCTGAAAGGAAAATAAAATATTTAAATAAAATGCAATCATTTAAAGTATATCTAATTTTAACATAAGTAGGATTAAGTATAAATATATCATGCAATATTTTTTTCCAAAATTTAAACTAAATGCTGGTTAACTTTCAAGGTTAGATTAATACTATAGTTTTAATAAAATTTCTTAAGAATAGATATCAATTTTTAAACTATGTACAATATAAATGTCAGTTAATTTTTAATACAAAATGTTTTACAGTTTGACGCATATTTTTAATAATGTTTATCATATATATTGACACAAACATAATTGTTCTTAGCAGGCATGGAAAATATTTTAGTATATCAATGTATAAAAAAATGTTTTTGATAAACATCTTTAAAAGCATTATTTTTATACATAATTTTTGTCCACATTTTTTGAGAATATTTTTTAATTTCAAACACATTGACAAATAAAATAAATATGTAAAGTAGATAATTTACCAAGAGAATAGATAAGTTTGCTTACATAGATTAGCTATTCTCTAATTTAAAGATTTAATTAAATTTATATAAAGATTAAAATGTCTTTAAATACTAAATGTTTATAAATAACTTTATTAATAATTAACAATTATTTATTAGAGTTACAATTTATAAATCAATTATTACTATTATTTTTTTTTTCATGGGTTATCATATAGTATGTAGTCTATTGCAAATGAATAAATAAAATAAATATATATATATTGTTCTACAAAAAAAAATAATAATTTAAAAAAATTAAAAAATATACAAAAAATATAGTACTTATAGATAATAAAATAAGCAATGCTTATCAATTGTGTCTAAATTATTGTCAAAGATGTGACAATATTGTGTTGTTTTATATTGATATTATGTGTAGCAACTGTTTAGAATACATATTATTCCATAAAAACTTTTACCATATCTTTCAAAAGACAAAAATGCATATGTAAGACTCTCCTTTCTTTACCCTACTCCTTACATATATACATTATTTAAAATATATATTCTTACCTCTAAATAATAATTAAAAATTAGAATTGCTCCTAAGAGGAATTATCCTTTGATATAGTTATAGAACAATTGTTTTTTCTATGTTATTTTGGCCTATAAAAAAAAATGTACAATATATTACAAACAAAATTTATTTTTGACATTTACTTATCCAATTTCATAATTAACAACGATTTTGTTAATCATCTACAATAAGTAACATCAATAAATAGTAGGTATGTAGTTTAATGGAAATGAGAAAAATCGAGTCACAAAAGAGACCATTTAAATCAGAACTTCAAAATAGTAGTTAACCAGTTACTAGAATTCTAAGATACTGTATTCTTTTAAGACAACAATGAATGTTTTGAGTTAAGTAAGTATGATTTTAATGAAAGAGTAGATTCACGATTTAAATGAAATATTTTATAGCAGATTTTTGAAATTTTATTTAGATTGTTTGTACATATAAATCACTGTGGAGAGTAGTATTTGTTACGTATCATAGGATATATTTTAAACTGATGGATCACAAGACTTAAATAGAACAAATATTTGTTGGTTTGGCAGTATTCATTATTATTAAGGCCAACAATTATATGCCCTAAAAATTATCAAAATATGCCATAAAAAAATAAATGTTATTGTAAAAATGATTAAATAATTTTTTTTTTTTATGTATTATATTATAATGCAATTTTTGACGAAGATTTACAAAAATGTGTAGTATTAAAAAATATTAAAGTTTTGCACAAATCTTTATTAAAAGAACTAAGTTTTGATGTATTAGGTAAAAGTTGTTGAGTCTTTTGTTGTTGGTCGCCGAGACATTGAATACCACGCGTGTGCTTAGACATTTTAAGATGTTGTAAAACAGTAAATGGTTTTTCACACGTAATTATTGCTTCACATATTTTACTAAACAATATATTAGCATTCGAAGAAAATATATTTTCTCCAAATGCGGAGATGTAACTATTAATACAACTAATGTTAGAAGTTTTCACTTTTGGCATTTTTAAACGATTGATTTCATAACGCACCGCACAAATATAAAGAACGACTAACGAATGCATTAGATACGATAAAATATAATATTATATTTATATCTAGGTGATAATGTTACTGATCTACGAACATATAATTGTTGACCCTAATGGTTAGTGATTAAGATTAGATTACCTCTTTTTATAAATGAGTTGAAATACCCATAATAAGGTATATGAGTGAAACAAATTAATATTTTGTGATTCACGAGTTTTTAAGATCTTATGCTGCAAAAATATACCAGCCAATAAAAATATGCAAATGCATACAAGTGTTGGCCCTAATTATTATTATACTGGTCTGATGATCGATTTGTTAATTAAAATTAAAATAAGCATTTTATTTTCAAGACTTGTTTTATTGGACCAAAAAAATCAAGATCAGTTTGCATTTTTGATTGGTGTGGTTTGACCAGGTTTATCTTTTATTCAATGTAATACCAAGGTATTATAACGATAGTTTTAATGGAGTCATGTGGTTTTTAGTATACGTAGAGGAAATTTGTTTCTCTTTGGGGTAAGTTTACTCCAACAACAGATTTTTCTAAATGATAAGAATTTAAAATCAAATTAATCCTCGAGTAGTACAACGCTATATTGACGCGAGTCAGACCGCTGACAAACTGTGCGACAGGAGGACAAGTTAAAGAGAGACTGGTGCGTAGCATTTAACAGCATCGTAACTCGGATTTGAATGATTATGTTTATTACACTACCTTTGTACATTATTTCTCGGACGGCAGTGTATGCACGATCGTTGTTCAATGGAAAAACGTAAAAAGAAAAAATACGTTTTCGAACGACCTAATCCTATTATTCGTGAATTTGAAAACACGGCTGTTGATGAACAGACATTTGACACACGGCGACTTACCTTTTTTGTTTACGGCAGCGATCGTATTGGGCCTGTCCGTGGATACAATTGATAGGAAACTCGATTAAAGCAAACGTTTGTGAAGAAGACGAAAAATAGTTTGACGCTGATTCGCTGAATAACAATGGTCCATAACGATGTCGACGATTTTTTAGCCGGCCAGCCGGGTGAGAAGAAGGCCGCTAAACTGATAACATTCGATGGCGCGTACCGACGTATTCGTAACCGGAGTACCGACACGAAACGTTTCTTACGTACCGTTACAATTCACTGGTTTACTAGCGTTTTGACCGCCACCAAAATAATGCGAGTACACAATGTCATATCTACGCGGGCGAGCTACATATTATAAAGTATATAGAGTAATTGAGCTAATTACTTTTAGCCTTTAAGGAATAAGGAGTAAAAGTGTTTGAATGTCTTTGTAGAATTATCGATAATACAGTTAAATAATATACTTGTTTAAAAATGTATTTCATTTTTATAGCAACACGAGTTTATATTTAAAGTTTGTCGTTGCATATTTGACAATGTTTTCTACAAATAAATGGAAGCTAAAATATATTTCAAACAAAAACTTAATTTAAAATAGATTTTATAGCCATGAGATATTAGGTTTGATGGTTTTATTTTATCTACATTATATATAAGTATATGTATCTAAATAAAATTTGTGTTTTTATTATAATTAATAAATATTATGTAGTTATTGAATATAATTTTTAACCATATCCTGTACATATATTGATTTTGATACAAATGATAGGAATTATTTTTTGTAAAGATCTACAAATTTCAAAAAACATATTTTTAAATTTTTACTGCTATAATAATGCATAGGCAAATTTCAATCATTTTAAGGTCATGAAGTCCCCTAGCCTTAATCAAAAAAAAAAAAAAAATAATAAACAATAATACTTAAAATACGCAGATTAGGTACCTCTTTCACTAATTGCTGTATGTTTAATAACAGTAGTCATTTGAATTTTTTTGGGATGCCAAATTTTATAGTTGGGCTCTTGTTTTCATCTTAGAAAAACAGTGAAAATTAAAAATATTATATAAATTTATATGTGAATGAGGTTGAAATATTGTAATATAAATATATTTAACATTTTAATAATTTAAAAAATTGGAAAAATAGAGTTAGAAATAGCTTTTATGCAATAGGTACCAATTAATATAATATTCATTTATAAATAATAAATTGCATTACCTCCATAAATATTGTTTTATAAGAAATTATTAAGGTTATCGTATTAAAATATATTTTGACTTTGATGCATGAGCAATTTACAATGAAAAATGTAGGAATGTTAAAGTACTTACGAGCTTTCATCAGTTTCACCCACAAATATTAAATGCTTATATTAGCTTATTATTATTGAAATTAACGAAGCTGAAATATTCCAAAATTTTGGTTGGAATTTAAACTAATTAGATTATACATGTCAGTGGCATGCAGTGATATTTTATAATAATTAAGCGCTAAAATACAATTTCGAATTAAGTCTCGTCTCTATTAAGAGATATAAAAATTAAAAAAAATAGAAATTTGGAAAACATTATTAAAGTTTCATAAATGAAGTATGCTAGAAATTAAAAAAGGGTAAAAACCATTTAATATGTTGAATTGACAATATTATTGTAACTTTAAGGTAAAATAAAAAAATTATATCACAAAGATATAATATTATATCTACATAATATTTAATAAATTAAATATGTATATTATAAACCGTAGACTTGAGTTTTTATATAGGTAATATTTTATTTTAAAATTATATAGTATAGATGTTTTTGAATTTTAAATTGTAATTAAACATTTATTATAAAATAATTTAGTACCTAGTACTAAACCAAAAATTATCTTTTCTTTTATACAACTTATAAATAATCTTTCTCTTATAAACTTATCTATGTAGGTATATTAGGTATAATCAACTTAAATTATTTTTTTTTATAGATTTCATACTAGAGAATATTTTTAACAAAAGAGATATTATTTTAAAGATTTTACTTTTAATTGCCTAATTTGTCTGTTTAAACAAAGCTTAAGTATAAATGTAAATGTAATCTAAAATAATTAACTACTAAAAACCAAAGGTATTAAGTAAAAGCTGATATTTGTACAAAATAATTCATAATGCATTAATATTTTTGAAACTAAGATTCATATTCACAGAACAAAAGTATAATTGATTTAAGAGGATGCCACACTCACATGTATTGTCTGTCTTACCAATATATTAAATGTAAAACGTTTATAATAATTTATTTTATTCTGCCATTTACATTTTCATAAAAAGTAAAGGTATGATTATTATCAATGGTATCTTAAGCAACTTAATTGATATTTTTATTTTGAAGCAAGTTATGATCATGATTCATGATATTTTAAAACTTATAAAAATGAAAAAATATTGTTTGTATGATATAAAAAAGTAGTCAACACATATAAGTAAAGCGTCCTCTAAAAAATATTTTATTTAATCCTATTAGCATAAAGAAATACAAATGTTCCAATTTCATACTACCATAGTTCTTATTCCAATGGAGTTGATTATTGTGTAAATATTATTCATCAACGATCTGGACATACTGAACCTGAACACTAACTACTATTAATGTATAGTAATGATTAAAATATATTCTATTTTTTCTTGTTCAACTAAAATAAAATCTTACAAATAACTTTTAAAATAACATTTTACAAAATAATACAAATACAGTATATAATAAAATGATTTCATAGTTTATTAAAAATTGATATATTCATGTATTTACATCATAAAAATTTTTATTTTTAAAAACTACTAAAATTTATAAGTTAAGGTTACAATTAGAAATATCAAACTAGAAATAAACAACATTTTACCAATATTTAAAAATAACTGGAAAAATTGTAAACAGAAATCAACTAACCTAAAGATATAACAACAATTTTAATTTCAATAAAAAAAAAATATGTGTATGTACCTATTTAAAGCGTATTTAATGTATTAATAATTTATGTTTGATTTCAAAAAAATCACTAAAAACTATATATTATAATATTTTTTTTAAAGTTTTTTATTTTAATATATATCATGAAACAAAAAACCGAACTTTCTATTAATTCAATACTCATAAGAGTAATATCAGTAAAAATAAATTAATACAATAAAATATTAATTATTAATAAAATTAAGACTATAAAATAATACATATGTAACATTATCAGTTGTCCCAATTTTCTGAAAAAAAAAAAAAGAATAAAAAGAATAAAAATAAATAGAAATAAACCATTAAAATTATAGTATTTTTATTTAAGTATTAATAAAAACATACTTAATAGTAAATATAAATAAAATCGTTTAAGAATATTTCATTCTTAAATAATAGAAGGCAAATATATGATTATTATAATTTAATGAATGTAATAAATTGTAAATAGGTACTTGAAATAATATTCTGTTGTATGACCAAGTAGAAAATCAGTGCCTAAGACTAATATATGTGTTTATATCTTTACATTTGTTAATTTAGAATGTTCTGCTTACTAATATGTGGTAATATCCAAGAAGTTAGTTCTTGGTTTTTGTCTAATCAATGTGCAATATTTTTTTGTTAAATGCAAATTAGTTTATATAATTTGCAAATTGATAATTTTGTAATTATTGTGAGGGATAGTTTTTAGCTTAAAATATTTTAATAATTCTATGTGGAGCAATGAGCGTACTGATTTTATACTGATGTTTATTTAACTATTTTTTTTTTGTGCTTGACAAAAATGTCACAGAACTGATTTTGATGGTAGTAGTATCGCTGAGTGTTTCACAGAGATGCTATAAGAAACAATTTCTATTGTACCCCAAAAAATTCTCTTGTTTGATAGAGTATAGTTTGTACTTTGGTGAATTAAAAGTAGAAATAATTGGGTAAAATAAAAAAATATAAATGAATATTTGTTAAAGTATAATATTATTATTATTAATAAAATAATTGTTTGGTCAATATATAATTGATAACTAGTTAAAAACAAAAATGACAGTATCCACTTAAAATCAGTTTACGTATCTGATGATTGATAAATCATTAAATTTAAATTTATCACATCCATTACAATAACCTAACCAATGATGAAGTGCACCTGACATATACTGTACAACAGAGCAATTATCTATATGACCACTTTTTATTTGAACATTCTAAAAACCAAATTGTAATTATTTACAAAGTATTGGTACATTTTACACTATTTTAGCAATAAATATATATATTTTTTTTTTGATAGAATTATAAAAGTATAGTTAAAAATAGCACACTAAGAATAATTGATTCTTTCAGAATATGTTTTTTTTACAACATAAAAATATAATAAATAATAATAATTAATATATAAAATGAAATAAAATAATATATTATAAATTTCTCTAAAACATTAACAGACATGAAAAATGAGTTCAAATTTAATTAAATAATAAGCTACGTAATATTATGGTAAATATTAACATTTATTTACCTGTTATGTAATTATTAATAGATATTTCTTCTTGGTTTAAATATTTAACAGCATTTACATCCAGTGTGTTTTTACAGTAACGGTTTTCTTCAGAATCATGTTTACTGGTATTACTATTTGTACTATGCCTCTTTCTATCTAATTTAGTTCGAGACCTAGAACTTGTTTTTGAATTTCTTTTATGGCTCACATCAATGGTGTCAGTAACAGTTTTCTTATATTGTTGATATTGAAGAGTATTATGTTGTTCAGTATCACCACAAATCCAAATTTCAGCATTCCGATTACTAAAAACTGATTTCAGCATAGCCAAATTGCGTGCAAAATGATGTATATTAGTCTTATGATTTAATGGATCTTGTTGAATTCCCAAATATCTATAACCAGTTAATTGTGATTTCATCTCTTGAAAAGCGTCTTCAAGAGATTTAAAATAAAATGGATTTTTATCAATAGATTGAAAGAATATACAAAACAATACTTCAGTATCAATTTTGTATAATAGTACGTTACCAGCAGCCACTGGTCTAACGTTAATATCTTTTAATAATCTATAAATAATTAAAAAGTAATTATTAATAATAAGGATGATAAATTATTAAGGTTAATTTAAAGTAATATTTTTAGAAAACCGACTTCATTAAGCAGAATTTAATCAATGTTACCTTCTGTAAAATAATATATTTGTTATGTGCTCTGATATACTAAATAATATTATAATTTAAGTCAAAATAGGTTCATATATTCCCATATGATAATAAACAGTTAGGAAAAGAATATATTAATTAATATATGTCATAGAATCATATAGACTAATCGACAACAGTTATATTGTGTTTAATCAACACAATATAATAAAAGTATTTAATTTAATGATGAAGCAATTTATCTTTATAAATATGGTCAAATATACATTAGTCAAAACTTGATAAGCACAGATACACATAATACTAATCTAAAGGATTTAGGCATAAGATACAGTATCCAATCTGACAAGAATGTGATCATCGTACGAATATGTGTACTGTGAAAACATAATAACTTAAATCATCAACTGACTACCAGGAATCTATCAAATAGTGATAGATCTATACAAGGGAGTCTAAGACAAGCCATATTTAGACATGAAATATCACTCACAGCTACCACATAACCACCTTTATGCCAGTCAGTTTTAAAATATTATTTTGAACTTATATTGAGTTGAATTGTTGTATTTTCCTTGGATATAGCATAAATTTAATCAGTTTAATCATAGATTAAATATAATATAAATGCAATACTAATTTAATTATGTATTGTTCAAAATTTTTATTTGGATTTGACTCTATAGTAGTGTATGGTAGCAAGAGACAAGTAGAAATTTATTTCTTCCTGCCAAAATACACCATTAATAAGTTGAATCTAAATTAAAATTGGTAATGAATAATTGCAATGGTATTACATATCCAGTGTTATATAATCTACGGTTTAATAAATACTAAGAATATATTTGTTGATATTTCAATAAACACTTAAAATTATTTTTGAATTTAAATTGTTTAAGACTATGAGCTACTTCTCTTATCTTACTTTAACTGCTATTAGTTACATGGGCAGGAATATTTAAAAATGAATGGCATAAATAAATTTGTTTGAAGAATATAAAAATTTAACATTCATTAACAAAATACAAATTACCTCTCTTTAAATGGATATTTAGCATTGATATGTTCAACAACTTTATCATTCCAATTCTCTGAATACACTGCATCAATATTTATAAATATTATTAAATCAGTTTGTTTCTCCATTTCCCACAATTGTTTGGAAGTAAAATTTATTTTTGGTGGATTAATATGTTCTGTTTCTAATCTCTATAGATTTAAACACAATTTAAATGATGAAAACAAACATAATAAATTATATAATAGTAACTCACTGATGATTTCAGGCATATAGTGATTTCAATATTAGATAAAGCAAATATTTTTGAAATTAGTGCCTTCACATCCATCATATTGAACTCTTCAAATCCATATTTTGAGATTGCAAGTTTTGTTAATTTACAATCATTCATTTGTTTACGTAAATTATATAACGCTATTTCTAAGGTACATAAGAGAGGCTTTTGTGACATTTTTCTTTTTACGACCAAATAAAATATATGTTGCTCATTGTGTATAATATGACCAACATCACTCGTACGTAAATTTAGATCCATTAATTTACCTATATTACCAAATTTGAATCTGAAAAGTTAATTAAATTTTACAAACAAAATAAAAACATTAAAAGTATTATTATCATACTTAAAATCAGCTGTCATGCCAAAAGAATTATGAAAATCTTCACAAACACAATGTGCTAAAGAAAATTTAGAAGGCAAACCAAAGATATCATCCTTTACTTCAAATATATTTAACCTAAAAAAGAATGTATATATACATTTAGAAAATTGCTTCATAATTTAAAAAAAAGTATAATTCATAGTTATTATTGCAATTAATTGAATACAAAAAATAAATTTAAAGATCTCAAGTAAAATAAAAGGAATTATAACAAAGAATCTCAAAAGAAAATGTAGTTTTGTGATTTAATGTTTTAAATATTATTATGATTGTACTTACATCTTTTCAGTCTTTGTAATAGATTTTTTATGTTCATAACTATTGTTATTTTCTTTGGGTTCACTGTTATTTATAATGGTCCTGCAAATTGATTTATTAAGAAAAGTTTTATATATTATAATGAAATTATGTGAAAAATATTTTTATTTAAAGAAAAAGTTTTCAATGGGAAAACAATTTTAATTTTGAGTATTAAATATAACAGTATTTACATATTTTCAGTCTTTGTTATTGATTTTCTATTTTCACAATCTTTATTATTACTTAGGAGGGATTCATCTTTACTTTTTATGATCCTGAAAATAGTTTTTAAATAATAATGTAAAAAACAGTAGCATTATATTACATATTATTTAAGTAATTAAAAAGACTAAGAGAATTTCAACAATATTTGTTTTCTTTCTAACCTACATGCAACATACTAAATTTAAATACAATAGAATCAGTCTTGTGTTGTTAGCTTTAGTATTAGAGTGAATTGTTAAGCTAATATTTAATATCAAACTTAATGTTAAGAGTATTATTTTTTTTAATGTTGGATTTTTTTTTTTAATGATATTTCAATTTTTATACGAATTATGTAAATGTTACAATTTAAAAATGATCATACCTTGCTTTAAAATATCATAACAAAATCAATATAAGAATACAGATAATGTTATAAACATTAAATTTGATAATGAGTCAATTCACTCTAATACTTAAGTTTGTTAACACATGATATATTATTCTGAACACAAATTTACCATGTTGTGCATGGGTTAGGAAAACAAATAAATGGCCAAAATCCTCTTAAAGTATTGTATTTCAACGTTTTAGCGTACTTCAAAAACACAATCTTTTTAACAAGATACATTTTAATAATTTACTATAGTATATTATTGACAAATTTAAAACAACATTGAATATAACTATTATATAGTTTTAATTTGAAAATTTTATTTATTTACGGTTATACTAAAAAATTATTAAAAAAATAGTCTTAAATAAAAATTGATTTCCTTCCATACTTATACTTTATCCAGTGAGAATATGCAGATTCTGCGCATCTCCACTCAACAACTAATTAATTACTGGTTCCACTAAAGCATAGTTTTACATGGAAATGCGTAGAAGAATAAATTTTTGTTGGGTCATGGGATATTTTATCACTGAACATAGTGTAGTATACACATTGAATATGATAAAAAATATATTTAAATTTTAAATTTAAATAAGTTAGATCTTATTGTACAAAATATTTATTACGATATAACTCACATATTTTCAGTCTTTGTTATTGGTTCTCTGTTTTTACATATATTATAATTATCCCAACATTCATCATTATTTGTTTTGTTCCTGAAAAATATTTTTTTATAAGAGTAATATACTTAAAAGA
The DNA here is from genome assembly GCA_036289425.1 of Rhopalosiphum nymphaeae. NCBI lineage: Eukaryota > Metazoa > Arthropoda > Insecta > Hemiptera > Aphididae > Rhopalosiphum > Rhopalosiphum nymphaeae. The sequence continues at coordinate 2,763,385 of JAZAQC010000015.1, forward strand.
ACTTGTTAATTAAATTGATAATAAATTACTTTCATAGAACAACCGATTTATATAGGTTGTATATAAGTTAACGATATAAAAACAATATAGTCTTTTTTATAAATAAAATAATTTTAAAGATATAAACATACAATAAATATATATATATTATAATAAAAATTCCCAAAAACCTTAGAGATAAAATAAATTTAGTTTTTGATATTCTATTGTTTTAAATATTTACTATAATAATATTTACATATTTTCAGTCACTGTATTTGGTTTACTATAATCATAATCATCAAAATCTTTCCAGTGAACATCATTAACTTTTGTGATCCTAAAACAATAACTTATACTAAAAGTACTGATAATTGATAGTTAAAAAAATATTATTAATTGATTATAGATAGACATCATAATGGTGAATATTAGTTGTATACAATTTATACCTAAAACAAACTTTTATTTTTATTTTTAATGAAATAATTTAATTTTAAATTATAATATAAATGTACGCATAAAGAAGAATCTCAATTATACAAAGCTTAAGAGATGAACATTTGTTTTAAGATACTGTTCTAAATATGAACTATGAAAATACTTACATATTTTCAGTCTTTGTAATCAGTATTTTATTTTCATAACCATGAATATTTTTCATGTGTTCATCATTATTTTCTACAGACCTAAATAATTACTTCATTATAAGTGAGATATAGGATATATATATTTATAATATTATTAACTAATTATAAATAAACTTTCCAAGAAATTATGAATTTCATAAAAAGTTGAGCACTTTATGAAATACAATGAAGCTACTACTTTACACTTCTTGAAAAACATAAAAAGTCAAGAATTTTATAAAAGAAAAAACACTTAGATTGTAATCAAATATATTATTGTATATTTCAGGAGTAGAAAGATAAGATGCATTTATTATTTACAACAAAAATATAACTGTAGCATATAACTAATATATTAGAGATGATGAAAGGATTTTGTTAAATAAATTATCAGACATCACTAAAGTCAAAGCAGCATTGAACTTAGTTATCAGAATACTGAGAATATGCTTAGACTGGACTTAAGATCTCAAAAAAAAAAATCAGAATTATTTAGTTTAAAGAAACAAAATCTAGTTGTTCTAAATATTAGTTACTATAATGGTACTTACACATTTTCAGTTTTTGTAATCGGATTTATACTTTCATTACCAACATTATTTACCAAGTGTTCAACATTATTTTTTAAAACCCTAGAAAATGCATTTATTAATCATAAGATTTAACAAAAATAAAAATATGAATCATAAAATATAGATGATATTCTATATTCATTATTTTCATTAATAATACTCAATATATAATATACTATAGTTATGAGAATTCATAACATTGTCTATCTTATGCAAATTGTATTGTTAAAAACTTCAAATTATATAAAAACATTTACTTTTTGATTTAAATAGTTAAAAATAATCTAATTTCTGTGTTTAAAAAATGACATACTTTATAATGTGTTACATTTAATGAAATAAAATACCCACCGTTTTTCATTTCCATTGATTTTACGCTCATTTTCTATTGATTCTTTATTTTTGTGGATATCAAGGTTTTTGCTATCATTTTTGTATTTTGATTTGTTTCTATTCGATTCATTTTCTATCTTAAACCGTTTGTCCTTTAAATTGTTTTCCTTAATTGTTTTAGCTATTAAAAGTATTGCAGTGTTTTTAACACCAAATCTTTTTCTAACTCTTGCAGATTCAATCATATCACCAGTAATAATTCTAAAAATAATCAATAATAATTAAATTTTAGAAAAAGACTTATTATAAATTTTAATTTCAACAATTACATAACAGAAATTTAAATTTAATTAATATAAAGCATTTAATGTTTGATAAGAAACTTTAATTATATAATAAAATATAGTAATTAAAAAACCATATCGTCTGAAATTATACTACAGTTAGTATAGTAAACAATTGAGATTAGCAGTAACAATATGGTAATCTATTATCCTTAAAATATATAATTACATAAATACTTATTATAAAATCATGTTTTTATGTAGAAAAAATCTTAAATTAAAGGTATAATATGCTCATTAAAAAGTATAATAAAACATGATACAAGTTTTCATTTATCTAAACTTCTAACCGTACACATTAATTGATGAATCTAAATATATTAGCCAGTATACCGATTTTATCATTTTTGTCACCATTTATTATTAGTACATTATATACATGTACCAATAATGTGATAATTGATACAATATGTATTTATTTAAACAATACCATGTGCAACTAGCACACATATTGTATTATTTTTATTGGATATGGATAATGTGTTTTGCGGTGCACTTTACTTTTTAGATATGCTTTGTTTTCTACAATACAGAAACTACATATGATGGAGAATGTTCTCTTCACATGTTGTATTATTTTCATTTTATAAATTTTTGACAATCTATTTAACTAGGTTGTTTTTAATTTTAGAGTATATTAATTTAAAGGTAAGACTAAGGCTTCAAATATATATTTTTTTTTGATATCTTAATTTTAAAGCAATTTAATTTATGAGTATATTAAAATAGTAAATTTTATATGAAATGGATTATTCTGAACGTAGATTTCGCTATTTTATGTATTAGATGAAGACAAAATATGGGTATAAAATTAAGTCTTATTATTGCTGTTTAAAGTAACTATTTGAATTATTAGATTTAAAAAATAAAAAAAATAATTTATAATTAAATTAATACTCACTTTTCTTCGATTTTCTCTTCTATATCTTCTGAATCAAAACTGTAAAAATAATAATAACTTAAACATTTTAAATTTCAATTAAAAATACCTTGTCAATAAACTCATTTATAAAAATATTTTATTATAATTTAAACATAAATTTAAAACTTACTGTTCTCTTGATTCTTCAGAAATTTGAGAATCAGGCCTATAAAAAAAAATCAATGAAATCACTGAACTTAAATATATTTTAAATAGATCTAATAATATATTAATTCCCTAATGAAACCCAGACCTTAACATTATTAAATTATATTATTTGTAAATAATATAGAATCTTTAAATAAAACATTCAAAGAAAATATCATAAATTTATTTCAATTTTTAATGGACAATTTATAAAAAGTTGAAACCTTTTTTTTTTATAAAGAAATTTAACCATAAATACGTATACATAACTTGCATAATTCCCAATGGCGAAGCTTGAGTTCGGGAATAGGGTAGACAAATTTAAAATAATATTTTTTAGAAAGAAATTAAATACATATTATTATTATTGAATATGAATAATAATATTACTATATTATATTATTATCGCCATGCGGGTACATTTATAAATATACAATAACATACATTTGTGAGACATGTCTCCATTAACTCAATGCGCACGATACCTCTCTTTCAAGAACCTACCATACTGTATGGTCTAAAGTATGAGACACTATTCACATTGTCTTTATTACCTAGCAAATAACATTATTCTTGACTATTGTGTTGTTTTGACCAGATAGCGCCTGTTTATACATGTATATTTTATAATTGTTATAATAATATAAATTAATATGTATATCTATCTATAATAAAATACAATATATTTTTATAAAAACATTATATTTTAATACGACTATAAAACACAAATTAACAATAAATATATATGTATGGCAATCAGTTTTAAATAGGTAGATAATGTCTCTTTGTCTCATAGGTAGCTTTGCCACTGGTAGTTCCAAACTTTTAAATTAATAATTACCGACGGTGGAAAATGACTTTACTAATACAACATTTCCCTTCATTCTCATGAGGCCCTCATTCTTTCTGTCCTATCATATTTTGATGCTACATACTGATGAGCTTTATTAATTAAATTAATTATTAGTGTATTAATTTGTTTCGATACGTATGTAATAATTATTTACCCTTTGTTCAATGAGCTCCTTACAATTTATAATTTTTAATGAAATATTTTGATCTGAATATGGATCATAGTTATACTTTTAACTATTAAATTGGTTGAAAATTAATTTAGTTACAATTAATTACAATTACACAATGTATTAATTTGGATACCTACTTACAAAAATTGAAATTTCCATTTTTTTTATTATTTTATTAATTGTCTATAATTATAAAGTTTAAAATTATTCAATATTACATAACAATCAAAGGATAAACTAAAATGTGAATGAGATCTAAGTCAAGGTGTTATAAGGTTTATCAATTATCACTGAAAACTATTACTAAAAATAGTGCAAGTTAAGAAATATAGCTATAAAGATTAAAGTTTATCCTACACAACTCATGTAGATACATAGAGTAATTACAATTATAATTTATTCCTAATATTAACAATAAATAACAACATATTAAAAACTACAAGTATATAAGTCCTGTTCCATGTGGGAATGGCCTAATATTATAACAGTAGTACACTATGTACACTCAAAATTGTAGCTATAAACAACTTGTTTTTACTATTCATAATTTTGTGTTAGAAATTAATTGATATGTGTGCAAATAAGTCTCCATTATTAAAATAAAAATATGTTTTAAACTTACTCTTTGTTTAATGTACTATTTACAATATTAGCAACTCCATTTAAAAAATGTTGTTCTGTAACTATATTATGTTCAAAAACAGATTGGCCATTATTCCTATATAGAAAAAACTTTAATTATTGAAAAATATGTGGAGAAAATAAAATATAAAATTAAAAAATAAACATATTTATTAAAATAATTTATCACTGGAAAATTTTTAAATTTCAATCAGAAAAAATAATATCAATTCTTATTTAATACATATTATAAATCATGACTAAATGACTAATAAACACAAATGCAAGTTAGTTAGATGAAATATTCTCATATTAGGAAAAAATACTAAAAAGATGGGTAAGTGGGTACTATTGTACTAAAATGTATGTAATGAATGGGCCATTTACAATAAATTAATGTATTAAATTTGAATTTAATGACATATCATTATGCACGAAAGATGATTCTTAGTGGAGATAGTGTGACAGCCTACATAACAAAGTACATTACATATGTTTTTTGATATTTCTATTAAAGTAATTTATTTTACTAAGAGAATTGTGGTAGATTGATTCAATTTTGACCAAAACCATTGCATTTAATACATAATTAGTATTTAATTATTACAGGTAATGCTGACAAATATAATTTATTTCATATTATAATAATGTTATTAACTGTTGGGTTAATACTATCTACCGTAAAAGTGTGAAATGATATAATTAAGTAAAAACTTAAAATGAATCTATATATTTTGAAAATGCCAATGTGCAAAATAAAATTTATAATATATATAAGTGTTAAGCCTCCACAAAAAATGTTTTTGAATTATAAAAAAATAATGAACATTGATATTCATAATTTAAATATGTAATTTAGTCCAAAATTGAACTAAAAATATAATGCCTATAAAAAAATAATTATAACGTGCTTATTTTTTAGATGTTTTTGGGGATTTTTTAGTTCCAGTATAATTTACTTATGAAGAATATTGTATTACATTTTCAAACTTTAGCTATACAAATTGAAGATATCATACATTTATTTTTTATTGCAAAATACTTGTAAGTTATTTGGTATTGACAAATTTTGTAGAAATTAGAATTTCAAATATATAAAAGAAAATTATGCCCAAGTATTTTTTATACTTTTATAGAAGTATGAAAAAATATTATGTTGGATTTTAACACTTTATAATACATTTTCAAGAATTTTAACCCCATATAAATAATTTTTAATTAAATTTGACTATTATCTATAAAATAATGTAAATTAATTTATTGCTATGATCATTTATTTAAATATAACTTTATCATACCAAATTTTAAAGGAAGTTAAAGTTTAGTTACTTACTCTATAATCACATTGTCTATTAATTCATTCACAACATTACCAATATTATTTGCTTCATTCTGTTCTTCATTTTTATTGATGTGGTTGGTATGAGAATTGGACCTTGAAGGAAAGATAAACATTGAATTATTTATTAATACGGTCTACTTAAGTAACTAAAAATGTTATAAAATTGTATGAATAAATGATTTAAGTTTTAAAATAATAATTCATATTATTTAAGAAGTTGAAATTATAATTAGTTATTACTTACTGTTTATCCATTAATTCATTAACAGTATTGTTAATAATTTTTTTTTCTTCTTTTAATTCTTCCTGTTTATTGATATGATTGGTATGAGAATTGGCCCTTGAAGAAAAGACAAACATTAAATTATTTAATACGGTCTACTTAAGTAACTAAAAATTGTATAAAATTGTATGAATAAATGATTTAAGTTTTAAAATAATAATTCATATTATTTAAGAAGTTGAAATTATAATTAATTGTTACTTACTGTTTGTTCATTAATCCATTAACAGTATTGTTAATAATTTTTTTTTCTTCTTTTAGTTCTTCCTGTTTATTGATACGATTGGTATGAGAATTGGCCCTTGAAGAAAAGACAAACATTAAATTATTAAATACGGTCTACTTAAGTAACTAAAAATTGTATAAAATTGTATGAATAAATGATTTAAGTTTTAAAATAATAATTCATATTATTTAAGAAGTTGAAATTATAATTAATTGTTACTTACTGTTTATCTATTAATTCATTAACAGTATTGTTAATAATTTTTTTTTCTTCTTTTAGTTCTTCATGTTTATTGATATTGTTGGTATGAGAATTGGACCTTGAAGAAAAGACAAACATTAAATTATTTAATACGGTCTACTTAAGTCACTAAAAATTGTATAAAATTGTATGAATAAATGATTTAAGTTTTAAAATAATAATTCATATTATTTAAGAAGTTGAAATTATAATTATTTGTTGTTAACAAGTGGTGTGGCGAACTGATCATTTTTCAGAAGCAAAGTAAAGTGTACCAAGGACCCATTCACCACTTTAATAGACGTAAATAAATGATAGAGGGGGTAAAATCAGGGTAAATAACATAAATTGATATAACTAATGCATAATATACCAAATACAACTAATTTTATTTCAGATCAGTATTGACCCACCCTTTTATTTAAAAAAAATCTCAGAAGCAATAACATTTGAAATTGTTGTTAACCACATCACTGGTTATTACTTACTGTTTGTCTATAAATTCATTAACAGGATTGTTAATAATTTTTTTTTCTTCTTTTAGTTCTTCTTTTATATTGGTGTAATTAGATAAACAATAAGCATCGCACCTTTAAGGGAATAAAAAGATATATTACATTACTACCTATTTAATTAAATAACAAAACAATTTGTTAAAATCCTAGTACATTAAACTTAACTGATAGGAATTTTAAAACTTATACTTATCTATTAAAAATAGTTTATCATAATATATTTAAAAATTAAAACTATTACCTATTTTTAATCGTTTTCTCAACAGAATCTTCTGCCTTTTCAATTGCTTTAAGATCATCAGATAAACTTTCAAATAATGAACTACACTTCCGCATCACATATGCGGCAATATACAACAAAATTCTTAGTACATTACAAATAATGTACTTTACCATACTCAAATAAAAATTGATGGTTTTCCAGCGTTTTATTCCATCAGATAATGTCCTAAATTTATAAAATAATCAATGAGCAAATTAAAAATAAATGGTACCTATTTAAAATATTTAATGCCTATAAAATATTACATCATGTGGGAAATTGAGTCTTCTTGAAAAAAAATTAAGTATTTACATATTTTGATTAGGTATTTCTGTATAAAAAACATATTATTTATTAGTACATATAATTTTATTATTTATGAAGAATTATAAATTTCTAGATTATTTTTACAAAATATAAGTATTATACTTAATTTTTCTGTATGAGTTTCACCGTGAGAAACAAATTTACACAGAGGAAACTTAGGAAAAATATATGGGAGCAAATCACCACCTCTAACTGAAACATCTGAGAATATTTTACAATAATTAAGTTTTTATTTGCATTTATATATTAGACTGATTTTCTCAAATTAAAAGTTTTCCACGTTTAATAATAGTTATTATACTTATTCAATAGATAGTGAATAAATTATTTATTAATTAATAAGTAGCTATAAAACATGTCATATCAATACATACCTATCATTGGCATAATATGACTATCCACAACAATATTCAACAATCTTATTTTGATTGATTGGCAACATATGCCTAATATTTGGCAATAAAAAAAAATTATAAGGTATCATTTAAACTAAAATTATTTTCTATCAGGTAATTGTTTCTTTAAATTTTTAGTTTGAAAAAATAGGTTTAAAAATTAAATTAGTTAGTAGGTATTTAAATAATTTAATTACACAGATTTCTTTTCTTGAATTGTTTAAAATATTTTATTCCTCGAATACCACCCTATGTAAATCACATAAATATTATTCATTATTTTTAAAAGCCCATATAAAATAAAAAAAATCTGGATACATGCACTTTAATTTTGACTAAGGTGATCAGATTAAATTATATAAAATCCAATACAAAAAATATACAACTAGACTTAACTATTATTTTACTTTATCTGACCATTTTAATACCTATTGTATTAAATACATAGGTAATTGCCTTACTATTGATTAACTAACGAATTATTGATAAACATTTCAATCGATCAAAAACATAGAAAATCTAGTGTCGTCCATCCCGTAGCCGCAACGGCAATCACAAAAAAAGTCGTGAATTACAAGCTGTAAATTGTCGAAGAATTCAGTGGAGAACAAACGACTGGCGGATCGTAAGCGCGTCGGTAAAATCGCGATTCCAAAACCTGACTGTCTCGCAACAACTACGGATGAATCAGCCGGCCAACGGTCGTTACGCGCGCGCGTAAAATAACCACTCACTTGTGCGTCGCATCCGCCATCGCCATCGTGGATTCTCGTGTCACGAGTCTGTCCGTCTATCGGAATAATGTAGATTGAGATTTCAGCGATCGTTTTCCGATTTCAGGAAAATGTGGTGAGCGTGGAATGAACAACGAATAACCAGGAACGGAGACGTGCGAGAACGGAGGCCGAGAACCAAAAAGAAACGAAAATAAAAAACAGCGGTACTATTAAAAAGGTCTAAGCCCATTCACGACGACGAAGTTGAAACGCGTCTACGATATTGCCGTGCCATTCAACGACGTTTGACGACTATAAAAATATTACGTCACGCAACCAGTGCAACCACCGTTTTGGACATACGTTAATAATATGTTATGTCTAATAAAACGATTATTAAACAATATCATTATTAATTATCTAATAATAATAATACAATAGGTAATATTGCCGGAAACCAATTAGGTATATCACGTTAAGACGTATAATGTTTAGAGAGATGAGGATGATCAATTTCCGTTTTCGGTGGAATCGATATTAATTATTATGTTTTAGAGATGTGTCTATAGTACATACTGTTTGTTATACTGTTTGTATAGTTTGTGCCGTTTGAGGTATTAACAGACCGCCGCGCCGCATCGATTGTGTATTGTATTTACTATTTGAACGATAATATACCAACAGGGAACAACATATTTAGCGCCACGATTATCTAGAGCCATAACAATTTCCCTCCAATAAATGACTAATGAGATAACATCGATTATTTTCCTACAAAAAAAAAATAACAAACTAAGCCTGTACCATTTTTCTTTTTTATCAAAACGAGAAATTGTCATATTCTGAGTCCTGACTAAAAATGTTGTTCTATATATTTTTATGTATGGGTAAACAATAAATATCAAACATATAATGTTAAAAATCATTAAGTATGATAAAATATAGATGACATAATATAGTAGTCTAGTATGGGTACTAAATATTATTTTATTATAATAATTTTAAACTATAATAGGTTCAAATTAAAATATATTTTATAAATTATCTTCATTTTTTTAAGAACCAAGATATGTGTTGCTGTATTAGATATTAATGATAGACGTTAGAAGTCTTATATAGTATATCTACTTCTGGTTCTGTATCTCAAAAACACAAGGGTCTATGTTAATTTTTCCAACTGTTCAGAAAAACCAGAATACTAAAACTTAACGCATTTTTTCTTTGTAACTTTTTTTACATATATTTTTTTAAAAATCACATCAACAGTTTTTTTATTTATTTATAAATAACGAAAAAACAAAAAGATACCTTTTTTATTATGAAACTTATTTGTACTTATTATAACCTATTTGGATATAAGTGGTTCTTTCTGTCATAGGGCATTTTTAGGACACTTGAAAATAATTTCCAAAAATATTTTAACTGTGCCATAAAAATAATTTTAAATATTGTAAAATTCAACAACTTAAATATTCCACACGATTAAGAACATAAAATCTTTTATTTCTTACAAATTAATGTATTCATCAACAGCGCCTTCAGGACCATCTACAACATGATGTTAAAAAATGTAGTATAATATTTTATAAAATTAAAGAGGTACCCAATTCATCAAATTTTTTGATATTTAAAAGTATTATTTTGCCTTAAAGTTCTTCTGACGAGTTAAGTATTAACATCAATGTTAATATGTTTTCTTTTATACCTACTATCTTTTTTAATTTACAGATTTAAAATAATTTTTGTTGAAGTCTGATTTTAAAAAAAGGTTTCCAATTGATTCAACAAAAAATGTTTAAATATATAAACAAAATATCTGGAATAGTTTAATAATTGTATTTTTTTTTTATTATTTATTAACGAATAGTGAGCATAAACTTTTAAAAGAAAATCTTTAAAGTTCTTGACGTTTGTAGAATGCACTTTTATTGAATGTTCAGACTATATGATCTTATAAATTATTTTCAATCAAGTGATGTTATTAATTATTACATTGATAATTGTATGATTCATTATATCAGTTGATATTTATTTTTGCTCAATAATTGAGTGTTCAAAGTACACTTCTACTATCACTTCTATTTCCATGTGCATATTATGTCCTCTCAAATCTCAATAAATACTTATGATTTATTGTTTTGATGTTGAGAAATTTCTGAGTAAGCCAAAAATAAAATAAAAATTGTGATATTACTATTTGGACAAAATGATTAATTCAAATATTTAACTTTTTAGTATCTATTGGCATTTTATCTTTGTCTATCTGTTTACTATTTCAATATAAACGAAGTAAACATTCTTCTTGCTCTATGTGTTTTATTCCACAATATAGAATATGATTAGATTTTCATTACTACCATAATTTTAATAATAATAAAAACAAAAAAAAAGGGTGATTAAATACTACATTTTTCGGGTATTAAAATTAAAATTATAATTAATAAGATTAATAGCTTTTTTGAAAAAAATATTGTACTAAATATTATCATTTAATTAGTTTATTACACTTTTATTATTTTAAAATGTTGTGTTAGTTCATAATTTTAATATGGTATTTTCGAGAGAAGCATAATTTCAATAGTTTATTTGTCTATTAACTGGTAAAATTCGTTTTAATTAATAAGATTTGGAAGTCTAATGAAGAGCTATTTTTTGGTTTTATTTAAAAATAGATGTTTTAATATATAAACACTAAAAATATTGGAGGGTACTTATTTTAAAATTCTGAGTACTAATATTCCTAAATCTCCTTTCTCCTAATTAGCAATTTCGTATATGATTAATGTCAACTTGCAAAGTACATTATTACTTTAAATACACATTACATTATGTATAGTTTTATTTATTACCCATATTATAATATGCGTATGTTTATGACTAAAGAAATACAAAGTGTTGAAGACAAATAATTAGATTTGAAAGTCAATTGGATTTATTTTCGACAAGTTCATTATTTTAAAATTTAATTAACAACATAAATAATAGAAACTTTATGAATAATGAAATTAAACTTCGTTTAAAAGCTGGAAATGGATGTTACTTTGCTATGTGTTGCATATTCAGCATTTATAATACATTATATTACACGTATAGTATCTATATTAACTATAATCAGCAGTATCATATTACGATCGGTGGGGACTGTCTATTGATTATTATCGAGTACAATTACAATGTTTATCGTTACGATTTATGCTGTTAATAATAAAGGTCTATAAAACACGTCTATGTTGTTATTCATATTAATAATACTTAACACTATGTAATATTTTAAAATCAAAATTTTTGTCTAGGAAAACCAAAGAATCCTTATATACTACGCATCTTAGATTCGCTGTGTACGCATGTTGTACCTAGGCTTCAACAATAGGAGATAAAAATAGACTAAATGTTTTTGAAAGAAAGGTGTTAAGAAAAATGTATGATCCCGTCTATATTCCTGATAGATACTCGTGTGTGGGAGAGAAAGTCAAATGAACAAGTACAGCAATTATATGTAATAGGAAATATGATACAATTTACAAATGGGGACAAGATTGGAGTGGGCAGGCCATGTCTGGAGAATCAACAACAGTATTATCACCAAGACTATAATTATGAACAATTTGAACAGGAAAAGGCAACATAGGCGATATTTGTTAAGTGCATTATAGTATACGCTTATTTTTAAATAATGCTTGAAAATACGTAGGTATATTTTTTCAAAATATATGAAAAAAACCACTAAGCATTTTAATGCACCCCCTTATCCTCCTCCCGGTGACCATTTAAATATACATATTATTATTAGTAGTAATTTATTTTACTATTTATAGTAACACGATATAAATATTATACCTAAACTATAAATATAGATAATAGCACCTAAAATTAATCTAAATGTTTTAAAAATAGCATTGTGTACATTTAATACGTAAAAGTTTTAAATCTTCACGAAAAATATTATTGAATTACAATAAAATAACAAAAATCATTATACTTAGTTTAAATATCAATTTCTTTTCAAATTTGAACTTTAACAATGTCTATAAAACAACCAAGTGTCTAACTATTCATTTAATAATTCAGTTTTTAGAATTTTCAATTAAAGTACAGTTATTGAACCAATTATGAAGAACCTTGTATTAAATTTTCAAGCCTTAGTTGTAAAAATTGGACACTGCATTTTTAACCACAAATCATTTTCAAATTTCTATGATATTAACTAATTTTTTTTTTAAATATGAACTTCAAATGCTCATAAAACAATTGTGTCTATCTATCTTTAATGTTTTTTAATGATTATAAATAATATGAATTTAAGAAAAACGTTGTATTAAATTTTTAAGATTTTTGATCATGCAAACATTTTTAATTCATATATAGAAAAAATAATCAAACTTTTATAAATAGCTCAAAAAGGATCAAAATATTTTTAAAATTAACTATATGTAGAAAATGATTTATTATTTGAAAAATTTCGTTTCAAATTTTTAAACTTAACTATGATTTAAATAAAAATGTTAAGTATTTTTAATTTTAAAATAATTTGTAAATTTTTGTAATTTCACTCAATCTTGTCAAAATCATAACTTCAATAAGGGACCTGCACTGAATATAATGACAACATCGGACATACTCATGTCTTGTGTGGTTATTCGATTTTAATATATATTTTTTTAATTATTTACAAAATAATATAATATAATAATACAACTTATTCTTTAGAACTTATTAATTAGTACAATTTATGAAGAACCTTGGTATTACATTTTGAAGTTTTTTTGATCGAGTGAAAAAATTTTAATTTGGTCTATTTTAATCTCTTAAAAATACCAACTATAGATACAAATTTCTATTAGAAACCCTTAATGCCAAAAAGCATTTTTCTACTATATATCATGTATGATGTATTCTTGTATACAAATTATAGACACACACAAAAACACGAATCATTGTAAAATCAATACATTCATAGCTATACTCAGAATCTAAAATACAATGAATTTTGAATATAAATTATAAGACATGCATAGCGTGTGCTATGTATTCTTATGAGAATAATTTGAATTTATTGATGTCAGTATGTCGCCATTTAGATAAAATGCAGATACATTATTATATGATAAAATTTAAAAAGAAATTTCATTTGAATGATATATTAAATGGTTTAAGTTTCTTAAGTATATAGATTTTATTTACGTTTACATTTATAATAAAAGTATTATTTTTTTAACTATTTATGTATGTAACGATTTCGTGTAACTTGAAAATTATAAACTTGAACGTGATGAATGTGGCCATGTGCGGTTAAAAACAGGTTTTATTCAAACACTGATATTTTTATTTAATTATATGTAATATAATACTACCTACAGTATACAGAATTATATTCAAATACACATATTTGTAAATACCAATTTTATTATATACTATTTATGTATTATATATACTACAATAATAACTATAAGGCACTGATTAACTGATTAGCTCGCATACCCGTTTATGAATTGTTATTATTCGTTTCTTAACAATAAGTAAGTGTTGATCATAAATTCATAAGATAAGGCAAGGATTTATGTACAACAAATTATAATGGTAAAATAATAAAATATGTAAAAAAAAAATATTTGAAATACAATCAAAAATTTTACATTTTTTTTACAAAAACCAATAGCAAATAATATAATTAAATATTTCGAATTTTCAAATCAGTTTTAAAAACTCCATTGAAATATTTTTCAACGTCATAATTTATTATCTTTACTTTGAAATTGCTTTTATAAATGTTACACAAATGATAAATTTCACTAACTAAGTCACAAAATATAAAATTTTCTAACTACACGGTAAACACATGTTGTGCTAACAATTTACTAATTGTAACTCATAAATAAATATATAGAAGATAGAACTCAAAATTTTGTATTTTATTCGATATCAATATATAATCGACATATCATGACTACAATTTACAAATAAAATATTTATAATTAATAAACAATTATTATAGTAGCATAATTGTTTTATAATAATTCAGTATGAACCAAATCGTAGGCATAACTGGCAATTATATTTGGACTAAAGGGAAAAAATATGGTCATGTATAGAAATGTTAATCCTAATCATATTTATTAATAAATTAAACTAATGTTTAACTACATTGATATTAAACACAGTTTGATATTAAATTTTAGTTAAATTTAAAAAAGTTTAAGATTGAACTACCGCTGACCCAGTAGGAATCCTGTCGACCGTACCGGTGCAATTACATTGCATAGATAATAATATATGCATAGATTTTTATTGGGATATTATTTAGATAATAATTATTATAATATCAAATAAAATAGGAAAATAAATATTGTATCTAGAAACTTAAAACAACTAATATATTTATAACATTAGTTAAAACTTAAAAGTCATTATGTTTGTCACGTTGTCAGTGATTCGACATTTAAAGCCAGAGGTAAGGTACTCGCGGTACACCTCAACGTTACTATGTATAGGTACCTACATTAGTAATCGTCACGTGATCGCAAACATGATTTTGAAAAAACGTTTCAGCAAAATAACCCTGCGATACAATTATATAGCAACAATACGTATAATTGGTTTTGAGGTCGTTTACACATTGTTGTACGAAAACACGCTGCGGCAGAACTAAGGGAAACTATAACGTAGCATAATAATATAATATGCTTGTGGCGCGTAGCGCCCATTTATGATGGATGACGGGGCGCAGGCAGTGTCGCTGTCCTGCCGGCGGTCATTCCTGGGGTCATATCGCACAATTAAATCATATATTTTAATAAACCATCGTGGTATGAGAGCAGTGTTATTGCATGGTTTTTGCCGTACAATAACTATATTATGTAGTAATAATTTCGCGCGTACATCGTAAATACTGTATTGGGTAGGCTGCAGAGAGCAGTTTTTAGTGTTTTTACATTTGCCGTTCATTAAAACTAACCATCGTCTATCATAGACATTCGTATAATGGCCAGCATATGGCTAGGTGTCAAATGCTTATATATTACAGAACATGGGCATTAATGGTATTATATAATATATTTTGCAGCTCGTACAATGAGGTGCACACAAACAGACTCGCGCACACGTGCAGTGTACAAACAGGTACATAGAATACATGTGTAATAAATATGCCTATATATTATAGACTTGCAGCTCCTTCGACTGCCGTGTACAGGTGACTCGTACCTGTACACGCCGCGCCGCCGATGCGGAGGTTCGTTGAACCGAACCCTGCGATTTGCGCGGAAGCGCCTATCGCCATAGTAACAGCAAGGTCAACAAACACTGACCCGGTGAGTGTGTTACAGTATAAACGCCTACCACTACTTCTTATACCACTACCACTATAATACCATTACCACTAATACCACTACTGCTAATACACACTAACACGACAACGATTTAATATAACACCGTGTAGGTGAGTGGGTAGTATATGAGGTGGGTGTCCGGCGCGAAGAGTGTTCGTCGCGCGCGTGCAGTCAAGTCCAGAGTTGCAGAGCGCCGGCGGTCTCGTATACGTATATTATTATAGTCTGCTGCAGTCGCTGTTTCAATCTACAATTTTACATTTTTTTTTCTGTATACGATATTTCCGTCGCATAACGTGCCTTCGCTTATCGTTAATATTTTGTTGTACACCGATACTTCGCAGGGTGGACTTACTTCACGGTTTGGACTTTCCTGTCGAATACCACGACGAATCCTATATCACTCGTCCGCCCTTGGAGACGAAGAAAAAGTATCTCGAATCTCAATCAGGTAATGTTGTAATACATCTATATAATGAATTATAATCATTGTTATTATATAAACGGAATGGAGTATCGCGAGTGTTCAATGCAAATAAGACAATAGATGGTACATGGTTATATCTTGGTGGAAATGAAGTTTTTTTAATATATGTGGATATACACTGTTATGAAAAACAGTTTGTATAATCTCACAATGTCAATTTATTTAACATAAAGTTGAGCTCCATAACTCGAGAATTACGCGTAACACGTACAATTAAATTGTATTATAATATAATCGTTTTAAAATGTAGAAAAAAAGTCACTTTTTCCAATACCTTATAAGTTATAAGAGAGCAATAGCAGCCACGATTCATCGTGTGATCGTGTGAATCGTGTGATCGAGTGGAATTTTATCATTATAGCTATACAGTAAAGTGGTGTAATTCATTGGTCACGCAATAATTGCTGCTATAAATATATACAAGATATAGATTATATTTTTGTGACTAAGTTAAATATATTTTAAGTTATACTTAATATTCCTTTTTACAATTTTTTACTTACACGTCTTACCAGTTATAATTTATAAGAATAATAACATACATTTTACAATCATAAATATTTTTTATTACATTAATATATTACCTATTATATGCATTTATAATCGAATATATTAGTTATTATTGTTATTAAGTATAGGTAGGTGCACTATCATTTATTTATTTTTTCACTGTACTATTGTTCCCGCTAAACATAAAGTTTTGATAAATATAGATAAAACCATATCATACTTTAGATACTTTAGTAATTACCTATTAATTAAGTAAACGCATTCATTTGTCACAATTCGTTTGTGAATATATTGATTTTATATGTATATATATAATACCTATTCATTATAATTTACCAGGGTCTAAATGGTTCAGACGTTTAGAATTTTACACATTTATTTTTTTTAAACTATGAATCAATTGTAAAAATATATATTTAAGTGTTTTCTTATAAGTATTGATAGGTACGTACATCAAATAATATACTTTAAAATATTGAAATAATTTGCTTCTTCGTAATTTTGCAAGTAACCAGCCAAATATGTTAGGTGGCCTTATTCAAAAATATGTTACATCATTTTATAATATATTATTTTAAGCATAGTTTAAAAAAAATTTATTATGTAGGTATAGAATAATCTATTATGTACTAACTAATTACAATTTTATAGATTTTATAATTGACTTAAGTATAATAATACACGAATACACTTGAATATTCAATTTTTTAATAAATTATAATAATTATTTAATCAATTCAGATGGCCTATCAATGCTGTAATACATTTTACATTGTACAGTTTAATCAATAGAATTTTTATTCTGATGAGCTATGATAAATATTAAGAGTATATATAATGTATATTATACACTCATTAGTCATTATATTTTATATAGAGTATGGCTGGGTAATAGATATACTAACATAGTGTTTATTGATTAATAGTTTACATAATGTAATATGTATTATTCTACAATTCTTCTAAATTATAATTATATTATATTATTTGTCATAGATTTTGAGTGGAGTGAGACAAACATAATATTACATAATACTTACCGTTTGATATTTACTACTGTAGTAGGTACCTATTACCGTTAACCGATTTGATCATAAGTAGCAAGTGTTAATATTTACAGCAATAATTAAAAATATATAGTATAACTAATTTAACTTCTAACAGTTCTTACTAGGTATACTTTATTTTGTTTATATTTTTAAAAATTTTAAAATATGTATTTTAATTATATTTTAAGTTTTAACATAATGTTTAATCATACTTTAAAACGGTTTGAAAAATTTGGAATTTTATTATTTATATACATTTTTTATGAATACTCAAATATAGAACTATAAGACTAATTTAATGGAGTACAATTACTGAATTAGCCCCTAATACTTAATTAAAAATATTCATTAAAGTTATTGTGATACTTGAACTGTTTTACAAGTACAAATAATAATAATAATAATAATAATAATAATAATAATGATAATAATTTAGTTTAATAGCATGAAACAAAATATACGTATGTAGATGTGTACGCGTTTATAAATTATAAATAATTATACTGCCCATGTAATACAAGTCAAGAGCTAATACTCTTAACTAAAATGTAATATCAATAAACTTATAATTTAAGAAGAAGTACTCAAATACAAAAATAATTTGTCAATTAAATTTCGATGTTAGGTTAAAATATTTCCGTCATTAATAATTATTGAAACAATAGTCCGTTTAGTTATAAATAGTTATAATATTCGTTATCACGTATAAAATATATACGAAGTATTTTTAATTATAATTAGGTACTTAATTATTTTTAAACTGTATTCTCATGTTTATACTATAGATATTAATCAGAATAAGAATTCTAATTATACCTATTTTTTTTTATTTACGTGATTTATATTATGTATAATAGTTCAATGTTAAAACTCATCTATATTATACAATTATTGAACACAGTAGGTGAAAAACATAAACAATTATTGATGTGGAACTTAATATTTTGAAGTTCAATGCCCTTTTAATGAATTACTTTTATGTTTCGTACTTAGCATTCATTATAGGATTTAAACACCGAGGTATTTAAATACTATACGATTTTACATATCAATATGTTTTATAGTTGAACTATTTTTGGATTTTAAATGTTGAATTAAAAATTTTAAAATAATATTAATGGTCGACTAGATAATATTATGACTGCATCATTAACTAAGTTTAAAGCAATATTTTTTTTTGAACAAATTTTAAAATTTATGATGGAATTATTGAATTATTACATTATGAATTTACTTACTTTATTTGTTACTGTTGAGTGTTGATCAGTATATATTGTATATAATTAAGTGAGAATATTTTACTTAACGCATAATTCAATATATAATATTTTAACTGTATAATAATTATACAAATTTATTATTAAATTATCTATAATCATTTATAATGGACATCGAGCATTTTATAATAAGCTTATAAAATAACGTTTTGTTGTTTGATTTTTAAAGAAATTTATAAAAATGAGTGAACTCTGAATTTAAACTTTTTACTGTTTAGATCAAGAATGACATTTAATAGATATTATATAGTTACTATGGTAGTAACCGTTTTAGTGGCTGTCAAATGATTTTGTCATAGGAGGAGAGGGATGTGGCAGAAAAATAAGAAAAAATTTAATGCATTAACATTATAGTACAATATACATAAATTTAATTGTTATAAATATTAAAAAAAAAAGTCATGGGGGATCTATCCCTCTCATTCTCCTCCCGTTTGACCACCACTGGTTTAAATTGACGTACTGGATTAAATAACCTAGAATTAAAAGTTCCAATAAAACTTCTGTTTTATATGTTAATTTTTATCGGCTGTTATGATGTTCTTATAATACACTTTTTTTTAATTTCTTGATTTTGCAATTTCGGCTTTGACAAAAAAAAAAAAAAAAAAAATTGTAAAAACGTACCTTATTATACATTAAAAATTTAATACTAACAGTAATTAATTATTTTACACAAAATATAACTTAATTCAATTTATTTTATAATGATAAATGATAAGATGTTTATCTTTCACTTAATAATTATTTGAAAATATTAGTTAATTAATTATATGTACATACTAATAATATACTATATAATACTTATATTTTTATTATATTTTAATGCATATAAAATATAAATCGTAACTTCTACTTATTACTATGTATTGAAATTTGCTAAAGAAAATGACAAACTTGCTAGATATATATAAATTTGTTTTATAAATATTTGTGGTTCATTATTTGATGAAATCTAAAGAAATAATTATCAATACACAGATTAATTTAACATGTACTTATCTAATATAAAATTAATTATAGGTATATCAAAATGCTTGATGTATTTTTAGATATTCATTTAAATAATTTGAAAAATGATATTTGACTTACATTCTATATAATATTATAATAATATTTATAAAACATAAATTTAAATACCTACTATAATAATTTTCTAGTGCTATATATGTAGTATGTACACATAAATAACGATATGTCTGTATACATTTCATTGCACGCAAAGTTAATATTTTTAAAATGTCAAGGCAAACCTTTTAACAATAAAGTAATGATTTTTCATAAAATTATTTGAATATCGTGAAAAAAAATACTTTTTACTAACATACCCTCCATTGTATTTTATTATTACTAATATCTTATATATGTATTTTATGATAAAAAGATATAGAAGAATTATATTATTATACATACCATTAATTTTCAATCAATTGTAAATTATATCTGTAGGTATATTTAAATTGTGTAATAAGTTTATTTACTAATTGAAAATGTAAAAATTTAGTTTTACTAAGTTAAATGTGATTTAAACAAATAAGTATCATGCATAATAGTATACTATAATACCTACATATTTTTTAACATGAAAAACGCAACAAAAATGTCTACGAATAAATTTTTTTAGTATTTTTATTTCGTATCTACTTAACATGGACTTAATGACATATTTTTCTTTTGATTTATTAAATAAACTACCTTACCTAAGAAGCACAGATAATATTATCATATACACGAAAACTTAAATTTAAATGTATACATTTTTACATAGATCATTATAGGTTTTATTTATAGTTTATCTTTTTGAGATTTTACAGAATAAGTTGTGTTGAATAACTATTGAATAACCATTGTCGATTTATCGATATAAAAAAAAAAAAAATTGTAAAACTTATGAGTAGAAATGAGTGTTATGACTTTTTAACTGTGCTATGGTCGTTAGTCTTATATTAAATTATTATGTTTGGTATATAGGCGTATAGCCAACACAGCCATATAATATACTTAGTGCTAAAATAATAAATTATTATATCTTTTAAGAGTTGCAGTTAAATATAATTCTTCGGCCTCGTATTATATGTATTGGTTAATGTATAGAAATTAGTTTGATTATATAATATAAATATGGTACACCAGAAAATGACGAGTAAAAAACGTAATGATATTGTTAAGAAAGTAGGTCATACAATATTAATAAAAATTATAGTATTTTAACCAACTTGTATCATTTATTATTATAGGTAATCTCCATTAGTTTAAAGCTGTGTCAATTATAAAACAATTAGGGGCGACGATGACCTAAAAAAATTAACTCTTATAGTATTATTTAAAATTATATAGTATATGCCAAATACTTAGAAGCAAATAAGTAAAAGTAGAAGATTAAGCTGGGCTAGATACGTCTACAGAGCGGAAAGTCAAATATCAAGTGAGAATAGTGAGATTACAATATGAAAATCAGATCGGAAAAAACGAGGGGACAATCAAAACAGCGGTGGTATTTCTGGAAAGAGCTAGAAATCAATTATAGCTAAAAACAGTGAGGCCCAGAGAAGTGCTGTGAAAGCAGTGATAAAGAAAAAGATTCGGAATAAAAAAAAACACCTATGTTACTTGCACTAAATAATAATTAATAACCCTAACTGTATAGACATTTTTAGATTTTACTATTATGGGAGACCAAACAAAAATAATTAACATATTATATACTATTGTAATATATAGGTACAATAAATTATCGTTAAGTACTAAATAAACCGAAGAAGATTAATCCTCAAAAGCATATTTCATAAAACAAGAAATAGAAAAATGTAAGAGGAATTTAAAAGTAAAAAATGAGTAAAAACATAAAAATTAAATTTTAATTTAAACAATTTTGTAAAAATTAAAAATATTTAAGATAGGAATATTATGTACTTATATGTATTATATAAATAATAAATTGACCAATTTGAAAAATTATGTTAATTATTTAAGAGTTAAAAAAACATAATTTATTGGTATATACATATGGGTCCCAAATTGTTCAAGTGTTTTAGTCAGTTTTAGGAAATTTAAAGAAAATATATTTTGGTGAATTCAAATTCTTAATTTAACAGTAATATTAAGTTTTTATAATTTGTGATTGTTTATTAATCATATTTTTCATCATGTAGGCATTGTTAAAATTATTAAATATTTATAATAAGTATACATAATACATATTATTTACAATAAATAAATCGTGTTAAATTATTTTGAACATGTTCATTGTTCACATAAGAATCGTTATCTAACGTGCCAATAGTACCTATTTATACAGTTAGCCGTTAGGTATGCAATTAATACAAGTAAAATTATAATGTAAAAAAAAATATTCTCATTTAATTGTATTTTCAAGGACCAAACTTCTAGGTTTTATTAAATTAAAAAAAAGTACACAAAGCATTATTATAGGTACGTGCAATAAAATAAAACTTGTTTTGGCGGTTGCGTCCCGAGTTCACAGAATTTTATTTCACGCTATTGACTTTTAGCTGATGCGGATTCAGTAATTATAGTAACCTATGGAACCTTGATCTTCATTGAACACTGGATAGTGTGAGTTTGACTAATTACTGAATACGTGTATTCATTTTATAGAATTAATACAAATTTTGCTATCGTACTTGTGAGTTGTGGAATGCTATATAATCATGGAAATAAAATTACGGCCTTCGAATTCGACGTTGCAGACTTCGTGAGTGCGTTTTGATAATGGACATTAAATGATTCAAAATTATTCGCAAAAAAGGTCGAACAATTCTTTATTGCAAAATATTGTGCTTAGCTATACAAGTACCTGCAGTGGTTTCGATTTTAAAACGATTAAAAGTATTACGTGTCTATTATTGTAAAAAATAGTAAAAAATAAAAGAGATGTAAACAAATGTATATAAAAACGAAAACATATTTAAAATAAAACCGTGAAATATGTGATACGTATCCATAATATGTGATCAAACGCACGTAATATAAATGATTTCACGGTTATCGAAAGCGTCGAGTAACGGTGAAAATTACACAAATACCTACCAATGATCTAAATATGACCCATGTGTGAAAAGCGTGTCAAAATTATACAGTAAAAAGTGAAAAATACAACTAAAAATAACTTTTTTTGAGATATGCTATAATACGATATTTCACCTACCTATACAAAGACATGTTATGTATTATATTATATGTTAATTGTTTGACTAAAAAACTATAGTTAACCAATTTCAAAATATTTTTAAATCCAAGATCGAATATCAACAATGTAATAAAAGAACTAAACAATTCTTTTTACTTTAACTCTTTGTTAATTATAGTAACTTGTCATATTCATAACAGGTTGTAGGTATAGATATTGAACATTTGATGAATCAGTATAGTAAACTCCTGGTATTTTGAAGAAGGATTTAATATTCTTTGAGTGAAGGATTCAATTTTAGTGAATAATTAATTTGATAAATAATTGTTATAATACTCATTAGAATTAAGTACACATTATAACTATTATGCTTTTAAAACGTGTTGATAATAAAAATATAAATGTTATTTGAGCAAAATCAAAATGTATATAATTGTGCTGATTAACAAATTTTAAAATAAAAAAATGTAAGTATAAATAATAAATAAAATAAGTTGGCAAGTAGATAGGAGTCGAGCGTTCCTCATTATTGAATAGGTCAATGTAATGGAAGTGTCACATTTTAATTAAATGATAAATTATTAAATATAAACAATGATACCGGATACTCAGCAAAATCAGCCTATATTACTATGTATATTTTATTACATATTAAAATATTGTTATTATACTATTATAGTAAAAGGTGTAATTTTATAAATAGAAAATAGCTTAAAATTAGTCAAAATATTTTGAATAATAAAAAAAATTGAGTACCATTAAATTGTTTTTCAAGTTTCTACGAATAATACTATAATAATAATTACAATGTAGGTATTTTTGCAAACTTTCATGATTTTGATAAATGTTGTCAAAATTCTAATTTTAAACTACCATAAAAAATTAATGTGGATTTACACTCATTTTTTTCTAATATCCGTATTAACACAATTTAATTAATATAAAGAACCTTGTGTTCCTTTTTCAAGCTATTTGAAGCGAGTATACATTTTTATTAACATTTATTTGATTTCAAATGCCTATAAATAGCTCAAAAAGAGTCAAAATATTTTGAAAATTATATTTAATTATGTAGTAATAAAATTAAGTTATTCGTTTTTGAATTAAAACAAAATAATAAATACGATTTTATCAAAAATGGGTTTGTGTAAAAATGAACGTTTTTCCATAATTTGTTTTTTTTAATTATTAAGAAATGGACTAGAAATATTTTACTTTTGACACAATAAATTTAATTTTAACTTACCAACATATTTTTTAAATTTAATGGAAATAGCTAAATTATTATAATGGATACTTATGTACTTGAGTTAACTAGAAATTACCTTTTTAATAGTGTATGCCCATGTTTACATAATACTACATGTCTACGAACGTATATTATTAAATTTGGATGATTCGTTTATCAAATATATTTATCTCGTATAGTTTTATTCTTTTATTAACTATACAGGCAACAGTTATATTATCTATATTGTTACATTCAAAATAAAAACAATAATTTATTATTTTTAGTTTTTATTTGAAACTCACTTTCCTTGATATCACATTATGTCTTGACTACGGGTGTAGTATAATATATACTACTACTTAGAAGTTATAAATACAAAGTTGATTCATTGACTATTGAGTAAAATAACAATATTTTCTAATTATTTAGAAAAGTAATAAACAAAGGTAATTAAAATACAATTTTGGCCAAAAGTAAAAGAATTTGAATATATTAATCTAATTAATGTGCCAACATCATATGCTTATATTAATTTATAGTTTTTCAAGCATAAACATTATAATATTATGTTATGATCATTTTGTTATTTATTGAGGATGAATTTATTTTATTTAAAAGTATAATATAATTATTTTATACTTTAAAACGTATTATACGTTCAATTTATATAGCTATTTATGTAACTATGTAAGGCTACTTGGTATAATTTCAGAAAAATATAAATAAAAATTAAGTCTAATGATTGATATTGAATTTCATAATTTTTACTGATTTGAATAAATTGATTAATTTTATTCCAGGCCAAAATGAAATTATGGCTGATATTATCAATAACAAGTTACTCAATACTAGAATGTTTTCCTGGTGCTATAACAGAGTTTTCCGACTCAGAAGTATCTGTAAGTATTTTTTAATTGCTTGGTTTTATGCAGTTAACAATACTAAAATATTTATATTGAAAAGTATTGCTCTAATGTCACATAATAATTTATTTTTCCAAAACTCAAAAACAAAAGAACAATCATGACATAAGCAAAATAAACAATGCACAGCAAAAATCATTGAAAATTAGTCACACTTTACGGTATACACATATGTTTTATTTTGGGCAAACATATAGGTATTTTTAACCAACTAGTAATATATCATAACAAATACTGAAATGTTTAATTCGTCATGTTAAATAAAATAAAATAAAGTTCTTACCTATTTTAATTTGTAATAGGTATGATAATTAAAGCATACAAAATTTTAACACGTATTTACGTATTATTTTCGTTTGTATTTAATTGCTAAAAATATTAGTGTATATTATCTACTTTTTAAAAATATTAAAGAAATAAAAGTAAAAATAAATTTCCCATAATTTTTAATTGTTTGAAATTGGTTGTTAAATAAATATAGGGGCAAACTCTTATTAATTTATATAAAATATTATTTAAATATCTAGCCATCTAGGTACACGAATACTAATATTCATATTACTAATGAGTAGGTAGTAAAATACTTATAATAATTTTAATTGTTGTGTTAGAAACGTTGAAATAATAATTACAAACAGAGTTATGATTTATGACTATTTAGTTTTAATTGTATAATATAATGTGTCAATTATTGATATTTTTATATTATTATAATAAGTTATTTTCATTTTCTATTCTAAAATAAGCTATACATATAGTATAGATGGGACTAGGACGTCGAGACGACAGAAGTTGAGCCGACGTGGGATATTATTATTACGATAAAGATATTATATTATGTACCTACCTATATGATATATCCAACATTTCCAAATAATAATAATATCGATATTCGATATTTATCAAAGCATTTATTTGAGATAAGATATCGAACCAGTATTATAGTACATATTTTGTGTTACGTTCTAATGTTATTTTAAATCGGTGATTTTTAGTCTGTACTATCGTCATATTTTACTTTATAATAATGGAGTGTTTTTTGTTGAACAATAAACTTTTTATAAATGCCTATGTTATGATCAAAAATAAGAAACTGTTAAATCTTAAATAATATTATTGACGATAAATTTAATAGGATCCTCCCCATAAATTTTCTAAAAACTCGGTAAAAAGCACGGTTTAAAATTATATTTAATATATATCTTTAACCGTGGTAAAAAGTAAAGCTTATAAAATAAAACTATAAATTTAATTTTTAATTATTAAAACGAATTTTTTTTAGACAATTACTTACATTAATAATATGAAATATAAATAATAAATTGTAATTTAGTGATACATTGTTTATTTTTAAACATATAAATTAGAATTTTAGTTATTTTGTCGGCCTGATATCTTGTTGGTCTACTATTTGTCGGCTCAACGTCGTGATCTCGTATTATTTATATTATATTTTTCAAATAAAAATGTATATTTAAATTAGAAGATATATAAAATTGTTAAAGATTCTTGATAAATTTCAATTTTCACGTATTATTTATTGTAATTTCACGATGATATTGTTTTTATACTTATTTTGGTAAAATTAACAACATAATTATTGAATTATTTTAAAAACCTAAAAAGTACTAAGTAGTGCTCTCTAAATTAATATTATATAATATGTTTACGATATAAATTGTACATAAGTATTTTATTTTTAAAATACGTTTTTTTTACCATCATTTTTGTATACAAATACAATATTTGTAAAATAGCTCATTATATTTTTTTTATAGATTCGGGGGAAAAGACAAGGAACTGTAACAGGTAATATTACATTTTTAATTATTTATTTCCATAAATAATACAATATAAACTAATTGGTGATTAAAAATGAATAATTGTAGATACCTGTGATTTTGGTGTTGATCCTGGGTTATTGACATGTGATTGGAAAAATCGAAATGGATCTGCATTAAAATGGGAACTTGGAGCTGGTACACTTTCAAATTGGCTAGGTGGGCCACCATCAGATGCAGGACAAGGAGAAGATGCAGAAAAGGGTTAGTTAAAATAATTCCATGATAAATTGGCATATGCATATAATAAAATATTTTGTTCTAGGAGGGTATATTTTTTTCGAAACATCTTTGTTAGCTGCTCCTGTAGTACGAGTTGATGATATTACTATTAGAGAAGGTCAAAATGCATTTATTGAAAGCCCAGTACTTGGAAGTACGGGAGCAGAAGGAAAATGCATTTCTTTTAGGTAAACATAGAATTAAATCACGTATAATTTGTATTTAATTTTTATAATTATTTATTTAGTTTTAATGTTGATGGGTTGAGTGCAGCTGGACTGAGAGTTATTTTGCAACCTACAAACAAAGACGGTCGGCCAGATGGATTTTTTAGAGTATTATGGGGTACTAAAGATCCAACTAATAAAGTATGGATGAATTCAGAAGTACTTTATACATATAACAAAGAGCATCAAGTATAATTATTGATTTAACCTTAATTTTAGACCTTTTTTTTTATAAATATAGTAATAAATGCTTTTATGTAATTATATAGGTGGTATTTGAAGGGATTGCTAAAGACTTGCCAGATCCATTTAGGAAATTCCGTGGTTATGTCGCTGTAGATAATATAGCAATAAAGCAGGGGCTAGATTGTAAGGGTCATTGTACATTTGAAGGTGGATTCTGTGGATGGATTAATGACGAGGATGATGATTTCAACTGGTCGTTGGTAAACATTTCACTATATTAATACATAAATTTATTGATAAGTATATATACTTGGCTACATATTATATAAATATAATTTTTGTATAACTTTGCTAAGGTAGGTAAAGAAGTATTATTGATTGATCAATTTATTTTAGTAGATTAATTTATTAATAATTAATAAACATTAATAATACTGAATTGTTTAATTTCTTTGTTTAATCTATACAATATAATATTGAACTACTATAGTTATAGGTAATAAATTATAAAAATGAGCAAACTATAATATAATTTTTGTTATTAAATAGAGACAATAGTTTGATAATTTTAGCATTTGGTATAACAATTATTTGGTTATCTTGAATCTTAATATTATATTAGACACTTATAGCAATAAAAACTAAGAAGTAAATTCTGTACTTATATTATTATTATGATTTAGGGAAGAGGAAGTAAAAATCCATCTACTGGGCCGGCAACTGATAGATCAAGTTTTATTTATGGTGGAATGGAAGGAGGCTATGCATTTATTGATTCATCTTACCCACGAAGGCCTGGTGATATGGCTCGTATGTCAAGCATGGAGTTTGATCCAACTGGTAAAAAGATATGCCGATAAACTTAGTGTTATAGTTATCATCACCTAATCAATAATAATCATTGAATGGATTACTTATTTTGTAGGACCAGATACACCACTTTGCCTCCGATTTTGGACTCATATGTATGGCAACGGGATTGGAACATTGACAATATCGATAAGTGATACCAGAGAAGGAGAAGATAGAGATATTTGGTCACTTACTGGTGAAGCTGGAAATTCTTGGTATCAAGCTGAGGTACCTGTGTCTTCAGCTAACCCATTTAAAATAATTATTATTGCTAAAATTGGTAAAAATAATCTTGGAGATATTGCTGTAGATGATATTTCTTTGACACCTGGTAGTTGCCCTAGTATGTATATTTATAAAATTTAAATTTTAAAATAATCTAATAAATCTTCAACTATTTTCTATAATTTATTTGTAATATAGCTGCTCCTCAAATTGCCGCAGCCACATCTGGTGATTGTACATTCGAAGTGGATGAATGTGGATGGAGTAATGTAGTATCCAGAGAACGTTTGGATGATATTGATTGGGAAAGAACTTCAGGGGCTGCATTGAGAAGTACAGCTCATGATCATACATTGGGCACAGAAAAGGGTAACAATTAATGAATAAAACAACGTATTTATAATTTAAATAATTTAAATATACTAATAGCAAGAAAGCCTAGTGGGTAACCAATAATTGAGAGTTTAAAAATATAATTAGCTTTTATAAGTATTAAATATTTGATTTTAAAAATTTGTATAACTATTTAAAAATATTTATTTTCCCGAAATAAATTTACATAATTAATAAATTAACAGATATAGTTGATTTATAAACAAAAGTTATTTCAAAAATAAAATGCTACAATACAGATAAATTTTTATCTATTTTTAACAAATTGTAAATTTAATAATATTATTCTATTATGGTTATTATTTATTTATCGAACGGTATTAGATAAAGATTCACATATACCGATATACCTAATTATTATAATTTATAAGTATTGGTTATTTCGTAATTATATAATAATTAATAATGGTACTGTAAAGTGTCGTATTAAAATTATTTTATAAAAGCTTAAATATATTTTAGTTATTCAATTTTAATTTTTTTTAATAATATTTTATAAATCTATTATCTATTATCTATAATTATATCATTAAAAATCTACTGCATGATGTATGACTAGCATTAAACATATTTCTGTATAACAAATTCGTATTTGTTGATGAAATAATTAAAATCTTGTTGAAAAATATGCTTTAAAAGTTCAACAAAAGATTTTTAGTATTTTTAAATGTTAACTTTATTTATTATTTATTATTTATATATTATATTATTTACAGGATATTTAATGACATTGGCACGTACAGCTCTTCAACGTCCTGGAAGTCGTGCATGGTTTACATCTAGAGATTTCAAAACAACGTCTACCCCTCGTTGTTTATCATTCTGGTATGTTTAAGTTATTAATTTTAACAACAATAATAAAATTCTTGTAACAAATTATAACTATTTTTAAATAGTTAATCATTTAATAATATAAATATTTCTTATATTTAGAAATTGATTAAAAATATAATTTAAAAATAGGTTTGTGATGAATGAACCTTTTATTGACACAACTGGCCCAAGTTTAGGCGCTTTGAGTATTTATCTGCGAAGTATTGATAACACTGGAACTACTATAATGAAACCAATTTGGCGGTTGTATAATCATCAAGGTCCTGACTGGCAATATGCTCAAGCACTCATTAAGGAGCCTAATGATGCTGTAAGTTTATTACGTGTACACAAATAAATACATCAAGACAAATATTAATATTTTAATTTCTTTCAGATTTTGATTGAAGGTAAGAATTAATAGGTATAAGTAATGAGTTTTTTGTACCTACATAATAAGGTTTTATGCATTTTTTAATATATCTAATTAAGAATCTACCGATATCTAAGTATAAACCTTATGCGAGGTATGCAAATGTTTTTAAGGTATATGGGGTTCCAGTAGAGCAAATGGATTTATTGCATTCGATGACATAACATTTTTTGGCGGCTCTTGTTCAAGTACGAATATTACCTAATGTGATTAAATGCATTTATTGGTTTAAATTGTTTTAACAATATGATATAATTGTAGTTATTCCGGCGGGAGCAAAAGTGCGACCGGGTGAATGTAGATTTGAACGTGATATGTGTGACTGGTCAAATGGGACAGATAAATCACCGGCTTCGTGGAGAATGGCTACGGTGAACAGAAGACCTTCCAATTTACCCGATAAGACTTTTGGGGCTCCAGGTTTGAACATATATTTTATTATGTGTTGTACCCATAAGTAAATTCTAATTACCTTACTTGGAGGGGTTGAACACTAGGTTTTATTTGTTTATTATTATAATAATATGTAGTATGAAATGGAAATACTAAATTACATCTGTCTTATTAATCCAAGAAAAATTATTTATTTTTCGTGGATTTTTGATATATAACCCCAAATTTTCATACGAGTTATCTTAGTGAGGTACATTAATCTGCTAAGTATTAACTATATTAACTATTACAAAAACAAAATGTATCTAGCATCAACTATAGGTTAGCGTTTTGACGCCATCGTGCGTTCCATGCTCCACCATGACAAGACGCAGTAGAGAAAAGTAAGATAGTACTTACACGAACAAATTCATAAATAAAATTTATTTTTTCCTAAATATTTTAAATTATCCTATAGATTAAGTTTAATTTTTAAAGAAAATATTTTATGAATATTGAATAGTTATAAATGCATTACAAAATTCAATAATTGACTGTATAAATACAATAAACTTAAATGACTTGGATTAGTATGTCATTTTTTATAATTGGGAGACTAAATTAATATTTAGGTTTAACATAGAATTAGATTTATTAGATTTAAATTAGAATAGCAATTAAAAATAAATAAATATTTGTAAAAACTATATTTAATTATTATATAAACAAGTTGCCTGTGTTGACTTTCCAAGTAAAATATATAGTACTTATTAATTGTTGTATAATAATATGTTACCTAGTAAAATATTATTGTTGTTTCAGATGGTTATATATATTATGACTTATTTAATCAAATATTGGGATCAAATATGGTACGACTAATATCACCAGTTATACCAGTAACTGACGAGCCACAACTTTGCTTTTCATTTTGGTATGCTGCTTTCGGTGCTGGTGAATCAGCATTATTGCAAATCATGAGACAAGACAATAGTTCAGGAGAAACACCAGCAGAAAAAGTAATACGTTAACATTTTGTTGTTTAATGATCATATAATACGAGTTGTTTTAATATTAATTATATAGATTTGGAGTCTAGAAGCAAAGAATATGGACACCACAAGACCAGCATGGATGCCTGCACAAGTAACAGTTGAATCTAATAAACCTTTTCATATAATCATGGAAGGACAAGCAACAAATGGAGGATTTGCTGTAGATGATATAATATTCACTCCAGGATCTTGTCCAAGTAAAATATAAATATAATTGTTTAATTCCATACCTAATTCTAATGTTAGGTACCTTACCTAGGTATTTTTAAATATTTTAAACTGCAACATTTATTATCTTTATAAAACCATTAAATCCTAATGAAGGACATCCAAATTTCAGTGGGCAAATGAATTAAAGCTAATTATAAAACATATCTTGGATAATTTATAAAATTATATATAAATCATAACATTCATAATAATAATATATATAATAATTAATATAAAATACACATAGAAGGCATATTAGTATATTTAATGTAGACACCAACTAAAGTACTAGTTATTCAAGTCAATATTGATAATTACATTTTCATTTATCAGAATTTCATTTGATATTCATAAATGTGTAGGCTACCTTTATACATAAATAGCTGCATAGTTTGTACTATATAGTAATTAATTTAACTAGGTAAGTTATCTATTTTAAATTCTGAGAGAAGTGATGAATCTTTTGGTTCTAGATAAACGTGTTTTATTATTTTTTTTATCATCATTTTTCTATATGCAATTATAGAGGTGGTTTCTGGTGGTAAATTGGAATTAATATAATCAATAGATCATTAGCTGATCTATTTTTTTATTTTTTTCATAATGTTTTTTTGTATGCAATGATTTAGTACTGAATTATATTTTAGCTCAATATTTATTAGTATGATACTTAATGACGAGGTATACCAAATACTTACTATATAACAGTGACTTTTAAATTGTATCTTATTCATTTAATAAGATAAGTGTATGATTTGACTTAAATCAATAAACATTTAAAATTAAAGTGTTTATATTATGTTTTTGAGTAGAAATTATTATTCCTAACAAAGTATACTCAAATACTGATAAATCATTCAGCATGAGAATAACAGTTGAATTAGTTATAAGGCTATAAGAAATTTTCTATCAGTTCAAAGAATTATATCTATGTTGGGTTAGGTAAATTAGGTATATAAACACTGAGTGCAGCTAAGTGCCTTAATTTTTTTGGTAATGTTTTGTTTCTTATTATGAACAAATAAAAACAATAATTATTATTATTATCTATAATTTGAATTATTATTTACATAATTTTTATTATATCTAACCTCAAGAAAATTATAATGTAGTTTTTTAAAGTATAATGCAGTCAATGTGCTTCTTTTCAAACCTTAATTCAAAATAAATATTATCAACATGAAAATAATAATGTAAAAATAGTTAAATATATTGTAAGTTTGAACGACTGAATATTTTTTTTTATTAAATTATAAGTATTTAATTTTTATAATTTATTCAAATGAAGTTTTTTAATAATTAATAAGTTTCTATAATGTCCCAATATATACTTGTCTATTGTTGTAGCTCGTCCAGAAAAAGCCGCTCTGAAAAATCAAAAACTAAAAGCAGCTTAAATTGAAGTTTACATATTAACAGCATACACCTGTGTTATTATATCTAGTCAATTTAAAAAATTAATACATTTTATTCATAATATTATGAACATGAACTTAGCATGTAATAATTATGTCATTACTTTTATAATTATACGGACATGTATTTTAATTGTATTAGTTATGTATAATGTAATATATTTGTATTTGGAACTTTATCATGTAAATTGGTAAAATAGTGTTTCTATTTTTTTGGTACATGAATATTTTCAACTATTTTCAACTAAGAACTAAAAATTGTTATAGATTTTATGAAAATTGCCATAATGTGTTAATTTGTAATTTTAAAGACCGAAAGTTACAGTTATAATGTTGGTGGTATTAATTTAAATTTGTTTAAAAATGTAAACATTTTTTATATACACATGTTAATTTATACATGCCATTTGGTTCCAATATTATAACAGTATAGATTGGAATGTTTTATAAAATCTAGTTTATAATTATTTCTTACATAAATATACATACTTATACAGTATACATAAACTTGTGGGTACTTAAGCAAAACTTCCATTTTAAACACATTTAATTAGTAATAAAGGTAATCTTTATAATAGTTACTACCTAATTAATTATTATTAATGAATACAAATATTTTCTATTTACAATAGTTTATTATTTTGTTATCTATGTTAATTTTTTGTATAATTATTCCAATTATTTTAAATTCTTCCAGTTTAATTTATTTTTATTGTGTCGAATATTCTTATTTTGATAATAGATCTATTGAAATTTATATTTAGTAATTTTTATACTTTTTATACAAAACTTTTATTTTTCACTACAACTTAAAGCAAATTATATAGGCATAAAATGTTTTAAACTAATTGATACTTACTGCTGTGTGTATAAAACAATATTTATCTTTATAGTTAATATAATGTTTTCATCTGATTATATAGATTTAAAATATAAGTACTTAATGGCTAATATTAACAATTTATTTTACAATTATACATAAAAAATAATGTTTATTTTGTAAAATATTTTGTATTATTTTTTAAGTGAATAGTATTAAATTTTTGACTAAAAATAATTTAATCATTATAAAGTTAAGTAAAAGTATGGTATCTATATTTCAAATAAAGTTTATTGGTATTTTTCTTTCTATTTCTATTTTGTATAATGAATATAATATTATATTATTGGATTTGTAAAATATGTACATTGGTATGTATATATTACCCGTGTATATTATTCATTGGTTTATTAATGAAGTGATAAACTGATTAGCAATAATACTGTAATTAGTCTATACTTATTAAATATGACCATAAAAAATATGGCATTTTTACAGAACTGATACTTGAGGATATAATATTGTGTAATCCAAAAACATACTATATATTTGGTCACAAAATATGTGAGCGAGAATACATTTTTTCTGAACACAAATAGAACTTCATTGTTGTATGCAGTTATTATTTTACACACTAACTAGATTCTAACTTGAATAATTATACCCAGTGGTAAATCTACATTTATTTTTAAAAATCAAATTAGTATTTATTTAAAATAAATACATTTTTATCTTTTCAAACCTGCTTTAAGTAATGGGAACAAAAAAAGTCTTTAACTGCTTATCTCGTTGAGGTCAATGTATTGAATATTTATAAAAATATTGTATCATCATCATTAACTATGAATTTAGTAGATAATGATGAACATATTTTATGTACCATTGGCAACCACTGATTCTCATTATAGCTTTTGATTACATTTACATGTTCATTAAAGATATTAAAGATCTACATTCTACAAGAAAAAAAATAAGTGTTATCTTGCAAAATGCAATATGTAAATTATTTTGTATTATGGTATTTATTTTTATAAAGTTAGAAAATCTAGGACATCAGCCTGTGAAGCCTCTGAAACAAACTCAGCCTTGATACTTTGGTGCATTTCACCCCTTGCACTACTGTTTGGTGCTATATAGTGTAACACTTTTATATAGGAAAAGGAATATAGAATGATGACCGGCTCTGAGTTTTTTTAGGGGTGTTTGGTGGATAGGTAATTATTTAATATTATAATAAGTGTTTAAAAACTAAATAAATAAGTAAATAAATAAATAAATAGTAAATGCCTTTATAATTTTAGGTGGATAAAATATAAAAACATGAATACCTACTCTAAATAATAACCTAGAAATGTATTGAATTTAATAAACATAATATAGTGTAATACAATAGATATTTTTTAAATTTATATCAGTAACTATCTCATAGAAAACATTTTATAATTCATTTTCCGCCATTTAAATTCATTATAAATTTTTAGATGATCATAGATTTAATGATTTAATGCTTTTAGGCATTTACTCTAAGATTCAGTGACCTTTGTTTGTGAGCAAAAATTATGTGATAAATAATCAGAATTTTTTACATAAAGATATTTTGGGATTGGATAATTTTATTCATAAAGTGAGCAAGTACTTACCTAAAGTATGAATTCTGAATAAATAACTTATTTAACTTATAAAACATCAAAGTATTACCAGTAATGAAGTAAGTTTATACTCAGAACCAACATGTTCTGGTATTAGATTTAAATATTAAATTATGAATACATATTTATTAGTTAAAATTATTAACAAAACCAACTCTGATAGCACCTAGGTCATGAGACATATTTTTACTACTTACATTATATTAGGTATTGGTCATAGCAAAGACAAATACCAAACGTCCATGTTCTAAGTAAAAAATCTAGTACATTGCTTATTGGTTAGGTACATTACTCATTACATCCTGAAGATACTCTCCATTATTCAAACTAAATAAATTATAGTTAAGATTAATTAATTATAATAATATGTTATATGAGATAGATAGACACAACATCACAAGTCATGATTGACAGAACCATATTCATTAAGTGTGATCAATAATAGATACATGATTTGTAATTAAAATAAACACATCATATATTGACCAATACAATTATTCTGTGTTTATATAATCCAATTAATTTACAAATCCTTTATATTTTAAATAATTCTGAAGTATCATTTAGATGTTTCTATGTTAAATGGCTTAAAGATTACTAACTCATCGTTTATGCCACATTTAGTGAATTTATGACATTTCAGCATTAAATATTTGTTTGAATTTTAAATTTAATTGAAAATAAAGATTATCTATCAGTTGTATTGATAAAAAAAATCTAAAATTATAGAAACTTTCCTCTAACTAGACTTAGTAGACTTATTAGCAGTGTTTGGTAGTAACTTAATGGAAGTATTGGGTATATCAATATATAATATTTATATATTTAATTTTAACTCGCTACTATGGTTTTAACACGTCTAATAATATTGTACCGTAAATCACGAGAACAGTTAATTCAATTTATTATTTAATTTCATTCTTCTAAATGTGTACATATGCCCTACACAAAACATTTCCATGAATATCTTTAGCATGGACCTACATCTATAATTAAACACTATTAACACTTAGCTAGTAGTCATATAAATGCAGTAAATAAAATTTATTTTTATTATTAGAATTTAGTACTGTACAAAAACTCTTCATTTTTAAAATATTTATTATAAAAACTATAGTTATTGCTATATTTATAATTTATACTAGATTATAACATTATTTTTCTGGTAAGTACTTAGTACTTACTGATAAAGTTCTTATTTAATTAAGTTTTATATTAATATACATGTATTTTTTAATAGTTATAAGTAATTAATAATATTATTATGTACTTATATATTAACTGTACATATTATTTTTGTACATCTTTTTCAAATAATATATTTTTATTGTAAGCAGTGTAATTCTAGTTATATTATTGCTTGGCAGAATGAAAATTGCTAATTAAAAAAAAAAAAAAAATTGTAACAAGGAAAAGTAAAGTAATTTCATTACAATTTTATTTGAGTAACGAGTAAAGTAACTTAATTACTTGTTAAAAGTAACTTACCCAACACTGCTGATTAGCTGAAGTTTCAAGTTAACAATTGTTCATAATGTAAAAAAAAAACTAATGACTAAAACAGGTTCATGTTTTAAAAATTTTAAAGATTTTATATAACTAATAAAATAGATAAAATAATTAATAGCATAAATCAAAGAAATTAATAATAGTAACTTTAATTTAAATTAATATAGAAGTTGTAAACGTTTAACAATTTGAGCAATCTTAATGATTTTACAATGAAGTGGTTTTCTTTTCTTTTATGAGCTGTTAAAAATGTCAATATAATCATTGGTGTAAATTTAAAACTCATTTGTATTTGTTTTTTCTGATCAGTAGTATACGAAATAAAAATAGAATTATAAAAAGTAAAACTAGGTAAGATTAGGTGACAAGAGTACAAAATAGCAATTGCTGAGCATATTGATGATTCTTATTTATATAATATTTACATATTTACTTAATTCATTTATTCATTTACAAGTCTCAATTTGAAAGTCTAACTATAGTCGTGTACGAGTATATAGTATTATCAGGGTCGTTATTACGATTTGCGAGGCCTTAGGCAATATCTAAATAGCGAAATGTGATGTCCTATAATTTATTGTAGAATAAAACCAATAAGATTTCAGATCAATAATAGTAATAACACTATGAAAATTAAAAGCGCGGATAGCGTTTAAGATTAAGGGAGCATAGCCCTCTGACTATATAGCTGCTTCTGTTTGACTAAAAATGTGTACCTCCTAATTATACTTAATATCTCTGTAGAATTAAATCAAACAGGTAGTTACACAAAGTTGATTATGGTAAGTCAGTCAGTCAGTCAGTCAGAATATCTTCTTTTATGTATATAAAAAAAAATTTTTTAATAAAAAATGTAATTAAAATGATAAACTTCAAATAGAACATAATGTACAATTATTAATAATATAGCTAATATACGTGTGTATATACATGTATATGCGTATTGCCATACTGATTGGTCATTAATAGCGATAATATTATTATGTTATCTTGACGTAGCACTGGTAGGAGTGTGGGTTACAAGACATCTACAACGATAACAATATACCTACTAAAAATAATGTTTTAGGTAGGTACTGCATTAAATTTAAATTACATTACAATACCCAATATAAATTAGAACTCAACGGCATAATATTTTTTCATCATACAAAATACAAATGTACATAGTATAATCATTCAATTAACACAATAATATCAATACAAAACTGTATTATTTTGAATAATATTTTGGTATCAAATATAAGTGCGAATTGCGAGGCCTCAGCAAATGCCAGCGCTGCCTACCCTTAACGACGGCCCTGAGTATTATACTTAAGATAACATAGGACCTAAAATTTTAATAAATAAAACAATTGTAATATTAATAGTTATAAAAGTCTTTATTTCAATACATATTAATTTGTTACTGAGATATCACAATTACATTTTGAATACAAATAATATCCTTTGTGTTTGTACTTCAGGATAACTAGTAATTTATTTTATATTTTTACATTTTTACTCTATTTTATTTTTCAAGTAAAATAAATGTAACATAAATAAACTTAGATTAGATTTCTAAACATCCATATTGTTTCATATTTATATATTAGGTATGAAAATACTTAAAATTTAATGTATACATTTATATATAAGTATTAATATTATATTTTAGTATAATATATGGATATAGTTATACTATTACATGATTTTGTACTATAATATAAAAACTATGAATAAAAAATTGTAATATAAAATGGTTACGTACTTTAAAAATATAAAAATTGAAATAATCTATGGCAATAATTGCACCGTTGAAGTTATAAAAATTAATTCGTAGTTTAAACTCATTTTAACACACAATTGATTACTTGATATTTAACAAGTACTGAGATTAAAAAAAAAATCATTACATTTATTTAAATAATTTCTATCATATATTTCTGAGA
The DNA here is from genome assembly GCA_036289425.1 of Rhopalosiphum nymphaeae. Taxonomy (NCBI): domain Eukaryota; kingdom Metazoa; phylum Arthropoda; class Insecta; order Hemiptera; family Aphididae; genus Rhopalosiphum; species Rhopalosiphum nymphaeae. The sequence goes on from JAZAQC010000015.1 coordinate 2,803,368, forward strand.
AAATATATTATTTAAAATAAGAATTTACATAATACATCTAGGTTATAATATTAAATAACAAAAAATGATTTTAAGATAACAATGCTATTTTACTGTTAATATCATGTCTAATTTCTTTATTTGGTATTCTTATATATCTGTTTGTACTATTGTGTAAGTCTAAAATTAATAACGATGGGGTACTACAAGTCAAATAACCTAAGTCTAACAACATATTGAACAAATAGTCTAATGATTTTTCAGTAAAATGGTTTTCAGATGATTTAAAAATTGGAGGGGGGGTTGGATAAGTTTTAGATTCTGTTGTATCGTAAAACATAACCGCAACAGTTTCATTTGCAAGTAATTTTTCTATTATTGTTTTAATACTCGGTACTGAAAAGTTACAAAAAAATGTTCCAAAGTCTCGCCAATAATCATCAATTCTTTTACGTTTTAAAACATTTAAAATTGACCACATGCAATATATTTGCTTCTTTGTATTTGTAAGAATATCAATTTTATTGTATGCACCATAATAAGCTTTTATTTCTTCTATTGTTATTGCAATTTTAAATTCCGGTATTTTGAAAAGATATTCCAACTCATTATTGGTTAATCCAAAGTAATCAGTAAATCCATGGAAATTAGAAAATGGTTGTATCTGTATACATGACGGCAGTAAACCATGAATATTATAGACTAATTTTCCAGTCACAAATGCTCGAAAAACGTATTTGTCGTTTTTTAAAAATACTAAAACTCGCCTCAAAAACACAAAAATATTTTTATAATCTAGAACCAAAGTCTCTTCTATTATACCTTCAATTGTTAACGAGTCAAGTTCATCAATTAGTACAAAACATGGCTTATTATAATGCTTTGTTAAAAATTTACATAATGATCTAAGACCAAGTGAAACTTCATTATAATCAATCTTTTTATAACTTGCACTACCACACCATAATTTACATATTTTTCTCTGTTCACTACTCAATTTATTACTTGTTTGTAAATACTTATGTAATTCAAAGGATTTGTGAACTATTTCTTTATATCCTTCAATAACACTGCTATAAGAATTGATAACATTTTCTATTTTAAAATTTGCATACATAACTGGATGTTTACCAAAATGTTCGTTCATTATTTTAGCTTCCTTGCTTATCTTAAGGTTTTTAAATAGTTCGTAATTACTTGTATCTGTTATTGGTTTCCCTGTCTTTATGTTAGTAATTGGTTTTCCCAAAGAGTCTACCTGAATTTCTAAGAAGTATTTAAGCATAGTTAGATTTGTTGATTTTCCATACTTGCGGGGGGCCGTGATTACTGTTCCTTTGATTTCTTTGTCTTGAAATACCTCCTTTATCATCAAAGTTTTATCCAAAAATCCAGTTGTTTGAAGAATTTTGGCAAAATCAGACGAGGAAAAATTGAAAATTGCATCGTCTTTAAATGAAATGATCTACAAATGTGGATTTTTCATCAACAATTAATGTAGTCATTTGTATATAAATTGATATTCTCATAATTTGTTTGGTTAAAAACTTACCTCTATACTATTAATGATACTCTGGATTGATACTTCACAATTGGCGCAGGTAGGGCAGCGAGACGATAACTGAAAATAAATAAATATATATTTTATGTAAAATATCTACAATGATAAGTAAATTAGGTCTTTAACTAGAAAATATTTTTTCTGCAATGGTAATGTATGTACACTTAGTAAATCAAAACCATTTAACAGATCATCAACATATTTTAGTTTTTTTAAAACCTACATTATTAAACAAAATATAAATATACCATGTATCTGTGAAAATAATATATACTTTATTATTCACTACCCTGTAAATATTTTTCAATTCTGTTGGCGGGATGTCAAACTAAACTAATGGATCATAAATTCTTATGACTTTCAATATTTTTAACTCATATATATTGCACATACGCAACACAACTTCATTTTTTTTTTAATGGCAACACCCAATTTGAATATCATTTTTGAATTGGTCAATTTTTTTCTAGCAATTTTTTGATCAATCAACTTTTATTTTAATCCAAAAATTGGTAAAATTGAAGCTAGGTATAATTTAAAAAAAAATATATTAAATTTGATTTTTTTTTTATTCTAAGCCTTACATGATACATTATACAATTATTATTAAAGTAATAAATTATTTACTATTTATAAATTTATAATATATAAAATATTTTTTTCTGAAAATATATGTTTTTATAATAAATTATGTAATTTCATAATGCATAATAATAAAATAAAATAATAATTTATAAAGTAGTAAATAATTGATTACTTTAATAATAAATATATAATGTATCATAATATGATGTTAAGAATAAAAATATAGAAAAAAATTCAATTTAATACATTTAAAAAATATATTATACCTAGCTCTAATTTTGTCAATTTTGGGTTTAGAATAAAAATTGATTGATCAAAATTGCTTGAAAAAAATTGATTAAATCAAAACTATTTATTTACTATTTATTATTTATACATTAAGAGGAAGTAGTACCCACATGTGTTGTCTCCGTTTTACACACGTGCGACATAGCAAATTTTTATTCATCAGTTCCAATATTGTATTGTTAGTTTTGATATTAGAATGAACTGACCTATTATGAAATTCAAAGGCAAGATTATTATCCAGGGTCTCATGTAGCCTTTTATTAATTTACTTAAAATAACAATATCAACAAAAGGCTATGCAAGGCCCAGAATAATAATCTTACCTTTAAATTTTATATTAGGTCAGTTCATTCTAATATCAAAACTAACTGCACAATATTGAAACTGGTGAATGAAAATTTGTTATGTCGCATGTGTGTAAGACATAGACAACACATGCAGGTTCTACACGTCCTCTTAATGATGTATAAGTATTTTATTTCTATTTAGACACGTTTAGATACAATTAGTTTCAATTAGTTATAAACAGTGAAAATATTAAATAGATAAATATGGAAAATTAAATAGGTAATAAAATAATATTGATTTGAATATTCATTAGGTACTTACAAAGTTTTCTGAAACGTTTAGTACTTCTGGTTCAAGTTCATCGTTGATATCGAAAAGTAAATATATAGTATTCCACATATTGTTGATACGTTTGGTTAAAATTGAAATAACACTGTTAAGCACTATACAGCATTTCATTTCTCTTGTTTTACTCTGCATTAATAAAAAAATGTGAAAAATTATATAAACTTGATAAAGATGGTTTGATATAATATAATAGGCACAGGCTTACATCAATTTTCTTGAGCAAAGAGTCAAATAATTGTAATTCGAATTTTAATTGTTCCATTATATCATTTTTACTAACTATTCCTTTAGCGATTTTAATTTCAATTTCTTTACGGTTAATATTCATGTCTCTTAAATATCTAAAATTAACATTTAGAAATATGTATGTTAGTTAATGTATAAATTTAACATCTATAGTACACTGAAACTTACAGTAATGAGCCAGTATTAGAAGCATTAAAGGTCATGTTGAAACATCCTTCGAAACCTTCAAATTTTTCTCCCATTATTGATACTGATTATTCTATTTTATAAACAAATATAGAATTTCAAAAGTTAAAGTGCAACATATATATTTTAAATAAACATGTGAACTAGCATAATATTATAGTTATTATTATGTTGATTACATTTTTATTTTTTTATAATAGACCAGTAGTATGTATACTGTACCTACCTAGAGTGTAAACATATTTATTGTACTATTATACCAGTCACCAGCTAATTAAATAATTAGTCCAATATTTATTTTATGTATAATTTAAAGTAACTACTATAGGGTAGGTTGGTTAAGGTATATACAATGTGTATGTGTATACACATAATAAATTTCAAGGCTCTTTCGTACACTGTTCAACTGTTTTGTAATGCAAATCTCAAACCAATCACTCATCATAGACTATATTGTGCAACTCATTTCAAATTGATTTTAATGCGCAAATGCACTAGAACGATTGAAACTGATTTCCAAGCGGTCTTGTTTCTGTTGACATGAGTGCGGCCACTCTGGATGCATAAATTAAAGAAATTATTGTTTGGACATCAACTAACAAGTTCAAGAGTATCGTTACAAAACAGTTGTATCCTGTGTGTGTGTGTGTGTGTGTGTGTGTGTGTGTGTGTGTGTGTGTGTGTGTGTGTGTGTGTGTATTAACTGTTAAATAACTATTTTAATAAAGGAATAGATAATATTATGTTACCTGCCTACTCAAAACCATAAAACCATTATCTCAGTTATTTCACATAAAATCTTTATCTATACGCTCGATTGTAGCCTACGATATACACGTTATCAAATCTGATAAATTTTATCAATTGGATCATTAATTGGATTCAAACAAACTAAGATGCCTATTTAAAATGTATATAAAATAAATTATTAAATTAATTTTGTTTGTTAAAACAATTTAAAACAGTTTAGAGCATTTTTATATTTTGCATTTTTCTTTTGTAAATAGATTTATTAGATTTAGCTGTTTTAAAAGACTATAACTTACGAACATATAATATTTTATATACATTTAAAATGTGTATTTTGTTTTGTTTAGATCCAAAATGAAATGTTGATAAGGATTCCTAACGTATGTGTGTCACACTAATCGTTTGTATTCACTCGTAGAGATTTACGTGCCAAACTTATAATGATAAACATGAATTCAAACTAATTATAAAAAAAAAGTATGCAATAATTAATGTTTCGTTAGGTGAGAAATACAGTATACACTGTATGAAGCAATTATTGTGGAAATGAAAAAAAAAATCATAAATTTAATGATATCTATTGGTTCTGTTATCTCTACATGTTCCCACCATAAAAAAAACAAAATAGGATAAGAACACGTGAGAGGAGCCATATACGCTACAGGTAGTTGACATTGCCGATGGTCAACGATTATCGAATCAAATAAAAATAAATGCCGATAAAAACAGGTGTTCGTAAACTAAGTCAGAATTTCTTGGTGAAATGTGCAATTTTGGAAAGATTTTACTATACACTGCCTATATTATGTATAACACTATATTCAATATCTGTGTTCAGTTTCTAATGTATTGACATTTTCGGAGTAATAGTTTTACTACCTAACCGAATAAAAGTTTCACGAATAAAATTAAAAAGTTTTCTAACTTAATGTTACGGATTAACTGTTTGAATTAAAGTAGATTTTCAAAATGCGACGAGTGCAATCGAAACAATAGTGTTAGATACGTGATGGCTATTGGATACAGCTACACGAGTATTAAGTACTGACTAAGGTTTAATTAAGATCTATAATATTTTATTATATTTATATAGGTATACCTGCTACAGTTCTATGACTTACTTGCGTTGATCGGGAGATGAGAAGAAACCGTGAAAAACAAAATTTCAATCGTGGTGGTTCTTGTCCGTGATATATGCGCCTACAACAGGTCGATATGAATCTGTCGCCACAAAAAAGAATACTGTTGCCTGTGGTTACTGGTGTCTTGTCCCGTGTGGCCGACTGGGCGCCCCCAACGGCGGAATTTCGAACAACGGTCATATTATTAAGCAGGTATACATGTTTGCCGAAAATACTGGACGGTGGTCTGTACGGGGTGGTCTATAACATATTTTTGGTGAAAGCTATATTATATCGTTTATAACGTGGCAATAGTAGGTAGATGCTGACGCGCACACACACACCCCCCAAGACTACCACTCGCCAGTGATCCACCTGCCGCCCTTGGAATTTCATTCCTTCGGTAGGGTGGAATTCGGGCGGCTCCGTCTCAATACAAAAGATCGATTGGGCTCGAAAATAACAAGCAAGCGCGTGCGTATTCTCTTGTTGTATTGTAATGATTACAATTGTAGCCGAATGGTTATGAGTGCATGCATACTCGTACCAAGGACGAATGAGCAGGTAAAATTAAACCAATTCAATATTGTGTTATCCCTAATATTATATAAAATTTTGTTATTCGAAAAAAATATGTAGTATATAAAATATCAAAAATATTCGTTTTCATTTGTATAGCTGAACCTTTGAAATTGTTTTTGGGAGAGGAAGTAATGATCATACTGTTCCCTACCCATGCTTTATACAATTGTTTACATTTACCTATGTCTAAAATCCAACAAGTTTATGTTACGGTTGACATACTTTGAGTCGACCGCTTTTTATAACACCTTATTTTTTGAAAAACATTTAAAATATTGCAACTTTTATCATACATTATGTGTTTAATGAGATATAGGTATATAATTTCATTTACATGCGTGTATAGTAAAATTCAAAGATATTTGACAGTTTTTTTCTATTTATTGTTTTATCCATAAATAAATCATATTGTTTTCATATTTACAAATCTAATTTTCTCTATTTCCTCTACACTAAGTACAAAAAATATTCTGAAAACTAGCAACAGGTTAAGTTGACCGGTATCCTCGACACATTCACCCTCTCCCCCCCGCAAGGAATATGATTTATTTCACCATAATTTTGTGATTAAGAATAAATATACTGCTCTATAATAGTTATAGAAATTATTATCATTATTAACATGATATCTTTTATCAAATATTTAATTATTTATCAATTTATTTTAGTAGGTACTAAAATGTATTGATTTATTTTTAAACAACCTATATTTTTAATTTCAAAATAAAAATCTGAATACTTTATCAAAATATAAATATATCAATATATGAATATCGAATATTTATCAAATAGTTTTTAAATTGTTTAAATTATTGATAACTGGGGTCTGGGATAGAAGTGTAGAACTGAAGTAGTACTATATTTTATGGTTAAACAAATTTAAAAAATTTAAATATTTTTATTAATTTTTTATAATTATGTATTTATTAAGGTATATTTTTATTTCATTCGTTAAAATCTTTAAAATCAATATAACATATGAACTCAGATTTGAAAAAAAAACTATCAATATAACATCCCTTGAAATGAAAAGTATACCAATCCCCCAGCAAATTATTACAATACACGATTAATGACTATGAAAGATTAAAAACCTGTATTGTATCTCAATCGTGGTTTTGAATTACAAATTAAAAAAAATATATTTAGTAAAATTTTATAAATCAATAAATCTTTAAGTTATAGATAAATATTAAAATACATTTATATTAATCAAATAATTTTGTATTTAATCAATACAAAATATCACCCATCTACGAGTTGAAATTTTTCGAGTACATTAAGGAGTGCTTGTTTACTTATAGATTAATCCGGCACTAGCTGTAGCATATCTTCACCCCAGCTATTTCACGTCTGAACACACACGTTATACACAAAAAGTACGCCTGTACCAAGAATATTTTCATTTCATTTATATAATTTTTTTAAATCATGATAATGAATGAAAATCTTCCATATTATTGCTTTATAGAATTTTATAGATATACGCGTATTTTTTTATATTTGCTTTAGAGTTACAATTAAAATTTTAACCCGTTAAATTTTAAAATTATTTGAAAATAACGTAATTATAAAAAGTTGTAGATATAATTTTGATAAATATAACTAATTTCTACCCAATCTTGGCTTCTATACTAAGACGTAAAATTATAGCGGTTGTACTTAATCAAATTTGTATATATATATATATGTGTGTATCAATGCTAAAAAGGGTCTCCAATCTTTTTTTACGATGGGGCAAATCTGAGATATATTTTTTCATCGGGGATCAATATTCTTCAAGGAATAAACAAGTAATAAAATTGAAAAATAAATAATATTCAATATTATACACCTACTATATTACAGCGTACTCGCGCAGTTATAAAAATCTGTTGATTACGAATTCGATAGCATTAATATTATTTCGGAGTCGGTTGTTATGTTTAGTATTATATGACCAACGCGTAAATACGTAAGTATACTGTAAGTCAGATAATTGTGATCGAGGGTGCTAGTATTAGTATATAAGTATGACTATAATCAATTGCTATAAATAACATCAAATGAAAAAATTAATAAATTAATTGTATTTAACTAATTAAATAAATTAAAAGCTATGGAAACTATAATATATATTTTAATAACATAAATTAGCGAGTTGGTTCAAAATCGTTAGCGGACCGTAGGTTGAAGACCCCTGCTATACATAATTGTGATTTGTACCTATATTATAATAAAATATCTAACTATTTTTTTTTAATGAACATGGAAAATATTAGTCTATAAAATGAACATAATGATCTAAACTTTTCTCTAAACTTAAATTTTTTTGTAAGCCTTAAGTGTACAAATTATTTTAAATTGTATTATTTATTATAAAATTAATTTATTTTAAGCATTTAAGGTATTAACTATAGATATTTTATTCAATTAACACGATAGCAAAAGAGTACTCAAGCAAAATTTCTTGAAACTTAAAACAAAAAATGATTAAATAATTTACTATTTATAGTACAGATTACATGGTATTATACTGCTAGTTGAGGACGTCGTGACTCGTAGTCCACTCTCTTGATCGCCTTAATCGGTCAAATCATTAATGACATTAGTATTTTTAGCGCTTGAAACTTGTTCTTCAGTATTTTTTTTTATTTTTTAAATATACTTAACGTTTTTATATCTTATTATTGTTTTAAATTTTATTTTATAGAATATACAATAGTTGGTTTTAAATATAGGAAAACATTATATTATTTTAATTTAATACCCATCAAAAACGTATACACATAATTTAACAATAAACTTGAGTTTAAACGTTTAAAGGAATATTTTTATTTTTAGGTGAGTTAGTAGTATAAAAAATATTTAATACTTGAAATGCTCATAATTCACTTAAAAATTAAAATATCGTAAAAAACAAACGAGAGAACACAGATAATGTTCTTACCTAAAAGTTTGATAATAGGTCAATTCATTCTAATGTTAAAACTAAAAGCACACTATTGAAACTGGTGAACGAAAATTATCATGTCGTACGTGTGTAAGACAGAGACGACAACACGAGCGGGTGCGACGTCCTCTTAAAGATTATTTAAAAATGACGAAATTTTCGCTATTTTTTTAAACGATAAAATGAAAGTTATATTGGGGAAAATGGAAAAAATTCATCATTTTTCTCTATAAAATATTGTCATATTTTAATTTTATAAATTATAATAGGTATATTTAGTCTAGAACCAAAATTGAGCGAGTTTTACTCGGACTGCGTAAACGAGTTTTGTCTATGTCGAACGCGTGTAAGACGGAGGCAATACTAACAGAATCGATAGAATCCGATATAGTTATAATTTAAATGTATAATATCATTATGATTGTTGTTCTATGAATAGCTACGTTTATGCGACCCATTTTAAGTTATAAGTCATAATTTATAATACATATTTGTACATTATACATTATCTTATTCTGTGATATGACTATATGGTGTATATAATATATATGTATATTAATTATTATGTCTAGCTGGGAACATAATAGGCACTTATTTTCCTCAATAAACATTACGGCACAATATTCTTTAGAAAATGGATTTTATTTTTTGAGGGTGCACAAGTCCGCTATGCACCCCCTAGTTGCGCCAATGGTAATACCCTAATTTACGCTTATTTTACATTTATAACTGCAATGACAGTATTTTTTAGCCCTAGAAAATTAATTAACGTAACTTTTAAGTTTTTAAATATAAAAAAAATAAAAAATAAAAATATGTACCAATTACATAAATCACTGGTGGTTTTATGTGGTTCACCCGCTTTGTCTGTTAACTTAACCTAACCGGTGTCTAAAAAAATTAAGACAGTTAGAGTAGGTAAATGTAAGAAAAAAATGAACTTTAAATGAGGGTAATTTTAACTACAAAATAGTTTTAGAATGTTTATGATTTAATAATAAATTTCGTCAAAATTAGTTTTTTAATTGTTGTAATAACAACTTATAAGAAAACTTGTACTAAGTTTTCAAGTTTTTACTTATTTATTCACAAACAGAAACATGACGCGGCCTCTATCCACCTTGACAGCGAGATCATGTTTGTGAATTGTTATCAATTTTTAATAATCATAGTCTATTTGTTGTTTAATAGATAAAACAAGAAATGACATGAATTTAGATTGAAGTATACTGAGATGTATCATATATCTCATAATTAATAAATAAAATAATAATAGCACTGATATTATTTAATAAATATAAATTTGTTTGACATTAAATTCATACTAACAAATTGTTCGAAGTTGTTAGATTTTCCAAATTTTTATTATTTTATCACAATATATTTGTCAGTCGTCTCTACTTATCAGTCGATAGTCATCTCTACCAAAGCTTTTATTACAGTCTATTAATTCAGATTTCTGTTTTTAATTTTTTGTATAGACAAGTAAAATACTTAAGTACTTTAGTAACATAAATGATTTAATATCTAGGTATTACATTTTATTTTATGGTACTGTTGAGTTCTGACTTAGAAAATGTTGCAAATAAAAACAGAAAGTTTGATTTTATTTTATAATTTGACTATAGTTATACATATAAATATATAATATAATACATTCCCCTCATCAAAAAAAAAAAAAAAAAATAAAAATAATAAGTAGTTGTAAATACGTCACTAGTTTGAAGACAGAAATCTGACATTGAAAAAAGCTATCAAGGTAAATAATCGTCAGCTTGTTAGATTCTATTGTTACTATTTACAGAATTACAATGGCCTTTCATTTGGTTGAATTCAATAGTAGTTGAAGTGTTTAATTTGAATTCTATAGTTAAAATGTATTATTTAGTAATAGCACTAACGATTAACAATTATTCAATTCTTATTCTACATGTTTAAAATTATTAAATTATAAGCTTGTAATGAATAAATGATAAATGGAAAATTATTTTTGTGTAAAAGTGATTAAGGTATCTATTAGAGGATGATTTATTTAAAAGTGTTGTATAGATTAGTGCTATTATTCTAACTTAATCTATTTTATCTTTAAGTAGTGGTGAAATTTCAGTATCCACAACATTATAAGTGAAGTAGAATGAATATTAATAAATTAATAATTTTGTAGGTGTCTACATACATTATTTTAGAGGCATCACTCAATGGAATATGTAATATGAATAACTAATGACAACATAAAAGTATTACTATAATCTAATTAATAACTGATAATATATTTATACACTATACATAGAGACTATGGTAATATTTCTTTGTTTTTTACAGAAGTGGTTGGGGTAGACTGGAGTAGTAGCATTAGGTAACAACATTTCAAAATAATTATGATATTTGAATCTTGCTGTTTTGACTGCAATTTACTAGCAAGTATTATCATATAAGTAATTACTTTACATAAACATCGAGTGATATTAGTGAAATAATAACTTAATTTAGAAGAAAATTTTACTCATTTTTAGTTTGTAATACCAGGCAATGTACTCTCAACCTCTTTAAAGGTATTAAATTAGAAAATGACTTAGAATTTCAAATTCACAAGAATACCTGAAATATCGTTAGAAATGGAGAATTAAAATTTACTCTTCTATATAATTTTTAGCATATTTTCATAATCATTCTTTCTAAATACTCGGTAAATTAAACTAATACTTATTACTTTAATCCCATTTTCTGAACTTCAATGAATTTCTTAATGTTAATCTAAATCATGGAATATTATTGAATCTCCAGAGTCAAAAATCAATTTCTAAAACTATATTAAAATTCTGACATTTTAATGTAATTATTTTGTTTTATAATTGATATTTTTTTTGATGTTTATGTATTCATTACTGACACAGATTACAAAAATGCAGTTAACCAGTGCACTCTGGTAACTATTATGCATTATGAAACTGTAGTGGCTTGTGCAATACAAGAAAGTAGTTTTAATTTATCTTGAATTAAAACACAGAAAAATATAGTAACAATTAAATTGGTTGCCTTTTATGTTTTATTTTTATTTTTAAAATAAGAGGTGACATTAGTAAACAATTTGAGTATAATTTTTTCCTAGATAATTAATGTATAATATATATATAATATTGTCTATTAATTTTCCAAATAAATTTTAAATGTAGCTTTTATTGTTTAATTTTAAATTTTGTAATCAAAATGATTAATTATACATTGGCATACAATTTAAATACTTATTTAAAATAAATAATAATTATATGATTATATTGATTTTTAGTTAAAATACTTATTGAATAAATATAATAATAATACTAAATTTAAAAAATAATTTGTGAATCATAAATTGAAAATAACCTGGCATCTACTAATAGTCATTAATTAGGGGTGACAATCATATGGTCATACCATAAAAACCTATTAAATATGTATGGAGTTATACTTTAATAATTACCAAAATATGTTCCATAAAAAAAAAAAAAAAAATTATTATAAATTCTAAAATTTTATTTCTAATTCAATGATTTGGATATTTTGTCACTGAGTGTTCAATACCTTGAATGTGTTTATCTGTCTTAACAGTTTTAAGATACTGTAAGACTTTAAATCGTTTATGTAACCTTCACTTTACATATTTTATAAAATAATATAAAATAATTTAAAATTCAAAAATACTTAAGTCAATTGATTTAATACATAACACAATGCATGAGTATAAATCAAGACTAATGACAAGCAATGACTTTTAATCCAACCATACCTATTTAATATTTTATCTAAAAACATGGGTATAACTAGTATATTATCCTTTACCGCATTCTGACATTTAAAAACTTTGAAAAAACTATTATTTTGTGAAAATTTTTAATTCAACAAGTTAAAATCCTAATAATGCTCTAAAAACTCCAAAATATGCAAAATAAAATTTTGTATACAGAATCATAGTTAGGCCATGAAGTAGAATTTTGGTGCTAACTGGTTAATTTTTGGTCCAATCAATAACAATATGCAAATGTATATAAATGTTGGTCTGAGTAATTATGATTTATTAATTATTTTGGAAAATTAAAAATAATTTATAAAAGAAAATTTAAGTTTTCAATATTGATTTTTGAGTATAGTGGTTATAGACTACTTTATATTCACTAGTGACAAAAGCTAAAATCTAAAGAAGAGTTCCCATGATTAGTATATTTGATAAATATCTATGTATTATATTGTGTTTGATAAAAATTTGTTCAATTATTGGAAATTAATCAAGAACAGTTTAATTTTTATTGTTGGAATTTAAATAAGATGAAATATAAAAAATATTAAAAATTGTATTTCTTTGATTATTTATACTTAATTTTAAATTTGAATATGAATAATTCGTACCTTCAAATAAAAATCATCATCGTTTCATTGCTATTACTAGGGAAAGGATTTTATTGTAATAAAAAAGTCAATAAATGTATTAATTGTTCTTAAAATATGGAATAAAAATTCCAAAATATGTAAATACTGAAAAAATGTATAAGTATTGAAAAATCACCAAAAAAATAAATATTTTATAAATATAAATATTAAATAAAAGTAATACAAATGATGTAGATATATAAAATTATGAATATTATTCCAGAACAAGGCAATAAGAAACAACATAGATATTGTTGTAGGTTTGCAAATAAAAACTTACGACAGTTTGGTTGGAGAATACTTTTGTATTAGTTAAAAGATCGTTCCACATCAATAAATATTATAGGGGCATAATTATTATTCACTATACTAGAAGGAATAAATTTAATTTCCAGAGATACTTGTTGAATTTTTTCTATTAAAATATCTCTGTCAAAAATTACATATCTTGTTGTTTTAGACAAAGCAGATGATGTTAAACTTCGCTGAAAATCAATGAAAAACTCAAAAATTACGAAAATATATACTTATTTAACAAATATGTAAAAATATTTAAAATAAATTTGGGTTTATTTCAATTAGAATGATCTAAACCGTACACATTTTTTTATCAGATTTAAAATATCTCATACCAACAAAAATATGTAATTACAATAAAATCCGTTCCCTAGCTATTACTATCTTAATATAATTCTTTATTGAGATTGTCATTGATAAAAGAACTTATTGAAATCCATTCTTTTAAAAATATTTGTATGTAGTAAGGTTTATACTTTTTAGGCACCCATGTAGTTTTGAATTTAGGATAACTAATATAAGATAAAATGTATGGCTTTTCATAGTTGTTTAATTAATTATATAATCAAATCTTTTTTTATACCACTTTCATTATACTACATAAAACCTTACAGTATATTATTAAGCTATTTATTTGTATTATAAGAACTTTTGACCTCAATAAAATAGGATAAAAATAGCCTAAAGAATATGACATTTTACCCTGAAGCTTGTCTTATGGTAGTATCAGTGGATTCATAAATTTAAAATACAAATTTAAGAATATTCATTTTTTTAATTTTATTTTCTATTGATTTTTACTTTTCAAAAAATAGGTAATTATCTTTATGAAAGACTACTGCATGAATAGCCTTATATAGAGAACTCTGCAATATAGTAATAATCAGAATATTAAATGTTCAATTACATAAGTTTATTATTTTGTCAGATGCAACAGTGCTTCTGCTGATTAAATTCCAAAAAAAAAAAAAAATGTTTAATTATTACTTTAGATATTTTACTATACGTAATATATATCATATTATAGTTTATACACCTTCTAAATATTTAAGTGAGTATGATTGCCTTTTATCTGTTTAAAAATTAATACATACGAATGTAGGTTGTAATTAATTTAATTTATATAATAACAAAAAAAAAATTAGAATTCCTAAGAGTAGAATTTATTATTGGACCTCTAGTCTCCAAATATCAGTAGTTAATCAAATAGAACTTAGATTTTCAATAAATTCGGTCAATATCTTTACATATGATCCAATTCATACCTATCTAAATTATAGCTCATTAGCTATTATTATTCTATGTGGGAGTACAATACTTTTAAGTTTATTAAAAAGATAGTGTTTTACAAGTTTTATGCAGTTTCATCTCTTAAACAATATAATTGAATAGGTATAAGAATTTCTACCTGTAATCACAATTTTGAAAATTTTTTTTTACATTTCATCATTATTTCATTGAATAACTATAGATTTTGTAATGTTTAATAAATTGAATTTTTATATTGTTCAAAAAAATGATCAGATAATAATTTCAAATAATAAGTTCAATAAATACAAAAATAATTAATGTAATTTGTTTTCATAAACCATAACAAAGAGTTTTAATTTAAATACTTAATTAAAATTTTAAACAAATAATATGAACTGAATATTTCTGCCTATTACTAAAAAAAATTATAAGTTGTAAAGTTACAGCTTCAGTTTAATTAATAATTATAATTTTATATGTATATGTAAACAATCTATGTTTAAATTAATGAAATTTCTTTAAATGGTTCTATTACCTAGATAGGTAGGTAGGTACTTGCTAATTAGTTATTACTTTATTAGTGTTATTACCATTAATAAAACGTTTTGAGTTTTTTTTTATTTATTACTCTAAAACAAAGCTATGTTGGCTTTAAATTCGATTTATACTATTTAGAATCCAATGCATGCAATTTTATTTTGCTTTTATGCTGTATTTATATGGGTTTTCAGGTTTTTTAAGTACTTAAATTGCTTTTGTAAGATTTTTTTAAAATATGTTCTAAATAAACATATTTGAAAGATTAATATTTATTTTTATAATTTATAATGTGTTGCAAGGAAATGGCTCTATCAATTTTATCTCGTTATATTTGATTTAATTTATCAATATATTGTTAAAAATACCTAGTATCTGTTCAGTTATTTCTTGACAACCAACAAGCTTGTGAATAGAAATATTTTTTATTAAAATATATTTTTTTTTAATAATTTAATAAACTAATGGTTCAAATTTAATGCATAATTTTAAATCTTTTATAGTTGATTTTTAGAGTTTTATTGCTTTATTTTAAGTAATTTTCTTAATTTTTTTTATTCAAAATGTAGACTTTAATCATTAAACATTTTAATAAACATTAATTTATATCATAATGAATACCAGAAAAATTGATATTTCAGCTATCTTACAAAATAAACCATAAGATAAGAATCCATCTGAAAAAATTCTAGGAATATAATATAAATAAAAACTTAATACTTGAGATATCTTTTTAAATCCGTACAATAATTTAATTAAATGCTAAACCAACTCATTATCTACCAAGTAAAAGGGTATCAAATTATCAATATGTTTTAGTTATCTTACCTCATATGGTTTATGAGTCTATATTTAAAAAACGTAAAACTTGCTTACTTTTCTTATTTGAACTAATTGAACTAATAACTTATTGACTTTCAATAGTATCTATCTCCTACCTAGTTTATTTACTTAACATAATCTTCAGAATAAATTTGCTATATATACTTAATATTTAATCAAATAAAAATTTATAAATTGTATACATTATACACATACAATTTATATCTTTCTTTGATATTTCAAATTGATTAAACAATAATTTTGATTCTTTTTAGCATCTTTTTGGCTAATAATTAAAAAAATTGTGTTTAAGCTATACAATTGAGTAGACAATGTATTAGTTATAAATAAGTTATTTAAAATTAAAAATACCTTTGTAAAACTGAGAACATTTCTAATTGATGATTTAATATGATGTCATAACCATTAGCGACTTTAGAATATACAGTACATTTAGCAGTAACTAATTAACATTGACTCAAACAATTTACCATTGAACAATTATGACATTTTAGATGATTCTTCATCAATAAATTCAATAATAGCATTTTAATTTACATATTGTACTTAAGTAAAAGCATCATCCATATCTACGATTGAATATTTCAACGAAGGTGTATATACTATAACTCACTTTTTTTCCGAGGTCTCCGCAATTAAGCCCGCTGGTTGATTCATCAAAGGTTGAAGCGTTTTTTGCTTCATTTTTATAACTCAATTTAATTATTAAAATTTTGGTAAAAATCACAAACGTACGTAGACAACTAGAAATATTTAGAATATTGATTTTGTTATTTGTATTTGCAGTGTAATTATTGTATACACAGTAAAACGTATACTATTGGCCCACAATAAAAGTATGATAATATAACAAACGTAAATGTTTCAACACTCAGTATACCCAGCAAATTAGACCCATATTATGCCGTCGCGTTATCATAAATCGACGATTATTATCGTAAACGGTTGCGTTTCCCATTGGTATAATTAATTTTGGTTTGGTCTATTTATAGAATGAGTATTTTTTCCTTGTTAATAAGATATTGATAATTCTACGACGTCTATAGATAAGTTTTGTTGAAATTGTTTTTAATTTATGTTATGAATTACCTATTAAAATTAGAATTCAGGTCGTCAGATCGCGGAATTAAGAAGTGTAGTTGACTATTAACGGAGCTAGTGAGTGGTTGCAATTTATTTGGATCAGCAAATTAAGGAGTTATTGGCGTCGAGTTGGGTAGGTACCACCTAAATTCGAGTGACAAGAGCCCATCGTTTTACAAATACAAGTGATTATCGATTAATTACTTATTACTCAATACATTTTATTTTATTAAGTAGAAAAAAAATATGTGAATTTTAATTTTTAACACTATGAGCAGTACCTATGTAGTACAATTAATATTGTATAGTTAGATCAGAGACGGATTTACACAATTGCCGCTCTTAGGCAAATTTTATTTTGCCGCATCATTAAACTTATCAACGAGAAAACGTATTTACGAAAACTATTAAAAAAGTAAATCATAAAGACTGATACTAAACAATAATTATTAATTATGTTCATAAACTGTTCTAATCAAGAAAATGATATACCAATATAATATTTATTAAAATATAATCGATCACTATTTTTTTTAAATAAATTTGCCGCCCCTAAAAATTTACCGCTCTAGGCAACTGCCTACTTTGCCTGACGCTAAATCCACCACTGAGTTAGATAATGTTTGTAAAGTTATATTATTTGCAGTTATATTTTTGCAATATAAACTTCGGTTAGGTAAGTATGCCTCTTAAAGATTATACTTGGACTGGCCTTTAATAATAATTTATTATAACAATAATATAATTTATCTGAACCTAACGCTGTTGGCCATAGGTGTTTATCATCAAGAATAAATATATATATATATATAAGCATATGTAGGTGATATAACATAAATAATAAATTTAAAATATTAAATACATTTACGTAGGTAATATTAGATGAGAAGAAAGCGAGGCAGTTGTTAAGTGTCATATCAGTCGATACCATTACTCCATTTGTAATTATTCTGCATACATTTTAACTACAAAATTAAAATGATCACAGACTAAAATAGTTATGAAGTAGAATTTAAAAATTATATCTAGTACTATATGATTTGTTAATTTGTATTATTATTTCTATAACTTGACTTATTTCTATTTATTTTTACCTATTCATTTTCAGTCTGTTTATTTAACTTTATAATTAGTTAACATCTGAAAATTTGTACGTAATACATAGGTCAGCAAATTTATTCATTTCGAAAGTGTTAATATTAAAATTGATCGTTGACATTTTTATTCTAATACTTCCGGTGGTTGATTAAATCCGATTCCGTGGCTGATAACTATATAACAGTATAAATCATAATATTAAATTAGTTTAAAATCAAATTAAAGTTAGACGAGTTTTTGTAAAAACGTTTGAAGAGTATGCAATAATTTCTGATTTAATTTATACCGTTATGAAAAAAAGGAAAGTTTTATATGATATAATATGATATATAATATTATAAATGAATTTAATATGAATAATATTATATTATACATTTATACTATGTGCAGTATAGTACAGTGTATATTTTTTATATTCATCGCCCGCTTGATGAGAACAAAACAAAATTTTTCAGCTAAGAGTCGGCTTACTAGCTGGTGTCTGGTATAAATCATACTAATGTTTAACAGGCTACACAAACTTACATTGTATGTATTTAACCGAATATTTAATTTTACCGTATCTTTTAACTGGTCGGCATCCGTATTTTTTTCGACCTCCTGTCTAATTAGTTTTTCCGGAATGACAGTTAAGGACTGTTTTTCTCCAGAAGAAACTGCAGCGTGATATTCGTAGTCATGCCCGTTCATTAAGTGGATTTTTTGAAATTCTTCTCTATCACTCAAATTAATAGACTCACACTGAACAAACGTGTTAAATTAGAAAAAAATAATAATAATTAGTAAACAGCTAGATTTGTTTTTTTAACCTATTAAACATTATTTTTTAAGTTGTAAATTTTGTAATTTTTTATTAGGTAACTATTGAATCACGCATTCAAACTATTTCTAAATATTAATGATAAATAATAATAAAAACATTTTTTTTGTAACTATTAAATGTGAAAAAACGTTTATAAACGTTTGTTTATTAACTTTTGTGTTTTTTTTTTTTACTGTTTAACTTTTAGATGTCTTATGAATATATAAAAATATATTTACATTTTTAAATTAATAACAATCAAAAAAAGTCGATGAAAAATAAATAATTTTAGTATTAATGAATTTACAGTAACGGAATAAAAGATGAGTTAGTAGCATCCAGTTTGTTTATTCAAAATAATAGATAAATTATATTAATTTTAAACTTTTTTGATTGTTTATTTGTTATTTCCTTGTTGTATATAACATTTTTTTTATAATTATTATACATCTACATAAACTACAAACATTAATAAAATTAGATATTAGAAATTGAAAAAAATTATAATTTAAATTTATTGATAATATAAATTAAATCATACATTATTAATGTACATACATCTTCGTTTAATTATTTAAGTGTATTTGTTCATTAACATATTTAAAAAAAAAATTAAAATTTTAATCATTAAATCAATGAAAATATTTTATTTGCTAAAATTATAAATTTTGTATGAATGTATAAAGGTTTTAGTTTATTTTTTTGTCATTTTAGACAAATAAAATATTTTTAACCACAGATATTTACAGAATCATTTCTTATTCTTGATTTGGTAAAAATGGGAATGAAGGTGTTTTATATTTTAGCTTGACTGAACTAAGTTAGTATTAAAATATGTACTTAGTTTGTACTTATTATATTTTAAATTTTAAGGGACTCAATTAGAATGTACTTACAACAATCCGGGACTCAATTAGTTCTAAAAAGTTGTATCATGGCTTAGTTTTTATGCAGCCAAAAACTGGCACAATTATTTAGAAAAAAGTAAAATGAAATAATATTTTTTACCACTAGTTGAATTAAATCTAGTTTGATAACAATTAATAAAAATCACTTGGTTGAATGAATCGGAGGAATTTCTTCTAATTGTACGAGTATGTTTCAATTTGTCGGGTAATGTTAAACCGGATTGGAAACAATCAGAATTGGACTCATCAAGTATGTATTTTCTCTTATATTGTTTTTTAAGTTTGGTAGGAATTGATAAGTCAGAATCTGAGCCAGTTCTTTCTTCATCTCCATCTCCATCGTAATTATTTTCATTAGAACAATGGTCATCTGAACATTCCGTTTCTACTTCGTTAGTAACTTCCTCAAAACAATTGTTTTCGGAGTCTTTGTGTTCTATTAATTTACTTTTCTTGTTCTGAAATTGTGTTTAATTTATAATTTAAAATGGTTTGTATTTTTAATTTTTCTAAACGATACAGGCAAATACTGGGAAATAGGATAAAGTTACAAATTATTTAAAAAATCAAGAGACTACTATAGACTACTAATACTAATAATAATCAAGGTTTTTCTATACAACGGGTGAAATAATGGATACATTATCTATATGAAAAAATGTATTTCAGAATGGAGATAATTTTAAAACAAAGACAAAAGCACAAAGATCCTGGATTTTCTTACTAAAATTTATGTTTTAAATATTATGTTTTCCTATTATATCTATTCATATTAGTATCTATACACAAGGATAATAATTTTAGATATTGAAGTCTAATATTTTAAATTGTACAAAAAAACTAAATAATTTTTAAAATAAATAGTAATTAATATTATAATATTATATTAGTTTTATTAATTTTATGAGTATATACTATATATCAATAATTTAACAATTAAAAATAATGAAAGAGATCTGTGGAATCTATGAACATCATATTTTAGAAATCTTGTTTTCTAGGACAGCTTCCTAAACTTTTTAAAATTTAAATGTAAATAATATGATACGCATATATCAGTATTAACTATACATACTGCACTTCGATACCTATACTGTACATTATTAAATGTAAAAATATATTGTTCATTCATTACACTTCCCTTTCAGTTGAATACAAATCATTAACCATAGTTTCTAAGCCATTGTGTTAATATAGGGTACACACGTATATAGATATATTAGTGTTATTGTTGTTATTATTATTCTATGGAAATACGAGTATAGATACACATTACAAGCAAGGTGTCATGAATATCAAATAAATTAAAACGGAATACTAATAAAATAAATATCACACCATTTTAAATTAGTGAATTAAAACTGAACTATCACTCGGTGTAAGGGAGAATATTAATTAAAATTTTACCTCTATACACTTATATACTATATGCAATATGCTCCAAACTACGAGGATAGGTGAACTTATGACAATCATCATATTTAAATACTCCAGGGTTTCCGAAAATATAACTACTGGCGTTTGAGGAAACATGTTGCATTTATGGGGAAATAGACAGCACATAATACTGTCATCCGCATACATTGTTTATTTGATCGATATTACTTTTTATTTAAATTATTTGGCAATCACATACATACTTTAAAAATTAAATATTTTATTTTGTGTACATAATAATGTTAAAAATTATACATGTTAGATACTATGAACTGATTTTACTAGCCAGTTACTTACAATTATACTAGTATGAGATCAGAATATTATCTGTATCGTGGTCATCCTATAAGAGTTATATGCTCATATTATGCATTATTTATCGCTAAATCCAATATGACGAAACAAGAAATGTGAAACTTTTTCTTTTTAGATATTTTAAATACAATTAATTGTATTATTATGACCATTATTACAATTGTCTATTGATTATTTATGAGTATAAAAATCAATATTAGATTTGTGCTAAATCAAAGCATCGTATTAGTTATTTACTGCGAGTCAATGGCGATAGTATAGTATTATATTATACTAGTATGGACACAACATATTAATTGCGAGATCAGGTAATTGCATTTTAATATTCAAATTTGAACAATAGTTAGGTATTAAAATATAACAAAATACACGGTATTTTACAATAATGATAATGATGAAGTGCATTTTTAAATCGAATTTACATTTTATGGAAAAAAATTCAGTAATTTTAACAAAGATGGCGAAAACAATGTAATATAATATTGACGTATTATATAATAGGTAATTATTAATTATACATCACAATTTAAAATGTATAGATAAATCAATCCACCTAATGTTTATGTAGGTACATTCGGCCTATAAATGACGCTAATACGTAACACTATTGAAATTCAATTCAACTGATATTGAGTAAATTTTATCTTATACAATGGTATGCGTGTGTTGTGTGCTATACTTATTTAAATTGAATACCACTATTTTTAAATAACAAGTACAGCCTGTTGTTGGAGTACACATGACCATATTAAATGGGGTAGATAGTCTTTTATTATAAACTATTCTTGTTATGAATATATGTATATAAAAGAAATATCAAATATAAAACTAAACATGTACATATTATAACGAAAAATCACCAAATGATAAATAATTCATAATAAATCAATATTTTATAATGATATGGTTGTATTTTCAAATGCAATGTTTTCGGAAAAAAATATTTTAACTTTTTGTTTATAGCAAAATAAATTACTTTATTTAATAGCAATAAAACAATAAAAAAAATAACAACATTAAACATTAATTGTGATATAAATTGACAAAGGTGGACCCAGAGTTTTACATTTGAGTGTTAACAAATTGTATAATATTTATATTTTTCATTTCCCCCTCTCATTTACTCATAATACATTTATACATATAGTATAGATTGTATAAATATTCAATAAACGTTATTTTATTTTAAAAAAAATCATAATAATTTATATTAATATTTAAACATCCGTCGTTGTACACAAAGTTAACGATTAATGTTTTATGGCTAACTAGTGTCTTGTGAATTACTTGAATCATAACATCACTTTTAATGAAATCAGAAATACTAAACATATTATTTTATATCGATCATCGCTATCAGCACGGACCAGTTTTCGAAAAGAGACAATGTTTTTATTATAAAATAGTTACCATCACTACTAAAAATCATTATTAGACCAACGTTTTTGTGTTGACGACAATAACATTAAATATAATTTAACAATAATGATAAACAAGTACGTGTACCAAAACCGTGTAGTGATTTAAATTCTAAATATTCAGGTTTCGTTAAGTAATGTAAAATAACGATTGGTAAAATAAACATGTAATTATTATTTCGGATTTATTCTAAACACTTGCAGTTTTACTTAAGAGGACGTCGCATCCGTATGTGTTGTCTCCGTCTTAAACACGTACGACATAGACGAAACGCGTTTACGTAGAGTACAACTCGCTCAATTTTTGTTCTAGAATAAATATACTTATTATATTATTAAAAGATGACAATATTTCGGAAAGTAAGACGCTTAGTTTTTTCCATTATTCCTAATATAACGTTCATTATAATTGTTTAGAATTAGCAGAAATTCCAAAACTTTTAAATAACCTTTAACTTTCAAAATTTAAATTTTTTTAAAAAACCTCAGTGTCTTGCCCTCTGAAATATTGTCTTATTTTAATATTATAATAGGTATGTTTACTTTAGAATCAAAATTAAGCGAGTTCTACTTAGGCTGCATAAACGCGTTTTATCTATGTCATACGTGTATAAAACGGAGACAACATATTATGCGGGCACGAAATCCTCTTCTTTTAAGAAAAAACTAAAAATTTAATTAATGTAAATGTATATTATTATTGTTATTATTTAATTTTTTTATATATATATAATTAGGGTGTGCTCCGAAGATTCACCTATGTAAATTGATAGACCGTCTCTTTTCAGAATCGCTTTTCGTATTACAATGATATAGGTTTCATTGAATTAAAATTTAACTCATCTATCACAGTGGCCTATTCGACACCTAAAATATATTCTAAAATCAATGCCTATACTATACAGTAGTACCTACTTGCACTTCTTACCTTTTTTAATCGTTAACACCTGAAACTTAAAAATGTATTACAAAACTTCATACAAGTCTCATTTAATCAATTCGAAAGTTTCAAAAATATAATATACGTATATAGTCACAACTCACAATTTTTTCATATAAAAGTTTGATGAAATATGATATTTAAATGGAATATAATGATTGTTCCTCAAACGATTTTAGTTATTTTGTTACAGATATAAAACTATAAATTAAAGAGCCTTGAATTATGTACCTATTATTATTTTCAATCCATAAAGCAATTTTTTTGAATAATTAATTAGAATAATTTTAAGGTATTATTGACTTATATAAGTTATAAGTTAATAATGTATAATATAATATTATAATAATTAACACTATAGTTGTTTCAATTGTTAAATTATGTATACTGTATAGGTACATGTGAAAGTTATAACGACATTATATATTTAACATTTTTAAAATCCAAAGTTTTTCATTTTAATATTAATTACTAATTAATTAACTTATATTTTAATATTAATCAACTGATTGAGATACTTATAAATTATTACTTCTTCATAGTAATTTTTTTCTGCCAATTCTTACAATTCCTCATTTATACTATGCTCAATGAGTCTATTTAATATTTATTTATGAGGACTGCACACTAGGCGGTTCGAATGCACGTTTCGAATGTCGCGATTAATCGTTCAAAATTAAACATGTACTTTTATATGGGTTAATTCACACACGTAAATAAGATGCGCGTTTGGTGGTGTTCGAACGCTCCAAAATGCGCAAGTTTAATTTTGGGCGTTTCTCAACTAAAATTAAACAATATTTTTCCAATGTATTTCTGTTTTTGAATTATACACGAGTGATTTAAACGCCGCGATTGTGCAGCGTTTTTTACGTTCTTTCACAATTTGTACCTCCAACCTTAAACTAATTAACTCTGTAGTCTGTACAAAATGTATTAATTTATATTTTAAAAATATAACATTTTATAATTTAGTAAACTAAACCCATATTAATTTAATTTTATGAAAATATCGTTTTTAAGAAATACGAGATAAACTTAATAGGTTGGTAATCACAATAAACAAGTACAAAGCACAAAAAATAAATAATAACAATAAGAGCTTTTTATAGTGATATTTAATAGGTAGTAATTATTTTTTGACAAAATACTCAGATATATATTAATATTATTATCTATGTAACAAAACAGTAAATACATTTAATTTTTACTTTTAAAGCTATATAATAGGTATGTGTTCTAAGGTATATTCAAATGTTTCGTAAAATATTAAACTTTTAACTAATTTTAGATTATACAATAGATTTACGATTAATTATTAAATAGATTTCTTAACTTTCATTGTTATAATAAATTAATTCTCATTAGATTGAGCATAGACACTTGCTCGTCAAAAATACCTTAGTATTTTTACATTATTTTATAATACAAACTTTACTTAACTATACTTTTTTAATAAATATAAATATAAATAATAAATACAAATAATATACAAATTCGCAATACAATAATGGTGAAAAAAAACTATTTTTTAAGCTTACGTTATACATACAGGAAACGCGTAAATGAACTAAAAAAAAAAATTAAGGTCAAATATATAATACTTTGTAAAGATTTTTTTTTTGTTTTTAAAATTGAAATCCTGTATTTATAACATTTTTTATGAAATATATTTACTTACGAAGAAGCATGGTTTTTAATATTTAATAGTAATAATAATAATAATATATAAAATATAATAATAATTCAAATAAAACGAAAAATAATTCGCATTGCAATAAGTATAGTAAATAAATAATACAGTGTTTTACACGTGCAAATAATTGAATAATAATAGGTACAAAAATTACGATAATTTAACTAATCTAGGCTACGGCTGTGGTAACAATTTTTTATTTGGTAGAATAAAGCACGTGTAACAATTTAGGTATAATGATACTAATAATTGTGTGAATTGTACGATGTATAAATAACATTATGTAATAAATTAAACAGTAATATAAATCAATATTAATTGGAAAAAGAAAAAAATCATCAATAAACATATTATATAATTTAAATAAAAAATGTTGATTCTTATGATGTATATTATTATTATTATCATCTGATACGTACGAGTAACGTTTACTGAGGGTCCATGAACGATCGATTTTCAAAAACATCCGTTTAAAATATGGCGAGTGCTTTAGAAAATCGAAATCCCTTGGATTAACCGGTTGGAGGAAAATATTACTCGTACGCCAGTAATATAATATATAAATGAACGCATAGACATTTTATAAAATAATAGTTGAATTTGAGCGTTTTGTATTAAAACAAGACGCGGAGGAGCACGACAAACAACACCGTGCTCAGGAACGATTTCGAATACGATATTATGCTGTTGTCTATTTCTTTAATCTTCAGATCGTACTTGGACAACGGTTTTTCTGACAGCACTATCATACCTGTAAATATATGTATTATATTAGAAATTTTGGTCTTATGATCACAGACGTTTGGCTACTATTTTTTTCTGATGTGACACGTTTTGGAACTATAAACTATAATACATGTTTTTACATATTTATATGTATATAGTTTTTTATGTTTGTAAAAAATATACCTTTTTATGCAAGTTATTTATAAATTTATATTAAGTTACCACGGACAATACATTGTGATAACTATAATACAGTGTGATATCCATTACCTATGTAAACGTCTATTATGAAACAGTATGATATGCCTTGGTTTATTGTTTTTTAATATCAAAATATTGGATATTTTTTAACGAATTTTGTAAAAAACTAATAAGCAAAAAAATGATAATAATTTAAAAAATACAATTCGATAATAATCGACAATAATATTTTACTTAAATAATATTGTAGAAATATTACTATGGCTAAAATATTTTTTATTTGTTTTATTTTAATTTAAGTATTGTTAAAATATTATAGTATAATAAATTCCATATATCTTACTTATATATTTCTAAACAAAAAACTTTACCAATACTTTTTATCTTTTAATATCCAAACGTGATATAATCTTAGGGATATTTAGTTCTTAAACGTTTTGTGAATTTATAATATTGAACAGGTACAAACGACCAATCGTGCTACAACACTGATACAAAATACCTAATTTTATATATTGCACAGTATTCTGACCAAACAAAATATTAATAAACTTCAAGAGAAATCATTAATTATTTTGGCAATATTTACACAAAAACGATTTTAGAAACACACATAAAATATGTTGAGCTCTGGTGCACAGAGCTATTCAGAAATACACTACAATTTCCCCTACTAATAACATTGTGCTTCTCTTTAAATTTATTATATATTATTTGGTTACAAAAAACCACTACCTAATCCCTCTTTAGCTGGAATATGTCAACATACAGGTTGCTAATTTTGCGTACATTGAGATCCAGGGATTGAAAATTGGAACACAGTTTAATAAATTTGGATGCCATAATTTGTCTATTTGAACATTTTAATATCATATGAATGTTTATGATTATTTTTAATTAATTAAATATGTAATTTCTATTTAGCACTCAAAAGAAGACATGTATTCAAAATGCCTATAATAAAATGTTTCTTTTAATTAGTTTTTGATTTTTAAATAGATGGTACATCATTTTTAATTTGTCTAATTACAGATCTACGTTACATTTCAAATAATAGGTTTAAGAATATTACGAATTTTCCAACCTAAAATATCAATATTGAACTGTTGTTAACAAAAAAAAAAAAAAATCCTCATTTAAATAAAAATGACCATACATTATATAATATAAATTAAATTATGGATACCTAGTCATAACTCACAATAAAAAATAATTTTTTTTTGTATAATATTAGAATGATTATAAAAATAATATTAATATTAATTATAATAGTACAATTGTTATCATAATTTTTTTTATCGTTTAAACTACTCCTCGTGACACAAAAACAAATTATATAGGTATTTTCTTCGATTGCTACTATCGCATATTTATAACACAGTAATAAAAAACAAAAATCATATTTTATACTTACTCGAATTCGATTGAACTGGACACTCTTTGTCATCATTGGGTTGTGACTGTGACGACGGTGGGATGACTGTGATATCCATCGGGTTTTCGATGTCAGTAGTTAATGCCATAAGTGGTAACTGTGGCCACAATGCAGGTGAAACAACCTCACGGTAGCCCACGTCGACTTTCATCATTGCCGGCTTTTCGACGTCCATAGGTTTCTCGATGACGGCGAAAGGCGTCGGTGGACGGGAAATAGTTGACACGTGATCATCTCTGTTCGCCAGAGCACCTTCGATTGGCTTTTCGATGGCAGTAAACGGATTCGGCGGACGGGACTCGGTTGAAACGTGGTCGTCTCCATTCTGTAGACCACGTTCGATTGGTCGCTGGGCGATAGTAGACGGAGTAGGTGGATGAGACATGGATGAAACTTGATCACTTCCGTTCTGTAGACCACGTTCGATTGGTCGCTCGGCGTCAGTAGACGGAATCGGTGGATGAGACATGGATGAAACTTGATCACTTCCGTTCTGTAGACCACGTTCGATTGGTCGCTCGGCGTCAGTAGACGGAATTAGTGGATGAGACATAGATGAAACGTGGTCGCCCCCGTTCTGAAGCGTGTGTTCGATTGGCTGATCGGCGTCTACGACGGCTGGTTCTTTGATGTCTAAGGACGATCCCGAGTCAGCCGCGCACAACATCAGTTGCTGCTGTTTCTGGTCGACGACATCAATTGTCGCCACCACTCCGTAGTACTTACACTTGTTTTTGTCCGTGTCGTCGTCATTGTTGTTGTTGTTGCTTGTGACGTTTTTCACGTCTGACAGTTTCGAATTTATCGATTGGCTACAGTTGCACGGCCCATTAGTCAACGGTGGTTCCGAAATCGTTTGTGTCATAACCTCTACTGAACTGGAGAGCTGATCGTTGGCCAATGTCGACTGTTGTTGTGTACCCGATCGGCGTTTGAGGGCCTTTGGCGAAGATGACGGTAGTGGCTGGGGCGGCGGAGACAGTGACGTCGTCACCGTTGTCAAAGCGTTCCGCTTTTTTTTTTTGGTTGGCCTGCGTGACTTGACCGGCCACGAGTTGTGGGTTCCTGTAAACCGACAACCGTAATAGTTATTATTAGTTGTTATAATTTGTAGGACTCAGAAGAGGAGTATCATTGTTTTAGTTTAATTCGAATACAACATTAGATTTACTATATTATTATTGTTATTATTTATAAGCAATATTTAATTTATGTTAAGGACGTAGAACCCACACGTGTTGTCTCCGTCTTACACACGTGCGACGTAGTAAATTTTCGTTCACCAGTTTCAATATTGTGCTGTCAGTTTTGATATTAGAATGAACTGACCTATTATAAAATTCAAAGGTAAGATTATTATCCTGGGTTCCACGTAGCCTTTTATTAATTTTATTTTTTTTAAGTAAGTTATGATCTTTTTGAAATTGAACATTTTACATGACCATAATTTACTTAAAATAACAATATCAATAAAAGGCTACGCAGGGCCCTGGATAACAATCTTATCTTTAAATTTTATATTAGATAAGTTCAATCTAATATCAAAACTAACTACATAATATTGAAACTGGTGAATGAAAATTTGTTATGTCGCTCGTGTGTAGAGGGGTTCTACGTCCTCTTAAGATTTAGTATACATCGTATACATTTCGAACGACAATAATCCTAATTCAGGTTTCATAAAACGTTGGAGATATCTTTACTAGTCCTTCTACAAATAGTTGATGTTTGTTCCAAAATTATTTCGTGGTTTTTGTTATTTACAATCAAAATATTAAATTAAACATAATATATTAGATACAATTTTATATTTTATACGTGAAGAGATGCAGTTAGATTAGCTATAATCTTAAATATTCTATTGTAAATAGACATTTAAAACTTAAACGGAGGTAAATACTTTATTTAACCTCTCACAATCGACAATTAAAATTACTAATTTATATATTAATAACTTTATTTTATTATATTGATAAGAATTTTTTTTGTTTACAGTAGGAATTTGGATAATTGATCAACATAATAAATTTAAAACTTTATAAAAGTATAAAATCATTGTTAATTGAATGATGTAATTATTTTATAATGTTATATTGGTATCTCAAATATGTAAATAAAAATACTATGTAGTTTAAATGTTTCTAATTAAAAGACAGATTACTTAATTACATTTAAGCATATTTTTTATTATATTATGTACCTATGTTTAATTTTACTAGAAAAGTACACGTTACATCTACTTATGAGGATGTAAATCTATGGTTTAAATAAAATGTAATCAGAATTTTTCTGTACACCAAAAAATTTTGATTCTGTACACTTTATAGCGTAGAGTATACAATTTTGTTAAAAACGTATTAGATTAAATTACTAAACACCATTTCTTATTGTTGATTTAACTATATCGAATAAAATTTCAAATTTATATTAATTGTTAAATATTCAATTAAAAATTATTCGCAATACTTCAAAGAAATTCTAATTTCTAAGAAAAATTTTTCAACATTTAATACCAACACACCATTTAAATTTCACTAATTGGTATGCAATATTAAAATGGATTTTTTTTTAACTTTACATTTTATTTAAATAACCTTTTGAAAAGTAAGTTATATTGGAACTCATTGTCGATGTGCTATTGCATATGTACTCCTACATCAAGCCCACATGTTCTTTTTATAAAACCGTTAAACGATTGAGATATCTTAAGCTTTTTTAGTTTATTGTACCAAGTATATTATGCACAGATGTAACTATAGTACTGCATACACATATACTGTATAAATTGTAGTAAGAATGAAAGTAATGAAATAAGTTTTCTGAAGTAATAACATACACTTTGATATCGGTTGCTTATTGCTATTATTTGCCGATATTGTACTATTGTGTACCGAATCGAAAAATGTCCATTTTTATTATAAAGAAATCTATACAAATATGACTGCATGTTTACTATAAGGTTTCGATCGTTTCAGTCATTATTTATATTTGGTTTGTAATACAATGGAGTTATATTTACAGGGAAATTAAATTAAAAATAAATATAATTTGTACTCAACTACCAAATAATATTTGTACAAAAAGTTAATTATTGGCCAAATGTAATGCTTGCATTTGGAAATTTAAGAAAAATACTTACACCGCTCAGAAAAGCAAAAAATAAGAATGTCCACTGTTGTATTGTTATAAACTGTTAATGTAAAATTAATTTTGTTATTAATATCAAGGGAAATGTTTTCTTGGTGTTAAACTAAATTTAAAAAGCATTCAACATCATATAAAAATGGGTTCAAAAATAAATATATTTTCACAATCAATTACAAGTACCATAAACTTATAAATAGAGGAATAATATTCAGTTAACATGTTTTTATTATTCTTTTTACTTTGGTTTTGAAATAGTTTGAAGGAGTTTATACTTATTAGTTATTATGCATGAATACTAGAGTGCACTGTAGTATTATATTATGTACGAATAAATAATATGACAAATGCGCTGTGAATTGCTTTACAAACTATTCAATCACGACGTTGTGAAAATAATTGGCAAATACAATAAAAGTGTAACGGTGTTTTTATTCACTGTAAACGTAAAATGAAAAAATTGTAACCAATTTATTCATTGATAAAAACTTTTTTAATAAGCTTACTCAGTAGTTAGTTGTAAATGCAGTTTTGTAACTTCGTAGACAATTTATTTGAGTATGTATAGTGTATATTCAGCTGTTATATATTGCAACAGTTTGTGAAACTGTATTATGATTACTTTAAGTAATTTTTTCTTTTAAAGATTATTGGTATGTACAGAGTAATTAAAATATTAATACCATAGTAGTAAAGCAATTTTGAAGTTTGTTAATTGTAAATTTTAAATACACTAGTGAAATAAGTACATTTATATAAATAATAAAACAAAGGTTGACACTGGACAAACGAGTATAGTGTTGGTTAATCTTGTCGATTTTTCTAGACTAACTGAAATATATATATATTGCGCCAGTGCATTTATCACAAACTAATTAGGTATATCTAAATTGATTGTGCTAAAAAAATACCATAACAAAAATGTTCACTATATAATATTTTTGGATATTTTATTTTAATGAAATATACAAAAAAAAGGAAAAAATACAGATAATAATAGATAAAAAAATTTAAATGTTTAAGTGGAAAATATCTAAATTATTATAAATTGTAATCAGTTATAAGTTAGCCGATAACGTTATAGTTTAATATGAAAAACTGTAAAATAACTCGTTGAGAATTACCGTGTATTAAGACTCGAGTACAATCATATATATAGAATTAATTGTGAATAAAAAAATTAAAATAACTTAAATAAGATATAAAGTAAATAATTTGTATAATTTATATGAAATCAATCTAAAATTTCTGTCACAATTAATTGGTAACATTTTTGAATCGCATCAATTTTTGTTTTCTTACCTGCGATTTCTGGCGCAATTGACATATACCCAGTGCGTACTGCTTTACTGTATAATAAGTTTCAAGTGTCTGTAATGGATGTGTTAAATTTTAACTCAATGATATATCATTGTACATAAAAAACGATTCTGAATTTAGACGGTGTATCAGCATATATTTTATAATATATTAATTTCATAACATTATTATTTTACATGGAAAATTGAAGGAATAATGCTTTAAATTATTGCAAAATAATGAACACAGTAATTTATTGTTTAAATATGTAATTTTATCAAAATTTGAACTCATGTGGTAAAATATATATATATATATTTCTTGTTAGTAAATTTTTATAATTTTTAAAAATTTGAAGTTCAAATGCACATAGAAATTGTGCTTATATATTTTTAATATTTTTATATATGCATAAGAACAACTAATGTTAGATCCTCTATTAAATTTTTAAGAATTAATAATAATATTTTATTGACATTTATAGAAAATAAACTAAAACGCTAAAAAATATCGCCTATAAATATCTAAAAAAGTCGAAATATTTTGAAAATTTTACCAAGACGTATAGAATTTATAATAATATAAACATTTCAAATATCTACGGTTCACGTATTTTCCTATGCTTATGCATTTTAGCCGGGAAGACGAAGGTAAAACTCCTACCTTGTATCATTGTATGATGTATTCATATTTTAGTGATTCTAATCTGATTCAGCACGACGCACTTAATCAATTTACAGATCTTAATTTTAATGAAAACACTTTTAAAACGAATAAAATCATATAAAAATGTTTAATCTAAATTATTATAATAATACAGTTATGAATTAATTACAAAGAATTCATAATAGTATAATAATACTTGGCTTGATTAAAATGTTTAAGTTATTATTACTATTATCATTACTACCTATAATATGGCTATAATTATGTAATGTGACGAATAAAAACAGAAATATGTATTTATTATTTAAAAAGTAAGCTTTTATATAAAAGATGAAATAAAGTTTATATAGTGAAAGATATATTAAGATATGATAAGACACCGTAATTATTATATAATATTATAAGTTTATTAGTAATTAGTTAATAACTATTAATATTGATTGTATGCTAATTTAGATAAAATATCATTATATATGTTTATGAAATATATTAAATTCATTTTAAAAAGTGTTAATATTACTATAAACTCTAAGTTGGTTTAGCGCATGAATTTGCAATGTCATGAATTGGAACGAATTCAGATTGCCTATTATGTTTCAAAATATAAGTATCCCGATTGAGTCCTTACACTTATTGGTTCAAAAATTACACGTCGACATATAAATAAAATCGGCATAATAAACATAACATTTTATACAAATATGATGTAATTTCATTTTTTACACTCAATTTTATGAATATTATGTTTTAATTAATACAAGTTAGTCCTAGTCTCTTAGATAATAATTTCTGAATATATTATTATTACAGTCATAAAATATTATTCAACCTCAGAAAATTATCAATACAATTATACAAATATATCATATCATAAAAAAATATTAAGACATATTTTATTTATAATATCTATTTAGGTATACCTAATCAGCATGTTGTAGCATTGTGTATAGAATAGTACATAATATAATTTAGCATAGTGTTTAGTGATATTATATAATATTTGTTTTTAAAATTAAATGTATGTATATTTTTTGAAGAGTTTATAATAAAATATAAGTGTTGTGTTTCAAACGTTTTTATCATACAAATAGTAATTATAAATGTGTTTATTTAAATAATATATTATAGAGCTATTCAATATTTTGTTATTTCTAAGTACATGCCAATGTTATTTTATATATTGTTTTATAAGCCAATTGATTTATGTTGATATTATTTTGTTTGTGTTTTTAATATTTATTAAAAAGTAAAAAATAATAATACATTTTTATTTTTTACTGTATTATAATTGTATTTTGAAAAGTATGAGAACTTTTTATTATTTGTAAACGTGAATGATACTAAATTATTTTATTCTATTAATGTTTGAACAGAGGTAATGATAACTTTTGAAATGGTTAGAAAATAGTTTTGAACGTATAATTTGGGAGTTTAGTGAACGGTTATCAAATAAAATATAATATTTTAGTTGGAGTACGAACTTTTGTCTTTTTGTTCGACTATTTAAATGCATTTTTTTTCTAGCAAACCAAATTTTCTATGAAACATTCAAATATACCTAGAGGTAACAATGGTTATGTGAGCAGTTACAATCAGTCACGCAAGAAAAAAATCATATTGTTTTTACAAAAGGAAGTAACTACTAACTAGATGTATATTTTAGGCCCATACTTGAAAGTTTGATAACTTGTGAACATAGGCGTAACTAGGATTTAATAGTTACAGGGACTAGAATCTTAGAAAACTAAAGTTAAAAATAATTTGAAGGTTAATTGAGGCTAAAAAGTAAAATCTTATAGGTGGGCTAAGCCCCCCTAGACCTCCTTTAGTTACGCCGATGCTTGTGAAGGAGTTGAGTTTGCACCTGGTTTTTTACCAGCAATGCAGTTAATTTAGTTGCAAAATTGCAATATAGGAAGGGATGGTAGTGAAATGGATGCCTTATATACCGATATGATTTAATAATAAACTGCAATATATCGTACTTGTAGTATCTTTGAACTGTGCTTCGACATCACTGCATGCTGAACTATCACACGAGACTTGTTTTGTGTTAAGGTCTAAAACATAATTCAAAGTGGGATTGAGTTTTTCATAAATTACTTAAAAACTAACATAGGAATTGAAATAAAAATCAGTACAATTTTAAAGAATAAGAAATAAATGTACATATTTTATTATATAGATTATTTAACACAATAATACGTCATAAAAAATTTGTTCATTGTACGTGTTAAATATATTTGATTGTAACTAAATAGTTAATACCTGGAATAAAAATAAGTCATTATATATATTTTTATCATATATTTATAAGTAATGATTTTACAATATTAATAGGTAGTATATTATATTAAAAACTAAGTACCCAAGTTATAGGTTTACTAATAAAAAGAGAGAAATATCGGATATGAATCGAGTTCGTGAACGTGGGCTCATATATTATTTGAATACTGGGTTGACGATTGAGAGTGACAATGAAAAATTCAAAAATATTGAATTTCAGTACAATATATTTTCGTGGAAATTCGGAAAATGGAATGGTGAAATGAAATTTCACTAAAAGTAAATGAGAATATAGCACTCGTATACTACTATGTTGTAAACATCTTAGAAATATAGGACATGCTAAATTCGCACTCTGCAGAACTAATTTAGTGTTTTAGTTATAGAATTAGAGTATATCAACTTATTGTAAAAATAGTTGGTAATATTATATATTTTATTTGTATTTGTAC
Source organism: Rhopalosiphum nymphaeae (assembly GCA_036289425.1). Lineage (NCBI taxonomy): Eukaryota > Metazoa > Arthropoda > Insecta > Hemiptera > Aphididae > Rhopalosiphum > Rhopalosiphum nymphaeae. The sequence goes on from JAZAQC010000015.1 coordinate 2,839,472, forward strand.
AACAGAATTTTTTATGATACTAAAATTTTTAATGGTAAAATGCATGAGTGTCTAAAATATTGCAATTTAAAATAATAAGCTCGCTTAAAAATTAAAATATCGTAATAAGCTAATGAATATATATAGAATATATTTTTACCTTTATATATTTTATAAATAGGTTAATTCATTCATATATTAAGATTATTATACAGAATTGGGTCTGTTCAACCAAATATATGCTATGTTATACCTTATACGTTTGTAAAACGAAGACAACACCACGTTCTCTTAAATATAATACGTTTACCAAATACGGCCATTTACCATTGCTTTTAAATTAGATACCTTTTTAAAATAAATAATAAAATCTATTACTAAATATTTGTGTAACAGTTATACTATAGATTTTGTCTATGATAGGTTAACATCGTTCGTGGCATTTTGATCTTCTACCAAACATTATTTTAGTCGTAGAATTTATTTTCTTAATTTATCAGTAGGTATTAATGTTATAAATATCACTGAAGTAAGTGTGATGATTTTTCTGACACATTATGGTAACATTTTATTTGTCTATTTATTATAAAAAAACATAATTTGTAAGAATATTTATCAAAGGCTTCCTGAGGTAAAAAATTCATTCAAGATGTGTTTACATCTTTAAATTTAGTGGGTATGGTGAGTTGGTCACAATTTAAATGTATAATGAACAAACTAAAAAATAATTTTAGATTTTTTTTTTAAAATTTGATGTGGCCGCTTTATACATATTATAATTTATGAAACCCAACATTTTTTGTCACAAGGGTCTAGAGTGTATATTAATATTTAGTCTATACCGAGACACGTCGTAATTTTTAGATAAAAATCACTGTAGTATATTATAATGAAAAGAGTGACTGAATAAAATATTTATTTATTTGTTAGTACACTGAAACAAATATTCAGATTTTCAGGAATAAGAATAGAATTCTAACACAGTTTTATAAATAAAAAAAATATGTCAATCAAATGTTTATGTAATTGCAAAATTTGGTTATTATATAAAACATAAATGAGACATAATTATTTTGTCAAGCTTTCAGATTTAATCTGTAAAAAACTTTACTACATTCAACTCCCTTAACATTTATTTAGATAAAATAAACTAAGTTGGTTTGTTATTACATTTTATAAACTAATTTGTGTAACTTATACAATTTAATTCAAATCTCTTATTCAGTTTATTTACTATAAATTATAACCAAAAGACGTAGCTTCCGTTATTATAAATAATTTATTTTTATTTGTTGTCAGTTGTTACAAATATGAAATATTAGGTATAAATATAACGTCTTAAATATTTCCTGTTTTATTTTTTCAATAATATTATACTATATTATGTCTTATAAGTTATAATATAAAGATATGTGCCTTGGTATCAAAAACATACTATTTGTATAGTTAATACCTATAGCTTATAAACATATTTTGGTAATTTTAATTACATATTTTAAGGATTTTTAGTGCAATTAAAAATGTGTACCTAACCTAATCCTACCCTATACTTAAAAGTTAATTACTAATGTGGGTTCGCATGCCAATTGCTAAATAATTAAAATAAATAGATACAACTTTAAAATTATTTATAAATAGTTAAAAATCCTTATTTTCAGATCCCGAATGGTAATTATAAAATTTATTAAAAAACAGAATATTGGTTGAAATGTTGAATACAAATATTGAAAATTGTATACATTTATATACCAATTAATAATAATCTACATGTCTGTGTAAATTTACTTGATGGATACTTACGAGTATTATAAATAATTTAATTCAATTTTTTTATGGTTTCTAAATTAGTTATCATTTATTTTTTGCTATAAAATAAAATAGTAATATTAATTATATATATTTTATGTTTTTTTTTTTAACAGATTTATCTTACATTTAAATTGTCAACTTATCTTCTGAAGACGGCACTTAGCTAATATCTAATAGGTACTACTGATTATTTTCATAGTTATCTTAGGAAGTGATTTCATTAAAAATAAGTAATTGAAGACAATAATAGTATTTTATAAGCCAATACAAATTTAAAAAAATGTATGGAACTTATAAAAAATTGTATTTAAAATGTTTCCAACATAATAAAATACTATACTAACATCAATATAAGTAATAATATTAAATATACTATACTCAGTTAATAGTAATTTAGAAAAGTGGCGAGCTGACTATAAAACCTAATCCCGAAATTCCCCGGAATGTAATTTTGTCTGCTTGTTATTTTTAATCATCTCTGTATGGAACAAAACATAATTCGCTTGTAGGTATATCCCGTTGTGTTGTTCTTAAACTAATCATGGTCAATAAAAAAAAGGGTAATATTTGTTAAGTATTTAATTATAGGTAAACTTTATAAGTATAAGTTAAATCCATTATATTATACAGCCAGGTTTTTTCAGAGAAATTTTACACGTACAATATGTTTAAAAGTTGCTTATTAAATGATAATCAAACATTTATTGCTAAAATAATAAATTAAATTATTAATTTATGAATATAAAAATATTAATATTATTATAAAATATATTTATTATTGTTTTTTTTTTTTTATAATAGTGAAATATAAAAATTTAAAGCCTTTAGGACCTTTATGAATTTGATGCTCATTAAAATATAAAATTAAAATTAATTGTAAAGAAATTTAAATATTATAAAATTTAAAGTTATATATTTTATTACTGTGTTTAGTGTTATAAAAATAAATATACAATTTTTATTTTCATAAAATAAATAAAAATGTTAATAATTATTACTTAAAATGTTTAAAGTTTAAAAAATCTTAACAGCAATAATTGATATTTAGGTAAATTTAAATTAAATTATTTAATCTTATGGTGAAATTATTAATTTAATAACAGAAAATCATTACCAATTGTTTATAAATACGATACACTCATAAATGTCGTATTAAAATTCTGAACACAATTTTAAATTTTATAGGAGAGAATGCATTATTCCTAAAACAGTTTATACCACATGTTGTTTAAAATCGAATTGAATTTTTCGTTAATTTTATTGAATAAACCACATACAAGAATGTAATTAGAAAAATAATTTTAATACGTATGATGTGTTAAAATGTTTTGAATTATTAATATTATTTATGCAATCATTTTAAATGCATAGCTTTTCCGCTTTTATATATAATTATTGCATTCAATTATTTAACAATACACTTCTGTGAAAAATTGAACCTACAAATTATTCATCTTTTTTTTAATTCATGGAAAGAAAGCAAATGATAAAAATCAAAAAATATCTAAAAACTAAAAATTGAAACAAAAAAATCTAAAAATATATCCATTTACAAATAATAATACTATAATAATTTTGTTTTGAAAAAAATTCTTTTACAAAAGATGACTGACGAGATATAATAATAATGTAGCGGAATACTGCTCCGTATATAAACATACTATAAAATAAATGTAAACTTTTTTATTTTCAGAAAAATATAGTATGTATAAAACTTTTTTCAAAAAAAAAAAATCATTAGAATGGAATTAAAAATTGTTTTCCTTAAATTCTCATAATTGGAACGTAAGCTTTAATTAAAAATGGTATCTTATTATATTCCAGAATTAATATTATATTATATTGTTTGTATAGCTTAAAAACACATTTTGGTTAAGCCGACTTTTCTATTAAGGGTGATCCTCTAGGGGTGTTCACTGTTCATAAAAAATAACATTTTAAATTATCTTTTAGTAAAACCACCTCAATGTTAATTATTATAATTTTCTAATGAAAAGTAATTTAATAGTAACGTATCTACTTAAACAAAAAAAAAAATAATTAGTGATTTATAATACTACTGCTGTATCTATTTAAATGTCTTAAAGTTTCAAATAAGTGCTTGATAGACTAATAGTTAAACAGAATACATTTATTCTAATTAGTAGTATTATATAGTATTTACTATTATTGTAGATCATAGTGTATATTGTATCGTATATACAATAATAAGATAATAAGTATTATTATACAGTTATATTAAACTCAGCTATTTAAATAACTTTTAATCAGTATTTGTTTGAACTTAATTTAAGTAGTTTTAAAAACGATATTTTTTACAGCCATTAACCATTAATATACAAGTAAAAAACCATTTAAAATTAATTTTATATTACAGATAAGTCATTTCAAGTATTAAAAACCTGAGAAAATAAATGACGGTTTGAGTGAGTTATTTCATCAATTTAAACATTTCAGATATACATAATTTTTTAGTATTCAATGCATTTGATGTTTCTTAAATTTATTTTATAAAAGTTAGTATTTATTGTTTATGGTTTAAACATAAAAATATTATTATACAAGTCATGCATATTAATCAACAGACTGACTAAAATCTGATAAAAGCTACTGAGAGATGTCTTTACGTACTAACTATAACTTCAAGAGTAAATTAAGCGTTATCTAAGAATCTTAAATCCAACCGAATATTTAAACAAATAACGTTTAAAAATATATATATCTGTAATTACTAAAATTACAAATGTATAAACTTTATATGGACAATATGATTAAATACTATGTACACTGTACATATACACATAAATGTTCACAAAAAACAGACACAATTACTATCACTAGGATTGGGATATTAATGTTCTTAAAAATCGCGAAAAATGACTTACAAAAACTCAATAAATGTCTTTAAAATTTATTTAAAATATCTAAAAATTTTAAAAAATTACATTACATGTACGTAAATATTTTATTTTACTTTATATATTAATAATATGATAATAAATAAAAAATTATTCTTAATTGTTATACTGAATCACAAGAGTATGCTTCAGGTTTTTAAAAATAGTAAGAACTGTAGATAAGAAATAGGTCATTTGGGTTTTCATATATTGTTAGCATATAAATATTTTGTACTATAAATCTAAAATCTTTAATTTTAAATTCAAAAACCCCTAAAATGCCATAAAAAAAGAGAAAAATGATCTTAAAATCAAAAAATGCAAAATAAAATTTCTTATTTCAATTTAAAAATACCTAAAACATATTTGTAACAAAACGAACATCGTACAAAAAGTTTCAGAAAAAAATGCAAAGTGCATTGAAATCCTAACCCTAGTTATCACTTGATAACAGGAAGCATGAAACCCGAAGTTGTATGACTCAATGTAATGATAAAAATTACTTACTTTGTGTTAAAAAATGTATTGATAATTTACACATTACATATATACTCGTATAATATAACGAAACATTCAAAAATAGTTAAAATATTTTTCATAAAATTGTCGAAACTGACATTTATTTTGTTTTCTTTCCAAATAAATTATAATGTTACTGAGTACTGTGTCGGTAAAATACAAATAATATATTATTCAATGTATTTAGATGATTGAAAAGCACAACGTTTTAAAAAAATTAAATATATTTTGGTACAAAATAAAAAAAAAATATTTAATATTTCTATATTTTACTATGTTATTTTTTTTTATTATTAAAAGTAAAAACACACAGTAATATAAATATATCGATTGTTTACATGTTTATGTTTACTATATTCTGTACTGTTTTATATTTTTGCTTTTAAAGAACCTAAATAAAAGTATTAAACAATTATATTAATTATAATTTGTTAAAAAATTATAAATTATTCAAATTTTTATATTGAATCCTGTGTAGATAATAATAAGAAATAATAATGTAAACAAAATTATTGGTATCTAAAGAAATATAGGGAATTTAAAAAGATATTATTCTGGATTTAATAAGTGTAATAACAAAACAAATGACATTTTTTTAAACATCTCCTTTGTGATTAGGTATGTTATATACAATTTGTTACGTCAAATAACATTTATATCATCGTTAAAATCAATTATGAACAGTTGAATTTGCTATGTTGAAATTAATAAACGTGTGTTTTTTTTTTTTATTATTTCTTATGAATTATTAAATTAATGATTATATCATAAATATTAAATATAATGTAAAAATTACTGACTAACTTTTATGATTTCCAGTAGAAATGCTGTTTATTATAAATATAAAATTAGGTAATTTCATGGTTGAAAAATATGACGTCACTGAGACGCTGACGACAATTTATTTAAATGTATACCACCATAATATGGTATTATACATTAATCGCATTAACTCAATAACCATATATAATCATATCTGTACAAGTAACTATACATATTTAGGTGATCTCGGAATTCATCGATCCGGTAAAATAATATCGCATCTCGAACGCAATATTATATTACGATATCACGTTCATAACTTAAGTCGATGTACTTTGGTCGAAAGTCCAATCACGATAATAAAACGCCGTGCACATGTCGTCCAGATATTATAATAATATTGTAGGCACATATGCGCGCAATAAATTTAGCAGCCGTGTAATGTCCCTCGGAGCGAACGGCTATAATAAAGGTTTCCTCCAAACGCCAACTCTTCGGATTATGTAATAGGTGTAATGCGACAGTTATAATATTTTACCTTGCTGTCTCGAAAAATGGGTCCATGAACTCGTCAACGCGGCCCAACACGCGTCGCGGCCGTCCGGACCGAAGTTGTATATCATAGTTTTTTTCTCCATAGCAGTATCACAAATACGCAATTATAGCCGTCTAGGAGTTTCGTTAATATCTGAAAGACAAAAATATATTCATCGCGGTTAGCCGGGATCTTATCGTAATGCGATTAGACGTTTCGTTATAGGCACGAACGCGATATTAGAACGACTGAGTGTTGGAAAAATATCGACATAAAAACGGAAAATTACTCCGAGAAAAAATAACGTTGTTGGAACGAGTTGGACGGAGAGTTTAGATCATCGCCTTACCCGCTGCAGTTACGTTCGCGGCGGGCGGATCGAACGTACAAGTATTATAATATTATTATCGAGAACAAAAAAAAAAAAATATCGATATGAGTGTTATTATAACATTATAACGTAAGATAAGTTAGGCTGAAAACCGTTTTCGCGACGACGATCACCACTGTTGTATTAAACCGCTCAATGCGTCCGGATCGTTAAGCTAAATAACGTTATCTCGCTGACATAACGCACGCCCAATAATTTTCCAATACCAAATTTAACATTACATTCTAGTTTATTTTTATGTTTTGTTGACACGTGTGTTATCTCCGTCTTACTTATACGCGTACAACATAGCAAATTTGCGTCCATTTAATGCCGTTAGCTTTAAAATTTTACTCGACATAATCTATAATCAAATATAAAGGTAAGAGTATCATCTATAGAGGATGTCATAGGATTTTATTAATATTATAATTTTATAAAGTAGTAATATGTTACATAGTTATAACTCACTTTAAAAAGAAAACATCAATAAAATCCTATGAGATGCTCTTGATAGTATTCTTACAATCTTACCCAAGTTTGATAATAGATAAACAGATTTTGATATTAAAGCTATAACAACACAAAATGAATTCTGCTCAACGCAAATATACTATGTTGTACGTTAGTAAGACGGAAATAACACATACGGGTGAGGCATTTCTTAAATCTGGTTGGACGTTTTTTTAGGACGTTTGTGTCCTTTACGGTTATGATGCAATTACTAATTATTTATAAACACTGTCCCCTAACTAATAACACAATTTATAAAATATATTTAATATACGGAGTAATTCACCAAGCATGTTCACCTCCACTTTTTGAAAATTAATAATGAATTTATTCAAGTTCTGATTTTTGGAATTTTTAAATATAATTAAAGACCTTATTTGCAAATTATTCAGAATGTTTAAACTACTTAAGGAGTGTGCCGTGACGATAAAAACTTCTGTTTTTCAAATGAGAACTCCCCTTTTTTATTGTGAATTATTCAGTGAATAATGTTTTGAATTTTTCAATGTACTGAATTTGATATTCGAACAAGTAGTTTTTTAGTTATTAAAAGGTTTATACTAAGTATAATAGCCATTAAAAATGGTTTAACAAAAATAAAAATATAAAATATGTCGACAGATTAGTATTAATTACTAATATTTTCAAGTCAGCATAGCTCCTATATCTTTTAGACTTATACTATTATTCTTAAAACACAATGTTAAGTATAAATTGACAATTTCTCGTTCAAATTTTGATTTTAGTACCTACGTCAACAACTTCAAAAAAATATCCACTAAATAATTTTTAGCACATAATGAGAGGGGAGGAGGGTTCTAATTTAAAAATCGAAGTTTGTATCACCACATATGCCACTCCTTAAGTATCACCAAAAAATCTCAAGAATCTAAAAGCACAGTCTTTAAGTATATTTTCAGATCAGATTTTGAATAACTGCATTATTAAAATCAGGCCGAGTATGCTCCGCGAATCACTCTGTATATTATATACATCACATATGAACCGCATAATATATAATATCTTATATAGATTCAGCATCCAGCCTATCCGGTCCTTAGCACACTGGCTAACGTATTGTGCAATATAATAATAATTTCGGCGATATTCTCATCCGTGTTTGCGAGAAGTTAATATCGTTGTATATTGACAAAATATTTAATGGTCTGTTCTCGACGCGTCGTCGGATACGTCACATACGTCCCGGGTCAAATGTCATCGGAGGTAAATAATAATAATACTATATCATGTATTATTTGCGTTGTATGTACGACTTACAACTTATTGTGGTGGTGACAAAATAATAATAATAATCTCATCATATTATTATAAATCACCGCGGTGGCAGTGCGCTCATTATTGCCGTTGTACCGATTCATACGACATGATCATTATAATGATCTCATACGCGCCGACAAATGTCAAAACGCGCGCGTTATTAATACGGCGTGGGCCGCGAGGATATTAATATAATAATTATGTGTAAAGCTTGTGTGTTTGTGATGGGGGTAGGTGACAGTGCGGTTGGTACGTTGGTGTCGAATCCCCTTAATGTATTATGTAGATATGTATGTACACCGTTGCCTATATAATATGAACGGCAAACATGAACGGATCTTTTAAATGATCGAAATAATTTATATAAAAAAAAAAAAAAAAAAAGAAACTCGCGGAGTGAATAGGTGTTTTAATAGTAATATTATATTATATTATATGCATATCATGCTATATTTAATTTTAATTATAAGCTAAAATGATTTAATGACGACCAGGACTCGGGAGCGTTTTATAGCGTTGTGTATATTGTGTTCACGTGTTACAGCGGTCGGCGGCAAACACGATGATGATAATAATATTATAATTTCGATTTTATTCGGCGGCCGGGCGAAACGACCGTTTTCGCATTGGAAAAACAAATTACAAATCGTCCGACTAGTACAAGACCATGCATAGTGTCATAGTTAAATATCAACTATCGTATATTATTCATAAGTAATAACGATACCTTTCCATACCTGTAGAGTGGTGGATTTGACGCTTCTGTTGGTGTTTTCCCAAACGGAAGACGGCTATCTAAACCGTGTGTGGTACCTAATTTGTTTTGCAATAATATTATAATAAATTATTTCGTATTCGTTCCGAAATCGGCACAGCCGGTCGACGGCAGAGATAATGACGTGAACTAAGACGAAGAAAAAACAAAAACCGCGGTTAGCGTCTAGACTATCGACGCGATAGACGTTTACGATGCGATATAATGTTATAACGGTTTAATACTATTAACGCTATAAAATCGCGTTTTTAATGTGTGACGGTGGTGTTTTAAATTAATTTTTTTTTTCAGTAATTAAAATGTTATAATAATTATTATTATCATCGGGAGAGACTGTTTTTGAAAACGTGTCCCGTGCGACGTGACCGGCACATCTGTAACTGTTATAGCTTATAAGTGTAAAGACTAAAGAGACGTCCGCGGGCCGCGATAGAGTTCGATAATACGGATATTTATGAGCCGTGTGGCGATTAAACGGTAGAGATATCGAATGATTGCGAGTGTGTCGGCCAGAGAGACAGCTGATAGTGATAGGCGGCGGCGGGAGAGAGAAAAAAACCCGAAATAGTACCTGCGGAATAATATTATTATATTATTATAGCCATACAGGTATTACGTGTATATTTGATCGTCGTCAGAATGAAATGATAATAAGCAATGAGACGACGCGTTCGTCGTGAGTTTATCTTTCCTTTTAATATAATAAATAGGTTTAATATTTTCGTTCGCTACGCGAGTACTCCATAGTCCGAAGCAATTAGTACGATCTAATATTAATAATATGATATACGTATTAGTTTATTACTACCTCACTCTCGTTATGACATTATCTTCAACTCTGACAGCCGTTCTTTCTGTAACGGAAAACATATAATATAATTATTATACTGCTATGTGTACATACCAGGGTCGTGCGCTTAATGGGGGGGGGGGTTATTTATTAAAAATTATTATATATTTATATTTATTATTAATTTTTCAAGCATATTAAAATTTAAGTGTTTATTAATATTATAAAATACCTACAAATCATTATTGTAATACATTTACCTCGACGTTATAATTTTGAACGTTCGGTAACGCATTTAAATTAAAAATATCGAGAATATCAAGGGTGTATCGAATATTTTTACCAACTGGTCGTCGTCACCAAATTTCTACTTCACTTATCCGAAATTCTGGGGAATCGTCATGTACTCATGTAAAATTAAATTGTAGGTTTCAAATAACTATGTACAAGCAACTTTGTCAAAGATTTCATTTCAATATGAAAAAGACACAAGCAGTTGGATAAAATATTACGTGTTTGAGTAAGCGATCTCGTAAATGAGTGATTAATAAATCAAAACCTCGACAACGACAATAGCCGATAAACGGCAAACGTGACAATAATACTATAATAGTGATGTACCACTACGCCATGCTTTATTACAAATAACATAATAAAATAGTTAATATAATCGATAAAAAATGGAAAACACAATTTATATATTTTCGAAAATAGTGGAGGAGGAGGGTTAGTCCACACCCCCCCCCCCTTGAGTATGGTCATGATACATATAAGAAATGTGATCGATACATTTATCTACACTTAGTGTTATTTGACTACTGTGCCCAAGAAACGTATAGTACACATTTCGATTTTCTATTTAATATTATAGTTGAATTTAAACTCAACTGACGATCAAATCAAATTCGGAGGAATTAAAAATAACAATCATATGTCTTGTTTTAAGTGGTTAATATTTATTAATTTTATTTACTTTATATAAAAATATCGGACATGCTTAACTTAATACAATATTCAAATATATCATAAATATTGCTTGTACAAGATATTTTAAAGTAGAGTTGATGGGTCTTTACTGGCTATGTTCATTATTCAGTGTAATGGTTGTTTAATAAATGGTAATATAACTTAATAGTATTGGAATTATGTGCAGATGATAGATGATTTTTTTTTAAAGAAATTTATCAATAATTAAATATAGTATTTATATTATGATGTGTAATGCAGTAATTATTGAAATATTTAATGGTGCGGTGACTTGTACTCGTAGCAGTTATAAGTTATATTATAAGTTTATAACAATACTTCAAGTCTGCAAAGTATAATCATAGTGCGACATATTGAATTATTTCACAAAAATGTGTGGATCCCCACAAAGCTAATAGCGGCCCGATGCGATTGTATAAATATTAAATATTACAGAGGTCGCAGCAAAAAAAAAAAAATCCATCAGAGCATGAACACTTGGATTTTTCACGGTGGTGAGGCAGTATATTTAATTTAATTAATTTTTCCTTTTATAGGGCATCACTCTTCCACTCATCTATCAAAAACAATTTATTGCCCTGGTATGTACAGGATACGCTTGAAATGCTTCTGACTAATAATGTGCACTTTAAGCTTATGTTTAATATTTAGAGTTGATTATCAAACCATTCAGAGACTAAAATAAGGTCCGCGTTTGGTCTGTCGACGTTTTTTCCTCCTCTATTTTAATTTTAAGATAAAGTTAATATGGATTTTACACTTGTTTTAAAATGACGTTATACACAGCTCCGAGAATGCAATTTAAAAATACCGACCGCAGATCACGCTAATAATTTTTCTACCGTACAATCTGATGTTAAGAGTAATCGACATTTACAATAGTACGAGCCTTCAAAAATCATTTCGTTTGCCGTGTTCAAGAATACAATATATCATTAAAATTCTGTTGCTAGTGAGAACAAAAAATGAGTGTATAGCACTGTGTTCCCAAGTTGGTATTATGGAGCCGCGGGGGAAGAATTATGCAAAATTTAAAATTACAACGTACCTATGTAACTCGAAAGAATAAATTCTAAATCATTCGTGTATGATCGTATTGTATACGTTGATTTGAAATTGATCCGATTGGCGATTGAAATGATTTATAAATTGAATGTTATTATAATGTAATATGCATGTGTTATTGAAATATCTACAGCGAATAAAATACATATTACAATATTACCTTGCACATTACCTTCGTAATACGTACTGTTATTACTTAACCAATAGTTCTATCACGCATTTATGAAAAAAAAAAATAATGGAACACACGGAAGTTGCTAGTTCAGTGCAAAGAAATACTTTATAAAACAAACGTCAATGTAACGTTTTAAAGTCGAACGAGTATTTATGTATAATATATTATTATATTATTATTTAAATATTTATGAACGAGATAATACCTATTGTATTCACATTATTAGGTTTACATATTTTATAGCTACGGTAGTTGCACGCGAGATTACAAAATCGTACGGTACACCTAAGAACAATGTAACGATTATAACGTTTAATAATAACACAGCGAAGTATGTTGTACGAGTTGATTGGAATATTTCTATTATTCAAATTACGATAATAATATGTAAAATTATAATATTAATAATGGAAATTTGAAATATTTAATAACCTCTTTACTCTGCGCATCGGTTTCGTGAACCCATCTTATAATCTTAATAGCACCATGTTTTATTATCCGAGTCTTCTTAGTCATCGCAAAATAAGGGCCATCGTTAATATCACGGTTTATTCGTATCTACCATCATCACTCGTTTCGCGAAAATAATTAGTTAAATACAAATAACTTTATTTTAAAGTCAAAATTGTTAAAATGTTCCAACACAAACTGTCACGACGCTCTAACGTAGTTTTGAAGTAGGTACAGAATCAGCACATAATTATAAGAAAATGGATAAAAAAAATAAAAGTAAGCATTATTTTTGGTCGTGTGCTTAATTCAGCGAATTAGTCGAATTCGATGTATTCCGATAATGTGCTCATACAATTTAATTAAAATTTTGTTTCGTTTCAAAACAGTATATGCGTTAACCTTAAAAGTTAAAGCTATATAGATTCCTATGGTTAGCGTATAGCGCGTTCCCATATAATGTGTTTTTGATTTTATTTCTACATAATGATATTGAGAAGTTTCAGGAAATTTGCATTGAGGGCACATTAGTAAATTGTTTATAAGATTCTTTAATGGAACTTGAAATGTTTTGCGTGGGTAGTAATTTTTATGATAGTCGCTAAGCTTTCATACGTCTAACTAGTCTGTCATTTGTCACGGTGATGTATAATGTATATACGTATATATATAATATAATATGTATAATATTTATGTTATATTATGTACACATATAGACGGCACATATATAAATAATATATGATACATGTATAATGTAGGTATATAAAGATTGACAGTCAAAACCAGATGGGAAGTTTACATATTTGATCAATGCCAAAAAGCTTTTCCGTGTATATAACTAAAAGTCGGAATGCCATTACGCTCTCAACTGCTCTCAACTATAACAACCATCGATCGACACTGTACAACTGTCAAACACAATTATTACTTTTTTTTTCATTGCGCAGGTGATGTGTGTGATAAAATAATTGTATAATATTATTATCCATTACGTTTGCGGTACGATAAGTACGCAACGTACACCAATACGTTGTACGCATTGACCTTATATTAGCCCCCCCCCCCGTGCATTAAACCATCGTCGCCGTGTATATACCATACGCCGCTGTTGTCGCGAGCTCGCATCGACTCCACCTAAACGCGCTCTGGGTAAAGATAAAACCGTACTGCCGGGACGCCGAGTTGAATCATTGTGACGTAAGCGTATTATATACGCCTAATATTGTAATTACTAGGGCGCGGATTTTAATGCCCTAAAAAAAACCTAAAAATGCCTTAGAAAAAATGCAATTATGCCCTTAAAAATTCAATTAATGATGTAAAAAAATGTACTAAAAATGTGAAAAATGACATAAAAAAATGCACAAAATATTTTTAATTTTATTAAAATTTAATTAATGACATAAAAATATGTACTAAAAATATTAACTTAAAATATGAAAAATAATTATAAAAAATGCTCTAAAATTGTTTTACTTTATTTGATCAATGCTTACAGCTGTTTCTTGATTTTATGTTTCTTGTATTTTAATGGTCACGTTAAACTGAAAATTATTTTTAAACCAGTAAATTAAAAATAGTATTAGGTATAAACAGTCAAAATTAAAAAAAAAAATCTACTTTTTATAATATTTAAGTATTTTACCTTGAGATAGTATGTGATGGTTGCACTGCACAACAATATACTGTTTAATGTGTTCAAATGTCAATGCTCTCCGATTATCAGCTAATATTTGTTTATAAATTGAAAAACTTCTTTCGACATCTACAGAGGTGATTGGTGCAAATTTCATGTAGGTCATATCATCACACGTGAAGTCTTCAGGAACGGTATCCTCATCTCGTGAAACAGTTTTTCCCTCCAAAATGTTCTTAATGTTTTTAATAGCTTTAAATCCGTTATTCTTTTTCAATACAGCTTCAAGTTTTTTTGTATTTCTTTACCTTGACCACTGTTGTTTCGATTAATAAAAACTTCAACTTCATCAACTATACTTATTGCGTCAATTAAAGAAAGTCCAGATTTTTCAAGACGTGTAATGCAAGTGGGTAAACTACCGTAGTTGGTTTTTACGAATGCCAAACTTGCCTCCAGTTCTTGCTTAGCCAATAGCTCTTGTGACTTTTTAATAGCTGTAGAGTCGTTTTTGTTGAGTTCGTTTACAACTGTCTTAATCACATGGAAATGTTCAAAATAGTAATTTGCTGCTGACAGCCAAGTACCCCAGCGAGTTAAAATAGGTTCTGGCGGTATCGAAATTTCAGGTGCGATACTCTTAAATAGAAGTACACGAGACGGAGCTTTAAGAAAAATTTTTTTAACATTTGATATGAGAGTATCAATTTCGGGAAAATTATTTCGAATTTCCTCAGCAATTCTATGCAATCCGTGAGCTATGCAAGTGACGTGGATCATTTTCGAATATAATGCACTGATACTTTTTGCAGCCTTAACCATGTATGGCGCTGCATCACTTAAAAATAATAAAACACTATCATGTTTAATACCAGTAGGCCACAAAATACTCATAGAATTGTCAAATAGTTTTGATATTGTACTAAAGTTTGCTTTTTCCAAAACTGCAGAGTCTAATAAAAATGTTTTACCAGGGCAATTATTTTCCAATGTTCCAACAATAACGTTAGCGACATATCGGCCTTCGACGTCTGTCGTTTCATCTATGCTCACCCAAATCTTTTTGTTTTCTACGTATGCTCTAATAGAAGCAAGAGTTTCATCATAACAAGTACTTACGTAGTTTTTTCGGATAGTAGACTCTTCAGGAATTTGCCGATTCATATATTTTTCCAAAAAATTCCGAAAATGTGATTGTTTTAGTTTAGCTAGTGGAATATTTGATGACAACATGGCAAAACATAAATCTTTATTGAACGAATTAGTTAACGTGTCTGTAACAAGCGCTTGAGTTTTATATTTTGTATTTCTCGTTTTATTCATTTCCAAAGCTTTAACATGTTTATCTCTTGATAAATGTTGGGTAATCGTAAATTTTTTTTCTGACGCAACTTTTACACTACATATTTTGCAAAACAAAATTTTTCCGTCAGTTGAAAAAACATCCTCACTAAATTCGTTTATATACGCACGTAAACGAAGTGATGATGATGGCTTAACTTTAGGCATAATGTTAAAAAGATGAAAAAGACTTAATTGTATCTACCAAAATAAATAAAACTGCTATTTACAAACGTCAAACGCACGGAGTACCCGAGTACAACACACGACAGTAGTCAGTAACTCGGTAAAACACGACTGTTTTCGTTTGAATACTAGAAATAGCAATAATAGAAATAGCTGATTAGAACGATATATATAAAACTATATTTCGTTGAAAAACGGAAATTCTGTCCACTGACGGGACTATTAATAGTGTGGCTAGTCCCACTATGTACACTATACACACGTAGTCCGTTTTATTATTATCGTCATCGACTATTGTCATTTACCATAATTCAAATATGACACAGACGATTAAGTGTAATTTTCAATAATTTAGTAAAAAAAAAATATTGAATACTTGAAATTTTTTTATTTCTCTCCAAAAATGCTACATTTTTCAAAAATATGAAAATAATAACCTTAAAAGTAGAGAAAATGACCAAAAATGCATTAAAGAAGTTAAAACGACAAAAAATGCAAAAAAATGCAAAATAAAAATTGAATTACATGAATCTACACCACTTGAAACGCATTTTTGAAAAACTGAGCATCGCGTAAGGATTTAGGAAAAAAAATGCATTTTGCATTGAAATCCGCGCCCTAGTAATTACTAATGGATTTTTCCCGAAAATTTGTTATAAAATACTTTCCGATCATTATTTAAATTTAATAGGAATATTATTTTGTATATCATTTCATGTGTCTAGAAGTATATAATATATATATATATATATATATAATCTGTAACTATTAAATTAATTTTTTTATGTATTTCATGATGTATATGTATTTATTTAATAAAAGTGTAAAGATTTTTTTAAGCCAAAACCAGCGAATTAGAATTCTTCCTCCCCTAACTGACACTTTCCAATAGCGGAAGTTTTATTGGGGATGGGGACATTTTAATTAATTTCCAATGCAAAAACCTCCGAATATCGGACGCTTAATTTAAAAAGAAATATCAGGAACAACGGGAATTTTTACGCATAACCATTATTTGACAAAATCGATAGATACTTAACATTATTACAAGACATTTATAAAGTTAGCATTTGCAAAATTACATTAAATAATTCTTTAAATATTTTCTTTTTGAACGATTTATAGGCATTTGGGATTTTCAATCTTTTTTCTTTAAATGTTGATAACATTTTTTCGACTCAAAACGCTTGAAAATTAAATTTAAGATTCCTTATAAGTTGTTCATTTACCAACATTTCATACAAAATGATACAAGCATATAAATTTAAATTGAACACATCTATTATAATGGTTCACTCGCACTTGCCCACCTTTTTTATTTTTTGATTTCTTTAAAAGGAAACTGGGTGTTGTATTTATATTATATTATATTATATTTTAAATTTTAACAGTAATATTCGTTTATATATGATTTATTTGACTAATTTATCAATTGTTAAGACACTATAATTAAATTTAACATAATTCATATGTTTTCTTTAAAATATTTTTACCCTTTATGAATTTCACAAATTTGACTCCTCCGAATAGCGGATAAAATTTTGGTGTCCGGGTGTCTGCTATTCAGAGGTTTCATTGTATTATATATATATATATATATCTATCGACGGCATAGTATTAAAGTGTACATTTTAACTGTGGCCAATAACTTTTTGTGTATCTGTTTCGTTTGATAAAGCCGGATCGGAGCTTAAAAACACTGTAAACACTAATACACATACTCGTAGTGTATACATTCACGAAAACATTTTAAACATCTACTCGTGCCCTTTTTATTTTTGCTACGTATGTAATATATATATATATATGATGTTATGGTTATATCGAGTCCGGAGTTAATTAAAGTTGATAGTATTACAATGTAATTGCATAACATACATTAAAATTGCTATACGGCGATGGCATTATTATTATGATATCCATAACAGGAAGTTATACCTATATAGTGTCATTACAAAGTTTTAATACAAATAACGTTATAGGTACTTCCATTTATGGGATGGAAGATCGTTGTTTGTAGTTGTAGGCAGTGCACCAACAATAGTTTTCTATGTACAATGGTCTAAGTTGTTTTTATAGTGTAGGTGCCCACAACGAAACTGTGTCATGTTGTATTCGTAATAATAATCTGTCAATAAATAATATTATAAATTAATAATTTCATTTTTCATAGCCAAAAATAAAATAGGTATATATTATTAGTATGCAGTAATACTTTATTACTTATATTCTTATATTAATATAGTTCATAGATTTTGACTGGGTGAGAATTATTATATTGTATATACGAATATGACAAATGATAAGAAAAACCATGCGAATGACGAAATTTAATGATAAACTTAAACGATTTGATATAGTGTGATAAACGCATTAAACAAGAGACAAATTAATGTTATCATAGAAATGAATAATCCAATTGTATTATTGTAAAAATAATTTATCACATTTGTATATTTTATTATGTTACTTTTTAGTTATAAATTATAATTATGATTGAAAAATATATGAAATTATATGACTCCTAAGAGGACGTAATCGATGTTATATCCATATGGACTGTCTTCGTCTTACAACTCACTCACTACACAGTAAACTTTACGTTCCAAATAACCTACTTAAGTATGTTATTTTTAATTTTTATAAAATGAATTTATATATTATTATTAAGTTTAAAGGTAAAAATAGTATCTAGTTTCCAAAACCTATAGACATTTCAAAAATGATGTAATAATATAGATTAAAATACTATTTTTTTGTTGAAATATTCTAAGAAATGTATTAACATAATAAAAAAAATTACATCCAACGTTGAAAATTATTTTTTCGATAGGTTATGTACCATATACTTTTTTAAAAGTTTATGGTTTTTAGATTTATATTTTGACATTGGTATCATCAGACTTTTATAATTACGCGTAGACGAACAATTCAATTATAATCTTATTACCAATTTTTGTTTGTGTATAATGTATACTTATATAATATACTATATATTAATATGTTATTCGTATTGTATAACTATATGATCTAGTGAGTATATTCAATCACGAAAAACGTAAATACGTCTCATCTCGTTGTTCCGCAATAAAAAAATATTTACTCGTTTTCTTACTGTACTTACATCATTATATTTATCAAAATCATACACGAGCCTAGTCAACAGTCAGTAGTCAAATCTGTGTTTTCCATGTTAATGATAATAACCGCGTTTCAACCTATAATAAAAGTGCTTAAATCTGACTTCATATAACGACGAAATAATATAATATAATGTCATATAATACATTATACATTGAGGAAATTGCAAAAGAACATTTTTTTACAAAGTTTAATTCATATATTTTATAAGGCTGGGCTATTTACTATTTAATTTCAACTCGTTAATTTAAGTTTATATTGAAAAATATAAGTTTAGATACAAAATTAAATTTTTTTTAATTTTTACAAGTCGTGTATTAAATAGAAAAAAAGTAAATTACTTTAGTTAAAAATCAGTTTGCTCTTCTTAATTTTTAACTGGATATACAATCTATGCCAAAGCACACCACGACAACTCGATAAAAGTATATGTACACAAAAACAGAATGCTATAAAATAAATAATGCATATTATAGTAATTGAATGAATGCAAAGACAATAAAGAAGGTACTTTAATGATTTTTTTATTATTTTGGCCAAAATAAAAATTCTTATTTCAACCATGTATCATTTTGTCCAAAAAAATTAAATCTTATTTCAGCCATTGTGGTCAATCTAAACATTTATTAAATTCATAGATATGTTATTATTTTGATCATATAACTATTTTATATTATAAAAATTTTAATTTAATTACGAAATTATATGTAAATTAGTATAATAATAATAATAATCAAGAATATAACTAAGTAAATATAATCTGAAAAACTGACAATGGGCGTTTTTAATAATTTAAAATATGTAATTTTAAACAGTGTTTCATTGAGGTTTTTATCGATAATTTATATAAAAATTATGACAAACTATTTAAATTTCATTCTTATTTTAATTTTAAGTAGGTAAGTAATGATATTAATGAATTTATGGTTAGTATTTAAATTATAATTTATCTTAGGCTTAAGATAAAAAATGATAAAATATTTGATGGGCTCAGTGTTTGTGGATAAATCACCAAAGGTATAAATGTAAATTATTTAATTTACATGTACTGCACACACATACACACAAATATACACATTATTTTAGGTATGGTTTTAGAATGCACATTTACTAACCATATGAAAATCAAATGAATATTGTAACAGCTTGGCAAGAATATACGATTGATAAAACAATTACCCTTTTGTGAAAAAAAAAACGATGTTCTTATGTTTGATACTATGTTATTGGCACGTCATATATTGTATATGTGTGTGTAGGAATTTAGTGGCATGATAGGTATTGAGCGTAAAATACTATAATACTCATTTACTATGTAAAAAATACGTAAAAAAAATCATACAACACATTTTGTACGTATTTTATCTCTACATATAGTCTATATTAAACTCTTTAAAATAAGTTAGACGAGTTGTGCTTAACCTTTTTCATCGGTGTACCACATTATTATATTTCAAATGTTATGTTCTCGGGCGTAATTCTAAAGTATTTGTTTAATACGTGTTATAAAGAGAGTTCAAATAACTTATAAAACAAATAAATATGAAATTATTAAGATAATTGAATACAATTTCATGTTGTTATGAGACTTTGTCAGATTTAACATAAAATACAATTTATGTTTTTCTGACTACAATACTCACTATATCGTGTATAGTATACATAATTAATAATGTTCATTCTCGAGTTTTGCTTTGAGGCATCAAATAAATTAATTTATGGTAAATTGTTAAATATATTATGTATACAAAGGTGATCAGATATAAAATACTGTAATATGGGATTTACTTTTTTATGTTAATTAAAATAAATCATTTATTTTTAATAAAATAATAAAATAGTATTTCATTTAATGAATAAAAAAAATATTTAAACAAAATAATTTGGGTGTTAAAAAAAATCTTTTTAGTTGACGTCTAATATTTCAGTTGACATTTTCTTAACGTATCTTTTTTAAGTATGTATTTTATCATATTTTAATAAAAAAGAAACAATTAGGGTATTGAAAGATTTTATTGGGACACAGGAACGGGTATTTAAAATACGGAACTTTTCCGTATGAAACAGGATGGCTGGACACTTTATGTATCTTGTATGTTTGTAAAATTTGGTTTTATTATAGCATTATATTGTGTTTAAAAGTGCTTATTATTATAATACTAACAGTCAAAACGCATTATTTTTAATAATATAATTTTATTATGCATAACATATTATTATTTTTAATAATAAAAAAAATACCTTAAATAATAATAGAGAATTAATTATATACAAAAAACTAGTATGATTATTTGCAATTTCACCAGTACTTAATTAATTTACATATGTTTTTTATATTATTATGTCATAATTAATAGCTTTAAATAATCTTACATACACATGTTTGTTAAATATTCAATTAATGAAAAAAGAAAAAAATGCAAATTAATAAAATTAGTATTTATAATTACATATAATTTATACCATATATAATTGAACTTATTTAATATAGTTAATGGTTTATAATTATCAAATTATATAAATATTTGACTAGCTTATTCATATGATTAATTATTATTTTTATTTGATAGTTGAGATTGGAGAACTTTAGTTCTTGATTTAATTAAATCCCAGTCCAAATAACCACCAATCAATAATCTGGAGCCTTGATATCCTTTTCTTCCATGCAGTACTCGATGGTTGTCAAAAGTTAAAATGTCCCCTTGAAATAAAATAAAAGTGTTTTAAATGTATAATAAATATGGAAAAGGTAGTCATTTAAAGATAAACATTTATTTATTTATTTTATCGAAATATATACAACATTGGAAATATACACATATACTTTTTTTATCATTTATTCTTTTTATTGTTGTTTTAATTTTTAATTGAATGACAACATAAATTTTTAATTCTATAGACTAAATTTTTTACGAGTATTTCTAAACATAAAAATTAAATTTCAAACGAGTAGTTAATTAGTTATTATTTAGTATTTAAAGTTTTAATGAGCATAGAGGGAGTGACACAAAGGTATCTCGCAAAATGTTAATCTAAACTTTAAATATGCTCATAAGTTAAGTTACATTTAAGTTTGATATAGGTGATTTTCAGAAAAATCTTTGATTTCAGAGCATGTAACTTAAAATGTACACTATTTTTTTCAAAAAAGTAAAAACTTAAATAATAATAGTACCTAATAAAAATATAACTATTATCAAAAAATGATGTGTTTTAATTGTTTAATTTTAAGAGAATCATTCTGTACAGTGTAAACAGATATTGTACATTTTTGATTAACGTTATTAATGCTGTATAAGTCATTTTAATATCGAAATTATAAATGTCTTAACAATCAAACAAGAATTATTGAAAGTTTGCAGCAAAAACCATACAAGTTCTCATTTTTAAAAAATGCAGATTATCATAGAATAAAACAAATCAAACAATTTCCTACAAGTGACCGCAAAAAACCATATTAGTTAATTTTATATAATTTAATTTTTTTAGCAAATGGTGTTATTTAATTTTTGTTGCGAATAATGGTGACATTTCAACATAATAAATAAATATTTATTTTTTTATTTTTAAAAGAAATTTACAATCTTGGGTACAATAGGTAAATGTGACACAAGTATAATCACAAGAAAATATTACTACCCCTAATAACAGTACATAGTATGTAAATCTTTTGAGGAAAGCAGCCATTAGTATTACTTTCAATAAATAAATATAAGTAGTATAAATAGTATCATTGAGTATATTATATTGTTTTATTTAAAATATAGCAAAACGATTATAATTATGTGGTAAAACAATATGAGTATGTCCATATCAGATTAAGATTATTATTTAATTTTTATAAAATTTATATCAAATATAGACAAATCAATAGTACAGATAAAGTTCCAGTATTTTTCATATTATTCAGAATTTTGAAAAAGTATCATTTTAAAAAAATTTCAAAATATAAATAGTGTTTTATTGATTACCTTAAATAATTTTAAAAATGTCTGCTTTTTGCAGAAAGCCTTTAAATTTTGTAAATACATTCTACTATTTATTGTATCTTACATGTAATGTGACAATATAATAAAGCACATGAATAATATTAAAGATATATACCCGGTTTCATTTTAAAAGTGCTGATGATTTTTTCGTTGTACGCAATCTTTACAAACTTTTCGATTGCATCATACCAAATGTGTACTTTATCTATTGATACAGGAAATTTCGAATCTCTGTGATGTTCACTAAAATTAATTCTCTTGATATTTCCATAACTGTCTTCGCTATATAAAAGCAAATATAAAATAAAAATATAATTAATGTCTATTGTAAAACTACAATATTTAGAACACTCAAAATAAGTACTTTAATACACATCTTTAGTTAGTTATAATAAATATTAAGTGATGTGATGTAATGTACGTTTTTGAGTCAGTGTGACATGTGTTTCAATTATTATTATTAAGGGCGCTGAATACTGTTAATACATTTAAGTAATACTGTTTAGATATAATGTTAGTTACGGGACGTGTATATTTATTTCGATTAAATATAAAATATAGCTACACTATATCATATTGAATTATATTGTTTAGTAAATGTGAATGGAAGAAAAAGTTTAAGTATAATTTTTGAAATTAAAAACATTGAAACTCAGTGACGAATACTGTTTAATGAGCAAAAAAAACAAGCTTACAAATTGGCTACATAAATAATTATTTATATAAACTGGGAAATGGCTTTGCAGTGTAGTTGTTGGTTTTAAGTGAACTTCGTCATTGAGTAGGTCATTATAATAAATGTATAAAATTTGATTTCAATCATAAATAAAATCATAAATCTTTATGTCGATATGAATAGATTTGTGTAGTAAAAAATATAAATACCAAATTATAATTATTAACATTAATAAATATCATATTTCATCAGTGTACCATTAAAAATGTAAAAGAAATTATGCATATATAATTTTGACTTGTTAAAATATTTTAAATGTTTATAAATAATAAACAATGAACTGAAATATTTAATAATTATATTATGCCTAGACATTACTAATATCCAAATATAAATATGTGTTGATAAATTCAAGTCTATACAGTAAATATAGCAAAATAACAATATTAATCTTATCGAAATTGTTTTTAATAAAAATTCTTGTTTTTTCTAATTATTTTGAAATTAACTTTTGACTCCTCGGAAATAAAGATCCAATTTACTACCACCATAAACCACTCTTTAAGTCAGTGGTTCTTAACACTAGTGTTCTTTGAATTGATCTTAGATGTGATGCAAAATGATTGAAAATTAATTAAAATTATTCATATCTTGTAGGGTGCCCTGGGATTTTTATAGAACACCCAAGGATGCTGCGAACAAAAAAAAAATCAAAAAAATCGAGAACCATTGCAGTCTAAATTGAAGATCGAAGCATTTTTAGTATTTACTACTCAATCTTAAAGTTGATGTTGGGCATGAAAAAAATATCACACATCATTAAACCAATGCATTTATCGCTCGGAATTAAACATTATAAATAAAATGTATTTAATTAAATTACACAACGTATTTAGTTACATATATTATATATTGTATATTATATATACATATATATATATATATATATATATATTATAAATGTATTCATACAATTTAATGTCAATATGCAATTATTATAATATATAATATACATAAGATTTCAAAACAATAATGAAAGAAAAAGTTATACCGATGGCAACAAACGTAGTAGAACCCCATCGCGTGGTGTAATAGTTTGATATGAATTGATATCCAACCACATATTATAGCTAATACAAGTAAACAAAGTTTCGAATAAATTAAATATTAGATCTCTGCATCCGGGACTTTGTAGCCAAATATTTGTTTGATCACTTAGTTTTAGGTCGATAAATATTAAGCATAGGCGCACATATACCGGTAGATATTATACGAGTTTAATTTAAGAGTAAATAAATTTCGTTTTACCTTCGATTCGTGGTTTCATTATAAAATCAATTAAAATAATAAGTTATACACACTAATTTCACGTGTTGCACTGTTTGGCTATGATCCTACTTTCCAATATCCGTTGCCAAACACAAATATTAGACTCCATAAATTTTATGTTATTATATAATAAATTATTTTACAAAAGTCTGCGATGGAAGCGATAACGGTATTGGTTTTAACCGTTTCGACGCAGCACTAACCAAATTACGGGCGAGACGTAAATGTTGTGGAAGCTGTAGCCGGCGTCGTGGCCGCGGTCAATCCACCTCACCGGCACCGTGGACAACGTCTTATAGCTGTCCACGTCCAATTCCTTCAGACGGTCGCACACCGACAGACCGTCGGTCACTTCGGATTCACCGCCACTGGATTCTGGTTGAACGATGCAGTGCAGCAAAATCACCTTCAATCAAACCAAATTTCGAATATAGTTTACACGGGTATTTCCACAAATATCAAAATAATATATTAATGAACATATATTTTATTTTATTTTTTTGAAAATCATGACGAGTACCTAATATTATTTTATTAGCTTATATATATTTTTTATAATATTTCATTACATTCTAAGAAGACCTCGGCCTTTGTTTTAATAGTTTGAACTTTTATGTGATAATAATATTTTTATAGCAATACGGGAGGTTAACATTAGTCGGTGGAATAACAAAAAATATACGCCATTATTTGGAAAAGTGAATTTTGGAACGGCAATCTTATAAAACAAATAAACGATTATGTACCAAAAATAAATATTAATAAAAAAAGTTATATTTTAGAAAAACAAAAAAATTGATAAATTTATGATATTTATTTAATATGACTATGCAAAGGTTACAATTTAGAACGGGATAAATTAGAGAAGCTAAATTCTACAATATTACAAATGATTATTTCCTAAAGAAAAATTTATATCTACCTGAATAAGTGAATTTCCGCTGAAAATTTTTAATATTTATACATAAGGCTTTAAAGTTTAATATAAGGTTCTTCATATATATTTTTTCTGAAACTTAGAAATCTAATAAGTATAAGATATAATTTTTTTTTTTATAAAATACTAAGATTTGTTTGAAAACAACTATTTAAATTATTCAATTTTGATATCATTCCCGAGTCAAAATTTTAACCCATCCATAAACTATGGTGATATCATTTTCAAAATATTTTGAGTTTAAATAAGCGATTTTAAAATATTATATTTATTATATTTTAAAATATTGAGATTAAATTTGTACTATATGTATATTAAAATTTCATTATTATTATTTAAAAACAAACGGTAAATATACTTGTTGTATTCAATTTTGTTTTCATTATATAATATAATAATATATTATAAAATATTAAAAAAACAAATTATACCTTAATTGTTAATTTTATTACGAATTTAAATTAATTTTAAACGGTATGTTAAAAAGATAAAAAGTAATTTGTTTGGATTCATTAATTTTAAGCAAAATAAACACATAAAATAGTAAGTTATTTGTTAATAATCATTTTGCATTTTTTTATAGTCACATTTGTACGATATGTGTGATTTTATACTTCTATTATTTTTCAGTTTTTTGTTAATTGTTCTTCAAGATTATTATTAAGTTTTAATCAAATTTAAATTGGTAGTTTTAGATTTTGAGTGTATCGAGCTTAGGATTTTTATTCATGTTATTATTTTTTCTAGTTAAAATCCGTAGCTGTCAACCAGTTCTTATAGTTCATGATTCAATTTCAAACTACAAGACATTATAGTAGTATGTCAATATAATTGAAGCAAAATATTTGATATTACATATATTTCTTGTATTTTTATATTTAAAATTTATCATACACAAGTAAATCAAAGGCATTAATCATCGTATTTTCTTAGATTTTTATTATTGATCAATTTCAAAAAATCAAGTCGTATTCATATCATTTTGTAGAAAATATTATTGATGTACCTATATTTTGAAATTGTATGTTATTGTATTTTTATATAGTTTTAATAAAAATATCATAAAAATAATCAAATAAAAATTACCCCTGGTGTATACTCGTAATATGGCAAGTCCGTATGTAGTTGTAAGTATGTTGATCTATATGCTAAATTGGTCGCATCAGAGTTCACTTCAACTTTAAACGTTTCCCTGGAAAGAGCACAGACAACAAAAACGAGATATTAGTTTTCGTAGAATTAGTTTATTTTTTTTTCTCCTCAAATTGTATAGAATTTTAATAGAATTTCATCGCGACGTACGAGTATACTGTTTGTACGCGAATAATGTTTACTCCGACGTAGCTAGGTAGGTATAGCTGTACTCACGCAGCACCGTGACATTTCTGTAATTTATGCATTCTTATTAACTACACTTCGCAGTGATCGTCCAATAACGCGACGTCACCGTTTTACAAATAATATAGTACTTTTGTATATTATTATACGAAACACGGAAAACGCACAGGTATCGTATAATATTTCACATATTATTATTCGTATTATTATTACTGTTAGTATGCGTTTAGCTCGCCGTATAGAGAACGACACGATCGTACCTACGTCACATCAAAAATATATTATTATAATATTATTATACACACATGTACGGTATCACCCGCCTACCCTCACGTCGTTTACGATTTCCCGGTAGGTATATATATATATATATATATAGGTACACACGACTCGGTTTACGTATAATATATATATATAATACGTCGTAATGTCGTATTATACAAATATACTCGTCGCGGGTACACGATGTCATATATTTGCCATGATGTATTATTATATAATATCATATTGGTTGTATCGCGGTAGTTATTAGCCGGCACACACGGGCGTATTATAATATAGTGGGACGTATAGTATACATACGCCGCGATTGGTTTGCCGGCGTACGAGCGGTATCAAAGCAGAAACTTTCCACCACTCGTGACTGCGTCCGTTCAGAGCGTACTATGTCGCGGTCTTATTATACACAACAATACAACGTACCGTCGCGCATCCCGACGCACCTCTTACCTGCCCTTTGAAAACAACCGTACAAACACGCCAATTGTTGCGCCGCGCACAATAACCGGCACGCGTATCACAATATTAATACACACACGCTATTTACGTTCCGGATCGGATGAGTCGCCCGCAGCAGACGCCCCCCCCCTCCCCGCCGCCGCCGCTGCGTCGTGACCCGGTGTAAGCGACTTTGACGATTTGTGGCGAACGGCACGTCGATTCAAAACACCCATGAACCACCAAAATAATCGCGCGCAGTTTAACCGTACGCCGCCGCCGTCGTCTGATCGAGATTTCGATAGACAAGCTTAAGTCGGGTTTATAAAGTGTTTACCTACTCATTTACCAATGTTCGTTTTTCCGCCGTTGCCTATTATTTTCTTAGCCGTGTAACGGCTTTTCCACTTCTTTTTTTCAAATTCCAACTTGTAAACTATCGAAATCAAATGTTTATATCTTAAACGCTATAAATCTTAAGATGTTAATATTATTGAAGCAAAAAAAAAAATTATATATATATAAATTAGATTTCACAACGAATTCGAACATGCCTTCGGAAATTTTATTGTACAATTGGCTCGTTTAATATAACTGGCAGAAAATTGATACTTTACACAAACGACAAAATACATGATATAAATTTAGTGTGTTATTGACATGTGCGTGCCCGTGAGGGAGTGCTACGCTTTTAAACTTTAGTCATATGTTTATATATAATATATATTATATACTATTACACTAATGATCGCTTACTACGGTCACATACGTATAATATATGATCTGCACTAATGCACTCACTTAAAAAGGCACACAATTACCTATATTTAACTCTTTGAAAAAGATCAGTACGAACCCTAATTTATAATGCATACTGATCACAGATAATTTTTTTAAATTGAAGTCAGACTCCTGCGAGTATCTGGCCCAATCTTAATATTTTATTAACAACATCCCGATTTATATATCTACATTTATGACACCGTGCAATATCATGTTAGTGGATGTTAGAAGATATTTTCTAGTCAGATGATGTGTTATAAATTAATTATATTATTTTACGTACAATTGAGAAAATGCGTAAAACGGTCAGCGCCAGTAACGATCTCATAATTTTTCCACAAGTACCTACTGACATTTTATAATCGATTATAAAATTCTAACAATCCATAGTGATTATTGCTCATGTCCACAAACATTATTATTATTACTATTATTATACGAATTGAGCTCTATACCCGAACGAGATAATAATAATAATATACTAATTGAGTCTGCACCTAATAAAAGAAAAATATAAATATCAACGGTATATGTAACACCTTTTATACTTTTTTGTCATTTTCATAAATTTTGTTGCATAACAATAAAGACTGTAAAAATTTAAAATGAGAAATACTCGACATACTATAATTATTATTCATCTTATAAACGATATCATATAAAAATTAAAGAATGAATAAATCATATATTACATTCAAGACAAATAACAAGATTTAAATATTACAACACCTACACAGTTTATCACATTTAAGCTTGTACCGCGAACAATGATTTTAAAATACCCACCATAAGGCAAACAACTACCATATATTACTTACACCTACACTCCAAAATCGAATAACATTCGAACATTTTCATTGCTCAACTTCCGGGTAATCCAGCCAGATGTGTTTCCTTTTGATCTAGAAATCTTAATATTCTTAATATCATATTTAACGTGTTTATTATTATTTCTCTCTAAAATTATCACTCATGTTCAAATGTTTCTAATGTGAAACTCCTTCTCAATGTTGTCTATTTTTATCGTCTAATGCTGTATTTCACTCGTTTACTTATTGTACTCACTTGTATTAGATTGCACATTTTCATTAAATAAACTATTCTTAAAAAAAAAAAAAAAATTATACCAATAAAAGATAGAAAATGTTGAAATATTATATTTTAATTAACTGAATTATATATATATTAGTATATGGCACATTAATGACATTTTTTAAATTAATCACTTTTCATACAACTAAACTAGAAATGAGTATCGAATAACACTCAAACGATGTAAAAATTTACATTAGCAAATGTTTGCCTAGATATCAACATGGTATGTGATCACTAGTATACAAATAAAAATGTGGAAATGAATTAATAAGGCACTAAATTAATGATAAATCATTATATTTTTTTTAGAATACAATTTTTAACAAAAGTATAGGTTCGCCTCAAAATTGACAAGATTTGTTTCGGAATTTCGTTCTTTCAAATATTCTTGGAACCTTTGAAAAACTCATTAAAATATATGTAAATGACATAATAAATACAAATAATACAATATTATATTATTGTATAGGTATTTATAGGTATTTATATTAAAATTTAAATGTTCATCATAGTTATGCTCTATGCATATTATTCATATATTATCAATGTAAATTGTTTGGTACCTATTATCAAGAAATTAACCTACTTAATATTATATTATCTGAACAACGAATAACTTTGGTATGATATTATACATATACATATCAGTTATCAGTTAGAAAAAAAAACAGCAAGCGTTTTAGATCGTTCTGAATTGATAGAAAACGAAGTATATACTGCATGCACACTATTGTAATTCGATATAATCGATTTAAGGTGACTAGATTTAAAGCAGAAAAACGTTTTTATTATTCGAATATGTGCTTCTACCTCAGTGACATTTTTCATTATTCGTTATTCATTTTGCATTTCGCACTTCTTTATTTAATTAAATACGTTTAAACAATTCATATGTGTATATTGAATCTGTTTTTCGCCCGTCTGCATCTGAAGTTCTTTCTCTTCTTTATTGCTTATTGCGAAGAGTACATAGCCTATCTTCTACTGCTACTACTATAATTCCTATGATGCATTGCAAATACATTTATTGGTCTGTAATGCATACTATACATATGCAAGTATATAAGTACTACGAAATTTAAAACAAACGAATAAACCAAAACATGACATTTTTATTTGTTTGGATCAGTCTACTGGAAATTTATGAAACAAGAATATACGTATAACACATTATTATACTATTTTACAAGCTATAACCGTATTATCTCGTCTACATCAATGTAATAATTCATAACGTAAATTGCAACATAGGTCAATTTAACCGGAGCTTTAATATGTCTTATAATAAGATGTTTTTCTGGTTAGATATCACTATCAATTGTTTGATTTAGAATTCAATTTAAATTAACTTATTGTTTTTGATTCGTTATTTAATAAATTAATAAATTGATTTGTATTACGTTTTAAATTATTCAATTTTAAATGTATGTAAGAATTTATAAATCATAGAAGATATTCAGAGGTCATTATAAATTTAATAACACGTAGCACCTAACGAATTGAGGTTCCTAGATTTATTAAATTATGTTTGTATTTTAACAATTAAGTTATAGTTACATCAAATTGTTATTAATTTACTTAACAAAATTTATCATTTAACTAAACAAAGCTAATAATAGAAATTCTATTTAGATGGTTCAAAATATATTTTATAGCCAACTTTCAAATTAGCGTGTGTATGTTATATTCTGTATTGCGAAAATACAAAAATGTTTTGTGCAAACCTGTGCCTTTTTGTTTGTATTAATTTCGTTAAAATATAATATGTACACGATAGTTTATTTTTGATAGTAATTATTTTATAATTATTTATTTTAAAACCAATTTAACTGTTAACATATTTTACAATAAACATGATAATTTACGATATTTTACTTATATCCAGCTAATAAAAGCATTTTATTTTTCACATATAAAAGGCAAAATTTATAGGAAAACAAACTTAAAAACTACTAATAAAATACCTACTAACAAATAGTTTATGTTTACGCAACAGTTATCTCATACTTTGACTTTTAAGGTACTATGGCAATATAAATAATGAAATGTGTCATCATAAAATAGATAGTTATTACTATTAGACTACAAGTCTTTAGATAGTGTATGGGTAGTACTACTGGCAATATTGTTATTTTAATTTCATTCTTTAATTTTTAACTTTACAAAATTTGAATGAAATCATCCTACTATGTTTGTATGATTCATATTTAATAATTACACAAATTTAATAAATATTAAATTATATATCCAATATGGTTTCAATGAAGGCTTAAGTATAATAATATTTTATAAGTAGGTTTAACATTATAGTGTTAAAAATAGTCCCAATTATATTAGTTTATACATTTATGTTTGGTTTTAAAGCGTAAAATAGTTGGTTTAAAAAATAAATAAAATAATAAAGTTAAGAAATGAAATGGTCATGTTTCAAAAAGTATTACCAATACTTTGGTAATAGAATCTTTGAACTTTGGTAAGAATCAATTAAATTGATTTCTTGTATTTAACATTGTATTAAAAGTATTCAAAATCTTAAAGGTCTTAAATAAATTCTTCGAAATGGCTGCTGTTTTTTTTTTATCTGAAAATACTTTAACAAGGAGTTTAGTCTTATCGAATTATGTGTTCCAGACGAGTACCTTCCTACCTACTTAGTTATATCAAAATACAAGACTAAATAATAATGACCAGTTATCCATTGAAACGTGAAATAAACCAACAAAATAGAAATTGCGTCTACCAACTAATTCATCATATCATTAATTATCCAATAAAAATATAGTTAATTATCGTTCCATCAGAAAAAAAAATTGGCATGTTATTAACTCTAAATATTAAAAACTAGATAATTAAAATCAACATTTTCAATATGACCTTGGTAAATTTTACATTAATTCATATTATTGTTATTGTATAGTCATAAAGAAGTTCTGTGTTGATACATACAAATAGTGTAATATTAAATGCATTAATTTTTGATTTGAAAATAGCCCATCTAAATTCGGGCATTTTCGCATTTTTGCATTTTCGCATTTTCACAGTATTAATAAATTTTATCACGCATTAAATATGAATCTTAACTATTTAATGCAATTGGTCACACAATATTCATGTATATTTTTTTTAAGGATCATTATTTAATTATTCGATACCGTAAAAAGATCCATTATTTGTTGGTTGTTGGTGGTTCAACCCCCCCCCCCCACTCCTCCCTCTATTAAATAAAAATTTGAGGTATTCATCTGAACATTCTATTATGAGACTTTAGATAATATTTTAATGTTTAATTATGATTCAATTGATCTAAGTATGAGTTATATATTCTGACAGTTTTCCACGAATGGAGCTTATTTCGATCAAGTCAGGTTTAACAAAAACTTTAACTTCACTATTCGCCATAATGATACTGTGATAGATATTAATACAGAACAATATAGAAGCGACACTCGATCAGCTGAGCGGACCAATGTATCACTACGGTATGAAGTATTGGACTTTAAAAGTTAAAAGTTAAAACCGTATACGTAATCTGATAAGATGTTGGTAATATGTAGGACCAACAATTATATGCCCTAAAAACCTATAAAATATGTATGCAGTTATGCCCTAGAAATTACTAAAATATGCTCTAAAAAATGTGTTGGAAATTTTTATTTTCGGCGTTTTAAAATTATTTATTGATTTAATACGCACCGCACGAGTATAAACCATGACTGACGGACACGATAGATACGATAAAATATGACATTGAGGGTTTATGTGATATTGTTATGCAATATCAATTGTACATTTCCGGTTATCTATTAAAATTAATTATCATACCTTTTTTATCAATAAGTTTAATTATCCATACTAACTTTTATGAGTGAAATAAATACCTAGTTAGTGATTCTCGATTCGTCGAGTTTTGAAAAACATAAATATGCTCTTAAAATGTACAATATCTTAAAATATGTTCTGAAAATGCATAAATACCATTATACGCAAAATACAATTTCATATACAACATCGTTAGGTTATGAAACAAATTCTGGTATAAACTAGCAATTTTTTTGACCAATCAATAAAAATATGCAATGCATACAAGTGTTGGCTTTAATAATGTGTATATCCCTATTCGTTACGTTATTATAAAAACGAAACCAATACACTGACCACCTATAGTCACTGTAGCACCCCGTTTTAGAAATGGGAAAATTACAACAGTGAATTATGTAGATTCATTGTCGTTCTATACTCGTTATGATGATTGTAGAGTAAACAATTTATAATATTTGTAAAAATATGTTGTTCTGCGATAATATTAATATGCTTTATGCAAGTAATAACGTATGCTACGCCTCTCAGAGACGGTGTTCAAAGCCGATTTGGTCAACGCCCGTATGCTATGTCAATACCCCGGTATAAGGTAAAACCTTATGATTTTACTACGGTTTTATTTCAGTTTATTTATTTTGGTTTTAAATTCATATTTTCGAACAAAACTGTTTTAATATCAACCTTATAATAATTTAAATTCTATATTAGTGCTCTAATATTTTATTTAGTCATATATTTTTTTTATCGTTGTATATTACAATAAATTAAATTGATTGATCCTCGATTTTATTATGATTGTTATTATATATTGTTGGATCATTAATTACCAGTGCGTACGTTCAACGAAATGAATAAAATGGTAAGTATATAAGATATAATGAGACGATATTATCTTTTAGTTGTTTTTTTCTAAAATCAAATTAAATATTATTGTTTAATTTATATTTTTGAATAGGTTCCATCACAAATAATCATAACACTAAAAATCATGAAATCAGTGAACATAATCCGTTGAATATTGCCTACTTAAAAAAAAAATAAAAAGTCTTTTAAGATACAAATTTCGGTCATTAGCCTCGCACTCTCAAAATGTTATCATTTCAACGCACTACGTACCAATAAACATGGAATCGCTTGTAGGTATATCAATAATAATCGTTGTAGTAAAAAACTACGTAGATACTATAAAAATATATCAATAGATATCGTAGTACAATTTGTGTTTTATTTAAACACGTAGTTCAATTTAAAATGGATCGATTTTTGTGTCTGATCAGAATTTCTTTAGTGTTTTGGAATCATATTGTTCCTACCATTTTCAAGTGTTCGATATAATTACTGCATTAAGGATAAAGAAAACGAGTTCATGTGCTCGAAACCCCAAGGCAGCTTAGAATTATTTTGTACGTTTTGCTTTTTTTCCCTTGGATTCTACATACTTTGGGGACTACTCTATACGGTTTTTCGTTTGTTTTTATTTTTATTTATAATAAAACAAATATACCTTTACTGTTCGGCAAGGAAAAAAAATACCCAAACAGATATTAGTTCTCGTGGGAATATATTTGTCATCTTTGAGAAAAAATAAATTAGAAAAATGCCATTAGAGTATTTTTTTTTTTTAACTATAAAGTACCTGCAATACATAACTAAAAATGTGTATAATATGTAGGTATTTATATATATTTTGTTTAGTTAATAATTTATATAAATGAGAGAAAAATTTACCTCTAACGCCAACCCTATTATTTATTTTAAAATATAATATTAAGTTTTTAAATTAGAACTTTGAATTGTTTCAAACAAATTTCACATATTTATAAAAAATTACCCATTATAATTAGCTTTTTATTTACGTTGATAACATTTTTTGTTGTAAATAATATATAATAAAAAAAAAAATTAAATAATAGTTTAAAACCTTTACTTATATTTAATTATTAAAGTTTTTTTTTTTTTTTAAAGCCATGAAGTTGAAACATTTATTGAAAAACTAATTAATTTAAATTTCATAGTATTAGTAATCATTGGATTCATTTCATCCAGGGTTTCTACTATCCAATTTTATATAAAATATATAATATCTGTTTAATAATTGGTTATTATATTCTTGGATCAAACTTTACATTCTAAAACTTTACTTAGTTTTCATATATATATATATTATAGAAATCACCGTTTGTGATTATAATTTTCTTTTATGATACAAAACAAATATTGTACAAGACATACTCAGATTATAATTAGACATAGTACAAATATGAACATAAAAACATGAATTTTAATGTTATAAATGTCTCATTTCTGGTAGTTCTCAGTAGTCTATTCAAAAATGAAAGAAAATGTTTTTTTCAAACACTCAAAATAATTAAGGTAATTTTGATTGAATTTAACAATTCTAAAGGTATTGAAAAATACTATAGGCGGGCTTGAAGAGAAAAAGTAGTATCCATAGTTAATATCAAAATATTTAAAAATAGCATAGCTATATCAATATTTGGAAAAATTTTTAAAATACTCAAATTTATAATCATAATTTAGGGAAATATGATTTGCATAAAAGCCCATATAACAGTGCTATATAACAATAGATGACAAGCGTATCTCGCCATTTAATGGGCCACAGTGTAAAAGATGTCTTTTATTCAATAAAACGATTCTGAGCAGAGCTAAGGTGTTAAATTATACATATTTATAAATGTGTAAATCTCTCGTATATAAAGTGTCTACGAATAGTCAAAAATAGCAAAAATAGAAAAAATAGAAATATTGACCATTTTATGATCGTAAAATAATTTATTTCTAATATTGGTGTATTCAGTATAAATTTCAGAATGTTGGAATAATTTATTTTAAGAATTACGAAGAAAGTAAAACTGGAATTGGTAGAAATTTTTTCCCATGGTTTTCTCGTATTTAACTCAACAATCTTTGATTTTAACTAATTTTATTTTAATTTTCATCATAAAAAAATTTACATCTTAAGATATAAACAAAATCTAGAAACCCTGTTAATAACATTAAAAGGTTGTTGATTCGCCATAATTTCTTATAATTTAATATTTACAAGTACCTAACATTATAATTTTATGTATAGGTAATGTGCTTGTACCTATGGTATACGGTGTGCGTACACGAACAAAACATATTTGTCAAACAGTTTAAACAAAAAAGTATTTTATAAACAAAAAAAAAAATAATAATAATAATAATAATTCAACTGTAAATGTTTACGACGTGGTGATGATCTTAAGCCATACCATAATAAATAAAACAACATTTTAAAAATGTTAAACTTTAAGATACTTTTGGGTTTGATTTATTGTACTCGGGAAAAAATCAATTCAACAGACTGGTAAAAAGTGGTGGTGGGCCATACTCATAGTAGTGTATAAATCGGTAATCCCTGACATGTTATAAAACAACAACGATGCGTTTTATAAAGGCTGGTTATTGATTTATTATTTTAATTTGTATGTGCATTACCCGTATTGTGTCTTCTTCAAAAAAGCAACGCGTCCAGCGAGTTCTTTTACCCGGTCTTGTTCCAACCCGCAACTTTTTATCATTGAAATTCCATAAACTGCCAACGTTTCCAACCATTGTAGCAAAGTTTCATCACTGTCAACAAATTAAAATAGAAGTTTCATTACGGATCAACATAGGTAATAATTAATAATATCATGTAGTTTAAGGAAAAGAAACATATTTGTTCACTAATACTTCAGTTATGCGTAAGTAAACAATGTATATGACTGTACAAATATACTCTTATGGGGATTATTTCGTACGAATTTGTAAATTTACATACATTTGCATAATTACAACGAGTTGGTAGATAAATAGTTGTAATATTGATAGAATGTTATTTGTTTTTGTTTATGTAGATAGTTTTGTTAACAAAATATCGGTAATATACCTATTGAAAAGTATTTTTTTTTTTATTATTATGGTTTATATTTATAATAATTATAGACGAGGTAATTATAAACAAAATATATTCATAAGATTAGAAGAAGATAGATTAGCCTTATATTATAACGATTATAAATGTTTTTCTGCTGGTTCTAGGTCTATTGTATGTTAATATCTATTATGAAATATAATATATACATATATATATGTTCAGTTTATGTTTTCAATAGATCTGCATAAATTGTGTATATGCGATGTAGTAATATGAATAAAAACAATTTTTGTATCGACATAAATAAAAATGCACTAGTTCAGGAACTAAACAAAATGCATTATTTAATTTAATTTAATTTATTGTTTTATTTTTTTCTAAGTAGTTATAGTTATACTTTTTTTTATGCGTACTAATGGAAGAAATTTATCGTCTTGATTTAACGATTTATTCAAGAAAATGCAAATTCTTTAAAAATGTTTTCTATTGCACATATAATGTAAATCGATAACCCTAACATATAATTAAAAATAAATCCATATTAGGTATATTATGGTAAATGGTGATTGATTTTTTTAAACAAGAGGTGTCTAGGTATAATAAAAAATGTAAGCAAATTGAATATATTTACTTATTGTAATTTATTATCGAACATAATAAATAAATTATATAAATTATAATATTATATTGAACATACAAATCTATTTGTAATTTATAAATTGAATTATACGTATAATATATATTAAGAGAAAAAAAATTCTGTTTAATTATTGTGATTTAAGAGTACATTATTATTTTTCATATTAAATAATAATATTTTAGCGGTCATCATAACTATACATTTTCAAAAAAAGATTTTCGTTTAAATCTACACACTTAATAAATTTATAAGTAATGAAATTATTTTAATAAAATATTAAAAAACATTTGGATGTGTATATTTTATTCCAATCAAAGTATTATCTACTATACATAATTTATTTTATCTTATTATGGATTAATTTATTTTTAAGTAATATTCAAATTATAAGATTTCATTTATTGAATTATTTTTATGACGATTTGTTTAATAATAATAAATGTTTAATTTTTAACTGTCATTCAAATGTGTTCGGTTTTGAATTATCTACCTTCCAAATTTCCCTTATAACAATAGAAGAAATGTGTGCGATATTGAGCGATCTAAAAAATATGACTGTGAACGGTAAGTGTGTGGTTTTGAACGACGCCTAAATATTTAATCAACGATGTACTTTACGACAATAAGTTGATAGCGTATCATAATAATCACTGTATTATACTTATGAATTACTAATTGATTTTTTAAGCTATTGAATTAACTTCGATATCTGCAATCTATTTTCGTTCTTACATTGTGGGTTTTTTTTAAATTTTTAATAATAAAATAAATTTATAGATACATTTTGAACCTTTTAAATTGTATAGATAAATTTTGATTTGAAATATTTTTTAAATCTATATTTAAATGTATTTTATTGAGTATTTTTAAATAATTTATGATGATTTATGTTATAAAATAGTTTTCGATAGGTAAATAAATAATACAGAGAAGTGATAGATACGACCTTTTGATTACGTCCTCATATTTAAATGACCGGAATATAGCTGAAAACGATTCCGCAGTCCATTTGACTTGCTGATTTTCGTGGCGTTCTTGACCCTCATTAAAATTTCTCTCTAGTAGCCATTGTAAGTTGTAAGTACTCTCGTGGCTGTCATCCCATTTCACATAAAGCTTATCATTGCTTATAATCTGAAAAGAGAAATAGTGTACACAATATTTATATTTACGCGGTACCATATGAGGAAAACTGAATTGCTATTCATCTAGTATTTACTATAATATTATGTGTTAAATTAAAAACCGTTAGTTTATACGTATAAATGGTAGGGATATCATATAGGCATGTATAGAATCGGTAAACATATTATAAAGGTACGAAAAAAATACATTATTTTATAGTATATTGTGTACGTTTAAGTATTTTCGTCTGAAAAACAAAAGTTACTTTTACAAACTTATCTGTCTAATGTTATGCAATTGTCTATTTAGTTGTAGCCCAGTTAGATCGTGCGTATGTTACATTACGTTTTATATAAACCATTCTATTCCCTCGTGTCTGTAGTACTAAGAGTAGATACCGTAGAATACTGCAAAGGCAACTGAATATATTATACATTGTACTTGTGACGTTTTAATTGGAGGAGACTTCGTAATGAGAAAACCTTTCAGATAAAAATGTACTTCCTTTCGTTACCTATTCAATTATTGGTTAAGTAAAAAAGCGTAGTAAAACATATTATATATGTTACACGTATAAATATATGTCGTTCTAGAAAATTCTTTTCGATTTCATTGTGAAAACTGTTAAAGATCGTAGTTTTTTATTTAAAAATAAAATAGGAGAATATCTTGTGTATGTTATATTTTATTCTGTCGTTATTTTGAATTGATTATTTGTTTCTTGGATGCAAGTATAATGTTATAATTACTCTATGTTGCATCTAAATCAGTAAATTTATTAGTCTATTTATCAAGTACCTACTAAATTTAAACGAACGTATATGATTTTTGTACATTTCTATATTCTAGATTTTGACCGTATGTAGTCATTTAGGAAATCAATCATTGTACATTTGTAAAATCAATTCATTCATTGCTCTATTTAGAATCTAAGAGTAGTGTAATTCCATACAAATATTTTTCACGATCATTTCTAGTTTAAATTCGAT
This sequence comes from Rhopalosiphum nymphaeae, assembly GCA_036289425.1. Lineage (NCBI taxonomy): Eukaryota > Metazoa > Arthropoda > Insecta > Hemiptera > Aphididae > Rhopalosiphum > Rhopalosiphum nymphaeae. The sequence continues at coordinate 2,880,024 of JAZAQC010000015.1, forward strand.
GTTTATATTTTTACACGTAAAAAATTGCTCATCAAACGATTTTAGTAATTGCATTTATTGCAATTATTAATGTAAAAGCTTTGTTAACCGTAGAAACTTGAAATATTCCCTTAAATTATCATAGTCTATGTACGATACCGTATATAGATCGTATCCGCTTAGAATCGTTTTTTATGTACAGCGATTTATAACTGAATTCAAATTTAACTCATCCATTATAGTAACCTACTCAATAAAGAAGTTTAATCGATACCTATTGTACCGAGAATCAGTTACCTACTTGCCCACTTTTTTGTGTCATAAGATACTTTTAATGGTACATAAAATGCTTAAATTTTAAACTTAGAAAGTAGTTTTTGTCAGAAAAACAGATCTAGTTAATAAAGTAATATGTATTTTTTATGACCAATTAAATTAAAATTTAGAAATCAATATTCATTAGTAAAATAATGATTTTTCATCAAAGGTTTTTTGTTGTTATTCAAAGAACTAAAAAAATTTTACTATCACATAGTATTAACTATTCTATTATTATAATTTTCAATAATAAATGCATTTTTCAAAATATTTTGACTAATTTTTAAATATTCTTATATTATTATTATATTAAATACCTAATTCAAATTTGTTTCATATAATGTTCATATATGGTTGATAAAAATGGTGTCACTCGATAAAAAAAGCTTGAAAATTGAAAAAAGTTGTCGTTACAGTTGCTTAAAAATATTAAAAATAAATAGGTACATTTTTAAATAAGTTTTAAAGTTTAAATAATGATATAATTTGTAAAAAATGTGAAAATTTATAAATTGCATTGACGTAAATAATTTGTACAATTTTCAGTTTCTTAACTAAGAATTATAAATGTAATACAAGTTTTCGAATATATTTTTCATACCGATTTATATAAATATCGTAAATAAAAATGCATTTTTTTTCTTACAATATTTTAAGTTCCAATTTTGTCAAAATAGGTTATTTGTATAAAAACTAAGTTATTTGTTGTAAATTTAAAAGTATTATTCGTTGGGACATGATTTTTTTCGTTAATATTTATATTAATTTGTAATATACTAAATAAATAATATTAATATACGGAATTAAAAAAAATTGTTTAGATGAATTTTAAGTTATATATACCATGAACATATTCACAACGTTTTTCGGCATATGGCAAACCGTATTTAAATTATTCATTTTTTAACGTTTCAACATAATATTCCAAAAATTACGTGTATACTCTAAATATATGTGTATATCTCTCAATGGTTTCTAATATTTTTTACACGACATTTGTTTATTTATGATTTTTTATATTATATACTTATACACCTATACATTGTATCATTGCACTTCATTGGATGTTTAATGAAAGTACATTACGGTCTTGAGTAGTGGCTTTTACGGGTCAAAGATAATAGTATAATCAAATTATTTTTGTTTCTTACGTAATTGAAAATATAAATCAGATATTATTTTTCATTCCTATATTTCATAATTGCCTAGTTAGCAATTCATTGAGACTTTCTACCGTTCTTAGATTTAAATATTATAATTAAACCACTGGAATAAATTAAATTGTAACATTAACGAAATGAAATGATCGTATTTTCGGTAATAAAAATAGAGCCACTCGTTTCGTTACTGAAATACCCTGAATTTTTTATATTGCTAAAATTAGTATTTTTAACTATATTTATACGATTCAACTATCGTAATTTTTTTAAACAAAAATGATCTATCCGTATACATTAGAATATAAATTAACGTTTAATTCTGATTTATATACTCATATTTAAGAGAAACCAAACAACAAATACCACAGCTTGTCATGAAATATAGGTAGGCAACTAAATTTAACACTGAATTATGTTTATTTGTAATTAGAAGGAATACTAATTATATCCCAGATGAGCAAATGTAAGTTATGATCTATGTTTATTTTTTAATTATAATTTATCGGTACACTAATCAACTGTAATAGATATATAATAAAGATATTTTACATTTATTTACTATTTATGTACTTTAACACACAAAGTAGATGAATTGAATTTATTGTGTGTTATTAAAAAAAAAAAACTGCCAATTAATTTTTTCAAACAGTTTTATATAAAATATAGTAGATACGGTTTATATGATGGCATCAAAATGAGTTTAGATTCATGGATTTATTCTTGTATAAATGGTAAATAAAATTACTCAAACTATCAGTAACAAAGCTAGTATTCTTGGTATTTCAAACAATTTTAACGCCATCAAATAAACGTGATTATCTTCTCATTGACTAGTCATTGCGGTAACAAAGTCGACAATTCCTTAATATTCTTTAAACCAATAAATAACTAAACACATTACTTCTCTTATACGAGTATATAATTATAATATAGTATACATAAATTTGCTTTCTATTTAAAAGCGCATTCGTGCTATTACTAAAAAATAAATTATAAAGCAAACAAAAAGAAAAGAAAAGAAAAGAAAAGAAAAGAAATAGAGTTAATCCAATATATTTCTCGCTTTGCACATAGTCTAAAATTTATAATTTCTATTTTTATTTTAAATTTATAGTTGGCCCGCGGTTTCGTGAACATAGATGTATGACATTTGTATTGCATTACATTTTGATGGGAATTTTATTATATATAATAATGATATTATAAACAATAAAAAATAAAATATGTTATCTATGCAAATAGCCATAATATAAATAAAAAATAAAACATTTTATCTTCAGTTTAGAAAGTTTTAACGCTTTAATATATATTATGGATTTCCAAATAATATAAATATATTCAACAAAATGTTTATCGTTAATTGATATATTATTATTTTACTCCACAATTAAAAAATAATTACCCATTTGAAAAACAACAAAACTATACTTAATGTTTATCGCAACTCGTAAATCACTTTTCAAGTTTAACATTGTTTATTTTTGTCAAAACGTTTTGAAATTTATATACTCTCGTTAAACGTATGTTGTTATAACTACCATTGTCTTTCAATCTAATAATTATTAATTTGTGCAAATTATTTTAGCTTTTAGAGAACCGTACATTTAAATTTATTGTACATAATACATTATAAATAATTATAGTTAAATGCCAAACAGAAAAAATAAAAAATAATCAATTAAGCTCTTAAAATATATCTGCTTTAATCGCAATGTCAATCAGCTGTTAAAGTGTCATTTTTTGACAATTTTTATTTTTGCATTGGCGCGGTTGTACCTTTAAAAATGACAATAATTCACGATCATGTGATTTGGGCTGTGCTGTTCACTATTAGAATCATCCAAAAATTGGCCAGTACTAACAACTTTTGAAAACAGCATATAAATCTATAGTTGAATAAATGTCCTGGTGTGTAGTGTGTCCCTCGAATGACGCCACTTAATAAGATTCAAGAGGTCTTGATGTTAAGTGATTGAAATTTATTAAATGTTAGTTACTCTGATTAATATGTTGAGGGCAACAAATCTTTGTAGTATAAAATCAGTTATTAAAAATATTCGTATTACGTTTCATACTTTTATACAAGTACTTAGCTTAAATATAATATACTTTAATATGCTAAAACTATACAAAATGCGTGAACATTTTTTATAAAAAATTTTTTTTAATATTTATAAATATTAATTTAGGTATATTTAGAAATAATTAAGGCTTGAAAAGAAATATGTATTTAATATAATATTCATGTAATATATTTACATGAAATAAAGTCTGCACATATACATTTAGGTGAAATTTGGTTCATATACCGATGGAACGGCACAGCACTTTTATGGTTAGAGATTTATTTCTGTCGAGTTCGTTTTATTCGTCAGTCACTGCGTATCGACAACTTTTATTTTTAGGAAGATGGAAAAAATATAAAAATGTTGGTTTTAGTTGGTGAAATTTTTGATGGATCTATTGATTGTACTAAAAATTACATGTATTTTTATTATTTATTTTTGTAATTAAATAAAATTTACTTGAAAATATTTCTAATAATTTTCAAAATAATGCTGAACAACTAAACACAATTTGCGGGAAACTAGAATATTCATGCAATATTAGTTTTCGACCAATTCGATTTTATTATTTTGTCTTAGTTAAAAAAAAAAATGATGAAAATATGTACTTAGCATCTTCATCAAATCAGTATTGGCTTATAATTTAATAATAGTATTATGTCATATAATACAATAATAATTGACAATCTCAACTTACCACATTATAAAAAATAGACAGTTAAATAATTACTAGGAGTAATAGAACTTGTAAATTATTTTTGGAAAGAGATGTCTACTTCGTTTCCGTTAAGAATCGTTTTTCGTACGTAACCATTGAATTGAAATTGAACTCATTAATTTCATTGTTATATATTCAACGACGAGATTAACTGAAAACCAACTATACAGTACAGCGATAATATTTTGGTTTTTTAAATTTTAAATCGATCGCACTACTCTGGCAATGCCTATACGTCTATACAGTAATAAGTCCTATACAATGGGAGGCATTGAATTCGTGTAACGTTATTTCACTTAAGTATATTTAGTATACACCTACCGTTTGTACAAACACTGGTCGCGATAGACATATTATTATTATTATAGTAGAGGCGCATAATTATGTTTTCGGATATTACATAATACTGTGGTTTTATTTCGAAACCCGGAGCACATTGTATGGTGTTATGTTTGGTAAAAAATACATACAAGCATTTATTGTAACGCGCGGTGCACAATATTATGGCACTTAGGGCCGCTGGTATTTGAGTACACAATCGCTAGACTGCACTCGCGTCAACAGTATTATTACAGCGCAAACCGCTATGATGTTATTATATTATAATAGTGATAAAATAATAATCGTTATTGAGTTGGCACGTATACGGTTGTGTGTGTATGAGGGGTCTGCGGTGGACTATAATGAAGTATAACGATTGTATTATCACGCCATACAGTTTTATCGAGCCTTTTCTGACGAGAAACATTTTATTTTTATTTTTAAAAAAATTTCGGTTTATCAATAAGGCGGTCTCAACTATTTTTTTTTATTCTCTGCACGCGGTATAATATAATAACTGTGTTAACTGTATCTCGGATCTTAGTCCTTTTTTTCTGTTCCAAGTTCATGGTGGGTACAGTTCTTAATGTTATAGCATCAAAATATGCCGGTTATAGGAGTTAGTAACCTAGGTTTTTATCGTGCAGATAAGGAGATGCTATGAAAATGAGTAACGGAAAGCTAAGTATGTTAAGTATGAAAGAAATTATAGAACAAAGATTTTAGTTGAAAAATAAAATTCGAGTTTATTAACGCTGATAGAATATTGGTAATTGTTTCAAGAGTACTCGTAGATTTTATAGATTTTTAGCTATTTGATTTTATGATCAAAACTATTGCATATGAATATATTATTTGAAAAAAAAATAAATCGTATTATTAGCAATTTTTTTATATGAAATAGAATACTCGTATTATACGCCGTTGTTATAATAGTACATAATAACAAATTTAAAACTGATTTTTCAACCACGATAAGTTTAAGTTAGGCTGTAACTTGTAAGTCATTAAAATAAATATAACTACATTTGAGGAAATTTCGTCTTATACGTTATATCAGAACTGAACGTCAAATTTACTATCATAATCTTCACCACGAGAATTAAATAACCATTCTTTCAAACAATAAAAATGTTAGTTTGAAATACTGAACGTGTCGTGTAATTCGTTTTGGCGTTATTTTTGGAAGTAAATTGTATATCATGTTATAATAAAATTCAATTTTAACTTAAATCTTAACAACTAAAAATAAAAATAATAAAAATGAATTTTATTAAAAATATTATCAGTGGAATTGACGTTTATGCTTGTCAAAAATCAAGGATGGTACACATATCTGAGTATTTGTAAATATTAACTTGTTAATATTTATTTTTCTTAAATCAAGTATTCATTTAATGGTGTAATAACTAAAAAATTCAATTATTGAAATAGATTTATTTTTATTGAATTTATATTTAAATTTCAATGTTGACTATTTTGTTTGTATTATTTATTTTTATATATTTATTTGTTATGTAAATGATAAAATACGAGTACTATGAAATAACATTGTATTTATTAGAATTCGATTTGTATTTTTAAGTTTATTTATTATGATATCATAATAGCACTAATACTAAACAATTATATAATTCAAAAATGGCGTTGATCTCTATTGTTTTATAAATGCATTATTGTGACCGAGGTATACATGTGTAAGTATTTAGCTATCTATACATAGTATATATATACGCTATAGATAGTTTCCGGTCGCCGATAACTCATTTTCTCGGCCAACAACGGTCAAGTGACATAATATAATGTATCTATATCAGACTGGTGCGTGTCAAACATCGTACCTATGCACGAGACGTCACTACGATTTTATGTAGGTACGGTCTCGTGTCCATGGACTTTTACCTCTTTATACATTCAAATAATAATTATTATACGGTATAATATTGTTATTAACTATTGGTCGCGTGTGCACTTAACTACTCATCAACTCCTTACTACACCCATTTCGGTAGTTTCGCGGTCATAAATATTTACCGCATTGTCGTGTACCATCTTCTGCCAGTTCCCATCATCGTCATACCACTGTTACCGTTATCACGGTGTCGCAAATTGCCGTTTAATTATTTGCATATTACATTTTATATCTGTAACTAACATTAGAAACATTTTTTCACTGTATTTTATAGAAATATTGTTAATTTTACGTGAACATAACGCTCACGCTGATAGTATAATTTATCAGTATTTTTCATTCTTCACTTGCCTCTTTCTCATTTAACCAATAGCGAAGTATACTACAACAGGGATTGGTATGCGAAACATCTATATAATATTACTCATAAATTCTGAGTGGAGCGATAAATATATTGTTTTTATATTCATGCGATGTGTGTGGTGTTGTCATTTGTATTTTTATGTGTCATCACCTTTTAGAACAATATAAATGCTTCAATTTTAAACTACAGCATAAATATTCTTGTAGGAATGTAAATATTGTCTGTACTTGGGATAAAAAAGTGAAAATTCGTAGTATTTTTCAAAAGTGTTGGGAAAAACCAAATAAAACAGGAATTTTTATGCAAAACTTAGTTTGATAATGCAGGAACATTGCAAAGATTTTTTGTTTTGATAATTGGAAGAAAATGGCTATGACTGGAATTAGTGTTGGTAGAATTAAAATATATTTTTTTATGTAAAAAAATCGTACCAATGGAATTTATATAAAATTGGTATAATTTTCTAAAATAAAATTAAACACAAGTTCCAGTTAGTTTCCGGTTCTGAATTCCTTTTATAGTTTCTATTAAGGTATAATATACACATATTCCAAAAGATTTAATCTTGGTGTTAACATTTATAGAATAGACACTACTTGAACGAAATAACGAAGTATTAGGAGGATATGTGTACGTAAGTACCTATTATAAAACTACTGTTAGTTTATAAAATTGTTTTAAAATGGCCAGCACGCAATATACTTTACTTTTCATTCGCTATACCCCCACCGTACATTACCTATGGATTTTTACCGTCTGCAGTGAAGTAGTGCACACTGCACAGTAATATAATTCTATATATATATTGGTGACAGAACGATGATGATAATATATTAGTATATTATTTCTGTGTACGATCGAATGGTCGGTAGTTTAGGAGAGTAGTATATAGTACATATACGTATATTATATATGTATATATGTAGTATGCATAATAATAATAATTTGTAATATTATTATAGGGCATGTCGAGGATAAAGGGCTGGTTACAGAAACAGCGGGAAGTGAGTACTTCAAGGGGGTATTCGAATAATAAGGATAATAATACTGGTCGATGTTTAAATGACCAACGCAACGCGTAATACTGAATAGAAAAATAACTAATAAAAAGCAATTATAATATTATTAAAATCTACGCTTTACACTTTTATCAGTTGGTATAGTATTGTTGAAATATGATTTTATTTTGTTGGAACGTTGTAACCTGATACTATCATTGCTGCCATAAGATATTATGGTTAATACAAAGAACAAAAACTAATATACAAACATAGTTCATATTTGTAAATCAATAGACTATAATACAGAAAACTTTATCTGATAGCATTTGGCAGACATTTTAATAAATCCGTGTGAAGTAAAAATTAAATAAAATCGAATCTTTTCGATTCATTTTTATTTCAATGATTGATTATCAGGGTTCGAAATGTATAACATTTGCATATCGATGATAGACGTAGTAAATCATAGCAGAATGAATCACTCTGAGAGTGACGTATAAACAAATACATTTTATAGTACAGAGAATTCAAGTATAACATTTTATTTTGCTTATGTTTGTATATTTTTAAATTGTTTGGTATATTAAAGCATATTCAACGATTTTTAACAATTTATGAATTATATAATTGTTCAAAATGTATTAATTAAAAAGTTGAACTTTTAATTAAAAAAAATTGTTTTGCGCATAGTAAAACGAATTGTGTATCTATCTATCATAAAGATGTAGCACATTTAAGTCATCTGTAAATACTCAACAAAAGCATTTTGAAACAATAAAAAACAATGTAGTTATCCGAGTTGGATTATCCTAATAAGAGAGCTTTTCTGTTTGAAAAGTTTAAAAATATATAATAGTTCAATGCGATCACAGAGGTAAAACTGTAATAAGAATAACAGTTGTTTAGTAATATTTATCAATATTATATATGCACAATATACATATATTTTTTGTAGCATCTAAAAACCAATTATTAAGAAATTAAATTTTTTAAATGTACCTAAAATAATAACAATAACAATAACCTCGTAATATTTAAATGTACAATAATAATAACATCATTTTTTTCATATCTAATAAATCTTTTTTTATTATTATTATTTAAGTGTTTTTTTTTTCATTTTTAGTTCATATTTTTAATTTAATATAATATATTATTTATTTAAGCGCTTATTTAATGATTTTTATTGCAATAAGTCCCTAACTCTTTTTCCGTTGATTATATACTATTATTTTATCGGATTTTGTTATTACAATTCGAATAATATTTCAAAAATGATGAAATAATTATAGTAATAATAATAATAAATAATTTAAACATAATTTAAAATGTATTGTTTAATTATTATTTAATTAGCCTTTTTATATATAGTTGTACATAGTACACGTAATCTTAACTTCAAGAGAAATTAATTCGTGAAACTTCATTATATATTATAATCGGTTCCCAAATTTTCGATCCCTTACTGTTACTTTCCGTTTAATTTATTTATTATAATGTGTGTTTTTATAATTACAACTTATTTATTTAAGCTTCTAATTATTTATACTTTAATTAATAGTATATTTAACTAATTTTAACTAATTAATTAGTATTCATAACAGCAATAATAAATCAATGATCATTTTATTATTGTAGTTTGTAAGCCATAGGTATATTTATATAATATTACATAGTTTTAACAAATCCGTGTCATAAGAATAAAAAAAAAGTGATAAATGATAATTATCGGGAAATCTTAACTAAAAAACTTTACTTTAGTCTTATTAATAATTTACACAAAAATGTTCTTGTAAAAATAGGCTATTAAGTTAACAAAGAAATATCAATCAATCTTTTTAAAATTATCGGCTACCTCTTGATAATTGATAATATTATTACAATTACTAGCTATAACTGTTTATGGAACAATAATTGGTGTAACATTTTAATCATATCATAACATTTTTGTAAGTTATGTATTTTTGTTGTCGTACTCGTACCTTGTTATTAGATCTTATAAGCCTACGTTGCTTCCATAGATCCGATAACAAAAAATAGATGCAAAGAAAGAAAAACAATTTTTATATAATATTATATTTAAGTATGCGATGCAAATATTGGATTTTTATTGAGTATATAAAAGTAACGGTTTAAGTAACATCTTGTTAAGCAATCGTTTATAAACGTATTCATTGAAATACTATACGTTCATACTACTTATTAAATTATTTGAAATAGTTATTCTCATAAATTGAAATAATAAATAATAATAATTTGTTATTTATTATATAACATTAAGACTTTTTATATTTTCATCTTATTTAAATTGTTATCTATATTTTTCAAAATGTGTTTCGATATGTTAGGATTGTTGCATTTAATAATAACCGTGTAAAAAGTTAGTATTTAAAATAAAAATATGAATCGTAAAGATTTAGTGAATTACTTCACTTCAACAAAAGCACAAATTAGATTGATGTTTAATAAATGCTGCTGTATTAACTGTACATGTTTGTTCAAGAGGGATTTTATGAAGTAATGCGGAAATGGTCTACTTTCGTTTATACAGTTCAGAGTACAAAAAAAAGGGTGACCCTTAAATCAACACTTCCTATTGTAATCAAATTTGACGCTTGACGATTATTTATTATTGAACCTAAGTCAAATGAAAAGAATTATAAAGTATTAAAAATGAATAGCAAATGGTTGAAAAAAAATCCAGAATTCCAATTTAAATAATTAGACTACTGAATAACTAAACTGAATGAATGGCAATTTAATACCACGCCATTGATCTAGAATGATTTATCTAATTGGGAATAGAGGAGTCCGATAATTTAGTATCAACTAATAATGTTAACAATGATAACATATAATTAATTTAAGCACTAAGTAGTCAAATTGTATACATCCATCACTTACATTAGGTTTAGTTGTATAATATTTACCATATTATTATATTATTCATAAACATTACATTTATTTAGTTTATTTTGTGTTCATTTAAAAATAAAAATTTCTTAACTTTGAATTATTTATTTAAAAGTTAAATTTCTGGAAACAAAATTAAGGAAGCAATTCTTCTGTATAGTAAGTATCGATTTTACAATTTTGTTTTATAGTAAGACATTACAATGTACTCAATTCAAATCCAAACATTTCAAAAATAAATGATTAAAAGAGAAGAACAATTTTATTTTTAAGGATATTTTATCATTAATTTGTATTGCTATTAAAACATTTATTTTCCTGTATAGTAAGATAAATAAATGTTTGTCGATAAACATTTTAGATAAATATGATAATATGTATTATATAGTATTTTTTTTTTATATAATAGTACAATTTGTTATTAACTAAGAATAAATACAGACACAATATAGAACGGTGTTATACCATGAATATGTGATAAATAACTTAAAATGAATACATACATGCTTATATCTTTTTTTATGAGAATCTAAAGTTTAAATTTTGACAAATTTGTAAATCCATGTGTAAAAAAACAAATTCTTATCAAACGGTATTAGTTTTTTTAAAAATATAACTCAAAGAATTTTAATACTAAAAACTTAAAAATTTTCACTGGTTCTTAAAACATAATTTTCTATACTCAATGAAATATTCAATATTATTATGCTTTTTCTAAATTAATAAGAAAGAAATATAAATATATGAAAATATACTTAGTAATATATTATAGGCTGATAGATCGACTCCGCTTAGGTGGTTTAAATTGATCTTAAACATTTCGACGACAAAGTAAAGTCATTAAATTATTATTATTATCTGTGTCTATTATAAAAATGAATATTATGTATCGCCACTATCGAGCACTAAGCAATGTACCGAAAAATGACTAAACTCATTCGGCTACGTAATAAGGTGGGGGGAGGGGGGAATGTAGGGTGTTCAGTGATGTTGTAAGATCTTACATAATATTTTGTCATTTATTCCGAAAGACGTCCTACTTAAATAATTATGTTATACATCGTATCACCGATTATAATAAAATGAGTCCGGTACAATAATATTATATTCAGAGGTATTACACGGGACCAGTGACCAGTGGGTACGCGTGAATATAGCGGATTTACTTGAAGTCGGGCCGGCGCCGAGCCGAACCGAAAATCGCGGATCACTTGTTTCCGGAAACCGGATTCGGCGGACGTGCACGACGGACACTGGCAGTTGTTCCTGAGCCAAGCGTGAGGGTACCGGCTTCCGCCGCCACAGCCGTCGTCCAACCGAATTTCGGGTCGCCCGTCGTCCCCCGATGAGTCGGTCGCAGACCACCGTCGGACACCGCAGCTGCCGTTCATGTTTGCCGCCCGATATCCGGTCGGTGGCTGCGCGGCTAGCGTGTACTACGCGCGTGCGGTGCACTTTTCACCGGCGAAACGACAAAAGCCGACGGTCGAAAACCACTCGCGATCTACGGCAAACGCGGCAGCAGCGAGTAATCGTTTTGCGGATTTTTCGTTTCCACGAGACGAAAAGACAAACGGTTCACACCGGACGATGCGAAAGACGGGACGCGCGACTGCGTACTATACTGTCGCGGACGGAACCGGAACGGCGTGTTCGAGTTCGCACTCTGTCCGTCGGACATCGCGGGCCTCGTGTGGTGTGCGGCGCGTGATGGGAGTGGGGCCAATAACCGAATCGGCGTCGGCTGCTTGTGGCGTGGCACCGCGTCCGATCCGGTTGAAGTTTACGATATTATGATATTATCAATTATGGCGGCGCGGCGGTGACGAGTGCCCAATTATTATTATTATTATTATTATTATTATTATCGGTCACTATACTTATTTTATCACGAAAGGTGTACTTTCGACGGGCGATCAAAGGGTCAGTTTGGGTATCGATTCGGGTCCCTTAGCTACGGGGTTTGCTCTTTGAGACGGACAGTATACCCATACGGCTATAGTATAATTATAAACGCGCATACAAATTGAGTGTTTACCGGTGTAAAAGTAAAATATATTGAAATCGAGTCCGTAGATATATTTTTTTTCGATTTTGCATGTGTTATTATAATATACGTATATCGCACACTTCTATGGTTTCGATTGAAATAAAAATATTAACACTGTTAATATACTAGTCCATTAACAACACCTATTACCAAAATAAATTGTGTCGTAACTAATGAAAACAAAATTCGAAAATAAATTCGACTATAACAAACGAAATATATATATTAAAATTTAAATACATCGAAACCTTATCGCCAAAGTATTTACCGATATAATATTATAATATACCTTATATTATATTATATGTATAGAAGAAAATATTGTACGGTTGTATAGTTTATAGATAGAAAAACGACTGTATCAATTTTTACAACAATTTTAGAAAATATATATTTTCAGAAACATCAGAAAAGTCGAAAAAGTAGTTTAAAACACGTTTAGTAGTTGGTAATTAAAATTTTTTCGTTACACTTTTGTTTGTGACATGCCGTATACACACTACTATACTTATAATAATAACAAGTTAGGTGTTGTAACAAGTGCTGTAAATTAAAATTGTTAATTTTCGCAGACGGAGGTACACCTAAACAGATTAGCTCATGAAGTTGTTATACTAAAACCAAAATAATACACCTAGCGTTGTGTATACAATCCACCGCAGATTTTTCAACCAAATGAGGAACTACTCTAACACGATGACAATGAGCTGCGGTACACTAAAACCATAATACAGCAAGCGCCTTATTTTATAATTGTTCATTTCTACCCCGACGAAGTCGGGTGTTACGGCTAGTATTTTATATTATGTACGGAATAGATATCATAACATAGTGTACTTTGCGGTATGATAATATAATATTATGTAAATATTGTCATCGGATCGCGTATATTATACATGCGAGTTGTTGTATTATACTAAGCGTGTTCGTTCAAAACAAGGTCACATTATACCGTCATATATTAATGTATTACTATAATATTGATATTATCTACAATCTACTATGTATCTATTCGCGTGAGACAGGTCTGAGGAGTGGGACATTTTTCTATCTCCCTAAACACACAAAAAATACATTTTTAACCTTTTCCTGGATACGATTAAATTAATCCAACAATATTAAGAACCTATCTATAGCGTATTCATATTGGTTTTTTATTCACATTTGAAAATGTTTGTATGATTAAAAATATAAATTGAATAAAACATGGTATCTACTTTTATAATATAATATTTATTATAAATAAAAAAATATATTTGCATGATAAACGTTTTAAATTAATGGCCAGATGTGGATCCGTTAGGTAGTGGCGTATGATGTCTACTCCTGTTTTTCATTGTCACGCTGCTTTGTATGTGGAGAAGGTTTCCGGTGACACGTTGGCCCCAACGACTTTGTATTGTTATAACAAGCGTGACGTGTTTTATGCAGAGAGATAAGCCGTATATATAACAACCAGACCGAACAATTCGTTACAAATGAACTTGTTAACAGTATATTGATTTGTTAATCAAAAATCGAATGATAAAAATTGAATTTAGCTTTTTTATTACATAGCCTATCACGAAATCTGTCCACTAAAATCGTATATAAAAATAAAATAAAAGTTTTGATTACAATTTTAACTGCACAGAGAAATAGAAAAATAATCGATTGCTACGTACTATAACATTATACTTAGTACGTAATTGATAAACATTGATTATTTTTTTTTGAAATATGAGAAAGTAGTGTTTGAAAAATAATGCTGATATTGGAGTACTGATTCACTATTACATTGGTAGTTTTTATGATGTATGATAATAATACTAAATACAATTAACATTATAAAAGCAAGATTTATCACAAAACGTGTGCTACTTTTTATATTATTATAATGATAATAATTTATCCTTTGGTGTCTTTTATTGATTTTTTACCTACAAAAAAAAAAAAAAACACTGGGAAATTGGAGCTAATGACCTATATTCAAAGCACAACTTGTATTCAACGCAACTCTTTCAAAACGTTTTGGTCTATTGACACGAGGGTGATGACTTTATATTTATATTATATATGTGATGCATCTAAGGATCATATAAAAAATAAAAACGGTAAAAGTAAATTTACAACTTTACACATAATACCTACTGTATAAAATATATTATAAGTAGAGAGAATAAAGTGATATGACTAAAAACGAAACTCAATTAAATTTGCTTTTTTGCTTCAAACATTACATAAAACTTGATGAGTCGTTTTCTACACCTATATAATTACTTAACAAATTTATATAACTCCACTTAGGCGCTAATCCATTATAACTAATAAAAAACATTTCATGTTAAAATTAGGTAATTAAAATTGTTGTGAGTTCCTCATGTTTAAAATTCAAAAAAAAAATAAAATAAAATTTTAGGCTTATTATGAACCTACATTTTATTGACAAGAATGAGGATATTAAAAAAGCATAAGTAACATATAACACGTTTTATTTCTTATATAATAAGTAGGTTTTGATTAAACTTTTTAATATGTATTAAGTAAAAATCATGATTGATATATGTGATAAGTTATCACTGATAACGTAGGGCGCGGATTTTTATGCAAATACATAATTTTGACGAATACAGATTTTTTAATTTTGATTAAAACGAACACGTGTCATATTTCTCCAAGAAAATTAAACGTATTCATATTTAAATATTTTCACATATTTTGAAGTATTTTCTTGAATATTTTATAAATAAATACATGTTTCGTGTTTTCATATTTACCTATTCTCAGATATTAAATTGATAATAATTAATAATCATTATTCTGTGAGAAATATGTCCAATACGCCGTCAACCATAAAAGAGAACGTTATATTAAATTAAAAAAAAAAAATAATTTAACTATTTGTTATTTCTGTTAGTATATAATAATACTCTATAGTTACCGAGTCGGTGTGGTTCATTTGTTTTTTTTTTCTATTTAGTATTTTTATTTTTTATATATTATGATAAACATTTTAAAAACGATCGTTAAATAATAACATTTTGTTATATTAATTATTCCATGTTTTGTATACATATTTTGATAAAAATAACAATATGAATATTTACAAACATTTTGGCTTTAATATTATTATATTATTACATAATAATCAGTACTGTAGTGATAAGTATAATGCACGTTTTTCAATAATAATATCAACAGCCTTAAGCGCGGAAATGTCAAACATGCATGTTACATAGCTCTGTTGTCGGAACGAAGAATTCTTGTGAATTTGTAATTTATGATACTGCACCGCCGCGAAATTGTTATTTTTTATAATGAAGTGGAAAATTATTGCCTGTAATCCATATACGTACGTATATTTACCGAAATCGATAGCGCCTTCCGGTACTACCGCGTGCCCGACGGTATAAGGCAAATATTATTATAATATTATAATGTGTAATCATCGACCAAAACACAAGATTTCCGGGACGAATGTCACACGTGTTCCAGCGCCCGGCTCTTTTGCAGGAATATTATATTACTTACACGGCATAAGCGAGGCACTATAATCTCTTACCGCAGCCGTCGTATCATCTTTGCGAGACGACGCGGCGTAGGCCGGGGCGAGGGATGATATTTTGCTAAGCCTCCCCCGCGCGCACATCCCTTCTTATATTATATCCGCAATTATGCGTCGTGTACCTATAATAATAAATATTATTATTATCGTTATTGTCGTCTACACGATATTATATATACACACCGTTTTACCGGGGTCGGTCCCCGCTCGTACGAGATAAACACTTAACGACTTAATGCTCCCTCTGTGGCCTGGCGGCGGCCGTGAGGACTGATTACTCGTAGCACAGTACCTATACGCGCCTGTGTAGTATAAATTATATGCCGCTCGCTATAGTGGTCTCGGCTGCATTCCGGCGAGAAAGGCGCACGCTATATCACCATAGACGTTATTTTACCAGCCAAAAACCTTTCGGCAGGTAGTGCGTAGCTATATGTCATCATCGAGTGTACAGTTTTACCGACGTTACCTAAATGCTACTTACCTATGCATTATAACCAGCGTGTGCGAAAACGACTATTATTCGTTTTTATTTTTCGCGTTGTGTTATAAAACGGCTAGTATTGTAGTTGTACTCGTACACGTGATGTTTATTATTATTATATGATGATATATGATAAGGTTACGAGAGAAAAAAATTAACGTCTCGATTTTAATCATTTATGTCGTAATTTATTCAAAGCGCATTCAGTGTTTAAACTCCACTGAACTTATTTTCATGTGTTATTTTGCATACTCGTCGATCACGCGTGTCGTATGCATATTGTATACTATAAAAGGAATAATAATAAAATAAAAAAATAAACAACGCGTAAGCAAAATATTCGATTTGACATTGTTTTAAATATTCAAGTGTTTTTAATGAATGTTCAAATGAGATTTAAAATGTATACTTAAGAACCTCATAAATTTAATATGTTATCTCGTATAAAAAACGCACCCACTCTAGTTCTATATACCCAAAACATTTCAGACTTAATAATCACACGAGAAATATTAATTGTTTTTCCTTAACCCCGAAGTGCCGATTTTTTCCTGATTAAATTTGCTGTACACTAATTGTTATTTATATGCGCTTATAGATTTGAAGTGCTCTAACGGCTGTGTTATAAAAATGAAAAAGTAATAGATAGGTACCTAAAAATGAAACATGGCTATCATTAAAGAAAAATATAACATACAAATTGTATACGAATGTCATAACTAAGTAGCGTCGTTGAACTTTTTCCAACTGCAATAAATATTTACCAATTATATATAGAGCGTATACTTATACTATGGATTTACGTAAACTTGAAGTGAAGCATTTTTAGTAAATAAGTTAGTAGGTACATATTTAATATTTGCTAAGCGGAAAAAAATCAAGATTCTCTTGAAAAATACGTAATTGGTTTTGATTTAAATTTCTTTCTCCGATTTTTATTTAAAAATAACGCTGTCTATTTTTCTTATGTTAATAAAATTCAGTGAAATTTATCAGCTATTGAATATTTTACAGTTCTACAAATTCAAAGTATAAGGAATGATATTATGGTTTATTAGAAATACTAATAAAAAAAATCTAATATTATATTTAATAAATATGTCTGAAAAGTTTGTTATGCACCGTCTTATGTAGTTATGATATTATATTTCCATAAATTTGGCTACGTACTTAATAAAAACATTTTGTTAGCAGTATAAATGTTGTGTTATTATATACTTATATAATATGTACGAATTTAATTTGTAGACGCTAATATTTTCATTGAGATTACTATATTTGTGATAATTAATTACCAAAGAAATACTTAAACGGATATATATATTTTGAAACTCCGTATTTCTTTATATTTGCTTGTTACATAACGCTATTTTACTGCATATGATTTTATGTGTAGTACACACTCTGCAGTGAAGAGGAAACGTGTAGAAAGCTCCTTGTGGAGAAACGACTACGTAGCTGATTCAGCAAGTAGGTCTATGCATTATTATTTTATCTACCTATAATATATAGTGTCATGTCATTATATTATGTGCCATATTATTAACGAACGTTGAACCAAACAAAAGAAAAATACCAGTATATGGCTTTGCCTACGTAGAGTAACCTCGAAAACTTCAAAAAATTGGATATCTATTTTAAGGAGTGTGTATAATATTATTATATATTATGATTTATGACAATAATCTTAAAACGAAATCCACAGAAAGTGCCGGGGTCATACGTAGACACGAAGACCCAAATATACCGTTGAAGATGATTTAAATATGATTTGAATAATTTGAGTAAAAACGCAAACGCGAAAAAAAAATGCGCATGCGAATATTATTACGAACACTACTGTCATGCGGCCGATCGTTGGCGCGGGTTCACCGGCAGTCGCCGAAATCGACCTGCACCATATAATATGTTAAATAGTAGGGTCAAGGGTAGGTATAAATTATGTATGTATATATTATATTGTATACCTACCGTTACATGATATGATAATCACATAATATGAGCGATCGTTTCATGGACATGTCAAAAAATAATGTCAATATATATTATTTTTTTTATGATTATTATTTATTGAAATTTTTATTCATCCACTCACTTGAGATTTATACTTAGATACACGTAGGTATAAACCGTGTTTTTTTTTTATTCAATTTCATACAGTCTTTTCGTGGGTAGAGTGAGTATTGTTTATCGATTGCGTTTTGACTAGCGTTTATTTGGCAAGACGTTAAAACAAAATACGTATGTGTGTATGTGTGTGTGTGTGTGTGCTAATAGCGGGTATAGCAATTGCAGTAGTAATAGTAAGAGTAGTATATCATACTTCTTTCAGCTATAACATAATGTACATTATAGTAAATAGTCAGTCGAATAAAAATTATATTATATTATATTTATATAATAAAAGTTCAACAGGACGGAAATTCATTTTTTCCATCTCGGTAACTATTATGGACTTCGACCGAAGAGGGGAAGGGTTGGGATATCTGTATATTTGCCCCGTCAAAATTAAAATGCATAAAAATCGCCACCCTCAATATTATATTTCTTTCTCGAGGTGTCTGCGCATAATAATTTACACTATAATACCTATCCGGAAAGCGTTGTGGAGTTGGCCGAGTTCCACGGCCGTTCATCGCGCAGTAACTCATTGTTATGCAGACGATCTACGAAAGATATCGTGATTAACCACTTGTTCGTAATGAAATTACCCGAAGACGAACGGGCACGGCTAACTGACTTGTTCCCAGACAATTCGCGTGTGCCTATTATGTATGGTGACGTCGTTTGCCCGTATTAAAGGCATTGGCGCGCGCCCCGTTATTCGTGTCTGTGCTTCGCTATCTGTCCGAATTTATTAATTGTATACAATTATGAAATGTAGTGTAGACATCGTTACGTGCTCTGATGAGCCATACAATACAACACGGGTATGTCAACGTAGAATTACATATTCCATTACGTAATAAGGGAAGAAAGGTACAATAATATTATACATAATTTATGGGATAGGCATACCTATTGGTATGGGGCTATTACCCATATAGTATCATATAGTATTACACATCATCGAATCGTACTAGTCGACAACAATATAAGTTGTAACTCATTATTTTTAATACTATAAAATACTTTTTTATACGGAGTTAATGCAACGCGTCAAGTGCGGATAACTGCGCAGTACTTTTAACCAGACAAATGCAGATACGCATAATTGTAATCTAAAGGAGTTAGGTGTGCAGGACATATATCATACGCAATAAAATAGTAAGATCATCTGTCGAACGCATGAACTCTAGGACGCGTGAACCGTGGAAATACGACGACGGTGCGCATCGCTTGACCAGAAGGGATTACGATCAGAATAGTGGGGAAAAGATAGGAGAGTCCGAAATATGCTTTTTTTAGACGCGATTTATCAGGGTTAGAGCGAGCATCTTCACGCTAGTTTAGAACAGAATTGTATTTTTTTTTGGATTTGGTAATATTCTAAAAAAATCCACATACACTGTAGCATATGTGAACCGCCAATATATAAAAAAACATTTTCGAATAATATTTAAAAATATTTCGTAGTTGAGTTTTAACATTTAGCAATATAAATCATAATATTATATGTTATGCTAAACATGAAAATTTATAAAATACAAAAAAAAAGTAAATTTACCTAATTTAAATTTTTATTGATGTAATACAGAAAAAAATTTCCTGGAATATCTGCCAGGAAAAAAAATTAATTATGTCTATACGTTATATTTTGTTAATTTATAATTCATTTATATTGACCGTAAACTTAAACAGTATTCAAATATCTATTAATCATATGTATTATACTGCTCGCCTTAATAATTTATAATGAATATAATATATCATATACTAACATTGAAATTATTGTACTTGAATCTTTTTTTTTTTTTAATCTCAATCACAACTTTTTGATTAAAATTTTTTTTCAATCTTCAATTTAATTTTAAAAGTTTGTCATGATTGAATATACAAGAAAATAACTAAAGTAATAAATAAAAAAGCAGCAGAAATAAAAATATATATTATAGACATCAGTTAATATAATTATCAGAATAGTGTTCTTATATCTAGATTGTGGAAAAGAGCATAAAAATAAACCAAAAATATTATTTATCTAATCGACTTAATATATTTATGATAGGGTTATACATTTTTATAATATTATCAACTAAAATTGAGTATATGATTTTTAATGTTGTCATCATTTACAAAATTTAGATATTCATTACGTAAATAATAAATTGTATAAGACATAATAAATTTACTAGTTAAACATTTATGGTATTGTTCGAATCAATCGACGTTGGTATTAATATTGTACATTATTATGAATAAATATTACGGTTAGGTTAGGTTAGGTTAAAAAATACATTCATAACCAAAAACACTTAAGCGTTGGTGCATTTTTTGTTTTGTTTTTTTTGTGCAACACCGTATTGACTTTTATATGCGTTGCTCAAGGTTTTTTATTAGTATCGAATTATATATTCATCAACCGTTTTGTCGTGTTTAAAAATCCACCTTCGCCCCGTCATTGTTAAATACCTGGCAATTCCGCTGGTCATTATATTAATGCGTCTAATGTGGAAACACACTTGCCAGTTGACGAACTATCATTATCATTTAATCAACGTTAAATGGTAAATAGTTCGTTCAAAGTCGAAATGAAATGTCGCAGCGACGGAGTTCATTAAAAACGTGTGCTAAGCGCAAAGAAAATGCTTATGCTAATTAATGACGTTATGCATTATACATTATGCCCTCAAAGATCTTATAACACAATTATAATATTATTTGCATTGTACTATTGATGTATGCCCGGAAACGAGATTAAAACGTCAACGTTTCTTTTGCCACGTAAATATTTAATACAGTGAAACTCTTTAAGTATTAAGTATTAACAAATCAAATTTTACCAGTAGTAAAACAGCGTTTTAGCCATTTTATTTTTTGATTTTCTTAACTGCACACCACCGCGGTGTAAAGATTTATATACATAATAATATACAGTATTAGGTGCATTATTTTATGTCTGAACGCATATTATTTGCGGATCGTACACAAATATCTTTGTTTAAATTAAATTAATAAATAGGTATTTTCTATCTTTAAAGTGACTATATAATAATTTATAATCTTTTAGTACTCATGTGGCATATTTTACACGAGTCTGGGGAAGCTGTTTATAAAATTATGGCAGTGAGCTCTCCCGAAAAATTCCTTGCATTTTGATGTAATGGAGTTTAGTGAAAAAGTTTTCTCTAAAAAAATTCTATGAGATTGAAGTGAAAATAAATAAATAACAAATTCACCAAAGCCCTTTGTAACTATTGTTTTAGCCATAAGACGAGTATTGTTTGTGTAAATTTAATTTATTTAAGTAGATATATTTTTTATGGATAACATGCATCATAACGTATTCAATAATTCAGTTGTAATAGCTATTTGCGTGAAAAGGACAGGAAGTGAGTTATTTCAGTCAAGAACTACACATTTCGCCAAAACTGAAAATGCCTTCTAGCCCGAGGCATGCATACTATTTTTTTTATCTGGCCTTTGCAACCGCCACCACCGACATCGGTCTCTATCGGTATGACAATGACATAGCTATAACTGACTGTTTCTTGCCGAACTTTTTCAAGCAATAACACAAGAGTAACCCCCCACCTATTAGCTAATATTTGATATAGGCATTAGACATAATGTACGGTTGTGTAAACGAATCCGATTTTTAAGTGAAAAAGGATTTATTGTAGATTGAAAAGATCATTCTCCAACAATTTAAAGTTTCAACCGACACAGAAAATTAAGTTTTTGGTTCAGATGTGATAAAAAAAGTATATCCGGTTATAAATAGTTTATTTTTAATATAAATTTTGCTTAGCAATTTATTTATTAATTCAATACCACTCACTTAATTTAATTAAAAAAAAAAAAATTCTTATTATTAAAATTAGCGTTATTCAGTTAATTTTTTTATTAGCTTATTCTAAAGTTTTCACTTTTGAAGTAGTTCATGTAGTTTAATCTATCAAACTAACATCAAAGTTATTGATAACTTTTCATTTATACGTTCAGTATTTTTAAAAGAGAACTATTTGTTCCATGAGATATATAATAAGTAAAAATAAATAGGTTGAAATGAACAGTTGCACTTACACGCGTGTATCCCGTTTAAAAAAAATCATGATTTTGATTTTGCTGTAGTTTCAGACAAATAAACAGAAAGAATAGCGCCTACATATTATATGTCGAATACAATGTAATTGTTCGTTGAAAAATACGATATGACATGCGATATATTGTTCGTGAGCTATAAATAAAAATTTATTTTTGCTCACATAAAAAAAAATTAATTAATTCATATTGTTCACATACATTTTAAATTGAAATTTTCAATATTATAAAAATCTTAGATAAGCAAAATTGATGATTTAAATTAATTATATACCTAGAATTGTGAGTTAGTTTTAAATTGTATATATATATAAAAATTATTAGATGGTGTGATTTTAGGTAGGCAAGGGATTTACACATTGGCTATTCCCCACAACACGAACTTTTTACGATATTTACATTTTGTAGAATAAGTGATGTATTTAAGATTTTTACCCCAACGTTATTTCAGTCGCCTCAAGGAATCAGTGGATATATTTTTATTTTTCAGAATATTAAACTTTTTGCGTAACAGAATAAAACAATAAAAGACGCGAACACGTGGAAACAATTATTTTTATGAATGCTTATTAAAAATATCAAATTTTTATTTTTAAAATTAAATAATTTTATGAATTTGTATAAACTGTTTAAAGTGTTAAGTATCTAAGTAGGTATTTTAGTTTTTAGAAAATATTTTCAGTTGAATGATATTATAAATAAAAAGTTTCTTAATGTTTATAGTGTAAAAAAATTTGTAATGTTAAATTATTTTGATATTATAACATTTACCAAATCATTATTATTTTTTTTATTTTAGAAACTGAAATTGAATCTTAAACTGATTTATGTATAAACATATAATACTTGTAATATTGATTAGATACAATTTGTCAATTCAAATAATTCACAGTTAAAAAAAAAACTTATTTGGTATGAGATATAAGTTTAAAGTGTGCATTAAAATAAAAGGTGTGTTCATTTTTATTTGATATTTTATAAAATAAATCTTAGTTAGTTGTTATAACATAACAGAAATACATTAATTCAATCTACATTATAATTGTTCGTATACAAGTAAGAGTTAGTCAAACATTTTATGATCACCTATATTTTGATTGTTTTCTAAATTATAGTTTATTAAGATAGATAAATAACTACTGACATTGTAATTTGTCATAAGTTTCCAAAATAAGGTAAAATGTATGAGCATTGCGAATAAGAAAAGTCCTAAGAGAATTAATTTTATTGCTTGGTTTTAATTAAAAAATAATAACCCTAGTGGTGGTAACCACTTTATAGATGAACCAAATTTTCAACGGTTAATGTTTTTAAGTATTTAACTTCTGGTCATATTGTTCACTATTAGATAACCATGGTATTTAAATATTTACTGTTTTCGATTTATTTTAATTGGATAAATTAGTTAAGTTTTATGTAATTTTTATTACTTTATTTCACATTTAAAGTAATATTATTTTCAAATTGTATTCATTATATTATTATAATTTTTAACAGTTGATCATTTTTATACCTGGATATTCTAATCATATAATTACATATAATGTGCATACATTTGATACATACATATAAATACTTTGACTGGTGAATGTTTTAACGAGACATTAATATCCCAAAAGATTTTTACATATTTTACTGCGTTAATACAAGTAATTTATTTTTACACTATAGCAAGATAAATATTTTATTTTATTTCAGTATCAATTTTTGGAGCATATATTTTTGTACAAATATAAGCTATATGCATTTATATACTATACTGGTTTGTTATTATAACGTTTTAAGTTTAAATGGATTTAATTGTAGTTTAATTTGTGGAGTATTTCTCGATATAAAACTTTTATTATTTCAAAGCTAAGAAATAATTAAGAATATGCTTTACATAAAAATAAATACATAAAGATTGTCTGAAAATTGTGTGAGTTATAAAACTATTAAAGGCTTATTTGTATAAATTAATTTTAATATCTAATAATATCTAAAGTTTAACATAGTAATAGCATAGAATAATATCTATAATATATAATAACAACACTTAAATGTAATTTATGATTTTTATAAGTGTATACTCATACATTTATTATTGTTGCTTATTATACATTTATTATTGCTAATTATTTATTAGATATATGAAAAAAAATTAGCGTCATGATTAGGTTTAAAAATAGCTTTCACTACTGATACTTAAATTTTTTAATCAGACAAAGATACAAATAGCCTTTGATACACAATAAAAAACAATATTGCCTAAAGTTCATTAAAAAGCACAAGATTTTTATATTCTATTGATAAAAATGAATGATTAAGAAAACATTAATTTTATTTATTTATTCATTTGAAAGTTATACGATTATTAATTATTTGATCGTTTTTAAACATTTTAATTTTAAATTATTAATCACATTAAGTATTTATTGAATTAAGCATTTTAAAATTTTTGATAAAATAATAGCACATATTTTATAGCAAATTTTCCAACAGCTTAAAAAATAACAATGTTTTAAAGATTTGTGAATTAGTAATTCTGCTGATCAAAATTATTAATATGAGGATTTTTCATTTTTTATAAAAAGCAAACTCCTTATTAGGTACTTAATAAAAAAATAATCATAATGTACCAACGTATCATATTCCCCTCATTTAGGATCGCTTAATCTAGAATATATTATATAGAAATTATAAAAAAATATCACTTCTATCTATCACTGAAAGTACAACTAAGTCGAATATATACATATAATATGTTTATTGCGTAGGTCAACGACACCCAAAACCAATTTATTTATCGGAATCCTCGAGAAATATAGGTACCTGTGCACGTATACAACCAGTACCATGTATTCACAGGAATTGAAACTGATTCACTTAGGATTCGTGTTTAATATTTAATGTTTTAATCAACCCGATGTTGACAAAATGTCTTTATTTTGACGTCCACGTTGGTCAGTGTGCAAGAATTTTGTATGAATGAAATTCACTGAAATTAAATTATTACCACTACTGCAGGTATCAAATCCTGCGGAAATACTGTTTAAAATACGTATGCATTTGTGCAAGAATCATATTATCAATTATAGTATAGTGTTTGTAGATCAATGCATTAACCATTTTATAATTTGAGAATATATTGTTAGTGTTTTTGTGGTTAATATACGTCTGTTACTTATAAGTTATAACGGAATGGGAAAATTCAATTAAATTTTACAAATTATTATTATTATTTGTTTTGTACTTTAAACTGTACTCGGATATTCCGATCGTTGGCTTAGATTCATAATTTTATTTGCTATTTGATCGCATAAATATATATATATTTATATTATACTATGTGTTTGCAATTGTCTATATAACTTAATGAACCATCCTGGAAATTAGTGAAATTATCAGCTGCAAAGTACGAATTATATGAACGCCGCCAATAACGATTTTTTATAATTTTAATGGAATATTCGTTTCTTTTTTTGAGAAAAAAGAAATATACTTTTTTCTTATATTTTCATCTTCAAATTGATAAAATATATACAGGCAGTCTGTTTGGTGACAATAAAATATGTGGGATGAAGTTCTATTGAAATAATCCACTGGAAAATGTGTTTGAATAACAAATTCGGCTATTCAAAATTCGAAATTATATTACATAATAAAATGGTTCTGTTGAAATTCTATTGTATATATACTGTATTACGTTGGAATAAAACATCATGTTCCTTAAAGCATTACTTTGTTTTAACGTGGGCGGTAAAACTCATCAGAAATAATTGGGCTGTTGAACAATATACATTAATCGAAGAATTATTTGTAAATCTTTTACATAAAATATCTTTGTCTCAGTATTTGAGAAATGTATGAAAAGTGGTTAATATTATAAATGCATTTTAAAATATTGAAATAATACAAAAAGTAACTGCGTAAAATATACAAAAACGTCGCCTGACAGTGGTTTTTTTTGTTTTATAAATACATAAACATTTGTCATGATAATATGAGGATATTATAAGCAATATTTTGTTGTACATTATTGTCACGTAATTTATTTAAAATACTGTTTTTTATTTTTTAAAAATAATTTATCTGAAAACTTTTTGTTATTTAAGTTGATTGTTTTACATATTTTTTAGTATTCCTTGTCCACGGATAATAATTATACTTTTATTTTAAAAATAATAAACTATATGTCTTTATTTAACACTAAAATTCTGAATATGTTGTTGAATATTAAGATTACGTTTTTTTATTAAAAAGAGGTAAATGAAAATTTAGTTTACTAGAAACTAATCATTTTTCATATGAGGCAAATGTTGTTTAAATCTTATTTTTAAATATGTGTCTATGTAAGTTTATTTTCTTACAAACAATGACTCTTTATATACTTGAGATTTTATTAATTTAAATTTTATGGATTACAAAAAGTTTTGACTATTCCTAGATCCTACTATGTTTTTTTGTATTTTTAAGATTGTATTTTTTTTCTTAGATTAATAGATAATTAATGTGCATAATTATACAATATTATTATACTTTATTATTTTCAATTAAATTTGGAATTATTTTTTTTTATTATTTGATTAAATATAAATCCGTGGGACTACAACGAATTGTTTTCACTGACATTTCAAATTTAAATATTTTGGTATTTAATTGTTTATGCCAGACGCCTTTAATGCTGCACATCAAAGATTTATGTATGGAATTGTTACGATAATATACGTAGTAAGTAATTACTAATATTTAAAGTTATCTACCTACAAGTAATTATAGAGATTCTAATCGAATTCATGAAAGTATTACGGTTCTACAATGATGTATGTGTGTGTTTTACTTTTATCGTATATTCCGTTTCATAATCCTCGGAAAAGCTATTATACTCAAAACATTAATTATTCTATCATTACTGTAGATTCATAATATGTGTGTGGGTGAACATGTAAAACTTAAAATTCATAATATATTCATAATCGCAATAAAAAAATAATAAACAGTGCCATATACATATATAGTATATCGATTTACATCGTATAATATAAACTATTAACTATACCTAGAATTTTATTGAACAATAAACAAGATATTATTATAATGATATTGGACGGTATTCATTTAAGCCCAATTAAAATCATACAATTATTTTTGTTACAATTGTTTTTTTAAAAAGTTTACAACCACATTATTATAATACTATACTATATATATATATATATACACCTACTTGTCACCATTCTGTATTACGCAGAATGGTTCAATATTTAAACTTTAAACTAACTTGCAGCGTATCTACACTTTTGTTTCTACTGTAGGATATTATTATGATTATATATTTTTTAATGTAGTTAACGTTTCGTAGAATACATAATAATAGCATAGAGTAAATTATTTAGTATCGAAAATACTATACATATATCTGCAGTATCGATGGAAAATTTAATTTCAAAAATACCAGGATATTGAAATTGTTAATAGTTAATTTCGTAAATAGTGATTAGAAATAAATTACAGTATGTAAAATCACACGAGAGGTTTTATGAATATAAATTAATAATCATTGTACTTATAGCCTTCGATATTAAATTATATTATGTCAATATAAAATAATTATATCAGTGTTATAATATTGTGATATATTTTTCAATTATAGAACCTTTTTTTTTTTTTTTTTTTTATTTGAAGTAATCTACAATCTATACATTTTCTTAGTATAATAAGTAGGTTTGATAGGTGACAAGTAAGAATAATATGAATAATAAGATTAGTCAAATAAAAAAAAAAACCAAAAAAATTAAACACTTTAATATTATTTTATTTTATACCTATTTTTTTTTAAAATATTATTTATTAACATATCATGAATAAGTCAATAATTAATATTTCATATTTTGTATTTGTTATGTATTGTCATCTTAGTATGAAATACTAAGCTCAATACTAATTGCAACTAATATACATTTCATATTTATAATTTTGAGATAAATTAATTTTGGCGTATTTCATATAACATGGAGAAGTAAATAAATGTGCTTAAATATTATATTTAACCCTGCAGCATTGGCAATTATACATGCACAGATCAAACAGATGTAACGTAATTAATTAATTCAGGCATCGTTTATTATTGAATTTGAGATTCAGGAAGTACTGAAATATAAATACAAAAATATAAATCAAACCTTAATATTATAATTACTACTGGTAGGATATTCATTTTAAGTAATTTTATTTCAGTTGAAATACAATAAGTGGGCAGGTTTGTGAATATGTAATTATGTCTAGTCATGTGATAAGTTTTATACTAGTAAAAAACAATTTAATAAACCGAATTTGTTAAATTGTAAGACATAATTTAATAATAATGAAATTTCGGTTTTAATGACACCTATTTAATAAATTTATTTTCGGAATAACTAGAGGCAAGATATTTTTTTAATAATATAATTTATTCTAGATTTGTTAAAACATTTAACATAATTCATAAAATATTATAATTTTTAAAGTTTATAAATTGAACACTAAAAAGGTATATAAATAAAAAAAAAACTAAAATTCATTTTAATATATAGGAAACAGCTTAGTTTTCAAATAATTTAAATAAGAATTTAATCTGTATAATATTTCATAAAATGTATGAATATTTTTTTTATGTATTTTATAGTTTCTTAAACTAAAATAAAATGCACTGTATACAAGTTCTTTTACTTGTACTATATCAATGTCCACGGGAATAAATCCTCTATGTGAAAAATTAGTAAATTGAGGTTTTGGTACAACTGGAGTCAGAAAAAAATTTGCTTTAATGTGATTAAAACTCCTATGTGTTATCTTACTTTTACGATTAATGAAATATAAATTAAACAATATCCCATGTGTTGGACTAACTTAAAACGTTTATGGAATATCTACTATGTGTATACCAATATGATTAGCAGTCACATCGGAGGTATTGTCGTGTGTGTATGGGTTAATGTCGTATGGGGATAGCATAGACTTTTATACAATAAGTATTATATATAACCATCCAAGTGAATCACTTATGTAGTCGTCAAGGCTTACAAAATTATATAACAAGTATACTAATCCATAGAATAGGTTATACTGAAATACCTGCCGATATTTGATGTTGATAACTGCGTTGTCTAGGCGTATAAGGTCTATGGGGGATGGTGTACATAGGTGGATTATTCAAAGAGATAAAACCGTTAATACGTTAAACGTAATCGTTATCGGTGTGATCGCTAAATGTTTAACATACAATTGAATAAACTGAAGTCTTTTCTATTTTAAAAGTTAATAGTATTGTTATTATATTTTATATTCTATTATGCAGTATGTTTTTGTATAATATGATATTATTTAGTTTTTTTATTTAAAATTGAACAAACTAAAGTTATTTTAAAATTTAAAAGTCAATTTTATTGTTATTATTAGTTTGTATTTAATGTTTTTCATATAATATCCTATGTGACATTATTTTTCATTTAAATCCTTAAATATCTTTATAAGTAAGGTATATACTATTACGGAATTTAAAAAAATAAAATAGTAATTATTTCTCAAACATTCTAAAACTATTTTTATATTAAATTGAATAATAGCTAATTTATAAATAAGTATTTTTTCTCTACTAAAAAGTATTATTTTTTCACATAAGAGATTTATTCTCGTGACTATACTGTATACGTAAATATATTTAATACAAGTTTATTAATATTTTAGATAAATGAAAAAAACAACATAAAGAACATATATGGAAGAATTAAATTTAAAAAAAGAGTGGGCAAGTGGGTATCGCTCTGCTGTATATTAGAGATGGATAGTAGGTCACTATAATGGATGTGTTAAATTTGAATGCAATGACAGATATCATCGTATACGATAAACGATTCTAAATTGAGATATTTGTCAGCCTAGAATATATTAAATTATTTCATGTATTTAAATTGTAATATATCACTATTTTACGCGATTACTTAAAAAATTAAATTTCATACGCTCATAATTTTTTTTCTATATTGACTCTTGAATTTTTTTTACAGTTATTTGAAGAAAAAGTTATGAAGAACCTAGTATTGGGATTTTCAACCTTAGGTATAAAATCATCAAAATTTTATAAATTTTCAATTTCAAAATTTTTTCCAAAGTTTTGTGATTTTGTAAACATTTGAACGTGTTTATAAACAAAAATTGTGACAAACGATTTTTGATTTTTTTTTATCACGATAAGTAAAACTTATAATAAACCTTGCATTAGGTTTTAAAGATTTTTTGGATTGCCAAATTTTTTTATCGGCATTTCAAAAAAAAAAAAACTTAGAAAAATCAAAAATTTCAATTGTCTATTAAAAGCTTAAAAAAGTCAAAATATTTAAAAAAATGTAATTGTAAATGGATAATCCTAATATAAAAATTTGGTGAAAATTTCAAGTATTTACAATGATTCGTTTTTGAGTTACATCAAAAAAATCGATTTTGTCGAAAATTGAAAACTTTCCGTTTTTCCGTTTTCTTAGGGTATTTCCTAACGCTTTTTAAAACTACTGAAAATTAACCATAGTACCAGCTAGATGAATTTTACTTTTTAAAGAGGGGCTGAAGTCAAAAATCAAAGCATTATTTTTACTCCAAAACATGATGACAGACACAAAAAAAAAATAAAAATCACACATCATTGTTAAATCAATACATTCATCACTCCGTCCAAAATCTAAAAAAAAAAAGAATCTTCATAATATCATGAAATTAACTGATCGTGGTTTATATATACTTTTTAGTATTCTATAATTTCCTTTGGAAGAAGATAATTAAAAATAAAATATAATCATTACGAATGTAACATGTGATTTTGCATTTGATATATTGAGAATAGAATCAATAATCGACGATTATACATTTTTTGAATTTATAATATCTATTGTAGTACGTTATTTAGGCGGATAGTTATTTTTATTTAGGAATCTCATTACACAGCACGCCGCCTTATATAATTTACCAGGTAGAACATCTAGACTACGTGGTTATCAGCATCGAATATCGGCAGGTATTTCAGTATAATTTAACCTTTGGATTAGTATGCTTGTTATATAATTTGGTGAACCTTGACGACTACATAAGTGATTCACTTGGATAGTTATATATAATACTTTTTAATACAAAATAATAGAACATTAATGAATTAATATTTTAATTACCTACGATTGTATGAATTTTAGTCGGGTTTTTCAAATTGTTTTTATCAATTTATTTCATTTCTTAAACCAGTCCATTAAGTAAAAGTCAGACACACACAAACGTGTATGACATACACGTATAATATATTATGTTTGTATATACGTATTAAAATATTATAGAAAATGTAGCCATGAAAACATAAAACACTGTGACGTTGAAAGGCGACTTAAATTGATTGATTGCTTGTGAGAAATAATTTCATGTTTTGGCATTTCAAATTAATAGTATAAACTATAAATCCTTCACACTGAATAAATGGTCTGTACAAAGTCGATAATGTTATCGGATAGTTATTTCAATGTTAACTTTTGGACTATTTAGAATGTACCGTAATTCGCTAATTAGATTCCTTCATATAAATGTATAATATATTTAATTTTCATTTTGAAATCATAACGATTTGAGTTGGTCTTTTCTAACACAAATATATTATGTAATGTATTATTCGGTTCATCAAAGCTATAGGCTATTATAACTCGGCTATACCAGAGTTGTTCATGAAATTCATTATCGTCACGTTATCGATCTAGTTTTCCAAATAATTGAAAGATTACTGATTATAGATGTATTGCCAAGGGTGTACAATATGTGGTTTAAGAATAAATTTACACATAATTAAAAAAAAATGTAGTCCGACGCTATGGTGGCACAATTTTTGATTAAACAAAATTGAAAATTAAATGTATATATAATACCTATATATAAATAAATATATAATAATGTATATATTATATATAATTTTTTCAACGATTTAATTTTCATAGAGATAAAAACGTAAAATGTTTCATTTATTTTCGTTATTATCGTCTCTTTCATTCAAAGTCAATATCCCGATGGATCTGGCAAATAATACATCAATCGTACAAATTTAACTCAACCACAGTATAGTCTATTCGTCCACCGAAAACATTTAATAAAAGTAGAAGATATTTCGTTTTCAATAATCCTTTGTTGCTATTTCTAGTCAGTATTCTCCACTCGGACACTAATTGAAACGTCCGCGAATTGAAATGCGCATGCATTAGAATATTTTACACTATTCATACTATATTTATCAATTGTTCAAACATACTTCAGTTCTTACCAATATTTAAATAACATTTATTTAAAACAGGACAGTTTTATTCTAAGACACGTTATGAAGATGCACTGGTAAAATTTTTGAAAGACACTCTACGAAAAAAAAAAACTAATTTAATAAATGCACATTCGCGTGCTGCAATAAATTATGAGTACTTGTAGTTTGTTTGTATTTTCTTTAAAATTAAAAATAAGAGGAACAAGAGTTTCTTAAAACCATAGTTAAAATAAACTTTTATTTTTACACAAAAATATACAAAATATTGAATTACGGTCGAGATTTAAATTATTAGTTTGAACTAAATATAAAATTTTGTAACTTTAACGGAACAGAGGAAAATAATTAATGTACTTTTTATATTTATTATAAATTCTAATTATTTTTAATATTGTAATCATGATGAAAATTAATAACATAACATATGATCATGTTGCAGTTACTTAATAAAACAAATAAAATCAAAAAGACAAGCAAATGGGTGTCTAGTGTATATTAGGCGTTAAGTGAGTCATTACGTTAAATTTAAATTAAATAATATATCAATGTACAAGGAAAAAAATTCTTAACGCAGATGGTCAGCCTATATCATTAAGTATATTTCATGATATATTTTTTTTTTTTTATATTTAGATATTTAATTAATTAATTTCATTTTATTGATTTTAGTATTACGGTAAGTTGATATAATTTTATTGAAAACAATGCATTTATTATATTATTAATTTTAAGTATTTAATTATTATATTAATATATAATTATACCATGTAACAGGGGTGACCAAACTGCGGTTCGTATATCTGGATATCTTATATTATTTACTTTAATCATATTATACATATTTATCATAAATATATAGTAATATGACTTTTTTTTCCATTTCGGCTCTTCCATATTTATTAATATATTTGGTGGCTCGCGAGTTTCTTCTCGCTGGCCACTCCTGCCATATAATATCAACTTATTTAGCTCAAAATGTAATAACATCGTTCTCTAAATACCATATATTAACAGTTAAAATAAATTTATGTTTGAAAAGGGAATCATATTTAGTGGCCCAAAAGCCGATGACAAACAGAAATAAAAAAACACACAACAATTTAAAGTTAATACATTCATTGTTTTGCTAAAATCTAAAGCGAACAGCGATGAAGAAAACTTAAATGTTAGTTTAGTATATTATAATCTAAAAACAGTAATCTGATATTAAACGAACGACACTCCATAGTAAATATTTTAAAAAATATATCCATTCAACGAATATAATATTATGTATAGACGTGTTATATTTTTCAACGTTTAATAAAATTATTTCACTGCTAAAAAATGCTCCACACAGAACACAATTACAGGCCTATTGTCTAAAACATGATATGCTTGACAACAGGCGAAAAAAATTAGCTATATAGAAGTTCATTCGATAGTTGATTGATGGTCGAGTTTATACTCCAGGAATAAATACACGATTTAGAATCCAAGTCCTAAGCAATACGAGTTTTAAAGAGTTTTTTTATATCCTTGTTATGAATTTTAGCTTTTCCACAAATACGACTATCAAAAATGATGTGTATTACTATATGTTTCGTTATTTGAATATTTCAGTATAGACATGAATTAATGTCTTTATATTTTGTATTTATTATTGAAACACTAATTTCATTATGTTTTCAGATTGATTATAAACTAACTTTAGTTTACTGGTTTGTTATTACTTTTATGTAATCTTTTGCATGGGCGTAATTTTAAAAAACAAACACCATTAATTATATTAAATATGAAACAATTATTTGTAATTTGAAGTGATTTTCTGAGAAAATAGTATGACCTCCAGAAATCTGTACACTAACTGATGTACTAAAATATCTTCAAATTCTATATATTAAAACTGATTTTAGAAATTATTTATTAATTATTTTTTTTTTAAATTTAAAAATTACTAATATATAGGTACTGAACAAAAATTTAATAATTGTTAGCTTAAATACATTCTGTTTAATTTGATTAATAATACAAAATGGTAAATTTATTTTGTGATTACTTTTTTGTGTTACCTAATAACATTTTGCTTATGTCAGCTTTTTTAGTAGAGCACCACATTTTTTTAAAAGGTTTAATATTGAAAGAAGTTTTAGCTTAGATTTTGAGTGGGTAAATTGTCTAGGTATAACCGCAGGTGGTAATTTCATTTTATTTAAGTACAGTGTATATGGTAATCCTTTTCCGCCATCTCCTGTATAAGGATTACTATAATTTTATGTAATGTGCTCTTTGTCCAGTGCTGTATCCGCACGCTCTGTAGTCCCTTTCATGTGGCTGTTGATGGGCGTTGTTTACGGCGGATGCTGGTATTCATTACCGGGCACGTCACTTAAATTACAATTGTGGTTCGTTAAAGTTTGGGTTTGAAAACTTTGATTAAATAATTTTTACAAATTTAAGCTTTTTTGAACCACCCATTTTTTAGATTTTACTTGTTAGTGTAATTAAATTTACCTTTGCAGTGTCTTATGAGGATAATATGTGCGTTTCAATTTAATGAGCTATTTAGAATTTTCAATATTTATTTTAAAAGATTCGTGGAAGAACTATTCAGAAGTGATGTGAGTGGAGTTACTATGTATTTAAACTCAGATCAAATTAAGTAATTTAAAAAATAAGTTAGCATGAGTTAGTTAATTTGTTGAAGGAGCTGAATGATTTGATTTATAATCAACTGGTCTATTAGTAGGTAGTTTTTCTAATCCGTTTTAAAAAATAAATCATTGTCCTCCACAAAGTTAAAAAGTGATTTACTTAGCTAATATTAATCGAATTTGTATTTGATATTTAGGCGAGAGGTAAGATGGATATTATTTTAAGTTCATTGAAATTGTTAGTATTGGTATTTGTATTTTGTTCACTATTAATTTATTCGTTATTACAAGTTTCCAGGTTAATGATACTATAGGTGTTTGAATTACGAAAAATGTATTTTACGCAGATAATTCGCTAATAATATGTGTTTCAAGTTCCAGAAATTTCAATAGATCAGAATATTTCGTGGTCTTTTTAGTATTATTTATTTTATTAATTAATGTTTACAATTAACTGTATGATTACTAGCTTAGTGCATGAATTTATTTTTTGCCTGGGAAGATTGGATTGTGGATATGAATGTACGAATACATTTAGATATAGAGCCTGTAGAAGTTTTGTTTGTATTATTGTCTATTTAAATTGCGATAACTATATGCGCAGAAAGGATATTAACTAATTAAGTGCCGATAGAACAGCGTGGTTACACTAAGTGCTAGTATATTTACGTTATATTTATATAGGTCCCTACTTCCTATTGCAGATTTATACGTTGGTGTTTTCCTAATTCGCCGACACCCAATTTCCTACAAGTATATTCCCCCCGTTTTATTTAAATTATATATATATATGTGTGTACGAGTATATATGCGTTATTAAACATATTCAAATTACGTTGTCATTGATCAAAGTAATTACTTTCTTTTTTTTTTTTAATCTGAGACATAATCAAAAAACAAATTAAATACTATAATATATTTATACAATATGCACGTTTGTGTATTATATATAATATAAATAATATACTATGTTACGTACTATTTAACTCCATTTAAAATGTCTTAACCGTTCTTTGAGTTTATACAATTTTAAGTTTGATTTTTGGTTTTGAATTTACCCTACTTAGAGATAAAATGTTCAATTCAAAGTATTCTGCTGATTTTTAATCTTTTATACAATTATATAATATTAGACCTGCTTGATTTAATGCCACGTTCCTTTCATATCATTAAGATTAAATAAATTCATAAATTAAAATGGTATCATATTTTTATTATTATACTAATATGCACGTGTCACATATTATTATCGATATCAGTAAATCGAGCATTTTCAAAAAATTAATAAAACTTGACTTTTTGGTGGAAAGTTTGGGTGTTGGTGAACTGGACACATAAACCAATGCGTTTAAATATACTGGTTTTTACGATTCCGTAGTCCCGCACAACTTTTTGCAAAATAAAAAATAAGCATTCGATAATAAAATTTAATTGCACTTTCCATGGTAAAAATAAAATTAAAAAATTATTACGATTATATTGAACTACGTTCCGGGTACTTGTGTAACTGCGATTATATGTTGGCGATACGCAGGCCACTTGATAAAATAAATGTGTGTTGTTGAGTACGTATTATCAAAAACTAATCTGGTAATAGAAGTTCTTAATTTAAAGGAATTGTAGTTTGTAATGTTTGTGTTTTAATTCAAAAAACGTCAGACTTTGATTATGCCAAAATAGAAAAACGTAAGATTGTTAATAAGGTGCTACATAATGTTGATTTTAAATTTCAAGAAATGGTCATCTGAAATAGCGGTTATTACTGTGAATAAAAATACATTAATATTTGATATAATAAAGACGTTACAGTTCATCGATAATACACAACTGTATTGAATTCGACATTATTTTCAAAATAAAACTAGTTGTTTTTTTTATATCATATCTATCTATCTATATTTAAAATATTTAAAAAAATTAAAAAGCACCTCATGTGTCATTTTGAACAAATTTTTCTGCGCGTACGAAGCCGTATCGATTTTATTTGTTTTCGCAACACCTATGAGGTAAGTGGGCAATGGAAAAATACAAATAATAAATACTTCGGGGAAATTAATTTCAACGTACGATTTGCATTTCTATGGGTTTTCTCCTCGTATACCCGTAGAATACGCGCGTCTACTTGAAGTGCACGAGCAGATTACTTACAGAACGATATTCGGCGCTCATGCGGTGCGATATTATTTTGTACGGCTTTTCTCTCGCTTTTATTATTATTTTCTTTCCCCCTAGTCTGACAAACGGTAATTTATGTGCAGAGAATTACGCATAGAATATATATATATATATATATATATATATATATAGGTATATTATATATTTTCGCGATTTTTCTCCCCACCCCCTCAATCTCTCCACCCAAACCCATTTGCACGCCCATCGAACATGTATTAATTTCCTGGCGAGCACGTACCATATAATATATTATATTGTGTAATTTTTCACACATACATTATAATATATGTACATTTATGTACAACATTTTTTTTTTTTATTATTATTATTATTATTCACTCTAACACTACAACGACGACAAGAAGTGTGTATACGCACACTCGATATTATTATTATGTATGCGTATCATACTCACGTATGGGTTTGCGCCGAGACGTCGGGCGAGCGGGACCACGTCTAGTTTTCGAATGGGTTTTCTTAACGCCAGCCAGTCCACGCTTGACTCGTGCGGCGAGCCCTTAATGCTTATCCGAGGATATAAATTCCGACAAACTGCACACTCCGAACTGTCAGTCCTCCGATTCTTTATCGCCGCCTTCCGGGTTATTTATCTCAATTTCCATTGTTCGCCCAAATATAATACAATATTGATATCCGCCGGGAGACCCATTGGCGTTTGGACACAAAACAACGCATCATCGTTTTCGGGGTACTCGTCGTCACGTCACGTCGTATATTCGTATATCGCTTAAAATATCGTTTATCTATAACCGTTTTTCGGTTATGTATGTATATAACATATATGTATTCATACGATAAACTGCAATAACAGCACTTACGAGCACATGTTTTCCGCTGACGAATAATAATGGCCAATGCAATTATTATTGTATACACAATATTAAATGGGTATAAAAATAAACGCGTCGTGTAATGTTATTAGAATGAAAAATCTTGAGTTAAAAAGATCCCAGTAAAAATATCCAACGGATTAAAAACTTTACAGTTTGATTTCGAATACCGAAAAATAAAGTGAGTGATGCATATAAGTAATGCATAAAATACTTTAAAATTATTTAAAAATAAAATGCATCCTTAATGTAAATTGTTAAGTGTAACTAGATTTGTAGAAACATACTTTTAGTCTTCATGTTTTTGAGTTAATTATTTCTGTATTTTAAAAATGAATGAAGTGTTTAACTTCGTAAAAATGAAATAAAATAAAATAATATAAATAAATAATTTATCATTTAATTAAATAATCATTCAGATTTTTAATTTAAATTCACAAAGAGTTAAAATTGAAGAGTAATTTGGAAAATTGGTTAAATTAATTTCCAAATCTGCTGCTGATTATATAATTTTATAGGTAATAATATTATTATTATTACTGTATTAGTTAGTGGTTCGTAATCTAAAATATTCACAAATATTGTACAATAATGTTATACTATAATAATATTTTATGTATGACCAAATATTGTTGGCTTAATGCGTTGTTTTCAAAATAAAAACATTAACATATACTTAACACTACTATGACATAAACTATAATAATTGTTTGTAATTTTATAAATGTAATGTTTATTGCTAGATAATCATAGAGTTGGTAATTATATTAAAAAAAAAATTAATATATTTAATAACAGCTGTTTATTTATGATAATTCATACCAAAAATATTGTGAATTTTCACGTTCGTAAAAATACGAAAATAAATTTTATGAAAATTATTTTCTAACTAGTTCTATACTTTTATTAAATTAATTGGGTACAGATATAGACATTGTTCAGACATCAGACATTTTTTCTGGAGATCTGATCATGATTGTTTGAGAACAGAGAAAAATATCTTAATTGATAATCATCTTTAGCTATATTATTATTATATAACGATGATTGGTGATGATTATAATATTCAAAGAAAGTAACAACTAAATAAAAAAAAAGTTTGCACCACTTGCGGAAAAAAAATTCGAATTGCAATAAAATATAAATAGATGTATAATAATTATAATGCTTCGTTGTGGCTGTTTAAATTAATTTTTATTTCGATTTTTTTGGAAGCCCGATTTTTTATTTTTCATACATTTTTTTGTTATATTTGTTACATTTGTATCAGAGTTTGAGGATTTTTTGTTTATTTAGTTTTATTTAAAACAATTTCAATATAAATTAAATTTATATTTCTTAACTACAGTATATCTGATATATTTTCAGTAACTACTTATTTAAAAAAATATGATTTGCTGTAGGAAATTTTAGTTATACTAACACTGCAACAGTACTCTTATCAATTATCTAATTTATAAATATATACATAATTAATTTATATATATATATATTTTTTTTCCATAACTTCTTAAGATAACTTCAAGCAATAATATACTTGAATATGTATTCTCAATGGAGATACTTGACGTTGATAAAATATGTAAACAATCGAGTTTTATAAGAACTTCACGGTGCATTAGTAATAAAATACGAATTTTCATTTCGAAAAAATAATGACAATGTGTCCATAACGACTATACAAAAACCACATTTCTCAGTGGCTTATATATTATAATATTATTATGCATATTCTGAGTACGGTTAGTTCATGTCAAGACTTTAAATCATTTCGGTGTTGCATATTTCGAATAATTAAAGTGAATTATATATATGTGATATATTATTACCTACTGTAGTCGTCTTTTTGTCGTTTTTATTCTAACTTAATTCTCCAGTATCCAATGACGAATTTTAGCATTGCAAATACTAAAATACTTCGTAGAAATAATGTGATTTTACCTATCATTATTAATTACAAGACTCCATAATCGTGAATCGCCTAACACTCATTAGATCCAACTTTGGATTAATTCACTTATTCGATTTTCAATTTAAAGAAACATCTTAAGAGAATAGAAGATAAAGATACACTTAAAAATAGAAAAAATGTACGGAGAAACAAATATAATGGGATTTCACAGACGTTGTAAGCTTTGTTCGTCTGCTCAAGTATGAAGATTATACGGATACATTTATTTGGGTACATGATGGAAACCGCAACATTTTGTTCGCCATTTTAACAGGTGATTTTTACATATTTAAAAATATTCGTTCATATTTAAAATAAATATTGTATGTCTTATTTAATTAATAACAAGGACAATAAAAAAAACATTTTTATCATGTAAAACCATCTATATTATATAAATAATTATTTAATTTATATTGATGTATAACTTTGTTAATACCAAAAATATTTATTATTTAATTATGAGTGACTTGAAAGATTGTTAATTGAGATACCTAAACATTCATATAATGTTGTACACAACTTGAGTGTTTTATATCGAATTAAAAAAATTATATTATAAATAATAGTATACACTTGAGCATCTATAAAAAACATTAATTCTTTGTATATTATTAGTGCAACATATATATTTGTTGGTGCTTTAACTTTTATAATCTACTTAAATTGTTCTATATTGAATTAATTTAACAGGTAAAACATATTAGTGAACTTTTTCAGCATTGGCTACTGAATTGGCTATAATATTATCAGCTATGTAGTCGATAATATAAAAGATAGAATGGTAAGATTAAAATTGTAATAAAGAAGAAGTAATTCGGAAGTTTTTATTAAAATGAAAAAATGTAAAATAAGATGAAATAATAAACGTATAAATTTTTTTTTTTCATAGAATAGAATTGTTTATAATCTCCCGTTTTAGATTATTAGGTAATAATCAAATTACACGATCAAACAAAAATATAATTTTAACAAACGGTAAAATATATCGAATTTCTACTATGACAACAATTTATTGTAATGTCATTATTAAGACTGACTACTACTTTGGATCAATATAAATGAAGCAAAAAGAGACGTTTTCTACGAAAACACTATATTATTATTATGTAATACATACATACGTCGATATATAAAAGAAATACAACTTTATGTCGCCTTATATATCTTTATAATGTTCTGCATATAATATTCAATTTTTATTACGTTATAATTTATGGATATTGACTACCCGCCGAGGTTTGACTTTCTCATACAGTGTAATAATTAAAACGGCCATATCTAATAATGTTATTTTCTCATTCAGTATGTTCGTTGTCTATTTCATTATGTGTCTATTTTAT
Source organism: Rhopalosiphum nymphaeae (assembly GCA_036289425.1). Classification (NCBI taxonomy): domain Eukaryota; kingdom Metazoa; phylum Arthropoda; class Insecta; order Hemiptera; family Aphididae; genus Rhopalosiphum; species Rhopalosiphum nymphaeae. The sequence continues at coordinate 2,922,305 of JAZAQC010000015.1, forward strand.
ATTTATATGAAATAATACCAAAAATAAATACTTATTGTGTATTAGAAAATATGCAATAAGTTTCAACCATTATAAATAATACATTTTGTTTTAAACATAATGAAAACAAAAATAATTTAACTAAAATCTACGTATTGGTGAGTTTTTTTTATATGTTTAAGCTGTATTAACTGTAAAAAATAAAGAAAAATAAAGCATTATTATAAATTATTATTTTAAATTATTTCACTACGTACAATTGTTTGCCATAGTTAGTTAGTTCTTCATTGTCTTAATATTTATAGTTATATTCATAACTTAAGAGGATATACGGAAAATGTCGAATATTATAATAAAAATGTATAATGTAACGTTTAATTGAATTATTAGTACATTAAAATGAAATAAGTAAATAAGTAATAAGCATTCAAAGCTATTAAGGAAAATTAAAAATTGTGTTATATTCTATTTTTGCACTTTAAACATTATTTAATGAAATATTTCAGTGTGATGCTATATTTTTTGTTAATATATATTTTTACTATTTTAAATATATAAATACAAATAAAACTACATTCAATTTATTCCTATACAAAAACGTACCATTTTTGCCTATATATTACGCCGTCTTATAAATTCGGAAAAACTAAATTAAAATATCGACATTGAACAAATTATTGATTTAAATAATAATTATAAAATTAACACAATTGTCTTGCTGCAATAATTTGAACATTTTGTGTGCGTTAATCTATTTGAATTAAATACTCGTATGTGATAATTAAATTCCAGGTCTAGGACAAGTGATTTGCAACGCGCATCCAGTTAATTATGAAATTGTGAATTACAGTAGCTGACACAATATGACCATATGACCGAAACTAATATATTATATAAAACACGTGTAAATATGCAATCATTGGTGTGCATTCGGAAGATGAAATATTTTAATCGATAAATACAAAAATAATAGCACTATATTAATGTATCTGGATAAATAATATATAAGATAAAGATAAATCGTCGTTGAACATAGCTGTGGTCAATATAAATAATATCGTGCCTGCCCATAATATAAAATATATATGTAAATAAAATATAAAATTAATAATTTATCATACCTTAAAAATGTAATTATTATCTATCCAATAATGTCATAACAAAAGTCTAAGTCTGGTATACAACGAATTGCAGCGACACCTTTTTCGTATTCATTATAAATTTTACCAAAGTGAAAAATTGTGGTTAATTCCATTTTATAACTACAAAACAGATCGATTAATCTTTTCTTCGTATGTCAAGGAGATAACATTCTTCAAAAATCATATATTATGTAATTTCATCACCAAGTACAACAATAAAAATATAACTAGTGATACGAATCTACTGCAGGCACGACAAAACCAATGTTCATTATTTATTATATACGTTCAATATGAATAAATAAAATCTATCTTGCTATGAATTTTAAGTTTATAGAGACTGTTGAAATGATTAATTGATTATTTATTTGTAATTATTAATTTTGAACTAAAAACATCTGCCGTTTGTGGTTTGTGATGTTGAAATAATAACTCAGAAGTTGAACAGAATTATTAATTTTAAAGTTATGAACTAAAATCTAAAACATGAAAAGTATTTTTCTTTGAATATTGTTTTAGTTTCTACAATAATTATAAAATAGAGAATAAGTTCCTAAGATATAAAGCACAAAAGAAAATATGTAATTATTATCTAAAAATATATTGACGACATGTTTACTAAAAAAAAAAAAAATAAATAAATAAATATCTAGTAGAAATTCAACATTGTTAAAAATAATATAAAATAATATAAATGACAATCGTTGAACGGTTTTTGAAAAAGAAAAAAAAGAAAAAATAGGATCAAGAATTTTATATCTATTATTAAATTATACTTATTATTACTTATTTTTATTTAAAAATACTTTTTTTGACTATCTAAATGAATTAGAGTTTTGAATGTGGTTTAATTAAACAATAAAAAAAAAGAAAATATTTTCATATTGTTTGATATAATATTATATTCATGTAGAATTTAGATAGAATGTTGAAGATTTCATAATGACAAATACTTTTGAAATTGTATATAAATCAATATTAAATGAAAATACATAGAATAGTAAATCTGTAGATAATATACTTATTAAAAAAATATTTAATACTTGCATAGTTTATGAATTTATAATATTATAATATGTAAATTTTTCTATTACTTAAATAATAGAATTTTTTTTTTAAATTATTAAATTAATCGTATTTTATAAAATGATTATTTCAAAATACTAGTAAATTGTTTGAATAAGGGTGAATTATGCACAAAGTACATTTTACTATTGATATGAAAGTAATAATTACAAAAAAAAAAATTGTTGTGATACAATAGAACGAGAATATAAAATAATATTTTGATTCTTTTGATTTTAATAGAACTTGCATATAATTTTAAAATGTTATCTAAATATATAAGGTGCTTAAAATAGTATTGATAGAGTTGGTTATACAATCACTCAACAACATTCTAAGGACAGAACTGAATTGATATTAATTGAAGTAAGGACAAATCGGACCATGCCGTTTTTATTTCTTAATGATAAGTATTCGAATACACTTAATGAAAAATGCTTATTTATACATTTTAATTGGAATTTTAGGCAACAATTATTTAAATTATATATTTTTTTTAAATAAATACCTATTGTGTATAATTTATAGGAATTGTACATTAAGAAATAACACGATTTTATATTTATACACCATTTAATAATTGTTGTCATTAGAGTTTAGTAATAACCTGTAATTTTTTATTTAACCTTTTTTAAATAGATAAACAATTCTTAAAATTAAATTATTATTGAGTATTTAACATTTTATGAAATGTATTGTATCTTGTTCTTGTTTTTTTATTTTATACATATAATATTTTCTGAAATAAATAATAATTATAATCGTTAACCATTATGAAGTAACAAGGACCAAACTGATACCGAAACCGGACTTATACCATCGGACCGTAGCAGGGCGAAATAAAAAAAAATAATTTTATTCTACTAAATCAAACTGTAAAACTAAATATTTCTAATTGACCGAATTTATATGTTAATTATTGAACTGGAATAAACTAACCGTTACTCGAGTTTATTTTATTGTATTAGACCAAATCAGACCAGACCGAACTGATATAAATCAAATCGTGCAGAGGATTAGCCATCACTACTGTTACAACCAAAACTTAGACTGTAAAAATTTAGATATTTATTAATTGGAATGTTAATAAAAAAAAAAAAAGAAACAATTAAGTAAAACAAAATATTGATTAATTTACAAAATAAAATCAATTATATTTATATTCCGGTTACAGTTAAATCGTATACTGACGATATTCTATCGAATAACTATTATTTCATTATTTATATAAATTGATAAAGCATCGGGTAAAGATAGAGTGTAAAATATTTAAATTTTTACATTATATCTATAGGTACCTATAGATACCTATAGATTTATTTTGTACGTAAATATCGTCCACCGCGTTAAAAATTCTAAACCAGTCGTACAGACTGGGAGCATATCATCTCAATATGCGCGTCCTGGTCACCTAATACTTAGTTGCTGCTGCGTACTTACTTAAAACTTACAAGCTATAAGCCGTCCGATGACGACTATATGTCGTGTGTGTGTGCGGCGTGTGGTGTGCGGTAGTGTATAAGCAGCACGATCATCAATGGTCGAGTTTACCGAGCAAAACTAATGAGCTACGTGTGGCTGGAGTGTGTGATATGTATATTTGTTGATGTTTACTTAAAAACAAATATAAATAACAACAGAGTTTTACAGTAAATAGCCATACTATTAATAAACTGATATTGGATATTAAACATTTTGTAATGTCGATGTGATTATATACACGAATATATTTAATCGATAGTTAAGATGAAAATTCTTGTCAATATAACAATCGTGCAATTAAGATAATTAATAAAATCGCGATCGGCGTCTTCGATTCAGAATAATTCACCACTACGATCAGTAAACACAATAAATAAAGCAAAGAATAAATCACAATTATCGCACACTAAATATTAGCACTCGGACTCTATATAAGTTTTGTTTATGACTCGATTCTTCATGTGACCTTATTTTTTCTTTTTTTAAATCCACTAACAAACAAATACCTTGCGTGTAAAGAACGATATTCATACCATTACCATGGTATGAATATCGTTCTGTATATATGTTCTAATATATGTTCTGTGTCACTGATGTTTTCACTATGAAATAGTTATATCGGTTCTATACGCAACCTAGTTCATACTCCTGGTGATATTCTTGTATTAGTAAATTTTGGGTACAATTCATTACGTCCATAATATTAAACTGTTTAGTACTTTAATCTAACAACGATCGTTCTATACAATTTTTGTGATTTCGTCCGATATATTTTGTTCTATAAACATAATATCAGAATGCGCTATACTGTATAGTTCAATATAATTATTTTCACACAACTAAAGTAATATACTTTAAAAATACTTTATATTTCAGGTAGTACATTTTTAGTCCAATCCGTGTAACCCAAAATGTTCAGATTAAAAAATGTATCATTCTTACAAAATTGATATTATTGATATTTGTATTTTAAAGTATTATTTATTATTATCATATACCTAATTGTTTGTATAATAGTAAGATGAATTACCTGATTAAATATCGTGCCACCAAGAATTTTTAAATAAAAAAAAATAAATCATTATTTATACACAAGCTTTGTCATCAACATTATTCGTTCAACAAAATTCGTACCAGACAACATTGAAGATAAGAAAATCGTTAAATCTGTAACGTGAAATTTTACATTATAAACAATAATTTTGTAAATGTAGTTATAATTGTTTTTAAATATAATAATGAACGAATGCATTTACACGCTTTAGTTGGATTAGATATTGAAGCGAAATAAATTAGTCAACGAATCAAAGCAGTAGCTAAAAAAGTGTCCAACTTTTACACGAGACAGATAGAAATACAATATTAAACGAATGATAAACTTAAAATAAAGTAGAACAAAACCTATTACATCATATAATTTTGTAAATGGAAGCTAAATGTTACAAAAGTATAATTTGTCACAAAGCCACAAAGCCATAGCTAATATTCATAAGTGAAAACAAACTCGAACATTCTTAGTAATTATGCATTCAGAATACAAAATGTTCGTAATTATATACCATGTTTTTATAACTTTATATCAATGTGTTGCGTGTGATATTTAATCATATTAGTCTTGGTATATGAAAATCAAAGAGAATGCTTAATTCCAAATTGAAAACTAATTCATGTAAGTTGTACACGAATACAAAGAGTACCTAAGTATTATTTTTCACATGGCCGTGTATAATAAAATGTGAATATATTATATAATACATTGTATCTGACTTTCATTGTAAAATAGATACTTTTATCATAGGATATAAGTTGTCACATTTCGTTAAAGGTATTGTGTTCTCTATTACAATATTTCGAAATTTAAAGTTTGTACAGAACTTTAATATGAAGTTCAAACTTACTTCTATGTTTAATAAAAAAAATTAATACTTAAAAGTAACTTATTTCAAAATACTTATTTTATTTAATGGCACTATTACAGTTTTATCAATTAGTCTTAAACTTTTAAATTATTATTATATTATACTTACTGTTATTTTTATTTTGATGGTTTCATATCGGTACTCGTTGCTGTCGCCGTCAATCGGGAAAACATGTTATATTGTCGATGACATCAACAGCTTTGCCAGGACCTTTGTCAACGTAGCGTAGCTTATAATAATATACTGTGTGTCCCTGAAAATCTGAAAACAAGGTAAGCTTTATCACTCAATTTTTTAAAATATTTTTCAATCTTCTTTAGGGGACGTTAAACTAGACTAATGGATTATAAATTCTTATGACTTACAATTTTCTTAACTCATGTATTTTGCCGCACGCGCAACGCAATTTAATTTTTTTTAAATAGCAACCCTTTTTTTAATATCACTTTCGAATTTATCAATTTTTTTTAAGCAATTTTATCAAAATGTATTCTAAACCAAATTTGGCAAATTTAGAGTTAGGTATAACCAAAAAAAAAAAAAAAATGTATGAAATGAAATAATTATTTTAGTTTATGTATTTTTTCGTTCTAAACACCATTTGTTACATTATACATTTATTATTAGAGTAATAAATTATTTATTATCTATTAATTATTATTTTATTTTATTAAAACAGTTTCAAGCCATAAGAATTTATAATCCGTTAGTCTATTTTAACGTTCCACAAAATATTTACATACATATATATATATATATATATATATATATATATATATGTACTTAAAATGGCCAAAATATATAGTATAAAATAAAAAACATGTAATAAGAAAAATTTTAAATTATGTTAATGTGTAAAATTAAAATTAAATTCTAAATAATTTTTGAATAATATATAACTTATTGTTTTTAATTTCTAATCAATTTAATTTAAAAAATATAAAAATAAATAAAAATATATTTTCCCAACCACGCGAATATAAGTACTGAAACTGCTGTAAATTCGTAAACATATTTTTTTAATAATTGTTAAATATAAAGTATAATATAAGATCATTTAGGTATAGTTATCGAACAGAAATAAATAAGATAAACTATAATCATACTATAAATATTTAACTAATACTCTCATATACTTATTTTCTATAAGCATCATTATACAATTACAATTTTTAAGAGTAAGTACTATTATCGAAGTATAAATGTATAATACTACTGAATCACGAAAATTGTCAAGAATTTCGAAATATGTATAAAAAAATGCAGAAATTTTACCAATAATGTTAAAATATGTAAAAAACATATAAAATAAAATATGTTTTATTTTATTACAAATCATGTGACATGAATTTATCGTTTGCAATACTAATTTGTCATGTTTTAGTAAAAATATATATTTACATATAAATCCTAGCCCTAGTTATGTCACTCATTAATTTATCACTTAAAGTGTACTTTGTTTTCTGGGACACGTGCTATATTATTATTATGCTAAGTCTACAAAATAAAGAAGAAGTCGACAGAAATGGGGATGTAAGCAGGTCTTACGTTTAAATGCAACATTCACCAACACCAACATCAGCGATATATCCAGTGCAAATCAAAATTTTCTGATAAAACTCAAAAATGACCGGATAAAAATTTAAGGAGCAACGAGTGTGATTAGAAAGCTGATAGGCTGACATGTGGAACAGGTTGTTCGATAAAATCTCACGTAATAATAGTTTATTCAGAGTTTCCGGTAAATGAACTAGAGTGTCTGGTTATTTACTCGGAGTCTTCAAAGGACTTGTCTAGAGTGTCCGGTAAAATGATTTGTATATGACCCATGCAGAGCTCACCAGTAAGAAGGAATAAGAAACTAATGCAGTATTTGCTTCACGCCAAGGTAATACTCCAAGAAACAGGTATCCAAAAAGCTCGATAGGTTACCGTATTGGTCACTCAGTTGATGCACAGGTTAGGTAACCATGTGCACGTTAGACTTACGATGAAAAATGTTTAGATCAGAATTCTTGGAAAAGTTCAACGAAGACAAGTTGCAGTTGATTATGAAATCAAAGCAATTAAGTATCAATTAAACCAAGATCGAGACACTGAGGGAGTTTGTCCTACAGAAAGTGAACAGCGCCAGCATTCTATCAAAACCAAAATGGTTATTTGATACGAAAAAAGCTGAGGACGCCAAAATTACCATCGTTATCACAACAACCGAGCTATATTTTTGACTTAACCGTTGTCGATGTAACGCAACGTCTACATTTATATTATTATTTTAAGTATCTAAAATAAATTGTTACTGTCAATGTCAATGATCGTTCTTTTAAACCTCTCCGACACTTATAATGTGGACCAAACAAATAATAAGTCATCACTAGTGTATTTGTTTCTTATAACCGAACCTTGTCGACTAAAAAACAGATAATTCATCTAAAATTTACGTAACTGGTCGGCTTAAACTGGTGGTTTACCTACCATCCGTTTTCAGTGACGTAGCTACCGGATAATGTATGGTATATGGAAAACGCGTTTTCGTTTTATATAATATTTATACAATAATATTTTAAACATCGATCAAGTAGGGTTAAGCTATCCTAAAGTATGTTTTATTATATCTATAGCATTATAATATACCGGTCATAGATTTATAAATCACCGGCCGGAAGCCAACGGCGCAGTCTAACGTACAGGAATCCCTTGAACGCATTGCCTTTTCACGTTATAGTGCTAAACATTCGACAGCCATGTTGGTTTCACATAATATGTCCTGTAGAAATAGTATTATTTAGTACCTATATATATATTATATAGGTATTATTATAATAATATATTGATATTATAACCTCTCGACCGGAATTGACGAAGGCATAGTCTTATTCTGCACCCTTTACAGTCTACGACGCTGGAAAACTGTAACCGTATTCAGCCCTCAAGGACTAATAATACTATACAATATATTATTTTTCATAAAATAGTCAACTGATATAAATAACTAACCTCTTTAAATTCAATAACGTTGATCGAGTATGCATACTATATATAATGCATATTATGTGGTATTTCATCTTTATTTTTACAAGTATGTTTTAAAATATTATTACAATGTAAAATACAAAAACCATTAGTTGCCAATAGTATAATTTTTCTCAAAATATCATTTTCATTAATCATAAGTTAGAAACAATAATTGATAATTTTTAATTTATACTATATTTGATATTATATTTATATAATATAATATTTTCTATTTATAATAAAATAGTAATAATATAATAATGATTAGTACAATGTGCTTATTGTGTAGTATTTGCGTATCACAGATAATAGAGATTTCAATAACGATTTTTAAATACAAAATTAAGTATTTGGATTGTTATATATTGTTTATTGATCCGGAGTAAATTACTTTAAAAATTCTACATAAAATATCAATATTTTATTGACCTACATATCATTTAAACGCGAAAAACGCAATTGTATAGGAAGTATAGCAAATTTTCCACGAATTTAGGTTGATAGGTACATGGAACACGAGAAAATTATTATAATTTGAGTTTATAAGAGTACAATTGGTACTTTTTTTTGTTCCCTCCCCTCTATACTCAATGGAATTCTTATTTAATTTCAATCGTTAAATTTATTATTTTGACATGACAGTTATAATTTAGCAACAATTTAGTTGGTTGTCAAAACAAAATACTGAAAATTCTCAGTACTCAATACCTATATATAAATCTTATGCGTACGACCTATACTTATTTACCTACCTAACAAATTATTGTGTTTGGCTGCCTGAGCAGAAGTTAAGGAATTAAATTACTTTCATAACGAGTCACTACATTATTATAAAAGTTTGCGGGTAAATATATATGTATACGATTGTTGCTTGAGTTATTTAGGAAAGTATGCCACTTTCTTTGGGACAACATATTTACATAGCATACTATGCATATTATTCGAAAAACATAGTTGTCATAATTTAAGTGATTACTTTTTTTTAAAAAAAAACTTTTAAAACAAAATTACATTATTTTGCGTCACAATTTTGATATTTTTAAGTTTTTATCCATCACATTTGCAAATTTGTAATATTTATCTTATGATATTTAAATATTGGTTAAAATTTCAGAAGTTTGTAAAGTATACCATCGGTATTACACTGGTATTTATACGAATAAAACGATTCGACTGAGTACCACTAAAATGTAATTATACGCTGACAATATTTTCTATGACACTGGTAATTTCCTGCGGGCTTGTCATAAAATCATAAATATATTTAGTATTAAAACAATTTTCGGACAATCAGGCTACATTTTTTTTTTTTTTTTTTTGAATCAGAAATTGGAAAAATAATGCTTTGGCGTTAAGAAAAATCTAAATAAAATATAAGTATTTTTTACATTTTATAAAACTATTAACTTGATTTTTATCAACATTGTTATTAAATCATTAATTTAAATATTACATCACACACCTATACATATTATTATATGGTTTAATTAGTTAGATGTATAATGATGATAATTTGTATTAATATTATTATTTAACCATTTCAAAAATAATACATTACTATAATTTTTAGTGTAAAATTTTAAAAGTATTATAAATAATGTTGTATTATTTATATTATTAAATATTGTTATTAAAAATATTTGATAAAAAAATTATTTATTTAGTAAACAAAAAATATTTTTGTAATAAATTTTTGTATCAACAGTAGTTTTTATAATATAAAGACGAAAACTTATAACTGTCTGCATATAGTTAATCAAAACCATAATCTGCCTGACTCGTGGTATTCTAACGTAAATACTTGTTATATGATGTCTTAATAATTTTTAGTACACCAAAAATATTATTACACAAGGTACAGCAAATAAAGTTGTGCAGATTAGCATGCGCATTAGTGATAATATTGTCGTTATGGTGTATGTTAAGCATGTATGTGCCAAAGTTTTTTTTTTCAATTTTTAAGTTTTGGTTTTTTGTTTTTTAATTCAATATTTTTTTAATCGTCCTTTTTAAATTGATTTTATTTGCTCATACTTAATGAGTTAATCGTGAACTTTACTACATTGTATCGTTTAAAAAAAAAAATCAAAGACGATATCTTTTTATTTTGGTATCATCCTTAAAAAAACATAATTATTTATAGTTTTTGCTTTTGTTAATGAAAACTCTTACAACTACAGTGAATAAGTTATAGGTAACAAATAATAAGACAAATTTAATCATAGAATATTTTGTTTATTATGCTAAATTTTTCTTCAATCAATATCCTAGTTAGTAATTTTGAGGTATGTTTGGTGGATGTGCCGAAACCATGAAGATAGTACTATAAATTATAATACAACCCTACCAGGCACATTGATTATTTTTTACGATCATTCTACAATAGGTTTTTATTTTAAATAAAACATAAAAAATACACGTCGATGTAAAACAATTTCGTACTCACATTCTTGAGCCATTGATCCATTCCTAATTCGCAATATCGTGAATATAATTAACACAATAATAATATAATAGTGTAACCTTATTATTATTAAATTTTTAAGTTAATACATAATCGAACTATTTTACTTACAAAACCAAACTGGCGGACGTAAATGTATAAAATAAAAATATGCACCTCCGTTGTATTATATTTGTATTTTAATTGTCGAAATAATTATTCAAATTAAAATAAAATGAATTATCATTCAGCGATTAGTTAGCACCAAAAAAAACAATGTGATTTGTATTATGTTTAAAATTATAGATGACGGGGTTGTGAACTATTGAATCGGAAAAAGGTATTATATTATTGTATATACATATTATAATACAATATAAATCTGTAGACCGTATAAAATGTATGATATATTTGGTTAAATGATCGATTTCTGCGTGGAATATTTTTACGACATCTCGTATTTCATACATATCTTTACAGTTTGATTGAGTATTTTACTCGGCAACATTATTCACAAAGTTGCGTTGTTCTCTATGAAATATTATGTAACGTATTATAATTCATCTGGGAATACAAATGACTAATGTGGTTTTTCCTCTCGATACGCGCCGAGTGGCCGTAAATTACATAAATCCCGCGGATTTCCACTAAGACAGCGGATGATGCTCTATAATAACAATAATATGATCTAATGAACATATATTTGCACCAATGACATAATACGATAATAATAAGGTAAACATTAGTTTTCATTATTATTATTCGAAAATAAAATGTTTATTATTTAAGAAACATGACTAGATTTTAAATGTTAGTGTAAGCAAATGTAAGTGTGAGTACTTGTATAATTAAATGTCTTAATATTATAGTTGAGTAACATAAATATTCATTTTATCTTTTCAAATCATCAAAAATAAAATAAAAATACACAAAATGTACGTTTATTGAAATATAACTATTTATAATTACTTGAAATTATATTTAATTTAATTAAATTTAATAGCTAAAAATTATAGATTTTTATTTATTTATATTAACTGTACAATTGCAATGATTAGTATAATAACAATAATAATAAATATTTAAATTCAAAGTTAATTTTTATTGTTTAGCAGGTTTTTACAATACGACGAGGTTTATTTTACATCTACTAATATTATTGCAGAGCAATTTAACGACGTATAGTTTTTACAAAAGTTGAATATTTATTTGATCTAATCATTTAAAAAATAAGTTAAACTACAACTTTGAAAATTAATATAACTATATTAAGCATTAGTTTAATATCATTTGTTTTGAATAAATTTACTGACTAGAAACTATACTAGTAATTTAATATAATTATTAGAATGAACATAATCCTAACATTAACGACATATTCTTAGAACCTTAAATATACATCAAGTTGTAAAATTAAATTTTTTTATATTCAAATTGTATTTGATGCTTAATAAAAAATTTTTCATAGTTGGTATAAAATTAATAGTAAAAACATACAATTTAATATTATAATCATCCATCCCTAGATTTGTCACGTTAAATTAAAAACTGCAGAATACTTTAATTTAACCCAAAAAACTTTTTTTTTTAAATATTTTTTTATTTTATATAATACAAACAACGCAAGTTTAATTTTGTTACTAACATAATAATAAAAGGTTTATTATAAAATAAGAATAAAAGTTTTTAATTTAAATTTAAAAGAAAAAATACATAATACATTTATTTTAATAGTAGAAAACTACAAAATAATGAAATATATTATATACATTGCTCATTAAGGAAGTATTTTTATAAAAAAATACAAATAAAGAACTAAAATACGTTATTTCTTAGAGAAACTTTAATCTAACACTAATATTTACTTAAATGATAATAAAATGCTACTTAATATAATACTTTGGATTTTATAACAAAAACAGTTTTCAATAGTATAATATGTTAGTATATATTATTAAAGTAACATATTATATTCTGCAGAAATATTAAATTATCAATAGGTAAAATTGCGTATAAATCCTTTATTTATTTATAAATAAAAAATAAATCTTTTTCAAAACACATTAATTAGTTATTATATTAAACTCCAGCTTAATTCGACATTATATAGCTTACATTAATAAAAATTATTTTAATTTTCCCTATTTAACTGATAATAGTTGTTCATGTAAATATAATATTAAATATAAATCATAATATAAATATATTACATGAAAATAATACTGCATCGCATACAATACAATATATATATTTATATGTGTGCTGTATTATAATTAATTTCATTAATAACTGTAAATTATAATATTTGTAATATTATTTCTGTTTCATTATTATTATACTCGACTAAAGGTATATCGCATTTATTTTAGGATTTTAAATTTCATCTTTAGTAAAACACTCGTCTACAACCTTGCCATCCAATAATATATGACGTTGACGTATTAAACTTATAAGGTATTAGCTCAGCATAGACTGTAGACCACACATTTATTAAAATTAAAAATACTAATACAACACAAGAGCTGTGAACTTTATGATCCAACAACTCAAGTTTAATATTGTCTGACGCGTGAGTGATGAGTGTAAAATGTTTCAAACTCTTCGTTGCGAGTCAGCATGTAATTGTTTTCGCATAACGGCATTATATATTTATTTACATTATTGAGTTATCTTCTAAAACTATTGAATCGAATATATTTCGCCCGTGTAAAGTACGGATGACGTACACTAGCTAGTATATATTGTATACATCATATCATATATATTTATATATATATTACAGTGCTGCGTGGAGGGGTTTTGCTTCCACCAATATATATATATATATATACATCTTATCGGAGTTGCAAATTGGGCAACGTTTAAGCTACCCCCGGCAAGAGTTCGAACGATAAACGCGCGTCATTGATCTTATAGTTTAGCCGATTATACGTATAACCTTATTTAAATTTTGAACGTTTATACAATTCGAAGAAATCAAAACGCGAAACGGGAGGAAAATTTTGATTTTCCCAATGACTTCAAACGGGAATACGTCTTTGTACGTTTTGTGCGCCGCCACAGTATAAGAGGCGGCATAATAATGTTATATAGAAGCGAGGGACGACGAAAATAAAGAAAACGAAAATGCGCGTGTACTCCGCGATAATATTACCGCACATAAATAATAATTATTATCGACGGGCACATGCGTGCCGCCGTCTTCGTCACACGACGAAAAACAATACTACACTAAATATTATTTTCTACAAAGCCAAAATATTATCACTGGCGCCCTACCGAATAGCATATAATATCAAGTAACTGTACTTCGAACTCGTGCAATAAATACGTATCGGCATTTTATTGTCGTATTATAAATCATTGAAAAATCGGAACTACGACGTCCGTACGTGCGTACGATATTATAATAATATCGTAATGTATTATGTCATTCATTAATACATAATATATTACGCACAATACTGTCATAATTCATCGTTTATTCTACACGGCGCGTAACAATGTACGATATTCGTATATAATGATACGTAAAATATATAATAATAATAATAATGTAAATGGCATATATATATGTTATGTTATATGGGTTTCAATCTTTGTTCTTCCGTATCCGTTTCCGTCAGAGTGCGCGAGGACACGGACATTGTCGATGGGTTTATTGCGCGAGTATAAAAGACACACACACACACACACACATATACTACGGCGAAACGGACTAGACTGCGGTCCGACTTTTACGGCTTCCGACTACACTCACCGACCAAAAGTATTATCAGTTTTTTGCTCGCGCGTGCGCACAGAGCACTGCTTATACACGCCACACACACACACACATATATATATATATATATATACACACACAGGTATACCCTTCACAATATATGATTATGTGACTACAATCATATTTCTACGGGTAGTAGTATTAAACGAATGACGCACCATAGTCAGTCGGCGCGGAAGGGGTGACGAAACACGCGGCCGATCGACGAGACGACGAGTCTGACGACCGCGAATTCGTAAGCGAAAACGAAAAAACAAAAAAAAAACAAAACGATTAAATAAGACGAAAATTATCTGATACTCTGGTTCTGTGACTATAGGGCCGCGCGGTGCACGGTTGATGGGCGACGATTCGTTTTACGTGTCATCCGCGGCCGGCCGTACGCAAAAGTGTTGTACACCATTACCATATTCTCTCGGCGCGTTCGTTTCCCGCGCTGTACACCGTCCAGGTAAAATCGCCTTTGAATACGTAGCTTTATAATGTAAAATACGCTTAATTGTGTGCAGTCGGGGTAAATTTATTTATTATTTTCACCGCCAAAGCGGAATCGCGCGAGTACAAAATAATATTATATTGCGCATGTTATCCGCATAAATCATATATTATTTGCCAATTTATCGTGTGGGTATTCGAAAAACGCTAAATTGCACGAATATAGATATATACGTAAGTATTTCCACATGTAAGCCATACCGTTGTATGGCCGCCGTTATTAATTATCAAAAAGATAAATAAAATAAAATATAATCATACTCGTTTCATGTAAATGGTTTTTCTCTTCGGCGAATCCAATAAGCACATTTATTTGTTTATTTTGGTACTCCATTCACGTACCTCTATAAAAAAATATAATACTATATATTTAACTACGTTCGTAATAGGAAAATATATATATTTTTTTAATTTTAATTAATTTCGTTCTTGACATCTTGATGAGGACTTCAATTAAGTGCATAAATTCATTGGAATAAATCATGATATTATATTATTATACGAGTGTATCATTACTATTTATATGTTTATTTGACGTATTCAAAGTGGAGACCATATTTATTTACTAGCAATGCTAGCTAATATTTTTATATAAGAGGTAGCAAAATATACACAAAATAAAACATTGTGATTATATAAAATTCGAAAAAATATTTATTTATTTTTTTTTTATGCACAGTTTTGCTAAATTAATTTTCAAAATTTTTAAATTATTATGATATATTTTTTACATGTGTATTATATTATTAATACGTCTATAGTATTAGTATAAACATTTTGTATAAGATTGTTTTTTTTTAAATTACTCATTTTGTATTAGAATGTAATTTAGTTTTATAAACATAATATGAGTTTGCATTGTTATGTTTATTTGTTTCGATACTTGAAACTTTCCCCTTAAAAGTATGAACAGTTTGCTTATAGTTTGACGTCTTGAAATATACATTAATATAATTATCTTATTCCTATTGTCCATCAATCTACAATCTATTCCTATTGTCTATAAATCACACAATCTAGCTATAGTCTTATAAACTAGATAATATGTATTATTTTGTTATATAGTTTGTTTAAAAAGCTTAAAAATTATTTCAATGTAGCATAAATAAAAATTAAATTTTTTTTTTTTAAATTTTTTTTAAAATTTTGTAATACATTAAAATTAATTAATTATTATAAGCAAAGCTTGTTTTGAGATAAATGAATTAATATAAAATTTAAAAAATTAAAAAATCAACGGTTCTTGAGCATAAATAAACATGCATTTGCGTAACATAATAAATACAAAAAAAAAATCAAAATTAAAGTTTATTTATTAACTATTTTGTAATAGAATTTTTATTTAATAGATAATTAGATTTTTTATTTACATTAGCTAAAATGTCTTTTTTTTTTTAAAAAACATGAGAATATCATTAAAATAATTTGGACCTAAATAATACTGAAAATGTTCTCTAAAATTTTTTTTTTATAATTAATTTGAACATTGTAGGCTCTACTGTCCCATTTTTCGAAATGTGAAAATTAAATATTTTAAAAACAACTTAATATGACGAATTATGTACACAGATTAAATAAGTAAATCTTTTAAATCTTTGTGGTTGGAAACTGATGAAGCTATTAAATATTTTTTGTTTAGACATATTCTTACGGATTGATTTTGTTAAGTTACGAGTGGTCTAATTGCATTGTCTGCACAGCCTCCCCATACTATTAAACAATATTGAGAAATTGATTTAAACAATGTATTATATACAGTGCTCATAAATTCTGTATGTAATATTTTGTTTAATTTATACATTTTAAAAATATCAGACGCTAAACGTATTATCATATCATTAATATATATATTCCAACGTAAATTCCAGTCAAAGATTAGATCTAAATATTTTACTTTTATTTTTTGGTATCACAAGAATTAGATACCTAAACACATTGCATGTACATTACAAGAGTATACAACAATATTATCAACTAGTACATAAGAATTTATTACAGAAAATGAAACAAATATATTTTTGTTTCTGTTTAACGTTAATTTTAGTTCAGACTATGTATCAAATATTTTATTAACTTCAACAGTTGCTTTAAATTTAACATTTTCCAAAGTATTACTTGAAAAGAGTAAGCACGCATCATCTGCGTACATGATTTTTTTACCGCTATTATCTAAATTATATATTTCGTTAATATAAATTATGAATAATACTGAACCTAAAACAATACCTTGAGAGACTCCATATGTTGTTTTTTCATTACTAAGTATATCGCTTATAAAACCAATATGTTTTCAGTTTTTAAATAAATAACGAACCATTCTAAGCTTTTATTTTGTATTCCTAGTCCTGGTGAAATGTTTATTAGTATTATGTGGTTCATTGTGTCAAAAGCTTTTGATTGAAAGACGGCCAAAACGTTTTGTTTATAATCAAATTCATTATTTATACATTTTGTTGTTTCATATAATGCCCCAATTGTGATTTTAATTGGTCGAGAACCAAATTGATTGTTAGATATCAAATCTTTTTTTTTTTTAGATAGAAATTTCGCCTAATTTTCACTATTTTTTTAAAATTTTTTTGAAAAATTACATACTAATAATAGTGGCCTATAATATACATTCTCTTTATTTTCCGAGTTTGAAAATCGATAGTTTGTATTTATCAAGAAAAATATCTTGTTTTAAATATAAATTAAATATATAACTGAAAGGATCAATAATATTCTTTGATATATTTTGCTTTAAGATCTTGACTGATATTTTATAAAAACCTGCAGAAGTTTCATCTTTAAACTAGTTATTTATAATATTTGGTAAATCTGTTTATTTTTTTTTTTTTATGAAAAGTTTATTAAAAGAAGAATTACAAACTTGATTGTTAAATTTAATAGGAATATTTCTAAAAGATTTTGTGTATTATTCACCAATACCTACAAACAATGAATTTAATACATTTCGGCTATAAAAGGTTTTTTTAGAGAATTTATTTTTTTTACCATTTGCGTGTATGGTGTTTTTGAACTTTTCATTTTTGTGTCGCTTTTCTTAGTTCCTATTAATTTATTGATGCTTTTCCGCGTCATCAAGCGCATAAGTTGTATACTATATTTTAAATTTGAATTTTTTTATTCATATAAATATAATATTATAATATATTGTAGTCTAGGTATGTTAGACACTTTAAAACTAAAATCCGTGAAACTCACTACAAAAATTATTGTTTTGGGCACTTACAATACTTACATAGATCATTCATATTATTCTACGAGTGACTCTAACCACAAACATGTACACGTACTCACACGTTGTTATAATCCTCATACATATACTTTTGTATACGAACGCCCTTTGTCGTTGATAATCAAGGAAAACCTAAATCTTCGATTATGTCACTATGGAGTCGGCCGCATATAAATACCGGTAAACGCTAGCCCATAGCACCAGACTCGGGTAGACGTAGTCCGGCATCCCACTTGTAAGATTTATGTAAGCCGTTGACCCACGCGATAACACGGTCGCCGTTTAAATAAGTCTATCCCCAAATACTTGGCAACTATAGTCTCAGGTATAACGCATTGCTTATCCTATCTCAACATTTACAATAGGGCTCTATACAGTATAAGTAAGTTTTTTTTTACTTTCTCAGTGTAAATTAAAATATAAACAACGCAAGTCAATTAAAAATTACGCGGATCGTCGCCGACGATAAACTTATATCTCGTCTTGACGTCCAACGAGTGCTCATAGTCTTTAAACTATATATATATTTTATATCGTACACAATGGTTTACTCGGTGTCCTGCTCGGCGCACTACGACACACACACACACACACACTTATTTATCATCATCATGTACACCGGGACGACTGTGAGCAGCAAAAATCGTACGTCTAGCGCAAGTTGCGTTATCTCCGTCTCGTGCAACCGCCGCCACCACCTACCGCGGCGCGCCGAACGAAAAACGCGCCCCTATAGCAGCGCTTGCTCCCGCCCTTCTGCGTCGCGCGGCCGACCGACACACGAAACGCGACGCCGCCACCACGGACGACGACATTCCGGCGTGATCCGCCGACTGGGTAAGTCGCCTCTCACGCTGTCGGTTGCTTGCTCTCCGAATATCTCATTCTGCACCTCAACCCCGTCGGCGACGTGCGTGCGCGAAGCGCGTGACGGACTGCCGCTCACACGGTCCGCGCGTTTCTAAATCGCGTGGCGGTTTTCACTCTGCCGCCCCGACGAACCCGTCCGTGAGTATTTATAATGATAATAATAATAATAATAATAATACTATTATCGTCCGTAAAACGTGATTTCTATACGCATATAAAATACGCACCTGTCGCAAAATTGAATATTATATGTCTTATGACATGAACGTTTTTAAATATTACAATATTATGATACGATTGACACGAGCAAAGTGTTTTAAATCGGAGGGATATACATTTAGTATTTTCAATATTGTGTATGTGTGTACGAACGCTCGTATATAATATAAATATATATACACTTATTATAATGATGTGTGTGTACAATTTTTAATGACGTTTTGGTTTTACACTTTTAAATTGAGATAACGTTTGCTCATCCGTGCCACGAATCGATTTTATAATTACTTTTGACTGTTAATCTGTGGAAAAATCAACCCTTTCACTAATTTACTACAGTGAATATCCCGTGATTCATACGTTACCCGTGAGCTGAAAAAAATGACTATGTAAATGAATATTAAAAAAATTAAATACAAATAATATTATATGTCGAATATTATAAAAATACATAGAATGTACTATATAATACTTATATATTATACCCGTGTATCACTTTTAGTTACTTAGCAAAAGAACGCGTAAACGCATAATTATTATAATAGTGTAAATGTTTGTTGATAATTAAAACAATTGTAAAAGTTATGCATGTTAACATTAATGTATTTGAACACCAAATCTTTAATGTTCGAGTAAAATATCAATATTTTGAATTTGCTAAGTATGTAAAAAAAAATTAATACCTATAACATGAATATTTTGTGTATAATAAAAATAAAACTTTTTATAATATTAAAACGGCATCAGATTGATTTTTTTCTCTCTTTTTGGTGTCATTAATTGTTAACTATAGTAATTATAAATAACTATAATATAATTAAAAGATGTAATGAATATATCAAGTACATTTGGAAAATAAAATAATTAACTAGGTTTTTAAATACATTTATTAGTTTTTAATAATAGTTACATTTAGACATTGAAGTTTTCGAAAATTTCCATTTACTTAACTAATATCGCTTCATTTTTTATACATCTTTAATATTTGATTTTTTTTCTTTTTTTTTGGTTAATTTGATGGAACATAAGTTCATCAAGAAAACGTTGTCTCCGCTATGTCATGTTCATCTTATGAACGTATAGTATCGTTAATTTTTCGTTCAGAAGAACCCATTTTCTTTATTGTCTTTAATATTAGGGTGAATTTAACTAGTATAAAATATACAGGTAAGACTATTTTATAAGGAGGCATACAATTTTAATATGCTCTTAACTTGATTCAAAATCAAAACATAAAAAATACCAATATAGTCTTGTATAATATTCTGTACTTTACATTGTATAAATAGTAAATTTACGTTAGTATTAAAAAGAAATGTAGTAAAATTAATTTTTTTAATGTAAAATATGTACCTAATGTTATACTCGACTTCCTCCAAATCATATTTTTGCATGAATTATATTTAGATAATAGTTAATAGATATTAATACGTATTCTATATAAAGCAAAATATACGACACTATAAAATAATATAATAAAAAAAGAATATCATAAACATATCTGGTATGTATCTCCAAGCTTTTGTTTTGTAGAATTGTATTATGTATTTATAATTTGAATTTTTTTTTAATACGCCTTAATGTAATATTATATTATATATATTATTTTTATAAAAAAATTATTAAATAAACCGTTAAACAAATCCCAAAATAAAAATATCATTATTTATGGCCTGAATAAGAAATCAGTTAACACACTGTGTGGTTGTGATGTGTATCTAGGGGTGAATACATGTACGTTTGATTAAATATTATGACCATGATTATATGATATGCGAAATAAAATTTTCTCATCCTAAATTTACTAACTATTGTTTTAGGTTTTACTTTATTAATACATATTTTACAGACATGAATTATCACTACGTAAATTCTATTGAATATTTTTTTAAATTTTTTGGCACATGTCGCAGGTATGAGATTCATAATTAACAAACGTAAATCATATTAAAAAGTTGGTAAAAACAGTAATCGATTTTTTGCAGTAGATAGATATTCAATTTGACCATTATCATTATAATAATATTGTTACATTTTTTAGCGCTGTGAATTGTGATTATTATGTTGTTATTATAAATTTATAAATTAACATGACTATGAATTAATCGTTTTTTTTTTCGGTTTCTAAATATGTTTCTCAAACCGTTTTCTACCTAAATAATATACTCAAGTTACAAAAAAATAATATTATTTATAAGTATAAATTATTTAACTTTATCGATCAACTAGTTATATAACAGCTACAATTATAATTCTGAGAACTATTAACGTAAATTACAAAGAAAACAATTTTTTTTTTTATGCTAAAGATATTTTATATTATTATGATAAAGTAATACGAATAGTACATAATGAATGCGTAATGCCAAATTAAATCGAAATTTATCTATCTTGTACAATTATATTCATGAACATATGTAGATAGGTAATAATAAGAGTGTGTACGATATTTGTAATTTTCTTTACTTCCACATTCGTTCGATGCCACCTTTTGCAAGAAACACTCGATGTGACGTCGCACAATTTGAAAACATCAGATTAAAATACGATTTATTTTTATTATAGACGCTGCACGGAGTATGCTGTTATATATGTTATTATGAAATATTTTCATTGATATTATCAAATCTTGTATGTGTTCTTTTACTACCCCAAAAACAGTGACATTAAATTTGATAAAGGAATGTTCACGAATCTCTTATCATTACATACGATTTTGAACAGTACAATATTTTGTTATAGGCTATAACTGGCAGTATAGTGTAGGCAAATGGAAATATCAGTTTGAGGTAGATATGGACTGAGAGAGATAGAGTGAAAAATGACATAATATAGTACGAAAGATATAATATACAGAAATGAACATTATGCGGTGTTCAAACATTATACTATATTTTATACAGAAAGTCGACTGTGCTCATTTTGAATTGTAAATTTTCAAAAACACTGTTTTATACTCATCTGGACCGTGAAGTGAACCTATTGTTTTGAATTTCAAACAATTGTAATCACACCTTATACGACAACGGCTAAATTTGTGTACATTTATAACAATGCCTAATATTTACGATTACTTTTTAGTACTTCATGTTTCATTTTTTTTTAAATACTAATTTTTATTTAAAAAAAAAACTTATCTTTTCACCATATTGCGGTGCAGTAAAAAATAACTGTTGTAAACGAATAATGCACATAAATTTATTTAAAATGTATTAATAAATTCAGTAATGTTGAAAATTAGTTTTGTTAAGTAATGATCGTTGAAGTAAAAAGTTTCTTTAACAAAATTGTCTGTTTGTTATAAAACACAAATTTCTCATCAGCAATATAGTTTTAATCTATATCCAAGAGTACTAAAGTAATCATCTCGATGTTAAAACGAATATTGCTCTACCTTACGACATTTTATGCACATTGTTCAGTGTTTGCAAAGTTATATCAATATGTCGAAAGAGATTTTATGAAATGACATTAAACGGAATTTAGAAATGAGTAGACGAATAATCGGGAAAATTCCAATTTTACTATTCCTAATACTTTTCCAATCTCAACAAAACCACACTTAGACATTATTGACTTGTAAAAATAAAAGTTTTATGAAACGCCTTTAATTTAAGCAACGTTAGAATAGTGAAATAAATACTCTTATTTAAATAATATATTGTTCTATATACAGTTTGATTTATTTCATTTTACTACTGTCTTTTGTGAATTCACTAGATTGCGGTAAAAAGAATAAAATTTGTTATATCAATATTTAAATGTTTAACCTCGGTAAAATATTGCCAGTTTATAATATATTGTGTTAAATTTAAATCGTAGAAAAGCAACGCACAGTACAGTCAAGCCTGTTTTTTTTTAATCTTTTATTTTATAAAAATCCAATAAAGGAAGAATAAGTTAACTGTTTATCTATTTTAATTTTTCAATTGTGACTGCAGAACCATTTTATTATGATCTATCTATAGTAGAATATTATGTATACGCCCAGTATTCAATTTAGTTAATATACTCTTATATATCTGTAATGATAAAATATTCCATCTATTATACCCGTACGTAATGCTGTCATTGTCTTTGTATTACTCAAAATACATACAACTAACGGCGAACACTGAAATTATAGTTATATGGCTATGTATATATAAAAAACATGATATGTGTTGTGTATATTATACATGTGTTCTTTACTTTGTTGCGATCTATGGAGTTTGTACGACCTGTGTACGCCCAACATAATAATCTGTAAAATGTTTGTTTGAATTTCGCATAACAGTTATAAAATACTAATACCTACTAAACAATTTATTATTATAATATCAAGGCTTGGTACCGTTTGGTTCGTTAATTTAATGGTAAAACAATATTATCGTTTTTAAATCTAATTGGTGAATTAAAGCATAACGGTTAATATTCATAATTAAAACTATATACCTTAACAATAATACCGCGGTGTTTCTCTTAAACCATATACATTTATATATATATACATATATACTTATAAATATAGTAAATGCAATTATATTATACATAGTAGTATTATTGCATGAACTTAGATAATATATTGTTATATAATAACACATTCGTTCGTTATTAAAAAGAATTAATACAAATTTCAACTTGATTTTATTTTTAATTTAGTACTGCAGTATTTATTTTGATATTTTACATTAAATTATTAGTTATTTGCGAATTAATTACTTACTTATTATTATATAGTTTTAATGACGTTTAAGAATGAGATGTGTACTTACTTTTTAGTAATTATTAAGATACAATAAAACAATAAAATGTACTATCGTAAATAATGAAAAATATTTAAGTTTAATTGTTCTTTTAATATGCATAGTGCAAGAGAAAAATAATTATCGGCTAATACATTGATTGTGTATCAAAACATTAGTGCACATAGTCAATGTATTTTTTATTTGAGTGTTTATTATATTTCATCGATTACAATGTATATTCAACGTTATTGTTGTAGATGCGAGTAAAATGTACTTTTTTGATTTATAGAGTTAAATGTATACGATTATTGTACACACAAACGTAAAAATATATTATAATAACCTAAAATCAAAACACATAATCGAAACCAAAAAGCATATTTTTATAATAATGTCGGTCGATCACTGTCAATGTTGATATAATATTGATGTATTATAATATATTCTCTAGACGTAATAATATTGCATAATATATATTTGTTTGTTTTGATTTCAAAAATTATATTTGATATCACGTATTGATTTATAACACGTTTCAAGCAGCATTTTCAAAATTATATTATTATGAAAAAAATGTAAAATCATTATCATATTTTCAAAACGTATCTGTGATCTTGTGCAAGAATTATTATTTTTAATTATGATAAAATGAATAGGTAAAAACAATATTTTTTAACTGTAGGAAATTATATAAATACTTTAAATTGACGAAATTAATGAAGATAACAAATTGCTTAAATTGATGGATTAAAACAGAACATAGGGACAACCGACAGATAAAATGATTGGAGAGATTTAGAATTTTACTTAGTCACTTAACCTTTTGGTTAAATACAATAAAAATTACAAACGTGATTTTTAGACATTAGACATTTTCAAACAATTAAATTATACATCATATTATGTCGAACAACAATTATTTTTGATTAATTATACATGGAAAATCGTCGTTTACGTGTATCTTAAATTAAATTTGTTCACACAGTTATGTTATTGTGTATGGTATTAGATATAATACCTTATGACCTATAATAATGTGTATGTAATACACTTTTATGAAAAAAAACTGTTGACATTAGCGTTTTTAGAGTTTTGACTTTAAAACGTATGTAAACACATTATAAACAATAAAGCACTATAAGTATTTATAAATTATCAATTTTCTACGATTATGTTTTTTTTTTTTACTTTTCTTTATAATAAGTACCGGTTATCGTAAAATAATATTATTATTTATTAATTATTTTAAGGTTATTGGAAAATAACTTTACTTACATCACTGTTATATACACCAATAATATATGAATAGCAATGTTGTTACGTGTTTATATTAAAAAAAATCATACATACGACGTATACAGTTTCGTTTTTATTATTTGATTTCATCAACTTTCAGTAGATATAATAAAGTCAACAAAAATTTGTATTTTTCTTTTTATACGGGGAAAACATTTTTAGTCCAATAAAATAAACCACTTGTAAATTATTCTTGGTGATATGAAATGATCTTTTCTTACTTGAACTTCTTTCATCACATAAAAACACTTGTTTCGCTAATAATACATCCACTTAAAGTTTAAAATATTTGGTTACTTGATTTTGTCAGAGTTAGTTAGATTTAACGCTTCATATCTCAATGCAATAGATTATTTTTTTTTACACGGAATTCATTACTTTATTTTATTTCAAAGTGTAAATATTTATATGACAAATTTAGTTGTTTTTTTTCCATTTGTGTGATACTGATATGAGAAATAACAATAATAACAATTTATTGATTCGTTTGAATTTGAGGTAAAAGAAAAAAAATCAACATCTGGATACGGGCGTTGGTTTAATATT
The DNA here is from genome assembly GCA_036289425.1 of Rhopalosiphum nymphaeae. Lineage (NCBI taxonomy): Eukaryota > Metazoa > Arthropoda > Insecta > Hemiptera > Aphididae > Rhopalosiphum > Rhopalosiphum nymphaeae. Next base: position 2,948,528 of record JAZAQC010000015.1, read on the forward strand.
TATTTTTGACACATACGCTTTGACAAACAAGCATTTTAAACGATGTAATTCAATTACTTTTCAAAAGGTAGTCTTTCAAATACGTGAAACACATGCACACACACACACACACACACACACATATATATATATATTAGATTGTATTAAAATTATAATAATTATACTTTTTTTTTTTTTTCAATTGAAATGTTGTATAACCCGGAAGCAAATATTGGCTAACTTTCCGAGTGAGCATATCTACAAAAACAAAGTTTGCCGTCAAAGAACGTATTAAATACATAATATTATTATGTTGTGTTTATGCGTCTGCCTGCGTACAGATATATGTATCAAACAAACACAATTAATGTACGATATTTGAAGAAGCTAACGGGAATGTCGAACGCAGTGTGTTTGTTGCATTCAATTTTAACTGCTCGCGTGTTTGTTTGGTTCTCTTAAAATACACGAATCGCGTTCGGACGCCTAAACACGCTGATAAAAAATATTGACGACAACACAGGTCAATTATTGACTCTCGCCAAAATTGACAGTTAATAGTATTTCAACCCGCCCTGCATCATTTCATAACGTTACTCGTGTAAACTTATTCGTTATTCGTCACTCATTTTCGTGAAACATTTTAGATCACCAGTGTTTATTGTTTAGTGCACACTGTGGGAATTATTAAATCACACAGTTACCCTACACCGGCCGTTTCTTCAATACTGTAGCCGGTTTTATTCATGACTTTAAACGCATAACGTGATAGCTATATAACGGCCGTCCCGTTATCTTACTTTGTCGGGTATTTTTTTCTTGCATTTTTGCGGGTAACACGTTTTGAAAATGCGTTTTGGACGCTTAAAATAATGGCTTTTGGCGCGCTCAGCCGTTGGCCCATATTCTAATGGTTTTCACGAACATATTAATATTAATATGTATATTATATATTTTTTATACCATACATTATTCCATACTTACCTTGAGAGTTATTGATTAGGTTTAACTTGTAATATAATAATTTTAGTGTAACAAAACAAAATATTACAATAATTGTCAAGAAACATCATTGTTTCATGATTATAGTTATAAATATTTTCAAAATTCACAAAAATTCATGATTGGATTTCCGAAAACAGTTCCTCGAGATGTAAGTTTATAAGTTATAAATGCCAATTAAATATCTTCATAATATATCATAAAATATCATCGTTTTTTTTTATAACAAAATATTGCCATTAAAACTTCAAGTTAATGTATATCTTTTTATCATAGTTCAAAAAAAATCACAAAAATATCACTTTGAAATTTGGTGTTGGGGTGACAATAATGTTTTAATATTATAATTTGATTTTATGATAATGTTTCTTTCTGTAATGAAATATATTGAAATTTTTGAATTTTCTGTAGTCTGTATATTGTATAAAAAGTTAGCAAACGTGTTAGTTTAAGATTTATGAAACTATTTCAATAACACTTTTGTAAAATTTTAAGTACAATACTTAAATTTTAAAAATATTTTCGAAAATTATGAAGTATGTTGAATAATTTACATAAAAATATTGTTTTTGGTACACAATTCATCTGAAAAACTTACTTAAATATTGTTCATGAGTAACATGTCTTGAGATGCATTCTATAAAGCTTAATAAAAGCACTGAGTACATATGCATTTAAAAGAATATATGCGTAATATAGACTTTTGAATTAACTTTTATTTACGAAATTCAGTCAAAACTTTACATTTGGAAGATTGTTATGTACAATTTTAAGTACTGAAAAAATATTATTAAATATTCGTATCTACAAAAAGGAATTGTATTAAAGGGGTTTCATTTTATTAATTTATAGAGAATTTACTATAAAAAGAGTTATTTTTCAAATTGGCAAATTTGAACGTCACTATAAAATTATTGTTCAATTAGTATAATATTTTAATATTAATCATAATGTGTTATTAAGCTTACATTATTTTACTGAATATGTAATTAAATTAAAATAATATATACTAAAAATTTCAATTTACTATTCTCATAGGAATTTATATCTTCGAAATAACTAATTAATTATGATTATATTTTGTATCAGGAATACACTATATCCAGTTATCCAGATGTACTTAACTCTCGATATTTATTATTAATTAAACAATTTATAACATTTACCTTAAACACTATATTGCGCCTTCTGTTATCGTCTTCAGTTATCGTTTTTTTTTTTAATATTTTGCAGTAGCTGATAATATTTTTACATGTAAAGAACTTCATATGTATATTTAAATGCTTGAAAATAATTAATTCAAAAATATGATAAATACAATAATATAGGTATTATCAAAAATGTATTTTTGTATAAAGACCTAAAATAAATATTAGCTAAATACACTTATAATCATACTAATTACGACGTATATTTTTTCATTCAAACATAAAATTAAGTTTATTGTGTATCGAATAAATTACTAAGATATTAATATTATTGCTTATTACTTATTTAATATGTTGTATTAAAATTGCATATTCAATTCGCCGTGTGATATAAATATATACGACCAGTTTCTAATAGTTACACTGTGATATGATCTTACCAGCAGAAATAACAGTATACAGGTACTTTTACATTCTGATATTTAAAAAAATTGAAATTTAAAGTTCAATCAATAATTTAATATTCATTGTATTTGTTTTTGTAAATTATTTACTTCCAGCGTTTATAAAAAATAAATTAAAAAATATTATGTCATAATTATCTACATAATAAAAAAAAACTTGAACGTGTTTAAACAATTTAAAAAAAGTATTTAACAAATTAAAAAAAAAAAAAATGTTAAATTCCAAATTTTACACTTAATGTCATTATTATATCTTACATTTTTTTATAACAACATTTTTTGTTTTTGTGATTATAAAATAATCATGAAGCTATAAACATGAATGCAAAGTTACGCTCAATTAATCAGAATTTAGATTACACTTAAGTTTTTCATCTGTGAATTTTAATTGAGTATATTTTAAGTTGTTAATAATTAAAATTAATATATCCAAGATGTCGAAAACAGATGGCAAAGTTTTATAATCGTTTATTTAAAATAATAATAATAGTCATAATAGCCATTAGAAAAATAATGATAATTTAAAAATAGCAAACAAATACTTATAAAAAATGAATAAATCTTTAAAATTATAATCCATTTAATAGGTTCGTTTCAGTTTTAAAAACTAAAACTGATATAAAAATTTAAATTTTTTTATCATTATTTATTATAATTTTGTTTTGATAATAAATTATCGACACACAAACATGTTCTTGTGTTTGTTAGATTATCACTATATTCGTTATTTTGATACTTTCAAAGTCAATTTAATATAAATTTGTCATAAAATGTTACAGACAAGGTAATTTAAACATAACTCTTAACTTTTGATTAATTTTAAAATGGCGAAAAAAGAATATAAATTTAATCAAAAAATCAAATTAAGTTTATAGACAGACTTTAAAAACATAGCATTTTTAAGCTACTATTCTTCTAAATTAAATCAAAAATACATTTAATTAAAATAAATTCTTTTTCACAAACTCGTATTATGTATTTATTTTATTTATACCGTAAAAGTATTTGTTACTATCATTTATTTTATTGTACAAAAACTGAAAGTATTTATTTTTTAAATTAAATTCGTGTTATATTTTACACATAATAAATTTTGATTTTTCTGTCAGCTCATGGTATTTAAAAAAACAAATAAATTAAATAAAGTTTACAATTTGAATTAAAAAAAATGTTTTTTGGCTAATATTTTAGAAATATATTCTATACTTATGATTTGAAGATCAACACTTAGTAATAATTAGTATATCTTTAAAATTAATATTTATTAAAAAATATTTTAAATTATAGAATTTTAACTATATTTAAAAAATGTTGTTTATGAAAATATAATATTGTATGATAATTTGAATTAATAATCTGAAATAATAATTCTATTATAGCGATATCAAAAATCAATTATCGGTTCTTCGTGAATTAAATATAATACCATTATTTATTGTGAATTATGCATAGTTTGGGGACATGGTCTTCTTTACTTGTAGTACCATTTTTATTTTACACTTTTCAGAATTTAATTTGGCCAATACATGAACGTATTTCAAAATAATTCTGCTTCCATAAAGGTTGGAATGCAACTCTGAGAACTTTACCCGTGCTCTTAGGGTAGTATACTAATAATCCGTTATTAAACTTGTAAAATATATTTATACAATAAACCTTGTTTAGAAATATATTCAAGTATATGGGTAAGATTGACACTTTATGTCAAATATACAATTCCACTCTGCTGAAAATACGCAGTAATAATATTAATAAAATACAAAATGATTATAAAATTAAAAAATTTTACGTGGTACAGGTTTGTAAATTCTTTTTATATAATTTGCACATATAGGTAAGCTCACTTTGGATGTGACCCATGTTATGCATGTTATAGAGATACATATACGAAAGGTTTCGTCACTCCATCAGTCGACGTTCTACCCCAAATGTCCGACTAAATGGGTCTATTGGGTACTGACGTACAGAATTGACGTAACCATCAATTGCGGCGTAGTAGCAGCCGTTCATCGTACCTATCCTCTAAATATTTAGGTCTCCAAATGTCCAGTCTCACAAAATATAGAGGACTATTTTTTTTTTTTTTGTCAGGCAATATATTATCTATATGCATTATACGGTTTAACGTCATTTTTTATCGGAGCTGGCTTTTCATTAATGGGCAGAAATCCAGGAAATTTCAATTTAAGTTTCGTGGTGGCCGTATAGAACGGAGTACAAAAAAATTCGATTCAAATCATTTTAACAATAAAAAAGCTATTTTTCAGGAAAATATACTAACATGCCACGTATTCGTATTTCATATACTTTAAAATTTGAAATAGAAAATGTTTATTTAGGTCAAAAATAACCCTGATTTTTTAATTTTATTTTATACAACGCCAAAAAAATATATTTCGAAATAATTAAACATGTAAAATGTATACGTCCATTAAGACTTCTAAGAATATAGTTTTTAATTGGAGTCTAGTACATTCTTTATAAAGTCTTATGTTTTTTTATAATAAAAAAAAATAATTTTCGAAATCTGACTAGAAATGTATTCTTATAATGTAAGTTTTTCTACCGAAAACGAGTTGGCTTAAATAAACAATGAACATAATATTATTTTACATTTTCAAGCAAAATATATTTTCTTTTTTAGATAATAAATAAATAAATCTATGTACACATCATATAATAAGATATAGATATTTGGTGTACCTGACACCAAAATATGGGGCTGGATTTTTTTAGAAATCTTCAATGAAGTGATTGTGACAGACTGATTTCTTGACCATGTAATAGGACGTATATACAATTCATATGATGATTAATTTAATTACTCATTAGGATAATGTTTATATAATTCACATAGTTCGAGTGGATACCTACATACACATAGGGGGATGATGTACTATTAATACAATATATACGTTGTATTTAATATGAATTATTTTTTTTTCACAACCTTTTGTATAATTAATTGTTTATCATCTACATAGTACCTATGTTAAGTTCATTTATAATTTTCATGAATTATTTCACAACTATATTTTTTTTATTGGAAACATATATATATATGATTAATAACATGCAATTATTTTATTCAGTAAAAATAAATATCATATAATATTATTATTACCAATATTATTTTGTTTTAATGAGAAAATTCAATTCACCAAATTGTTTATAAAAATAATTATTGAATATTTTAAATATTATTATACCTCAAAGAATAATGCAATTATAATATTATTTTTTTTTTTTTTTTGTTTTTGCGATTTTGAATAGGTTGATAATTTATATATAAATAATGGCCATTCGATCAATAGTTGTATCCCAAAATATCATACTATTACAGATGACACGAACTAAAAATGTAGTTACTCGGTGGATGGATTGATATTAAATAAACAAAGTGGTATACGTATGTATAAAAAACGTCTAAACAACGATCAAAGGAGAATCGCAATAATTAAAATGCTTTCATTAGTTTTGGCAAACAAATCACAAATGTCAAAATGTTTCTCTTATAGCTAGCATACGTGTGTGCGTACTATATTTTGTAAAATTCGTAGTCATTTCCCGACAGAACGTGGTCGAAGATCGGCTTTGCCTTGAGTTTGAAATCCTTTGACATTCGCTCTACGCATTCGGTTCGATACGCGCACGTATATTATTATTTATTATACATAACGTATAATCGCAATACCTATGCACGTGAACACACAGACACACCCACACGCATAATATATTATTATATAATACGTACACATGTATTCACTGGAAACCGTCACGAGTGATATGTACACACGCGTACTTAGTAACACAATTCCAATAAACTATATATCGTGCGGGACCGATTTTTTCCTTTTCTTTCCATTTTTTTTTTTTTTTTGAAAATCGCTTTACGTGCATTTTTCCATTGAAATTACATTATAGTTTTGTGGCTCTACAACGCAACATAAAATATACTCGTATAATATACTGCGGAACGTATATGTGAATACAAATACATCATTTTTACACGAAACACACGCATTGTGCAAATAAGTCGTGTGTGTGTAGCTTTGGACTGGCTGTGCGAGGGGAAACGCACATGATATAATGACATTAGCATACACGCCATTATAATACAGTCTGTTTTCTCTATTCACTGTCGCGTCGTGGCGCGAATCTTACGGGGCACGCGGTATTACTTTTTTCCGACGTATTTAACGACATCGGAAACAGTGTGTCGTCGTTGTCGTCGTTGTTGTTGTTGTTCCCTTGAACAAATATTTATTCAAAATCATTTCCACGATGACGTTGGAAATATCGTTGAATACATTATTTTCCACTGTTATTATTATTATTATTATTATTATTGTACGTGCATTACCATTATTGTTGTTATAATACGTGCAGTAAACTTTGCGAAACGTATATTATCCTGACAATATTCTCCTATAGATCAGCGCCGCGGAAATCTATTACGTAATATACTCACTGGCAACACGCCTTTATCATGGCCCCGCTGTACCTATACATAACGTTTTGTAGTTAAATGGTGTACAGAGAAAACGAATGTTTTATTTTATTTATATCTCACTTAACCGTAACAATATATAATAATATTACAATATAATATTATTGTACGTTATACGATGAGTAATAAGTTATATTAGGTATAAAGGACATGTCGCATTGAGAAAATAGAGTTCCAGTAACACTACTTCAAGTTTGCGAACTCGGTGTTTTGTAAATAAAATATTCACATTACGTTTAAAATTAACTTTCTCGTACAATAATTGTACGTAGACGCCTGTCTGTTAAAGTTATATTATTATTAGTTTTATACTTTTTTTGAAGGGAATACTTTTGTTCATGATAACTATAAATAAACTAATTCTTGTCAGTTCCACAATATTATGGTGATTTTTATTTTCATTAAAAAATAGTGAAAGCAAAAAAAATAAATGGAAACACTTATAGCTCATTTATTATTATACAATAGTAAATAATTTCAAAAAAATCGGTTTTACTTTATAAACGTTGACCGCTATAAAAAGAACCGCAATAATATTAATATACCTCTGTTACACATCACATTCGGCAGCTTATATAATAGTCTATATTCGATAACAGTCATATCGCGCGGCATTCGTAATAAAAAGAGATACGAGAAAATTGTTTTGCACCGGACGACCGGCCATTCGTGTTATAGGTTAATATTATTGTACACAATAACTTTATGCAGCAAAAAAATAAAACGAGAAAAAAAATGAATAAATTTTAAAATAAAAAAAGCAAAAACGCGTACGCAAATGCCAAATTTACAGTGCAGCCATACGTCGCTGTAGTCCTGCGTTAAAATTACCATTCCGCATTGCGCATAATAGCATTATGATATTTGTTTGTATTTTAATGCGTTCGGCGGAGAAAACTTTCTACCGCGTCGTTCACTATCAAAATAACTTATTTATATTTGCGTGCGTGTGTGTGTGTGTGTGTGTTATAATATAGGGTTATATCGCACGAAAGATGTATTTATAATAATATGTAGAACGGTTTATAGGATTTTGAAAAAAGTGCGTAGGGGAGGCGTGCTGTAGACGTTAAACGTTATACACGTCTAGTATCAATTTGTGTTTTGGAGTTCTCATTGAATTCGAGTTGATTTTTTAACCATCACTTATAAAAATGTTCAAAAAAAAATATTTAATCAAAACCAAACGTGTTATATATATATATATAGGCAAAACGTCATACTGATAAAACCATTATTATTTATTACTGTGCCATCGTCATCGTAATCACCGCCACCGCTCGGATTGCAGCTGCTCACCGCTCGACGCCTATCGATAAACTTTGCGATAAATGTTTGATTTGTGGCTGATTATACAACAGCTAAACGTAATTATATACGGTGCACGCTACAGACACACGAGGGAATACGTTTGAGGTGCGGGTGAAGCGGAAGTATACGGTGGCAGTGACAGCGGCGGCGGCGGCACTGCTTTTAAAAGCCTAGAAAACTTTGTTTCCGGAACACTCACAGCGATTACTTATGCGTTCTCAGAGTTAGCCTCTGTGCACTACGGTATACATTATATTATGATGTTACACGAGTATATATTTTTATACAGTCGAGTTTCGCAGAGAACGTTCGCAGAAACGTCTGAGCCGCGCGAATACGACGACGTCGCCATTTACATATTTACGCGCGCATAAAAAGAAGAAAAAAAACCAACTCGGGCTCAGACGACGGCGATTTCTTTAACCGTTTATCCGGGTACTTACCATATATACATAGACTGCCTCGACGCGTTTGTCTGTATATCTACTTGTCCGTCCGTCTGTCTATCTATCTGTCTTTCTATCTTTCTGCGGAATAGATGAATATATATTATATATTTATACAAGCATACATATACATATATATATATATATATATATATATAAATATTCCTATTTACGTTTTGTCCCGGTACGCGCGTCGGAATGTAATTCCGGAAGAACGTGGCGTACCGACATTTATAACTTCCGCGGCGGTAATGGCGTTCTCGTATATCTATTTCCTATACATGTATAAACATATTAGTTATGCAAAAAAAGAGAAAAAAATTGTGTTCCATTCAGTTAATCATAATAATCAAGTTGTTCATTTCAAACAATTCTAAAAACTGATGAAAATATTTTGAATATTATACCATGTTTCCAAAGACTTATATTAATACATAGGAAACATTTAAAATATCTATGGTGAGGTTTGAAACAAATCTGAGCATAAAAATTAAAATTTTGATTTGTTCAAAAACTATTTTTAAAATAGATAAACGAGTTATTATTTTTTGGGGAGAGAGAGGCTCTTAATTATAAATAAAATTACTGAGAATCTAACTAAATCCAATACATTATTACCAGTAATTATACTTAAAGTTAAATATTGAAGCATATCTTCTGTACCAAAAGCAGACATATATTCGTACATCATTTTAAAACTAGTGCATTCATCAATTTAAGTCGCTTTAGTTTTATCATCATAATGGATAAAAATAATTGAACACGTGCAACTTATTATACATTTTTTTTACATGAATAATAGAAGTATATTGTTTATCTAAATTATATCATCTAATCTTTATACCCTTTTCGTACTAGTCAATAATAATTTAATAATATAATTAAATTTGTATGCGTTATGCCATTCGTTTTATATATGAATTAAGTATTATCAAATAGACTGATTAAAAAATAAAATTATATCATTGAACTAGTAGATAATAAATATCCTTTATCTTTATTTTACAAATTATTGTCTCTTTGATGTATGCTGAGCCGTTGAAATTACTTATTATTTTGTATTAATTTAATAAGTAAAATGGACGATGAATATCTACATTTAATATTTACATTTACATTTAAATTGATGAGGAAATATCCATTAATATGATATTGTAGTTAGTTATTGTCAGTTTTAATTTGTTTGATTGTCTCTGGGCAAGTTTATTTTGAGAAATCTTTGAGGTTTGATTTTAGGAGAAATGATTTTGGGAAACATTAATAAAATATACGGTTTTATGTTGTTTAAAGGTACATAATTATATAAAAAAAAGCTATAGACTTGCATCATAAATTATGCGTCCTTTATTTTTTTTTTCTGAAATGATTGAACCCTATCAAATGGTTTAGTGATAATAAAAAATAATAGCTATTGCTTTAATGGTTTTAAATTCTTAAATTATTATAAATATTATAATATATTTAAAAATAAATAAGTTACTAATGTAAACAAATATATATATATATATATATAATTTCTAATAACAATACTTTCATCTATTATTATATTACTTTACTACTATTTCTTTTGAATAAAAATAATAATAAGAATAATTAATATTTTCATTAGTTATGATCAGTGGTGTATTGCTAAAATTATTTGTGAGTATACGCCTTCTTGACGCGGTTAGATCTTAGGTGTCAATTATATTTCCTTAACATTAAACAAAAAAAAATTTTTCTCGCTTCGCTCCAATACAACTACAACCCTTGTTAATTATTATTTATTATTAACTATCGCATTACAACTACCTAGACAAGTATTTTTCAACAATTAATTCAATGAAACCACACAATGATCAAATATTTTAAATATGGTCTTTCTATCTGATACTGGTAATTGGTTCTCAAAATGTTATTTGATAATCAGCTAATAATATTAATACATACTATTTGAGAAATTAAAATTACAAATATACAGAAAATTTTGTTATTATCACCGAAAATTCCAATAGGTATACGGGGTATATGGCCGTATACCCGCGTATCGTCGTTAATTTAAAGAGTATAAGCTAAAAAAAATCTAGAGAAGTGATGTGTATACGTCGTATACCTCCATATACCCCCCCCCCCAATAAACCACTGGTTATGATCAAATTGTATGCATTAGTATTTGTGAGTCATTAATCATCGTAGTTCATTATCAAATGTATTAACGAAAAAACTATAGTTAGGTATAAAAGTGAATGTAAGATTTGCTTATCGGAAATACAAACGGAGAAAAACGTAATAGTTAATATATTATTAAGTAGTCATTCGCACTTGTAAAATTACACTAAAAATGTGTATCACGTCATAATTGTAAATTACATTTTTAAACTATATGAAATATTATGAATTTTAAATAATAATGTACCTTGGCAGTATATATTTATTTTAAACATAAAATAAATTATGTATGTCTATTCGATGTCTTTTAATTTGACTTATTATATGTATAGCTAATTATTATTATTATTTACGTTATTTATATTGATTCAATACTTCAATACTATAATAATACAATATAATAATAATAATAATAATAATAATTTATTAAAAGCCAAAAATATGTCCTAGTTGATGTCTCTACTTATCAAATACGAGCTTACCATTCTTCGATTTTAGATCATTACGATATAATAAGGGTCTAAAATGCTCAATTGACAGTTTTGATAGTTTTTTCATCATTTTACTGTTTAGTATTATTTATATAGTAAAAAACATCATATAAAATATATAATATACGATTGCGCGCGCACATCATTATCCCTTGTTCAAGAATGAAATTACACGAAATCACGAAATATAATAATAGAATATATCATAAGATTTTGCATCCAATCTAGTCCTTTAATATACCTATATGTATTGTATTGTATTCGGTTCGACACCAATGAATTTTAATACATCGGGCTATTAACACCTATCTTGGAACAATCGATTACTACGGAGCCATTGTTTCTGTATATATGTATAGTACTCGACCGTCCAATAAAGCACCATCATCAGATATTTATTTTGCATCCGTACGAAACAGTGTATTGCTTGCAAAGTGCAGGAGGAAAGTTAATATTTTTAAAAGCATCGAAAACAGTTAAAAGCACAACCGAAATAAAAAGTAAAAATATAAATCTTTTTCTCGTTTAATAAATTGCCTCCTTTTTTTACGGTACTAAATCGCACAAAGCCCTTTAAGGTCAATGCAGTCTGATTTAGATTTCGAATAAAGTTTTGATTGCTTTTTTTAACAAAAAAAAAAAAAAAAATGTGTTTTTCTTATAATATTTATATACGTATATAAATACATATTGTCACAATAATAATGGGTGGATCATTAAAATAATATAATATGTTTTTTTTTTATTTCAAAGTATGCCGAGATTTTCTGTTAAAATCTAATAAACAAAAAACAAATTTTTACAAAAAATCATACGATTTCTTTGCTGTTGACCTAAATATATAGTTTGTTTGGACTTCATATTTAGAATTAAAAGACAAAATTATGTCTTGAATATTAATTGGTGATGTACCAAAATATATTACTAAAATTATCATCGTCTTTGATTTGGTTTCATAACGCAGTGCTTCGGTTGGATAGGATTCTTGTAAAAAAAAATATAAATTTTCGAAAAAATCACAAATAACTTTTAACCAAAAGCTTAGTAGATATTATGATAATACAAATTAAAGTAAATTTATCAAAAACTCATAATATAACTTATGTGCTTTGGATACTGATTAATTTATGTTTTTAATGATTGTTTCCACTCGTTTATTACGTACGTTCAAATAGTAGACAATAAATATCGTTTCAGTGTAAAATGTGGTGAATTGACAAATCACGGTGGCAGAAAAAAAAATATATAAATCGACCCAAATATGGGTATGTGAGAATCGAATGAAAATGTTCGTTACAATCAAAATTTACCTATATCCATCACGCAGAATTATATTGCGTCGAAGCGCCTCGACAAACATACATAAAACATGGGTAAATCCTTTGAAATAGCTAAGTCATCGGTTTGCAAAACGCCAATTGGTACTCTTAACGCGCACTATTAGTATGTGGACAAAAAAACTGTATAATATTATAAATGGGATTCCGATCGGGACAAAGCTGTGCCTTCGTGACATGTGCAAGTTGGGCGAGAGCGCGGTCACGAGTGCGTGGTGTTTGGTCGTTTCTCGACGGGCAGGCCAGATGATTCCAAACGTTTGACTGATATTATGTTTAGGCACCAACATAGTGCGATAATAGTATAACACTGTCCAGTGTCAATACACTATTATACGGCGTTATGATTATATGGTTGATAAGTTTGTTCAAAATGGTAGATTTGCATAAAACGGACGAACCGCGTATCGGCCAATCGGCTATGTCATTGTTTTTGATGGTAAATATCCGTTGCACACTTGCACGCGTCTGGTGCAATCGAGAAGGCTATGTGAAAAAGTGTAAAATTCTAAATCTGAGTGTCTATGATTATCAGTTTGCTTCCATAGATAATCATAATCGGTATATCAAACACGACAATTGAATTGTGTGAATATCAGTTTTGTCGTAGTTTTTCCCGTCGTGTTAAAATTAAACCCGAGTGGACAATTTACCTATGGAGGAATGGATACAACGGCCACCCGATGCATGATACGTTGATTCCAGTATGTTTGTGTGTATGTATATAAAGTACAGTTGTAAGTTCTCAGTGTATCTAGTTGTTTTCAGTCACGTCCGGTTTTTATTTGTTACAATGAAACTCGCTCCGTCGAAAAACCAATAGCAATAATATAATATAATGACCATATGCGTATAAACAAATAAAAAATGAAAATAATTACCTTATTATACTTGGAAAATAGGCAGCCTTAAATCTTAGCATGGTTGCAATATAACGTGTACAATATGTTAGCTGAAATTTAAAATACATTTTACATAAATGAATTAATTTTAACACGTTTCGGTATCTGTTTGAATACATCTGTACTCGTGGTTAACATAACGATTGATACGATTACGGCTATATTATTAGACGTGTAAGCACCTTGAAAAAAATGAATCCATATTTTGTTATTCGACAGTGTTACAACCATTAATAAACTTATTATTTTTATATAGAATATGTCATGACACGAATAATATATAAGTTTAACGAAAAAAAAATATATCGACAGAACTTTGACTCGTAAATATTAGAGGCACATAACTGATGTAAGAGAAAACTCTGTAAACAATGCGGTCTCTGTTATTGAAAAAAAAAATCTCCGACGCTAAAAAATCTATATATTTTTATTCGTCTACCCCCACCTCCTTAAAGTTTGCACATTCCAAATCCGTTTGGACATTTACAACAACAACAATAACAATAATAATAATAATAATAATAATAATAATAATAGGTACATGTAGTAATATTTATCTTGTGTTTTGTGTTTTAGCGTCCAATCGGTGTCTACATATTATTTTGGTAGTAGCAACGACGTAATGTTTGTACTTCCGTGACTCACAACCACAACGGCTACTGCAGCAGAATACGCTCGCAATCGCACGGGCAAAATGAACAGTCACATGTTCGGACGCGATATCATATGGCTGGCCGTCGCACTGTTATGCGTCAATCAAGCAGGTAAGTGTAATTAGTGCTTTAACACGTAGACGTCGAGTGTCGATATCGCGAGACACTGTTGTGATGCATCGTGTTTGTGTTTTGGGGCATAATATTTATATGATATTTGATCACCAAAGTAGTGATAATAGTATGATATTACGGTGATCGAGTAAGGCTCCATGAGATCCGTGAAAGCAAAAATATTCCCCGAAATGAACTGAGAAATCATTAAGTGTACGAAATAAAAACAAAATTGAATGAGTAAATTTACAAATTAATAACATTTACAGTTAATTAAAATTTACACGAAGCTCTGAACTCATAACGCAAAAAAAAAAAAAAAATTAAATTAAACGACATATAATTTTAATGTCAAATTATGATGTATGATATATGAGGATAGTGCTGAGCTGATTAATTAAAGTTTTGAAAATGTTTTCCGATTCGTACGACGTAATTAACGGCCTAATTCAATAAACATAAATAAACAACGACATAAATGCGTTAATATTATTAATTTATTTATAATTATATCCTCTACCGCAAAATGATCGAGTTGTGTTGAATAATGTTTCGTTATAAATTTTAGTATATTGAATATGGTTAAGACTACTCTAAATGAATAAAATGCACGATTTAATGTGTTCACAAGATTTATGATTCTGCCGACCACTTTTATCTTCTTTTCAATGCTCATTTTTCGATTGATAATATTCATCACGACATTTTCCGTGATTTCCACAGTATCAAGTCAGTGAGTTCTGATGGTATTTTCGTATGCATTTTTTTAATGTTCTAGGCATTGTAGCTGAGCCTTTATGATTTATAAAAGCGTTAATTGGATTATGATATTTACCTGTCCATTATAAAATTGGTATTAATTAAACTAATTCTAATTTGATCAATTATTTTGTTTCTGTGTTAATTGAATTGATATTTATACAATAGATAGTTTAAAAATTAGTAAACCTCTTCTCTCACGACTTTATTTCAACCTAAAAAAAAATATAGTACAACGCTAAATTTTCTAATACTCCAATTTTCTAGAAACTTTATTTTGATCTGTTGCAAGTTGCTGTATTCTTTTCGTTACTAATGACTGATTGTCTTTTTTTGTTAATTCGGTCATATAAGTTCTTCTCCGTGAAAAATGTCTTATCCAATATGAAGATCTTTTTCTTAGTTTTCATTATATTTCCGATTGAAAGCTTTCCAAAACGACAAACAATGTCAATTATTTTGAGATGAATCATAACTGAACCATACACTGAGTACATCTAAGTGATCAGTAAAAACTTTCTACCACCAGTAAACTTATTATATTGATAATATATCCCTAAAAATTATAAGTGACTCAGTTAAAGCTTAAGACTTTACCTTGTTTGTGCTTTTCTAAGCATGTACAAGATATTTTGTTGTGAATCATCCAAATTTTTCGGATTTATTAATTAAAAATAATAATAATATAATATAATAATATTATAATTATTTATTTATTTATTTATTTATTAATCATGAATCTACGGAATTTAAACTGATTAATCCACTTAAGTTTTTTTTTATTCAATATTTTATTCTATCTTTGAATATGGTTCTATTCTTAATAAACGTTTTCGACGATACTCTCATAACGTGAACGAACATAAAATACATGTATAGTTTCCCCCTCATAACTTTCCACCAGTTCTACTCTCAGGCACTTGCATCTTTGAGTCTTGCGGAACGTAAACAAACGGTAAATATTTCATTTCTGATCAACATTCTCTCCTCTTTCTTATGTAAATAACAATGTTCCTCGCCACCATACTTGTTCTTCTATCCTTTAACATATAACATACTCTTCTTAAACTTATTATCTTACCTCTTCAATAACTCTCATAGTTAATTTCAGATACTGTTTCTTTGTTTACCCCTCCGTATTAATCAGCTACGTGTATATACTAAATGTATTTATTTCTACCATCGTATTAAATTACATTGTATTTAATAAATTATGTCAGTATTGTAAAATAAAAATTAATTCTCTTATAAATTTTAAAAATACTAATTGTTATGCCTGGATAGATAGATATTTTGCTTATTGTTGATCTTAATCTATAATTTGCGAAACCAAAAAGATTTTCATTTAAAAAAATGATCAATATTTTGCAGTCAATACTAAAGCATAAATGTTAATATTATGTTTAATACTAACAATCTACGCTAATCTACTAATCTATCGTACATTGTAACACAAATTAATTTTTTCTGATTTTACACTAGTTCATGGTTTGTTGTATGATAATAATTCGGGAATGCCACAAACATCAGTTATTAAATCAACAAAAGATAAATGAATTGAACGTGTTTTATGCTAATACGTTCTATTTGATTAAATACAATTTTTCCTTAACTAGTACAACTCAAAAACTAATAATTGAAAAATAAAATGGTACTGAAAGTAAATATGCAATGACAATAAGTGGTGATATTTTTATCGGTACCCATAAAAAACCGGAGTATCGAACACCGGAACCACAGTAACTGACCGATTCCTGAAATTGATTATTTGAATATTCTAATTATTATTTGTATATTAAACACTATCCGCGTGTTCAAATATTTTAACCAAGCGTATGCAAATAAAGGTATACGAGTATAAACGTTAAATATATGTCGTAAATCGCAATCGGCAGACATTTCGAAACCTTTAATGATTGTGAACAATAAAATCCATAAAACATATATGCGTAAAACTCACATATTTTTATTGTATTGTATTACTTGGGACTATCACATAATTTATCTTTATGAAATGCATTTATATAATAATAGATAAATATAAATCTATCTATTAACGTGTACATAAACACGATGCGTGACAATAAGTCTCAATATATATTATAATTATTCATCAGCGTAATTCAGCCCTTCTTTATACAACCAATCATCGTACTTAGGTATCCCATTTGAAGTGTAATTCATCCCATTAAGATTATATGTTGCATGTTTAAGATATTATGGCAAAGATAAGTTGAAAATTGCCACTTATCATGAATTCTTATTCCATTATGTGATTAAAACCATGATGGTTCACCATATTAAAAATGGATTATGGATAATATTACTTCCATTAACATTTTTCAACCGTGAAAAAAATTCTAAATAAATAATCAAGTTCATATGCATTTTTAAAACGATTCATAATAATAAAAATATAAAATTTATAATTTATATTTATTTACATTTTACTTTTTATAGGACTTTTTTGTTTCGTCAACGAAAATTACTTAATTTAAAGATATTGTTATAATAATATAACATAAAATACATCAAAGTAAAGCGTATTTTAAGTGTAATCTAAAACAAAAAAATGTGTATGATAACTTAAATTAACGACCTACGCGTAAACATAATATTGTAACCACTTATGATAGATACGCATATTGTGTATTGGACTTTTCGCGGATATATACCACCCGCCCGGTGTTAACTGTAGTACCTTCACGTATTATTAGTACTATTACAATGACTATTTCTCGTAATAATAATGATAAAATTATTGTTCACTACTTCACATGTATGCCATGTAGGAAAATGCATTATACTACATATCGTAGAGAGTATATTGTGTTAAATACAATAATATTATTATTATACAATACAACTGTAATTGAGTTAATCTCCACTGGCGTATTGTGTACAGCCCGCAGTCGTATAGTGACCAATACGATTTATAGGAGTTATTAAATGATTTTCGCCCTTAACAGATAAAACTAATCGCTACTGTTATCATAACTGCCACACAGCAACTGACTGTGATAAAATACTATGAAATATTACTTAAGTTTTTAAGTATAAAATATTTAATGTGATACGGTCGTGTTGAAATATTTTATTAGGTAGATGAATGAATGAAAAACTAAGGTATGCCATAGATATATATTTTTTTTTGTTTAGCTGTTATAAAAATTTAATATTACATATAATATTATAATATATAAACGAAATATAATTAACTGGGTAGATACATTACATCTAATAACGTTATTTTGATGCGGTTGATGTGTAAATTATATCGTATAGTTTTTATTGAAATTAATAATTAATATTAAAAACTACAAATACACTGTATCGATACCATTGATTGATGTAATTATTTAATTATTTCTATTTATACCGTACAACGCTTAAAATAAATTTTGTGAAACATTTTTTATAAAATGTTTACCTAGCTTTTAATATAATTTTTTGTCGCTCAGACAATTAGTATTTTTTTTATACTAAATTGATGGGTATTGCAATAAAAAATTAAAGTAAAGGATTATTTACTATAATGTACTTTCTACTCATTTACTATATATTTTTCTTTAATAAATAATATGTTGAACAAATTACTAATAAAAACAATATTCAAAATAATATTAATATTAAAATATGCAAAAATAAATAAAATATCCATCATAAATATTATATGAATTTGGTAGGTAATTATTAAAATAATTTTTTATGAAAATAAAAAACTTCGAATCCATTATTCTTTGACTGTTTGGTTAATACTTAACTGTCATTAGATTCTTTTAATTAACCACGTTGTGGCCTGGTACTCTGGTGTATTGTTATTTCAATAAGAAATTGATGTCAAAAAACTTATTTAGTTTTTGCGTGGTATAAAATATTTTTAATTATTTTTGTTTGAACAACATAGAAAAACGAGAATACGGAATATTTCATGCTAATCAATAAAACAATGTGTAATTTTAAATAACATACTATTGGATAAGTACCAAAATAAAATTTAATTAAAAAAAAATAACCTTAAAAGAAAAAAAGTGTGTGTTCAGCAGTGTGGGAGTGTGTGTCATAGTCGTTTCTGAAAATCCCACCCATATAGACCTAAGGAAATACCTTATTTCACTTATCTTTATTTTTTTTAAATAAATTTATATATATAAATACCAGCCTTCGAAAATGATTTTCAACGCCGTACGTGGGTATTTTCAGATTTTTTTTTCCTTTCACACATACGAGTACAAATTATTGATTACAAAATATGTACCTACGTTTCTTTGGCTACTATTAATTTGACACACTCGCAACCGTACTTTCAAGTCATTTTTTGCTTTTTGTTATAATTATTATTTTTTTTTTCGTCTGACAGAAAACCAATAAATCACAGAATTCTAGTTAGTCAGCATTTCAATTATCAATTGTGGCCTTTGAGATATAATATATTATTTTGCAGTGTTATGAAATTAAATGCATCACGTTGAAGTAAAAGAAAATTATCGACTAAACACGCATGTATAACATTGCCTATATATGATGCATATTGTTTTTATTTAATAATACTGGATAATATAATACTCAATATATAATAATATAATATTACCATGGAAAAATTAAGGTTTTCGTTAAATAATATGAAAATAATTAATCAGCACGTTTTACTGTTATATTTCGGGTTTTCAAAAGTCTAGATTTTGCATCGTGAATTTGAATGATGCTTGTCATGGATGACATACACAACTTGTCACACGAATTGTTATAAATTATGATTTTAATGCTTTATACGGATTTGAACATTCTGTCCGACATTCATCTTCTGTTGACTTATGTTATATACTTATTTCCTATGATCATCTTTGTGAAGTCGTATTGTGCATAATTTGAATTAAAAAAGATTTCGTTACTAGGTTAAAATATATTTTACAAGAAATATATATTCTATACAATATAATATCACAGAAATAAGATCATAATAGGTGTTTCGTTGAACAGATATGATAATTTATATAGATGTGTATTAATAGGTTTTCGAACTTTATGATTTGTGGCACAATATTATTTGTCCGAAACATTAATTTAAAAATTTTAACTATCGAAATATTATAAAGCTATACAATTACTATTGCATAATCAATAATTTGTTTTGGTAATCATGTGTGCAATAATTATATAATTTATTCTATCAAATGTGAATGAAGCTTACACAATTTCGTCAAATACTCAATAAGTGTTAGGTACCGATATATTAGGCATAGACTGACGTAAATAATTATTAATTTCTTAAAGGACTAGCCAACTCAAAAATCAATAATTATTTTATTACCATAATAAATATAATAGAATCCAACTAAGATAATGATATAACTAAAATTTGTTTATGACTATTCGTACGTTACGGTAAATGTTGACACTGCGTCATGGATTCATGGAAATCGCGTACCTATAGATTTTTTACGTCTAAGCTGGCTACTTTAGTTTTAACTCGTAGCAAATATTAGAAGTGAACGGGGGCTCGCATAATATTATTACCTAGCAGTACTCTTATGAGTTATGACAGTGGTGTATTATAATTTATAATATAATTGTCATTATTTCATTAATATTAAACCAAAATGTGATATAATTATACAAATATAAATATTATGAGTTACTCTTAAATAAATTTGATTAGTTTATTCGAAAAATCATAAGTTCAATAGCAGTTATTTTACATTAAACCAAAAATGGATGAGTATATTCTTTATGGCCGCCGCTATGGCAAAATCCACCGTAACAACGAATGAATAATCGTAAACAAATTTTAGTGTTTTATTCGTCGTAGTATGTACTATAATTTAAGCCAAAGAAAAAAATTTGAGTTGGATGGTCCTTTAATATTTCAAACAAAGTTTTAATTAACTAACAAGTAATTATAAAATAGAATTCATATTATACTAAAATTAATTGTATGTACACGTGTTGACATTTTTGAAATTTAATTCGTTTGAGTTGAATCAAAATGTACACGTGTAAAGTCTTGTAAAAATTCTACGTGTAATGTTCTGTGAAAATTAATTTAATGTTTAAGAATAACAGCGTGCGCTAAAATAATATTATCATGATAAATATTATATTATATATATTATTATAAATTTATAATCAACATACATATTGTATATTTTTGTTCTTTTAAGAAAACCAGATTTTATTATGCTTTATAACTGTACGATAAAACGTCCAAACAATTATAATTATCGTATTTGTTATTCTCCACTATCGAAAACTCAACACGTACTATACTGAATAAAGTAGAATATATAACACTCTGCGAAATTGAAAATTTTTACCTTATACAAGTAGTGTGCCATTATTTTGTATTGGATTTCTAATTAAACGCCAATCAATATTATTATAAATGTATCTATTTTAAAACGATCACATTATAACTTGACTAATTTATTAATTGATATTTGACTCAGTATAATATACGAGTCAATAATAATATATAATAACACGTAATATATTGCCAAAAGCATTGTTGGTTTGAGATCGGTGCCGATTTCATGTCCGTCTTTTAGATAAAATTTCAAGTATTTCGAAAGTTATAAATAAAACATCAGCTATCCATAATTGATTCGTTTTTTATTTATTTTCAATATTATTATATTATGAACTTCGAATTACAGTTAATTTCAACAATTAAAACATTCAATTTAAATTAACACGGTAAACATGGTATTATAATATTAAATATTAATTTATAATATAATAATTATAATATGATGATGTTTATTTGAAATAACGATTAAATTGTACCTATAGCTTAACCGTACACTAAGTTTATGTATGGTTAATTAATGATAAGATTTGGAATATGATTTTTATTTTGACAAGTGGATCAAAATGAGACGGTAGATGGATGAATTATAACGATAATTTGGGTACATGGGGATAAGATGGGGAATTTTGTAGATTGCCTGGTTTGTCGAGAAGCTTACATCAATTAAATAATTCAATGAGAGTTCGAATAGATGATATAAGGAAAGTAAGTGTGATCAAGTTGGAAAAGGATGATAGTGGTATATTAATAAAATATTATATTTAACTATTACACATACCTAGGTTATTGATTTCAAAAGCTGAACTTGAGTTTTTATGTTCTAGCAACGGTCAAAAAAAAAAAAAATACTAAAAATTTTTTATTGAAAAATAAATAACAATAACAACAATAACTTATTCAATAAGAGTAATAATTATAATAATAATCGTCTGCTGAATAGTGTTGGGTGGAAATTAACAATTGAAAGCACTACTGTTAAACATTCCAAAACCAATTTTCACGCCGTCGAAGTACAATTGAACGTTTTAATTAAGAACCGTATTCTACTATTAGTCGTCGAAGTATTATTATATTTTTTCGTCGTTGAAAGCCGATCGGTGCAAACAGCGGTGGACGTTTGAGGTTTTATTTATTTGGGTCACACCAATAACGTACGTCAAACCACCTATTATTCGGAAACGGCATACCAATTGTAAATAATATTATTATCAGTAACCAAGTATTCAAGTAGAAGCCACACATCAGTTTCTAAGGAAACCTAATTTATACAACTTAAAGATTCACCAAAATATTAATAAAACGAAAATAAATTTAATAACACTTTATCAGTGCTATTTCTGGTCATCGCTTGATTTTATAGAGAAATCGTTTATTCTAGAAAAAAATCTTACGATGACTTTTACACGAGTGAATATTATACAATATTTTCACACGAGTAAATCTATCGTTTAATAATTTAAACTATAAATATAGTATTTTTTATAAATGTATGAATACTATGATTTTAACTATAATCCATTATTATTTCACATATATTTATCAAGTTTCTGAGCGTAGATTTTATCATGATATGTATTTTTTTTTGTGGATAAGTACGAGACAAGTTGTGAATAAAATGTTTTAATTTTCAAAAATAGAAAATGGTTTTGGATATAAAATTGGATATAGTTTTTACTAAAAATAGGAAAATCTTAAAAATTTGCAGTACTTATTTTTATAATCGACAAAACAAAAAATTTAAAAAATATGCATTTTTACGCAAATCGAATTTTTAATAAAATTGATGTTAGTTTTTTTATGTAACTCAAAAATAAATAATTTGATATATTTAAAACGTTCACAATATGTTTATACTGTTGTTTTTTATTTATTATAACATTTTTAAAATATTTCGACTATTTTTTAGGTAATTAGGCATAAAAAATTATCTTTTTTTTTTATAAATGTTGATTTAATATTATTAACAGAGTAGAAATACTTGAAAATATAATATGAAATTTTATAGAAATTATTTACATTTATAGACAATTTTTAAAAATAACTAAGCCAATTTTTTTTTTATATTTAGTTGAAGTTAGAATTTTGACGAAATTCGTCAAAATCGTAAAAAATTGAAAACTATTTTGTTGTTAAAAATTCATAAAAACATTTCCTTTTGTATCCAAGTTTTAAAATTTAATAATAGATTCTTCATAAATATAGTTGATACAGAAATCATAAAATCTAAACAGTGTATAAAAATAATTATTTTTTAGACAGTTTAATTTTTAATCTGGACGAAATTACTTATTTTAATGATAGATAACGATAGATTAGCTACTTTTGTTTTTAAATTTAAAAATCTTATTCGTGGAACTTCACTTTTATATCTTTTATATTATTATAAATTTTAGTATAAACAAAAATGTTTGATTTATTTTAAAATTGTATTTATTTTTAGAGTCTTGAATTATTTTTATTGTTTTACGGTATTGACTGAAAGATGTTATTGCGATGTTTTTTTTTATAAATTGATAATATTATAATATGGTATAAATATAAATTGTTATTCATTAATTAAACATTAATAATATAATATAATATGCAATATTTTCGAAAAAAAAATTATCAATCTACTAAATTACTTTAATACGTAGATATGACATAAAAACATATCATTTAATTAGATTGGTTGAATGACCGTCTTCATTCAGAATCGTTTTTCATATGCAATGCAGTATCATTGAATTCAAGTTTAACACACTCATAATAGTAAACCAATCGATACCTAATGTTTAATAGAGCGGAACTTACTTACCAACCTTTTAATTTTTGTATTTATAATTATTGTTTTTCGAATTTTACTGGAGTGGATTTTAATGATTAGATTATTTATGAATCAACAACTCATGCTGTGAGAATTATAATTCGATAGCTAATAAATTATATAGAAATATACTATTATCGGTTACGATTTATGACTCATCTGAATCTTTAACACCTGCAACGAAATCGTTACCGTATAACTTTGGACGTGATAATAATATAAAAACAATAAGCATACACTATTTTTGATATTATACGTAAAATATTATAATCAAGTATATATTATATTATATAATATTGCCTATATACACATATAGTTTTATTCAACACATGCAATTCATCACTTAAATAGAACCGTTTGACACACTAATGACGATCATATTAACTTTTTTATATTAATTACCATATTATGATATCTTAATATCGACGTCTGTTGAACTGCACTTCTCGCGAAAAAAATTTTTTTTATATAAATATTATACAACTTTTTAAAAGTGCATATGATTAAATCCTATTTTTCCTATTTTTCGTATATTTATGATTTAGAATTGATACGTCAAATGAGGAAATAATGTGTTAAATAAACATTTTCTGTGTAACCGCGAATAATCGAATATATATATAGTATGTACGTATGATCTAATGAAAATAAAATATTTTAAGTTATAGTTAAACCAAATATATTAGTGTCCTATATTCGTTTGAGTGAGTTTACGCTTAAATTAGTATATAGTGGATATAAATTATCTTACTGTCTAAACTCGAAGTTTCAAAAGAAGAATCACTCTGAAAATGTAAAGGATACAATGAACATATTATGCTTTAGCTAGTATAAACGTTAGGAGATCATCATTGCAATTATATCATAAAATAAACTGCATACTTATAATATTATGTTCAATTTTTATATTCGACGAAAGACACTCCGGCTCGGATTATAATCTAATTAAAACTATCGATGGTCAGTATATTACAGCGATGGTATACACAATTGGCGGTTTTAAAAGTTTCGGTTGCGGAAAATATTTATTGCTTGTTGTATATGGTGTATACTGGTCAAAGGCATAGTGGTGGGTATCCGCTATAAATCTTCACGGAGAAACTTCTACCTTGCAAAGGATTAAGATAAGATAGATCGCATAGTAAGTACACAGTGTTACACACATGTTTTGCAACGATATTTTTTTCTACCTAAGCACGATGATTTATAACTAATCGTCACGAATTTATAACTAGTTTTTAAATTAAAATAGTTGATAAAATTAGTTTATTCTACTCATAATTTATTTGTATATGTTTTATAAATGTATTTTATAGTTAGACATTTCTATGCTTTCATAAAATACACAAAAAATAGCAATGAATTACCAGGTTTTTAGATTTATTTGGTAAAATATAATGTAAAATATCTACAATATCTTATATTGTATCAAATATAAGTCATCAGTATATACATTATATAATTATATTTATGTATATAATTTACAATTTTGTAGATTCAATTTTTAAATTGTATTACGTAGGCGTAAGCTCCAGGTATAAATCTAATAATTTATAAAGTAAGAAATTAAATAATTTGTCTTATCGAGTTATTTTTATATAACCAACTGATTGCAATCAACATTTGTATCTAGTACGTCACTGACGTATTATTTAAAAAAATAGTATTTGATTTTCCATGTTGTAGAAGGTAGAATGCTGCTGGTCTATATTTATTAACCATCAAAGCATAAATAAGTAAATACAATTGAAATAACGTATTTAATACAATATAATATTAATAAAAATTATTATAAATATAATAACAACGACTGTAATCCTACGAGGATAATATGAAACAATGAATTAAAATCATAAAAAAAAAAAAAAAAATATTAAGTACAAACTATTTTATAAATTCGAAAAAAAATGTACATGCACCATCTTGAAATTCTTTTTTTTTTCTATTTTTTTTTTTAAATTTGAGTAAGTGTATGGTAGTGTAAGGTTATTGTGATTCAATAAAAAAATGTTGCCTCTTCCAAAAAAAAAAAAAAATAATAATAATAACAATTTGAATAACCCGTATAAAGTTTTTACTAAGTATACTTAATAAATAATTCAAATCCTTGAGTTTATTATAATACTGTTATGACTTATGAATTTCACATTTGAAGCTGCGTCAGATGCAAAACCAACTTTAATATTATATAGTATAAATATAGTACAATATATGAAGGCATATTCTGGTATACCTAACCTACTTATACAATACATCACGCTTAGGTGAAACAAAATATAGCAAACCCGTTTTAACCGTTTAAATACTCTCATAGGAAAATATTATTATTTTGATTGGACATGATGCAAACGCGGCTTCATCCGATTTTTGTTGATACTACCAATATCAAATGAAATTCTGCATTTCCACTATAAAAAATTTTAGTTTTTATTTATTAAAACAAATTAAGAAGTCATGGGTTTGTACGTACTTAACAATTTGCTATCGTTGTGACTTTGTGTGTAAACTTCAAAATCATTGTAGGTCAATTTTAATGTGCAACAATCGGTACTGTTTAATATTTATTCATTAAGCTCAATGTAATACAAAATATTCTTATAATTAACACGCGTCATAAGTATTATGAGTGCATTCAATTTTATCGTAATTTTACAAACAATAGTATATCATCATATGAGTGTATTGTATTATTTCTATTTATTTTAATTTTCGTTCTTTTTTAGAATTTTGTTTTGTAGCAATAAAAAAAATACTCAATTGATGACAAAAATAATATGTTGATAACAATATTTTAGTTGAACATTTATGTTTTATTTTTATTAATAATATTGTAAAACATTCACAAACAACAAGAGTCAATTTCAAAGGTTCAATTCAGTATTGTCATTGAGGGTTGGAAATTTGGGATACGTACGTGAATTTATAATGTTATTTTATAAGTACCTTATTGTGTTATTATAGTTGTGTGATATGCCTACATAGAACAGAAAACAATTAATTTCGAATAATTAGTGTTTCAGTTAACCTTTCAGATCGCATTGTATCAACTATAATATATGTATAAATAGCTAACTGTGAATATGGTCGTTCTATTATATATTACGCATTGAAAATATTTTTTATAACATATACGTAATAATGTTACAGTATTTTTCCGTACAGATTTAATAACTCAATATACATAAAACATAATACATAATACATTTAAATCAAAGAATTTTTTTCTTAATTAACCACGAAATCAAAAAACATATTAAATGTACACAACGTGATAACGATGAATGATGATATTATATATATATAAAAAAAAAAAAATCATAACGAATAAAACGCAAGCTTGTTGCGTGTTTATTCAATTTTCGTGTGACGTGTGTACACAACATTAAATTATACTAAGTACCGCCGACCTACTATATTCCGTTGCGATACGTAGACATTATTCGAACAATTTGGTTAGTAATGGTTGTAATTTCGTTTCGATTCAAAGTACTCGTAAACGCCGAACACGCCACACACGGCATAACATTTTAATGCAAGTGTCTGTAAGTTATAACACAGACGAATCCGTTACGTTTTTTGGATATGTCGGTTGGACAATTACCGACACGTTTTCGATTTATTATTCACGGTAAACGTGTTGTAGGTAGGTACACCTAAACTTAATGATATGCATATGTAATGTTAGAGATTCGCTTTTGCGTTTGTTCATAAGGAATTTATTAGGCTAAACGATTCGGGCAAAATAATATCACGTAAGATTTCACACTACATTATGTAGGTATACCCGAGATGCTGTGGCAGTGTAAATTTACTTACCTCTATAGTGGTAAATTTTTTTACTATTATTATTACTACTATACTGGCCCCGCACGCCACCGCCGTTGTCCTAATCAAAATCCGAATGTGTAATGAATACGTCTCCTCCCTTAATAGAAAGGTACCGCGATGGGGGTTGGTTCGTATACGATATACAGAGTATTATATATATATATACATATAGGCACGAGGCGCCCGACAACTGCGCGTGAGTTGTGATGAAAAGTCGTAAACGTAGGTATATTTTATGTTTATATTTATTGGCTTTCGCCTCGAATCGCATAAATACTGCATTGCGTACCCATACTGTACATCATATTATTAAATATATACGGCCGTCCGCTGTTTCTACGTGAGCACTCGAACACACCGATGGTGGATTTTTATGTTTCAGTTAAGAAGATATCGTTTATTTTTTTTTCTGTAAACATGAATAATTTCCGATATGATGAGACACGTGATGGCGTACTGATTTTTTTTTTGGCCGGAGTACAAAATAATCATAATATATTATGTGTTATTTTTAACGTAAGACGTACGACTGCATACATTTGTTGATATATTGTCAATATCGTACTTAAATTTGAATATAATAATAATAATGAAATAATAAAAAACGTGGAGATATTCAATGGTATTATAGGAATGATGTGTAATTGAAGTAGTCAATGGTTTTAATTTGTAGAGATCGAATATCGAAGTTTAAAATGTGTTGAATGTTATAAGGACTGGTAAAACGAAAAAGGCCATTCATACTATTATGAAGGAGAAGTGGTCAGC